>CP017348.1:3000000-3600000 GCA_001571465.2 Talaromyces pinophilus | reverse complement strand
CTTTGAGGTCGGTGGACCGGTAGCATACCGACGGTGTCGTTGTAATCCCAGCTGCAGATCTTGTGCTCGAGGCCTTTTATTTTGCCGGTGAGCACCTCGTCACCACCTAGTATCATCTTACCACTAGAGGATATTTTCTCGACCTCGTCCGCCAGCTGTGTCGTTTGCATGATTAACTTGAATAATGATTCCGGTATCGAATATATCTGTTCAAACACAGATTTCGGAAAGCACAAAATTCCTGCCGGTATGACCTGATCATCCGGCGAGGGCTACCCCAATGTATCCCATGTCGGAAGTTGCTGGGAAGGCGATGCCACGTCTTGATTATTGGATTCTTGAACGCCTATAATAGCAAAGTCTTGTGCTTGTGTACCAGGGCGCTTGGTAAGTATACAAAGGTAGAGGTAAATGCTATAAAGTATTTGCACTTTGCGTGACTTGAATAATTTCGGCATGCCATAGATACGGATATATTGACCAAGATCACGTAAATAATGTGCTGCATTTTTCATATCACTGCTGACAACTTAGATCATAAATGAAAATCTATTAGTACTCTCATTGACTCGTTTGTGGCAGTGATAGCATACTTACGCAAATAGTTATCATGCTCAGCAGTGCCATCAGGATATCCTTAAATTTCTCTTTCTTCGTCTGCGCCGTCGACAGTACAAGCAATGAAGACTTTAGCCTCCTAGTTGCTCTTTCTCGATACACCTGGCCTAGTTTACCCCAATCCATTGTTTGACTCCCACTCCCACCGCCACCAGAGCTCCCAAGACCATCCAGGTTGAAGGCACTGATAGCTCGAGCAGAAAACATGAGTGATACTTTTCGCGTTGCTTCCATTGCAGCCGAGTACAATGTCTCCGACAGTACTAAGGATGTTGGGAATGTATAAAGTTTTCCAAGGGCTTTTGTATGGAACTTCTGCCGGCGTGAGACGTGGCACTAGTGTGTTCTGGTAATAGTCGAGTAGTAATTTTACTGTAGACATGTCAATGTCTTCTAGATCTGTCGTGCACTTGCGTGATATGTCATGTGGTATGAGACTTAAATGTGAATGATGGAAGATAAGAGGATAGCGCTGATGATTCATGATTCATGGTTGTGTAGAAGAACATCATCAAGATTATCTGGAAATTGTAGACCCTCTTCTTGCGGTAGTGAGGTCATTGAGTGTGCTGTGTATGTGCTCGTTTGGAGTATATTATCATCGAGTGTATAGTCCAAATTCGTAATTTAAAGTTGGTAAAACTGTCTGGATCATCGTATGACTTGGAGTACGCCCGAACAAGAGTGAGTATACTTTCCAGTACCTTTGAACAATGGTCGACGCCTGGCATGTTTCTCAACCTCCTCATCGATATTACCTTGGCCAAGTGTCTCGGCCGTCGTTGGCCTCATCCACAATATGCGGGGTCGAGGCTCTGGTGCAAGACATTCTAGACCACTTTTTCTACATGACGAGCATCTCGGTCTGATTAGGTCACAACGGATCTTTTTGGCACGGCAATTGGAGCATGAACTTTCGCCTCTGGCTTGTGCTAGCATTTTTCTAGGGTATCCTGACTCCTAAGCAATTCCGGAGACAGTTACGCCATCGGTGGGAGTAGGCGTTGATAGTACAAAGTCTCCAGATTTTAACAGTAGAGGGGTTGATGGAGAGAAGATAGCCTTATCGTAGGAGGACTATATCATGCGGGTGGAGCAAATATAACCGAAGAATGACCATCGAATCCTGGGTGACTTTTTTTTCTGCCGTGGTTATTATAAACAAGAGGAAAATGCTTATTTGGCCAACTCCAAAGAAGATGTCTTATCTTGGTCCCCTGCAGTTCAAAGCATCATGGGTTGCGAATTGTCAAGTCCCAACATTGAATTTGTGATGTTTAGAACACTACTACAGCATCTACATGGGGAGAATTTCGATCCATTTGGAGATTTTGATCCATCACAGGAGGCAAACTGATGACGTATGTTGTCGATGGTTGGGATATGATGCACTTAGAGAATAAAATCTTACTACACGGGTCAAAGGAGCCTTGGAACTTATGTACTTCAAGGTTTTGTCCAGATGTCCCTATATAAAATGAGTAAAAGAGATGATTCTCTTATTTAGGTAGTCATGCCGTGGCCTGCAAACCGTTCGATTATGTGCACTAAACTACCCGTTAGATAGTAGCTATCATTATAAAGCACTCTGTCTCAGTTAAGAAAGATAACTAGTATCAACCCAATTGGCGTAGTCACTTCCCAGGATGGTAGTAATAGCAATTGGCGAACTGAGCTTAGTCGCAAAACTGGCACGAGTACCCTGTGATCCAGCACCGGAATTGTCATACTCGCCGAAAAGAACATCCGCAGTGTTTGGCGAGGAGCTGGACCATTCTTCCCAACCGGCACTGTTGATGACGTTGCTCATGGTGGTGTACTGAAAGACGACTCGAGCGTATTCGGTCCATGGGCGTCCTAAGTACTTATAAGTATTGAAGAGAAGAGCATGATAAAGGTAAGTACTAACCCAGGTAATAAGATCCACTTGCGACACTTTGACCACTGGCAGCGGCAATATTGGACTTGTTGATCACGTAGTATGAAGCGTCGCTAGAGGATGACCGTCCGTTGGCCGTGATTGTGCCCTGGCTCTTAGCAACAACGCCGATGTCGCAGCCATCGAACCAGGCAGTAGCATGTTGACCGAAGATAAAGTCACTAAATACTAGTTAGCTTTGATTTGACATTGTATGGCGAAAGGGTCATTGACGTACATAGCGCCCTCAATGTAACTCTTTGCGTAGACCTGGTTTCCGGTCTCCGCAAGTACTGTGTCTGTAAGAGCTTATGTTAATTGTTGCTCCACTCATTTAGATCTTTCTAGACATGCCTTGGTAACCAATGAATTGGCAAGCATAGTATCCCTGATCAGTTGCATAGGCACTCAGGGCAAGAGCCTGCGAACCGGATCCATAGCTGTTCTTCACATTGATATTGTAGATTCTGGATTTCGCGGCATAATTTCGAAGAGTTGCTGGAGATATGGTGTCAGTCTAATTCTTGGACTCTCTCGATGTAATTGATTCATCTCTTTCTCTGAGCTTCTTACCACTCAAGTCGTCACTTCCGGCTGACGCTGCAGAAAGACCGTATGTAAGAGTGACCAAGTTAGACGAGTATGAACTTGTACTTTATTGGGTGTCAGCATTGGCCATACTTCAAAAATTGTAAAGGTTCGATCAGTACTCACTCTTCGGTCTGGCCGTAGATAATGAGCTCACCCGCAAGGCTAGGAATGTAGACTTGTTCGTCATAGGTGCCCTGTTCAATAAAGATAGTTTGAGTAGATGTTGTTGTCTTGCTCAGTGCTGCCACTGCTGCGCTGATCTATGTCATGTTATTGGCAAGTTCTTCATGATTTTGTGGCTCCCGTTCTACGTACGGTTGAATATGTGCCCCCGGATTTTGCTACAACAAGAGATCCGGACGGCGCTGTCATGCGACTGGTCGCGAAAGCCGAGATGGCAAAGGAAAGGGCAAGAATGAATGTCTTCATGATGTCGGAGCTTCAAGAACCAGCCGCCACTGTATCTTACGGTATCGAACAATTTTACCATCTCCAAGCATGGGATATACCATTTATATCTTCTCGAATTTTGATAAAGTATTGCAAGATACAATGTTTTCGACGATAGTCCGCTTGACTTGACAGTGAAACGGGAGCATACACGTAACCACATGACTGAAATACATATAATTCCACCATTCACCTTCGACTTCTGACGAAATGAAACGGGATCCGCATGTTTAAGTTCTAGTTTCAATCAGAAACGGCAGAGTCTCACTTTCGGAAGGTCTCCGAGATGAACGTTTCAAGGCGGGCAATATCAACATCTTTTATTACCCGGGGATAGTAACTCCAGTCTGCCAGTGAAATTCGTGAAATAAAAGTGACAAGCTCAAAAATGGTAAGGAGTAATGTACGTGGATCAACTGCCGCGTTCCCACGATGCTTAAATCACCCCAACAGTCTTTGAAACACAGGGGGGCCTTTAGTAGATTAAAGATGGGTCTTATCATCGTATGTGCCCATATTCGCAATCAGGGTGTTCCGGTTAAATCATGCTGTTCTGATGAAGATCAACAGTGTTTTTAGGTAAAGTAAATTCATATCGTGGCTTGATATATTCTCTGGTGTTCAGAGCCCTCTTCATGAACTTATGCTGGAAACATTTTTCCGCCAGTCACGGACGATCTTGTACATCTAGCATATGCAAAAATCAACGAAACGATTGTTTGCGGAGAACAATATAGAACAGCATGGGTCTGAAACGCAGGGAATAAATTTTCCGGACGACGAGAGAGTAGAAGAAATGCTAGTTACCTAGTATTTGCATGACTACGTATGGCATAACTCGCCAGTATGGAGCACCTGTTTCAATTACGAGGATCCCCGCTGCTTAAGTCAACTTAAAGGCCCTCTTAAAATATCCGATATGGTTGTATCATAATTGCATGAAAAAATCTCTTAACAGATGCAGTCCGTGGTTCAATATTCAATGAGTATTATTCTCTGCGTAGTTGAACTTACTTTGCAGATCCTGTCAATGTTATTTGTGTTGATTTCCAGATGCCCAGTCGTGCAGCTGACAGATGTGGACCAGGTCAGGATATAAAAGCACGCAACCTGGGAACGATTAATATTCCCAGGCGGCCCTCATATACCACTTGATCAATAAATCTCTATTATGAGGCGTGCTTACGGGATTACAGTCGCAATTGTTTTTATCATCTACACTCACCGGAAGATATAGCTACTAGTCTTGCTAATTCTTATGACAGTTGGTCCCGTAATCGACTCAACCCTAAAACAAGCCTTGAATCTGTGGAGTCAGTGTACATGACTGCCTGGCCTACAATATCTGTGCTTGTGAGGCCTACATGTATGTAGATTTAAAATCAATTAAACCTGCCTGTATGACTCTCTACCGATACCCTTCTTGCTACGGACAATTGCAATGCCTCTATAGCAGCGATTTGGTACGGCTTAATTAAGGAATTGACCCTGTGGAACGTAAGACCATTGTTTGTGGTATATATTCCCACAAAAGTGCTTATTGATGGGTTTAGTGACAAGAACTTCTGCGTGTGTTGTAAGCATTGATGTGACTTACCTGTAAATCCCGCGCTAACAGCAGAATTAGCAGCGTATGCAAGAGTTTTCATCTGCGCCATTGAACTTGCGGGACCTGCAGAGAATTAATAACGACTCCAATTTATAGCTTTGATCTTCAATATAGTGTCTGATTCGCCTAAGCGCTTGGTAAGGGGGTTTGATAATCAGGAACAGCAGCCGTTGAGACTCTCTTGACGCGTAGATACGGGGTATCAGCCTCGAGCAACACAACTCCCATTTCGAGATGAGCACTTTGTTGTAGAAATACTGTCACGCCAGCTTCTTCGCTGACCCTAGTTGGAAAATAGTCCATATTGAGGCTATACGTGAAAAGGGTGTCATGTTGTCTCCTACCCAAGAAGGACAGTCCATCGAGAGAAGCGGTTTTGCCATTGGTGTACGTGAGATCTGCGATAGATGGATTAATTTGGAATGTATATGGGTGGTCGGGTGGTGATATTATGTAGGTGGCCGGGTTTGGAAACATCCAGTAGGTAAAATGAAGCGGCAAGGTTGAACATGGCGCAAAGTCTATGCCATCTCCATCCGAGACTCAGGGGCTGAATTGTTAGCAGCATAGTTCGTGCATCTGGAGAGGCTGTACCAGCAATTTGTGGAAAGATTGGCACCAACTCTACAGAATTATGAGAAGTTCTACCATGATACGCCTTCAGAACGACACGTTGGTCATTTTTATTGCACTGTTATTCTGATCATGGTCATCACTCATCAGATTCAGACATCGTTGATGGGTAATGGCCGATTCGCTTCTCTACAACCACCAATTGATTCAATATTTGGGAGAAGATTTTTGAACACTTCGCACGGAGTAGAGTGTGCCTTCAAAAACAGCATTTTATTTGTTCATCACAACAGTTACAGGTGGCGTAGAAAGAATCTGATATTGGATACAAAGTTGCTAGATTTTCAACGGGAGGTCCAGGAGAACACACCTTTCATGATCGTATGTCGCTAATATACCCTACTTGATTGCATGCTAAGGGGTATAGTTCCTCAATAGACAAACGAAAAGACATATAAGATCTTAGAATCCGCTGGTCCTCATCCTTCATCAAATTTCCAACCACCTCATCGAACCGGTCTCTGAAATAACAATCCATAAACCAAGTATGATCTCGCTCTCGCAAAAACGTCCACCATGCACCCTAACCGAGTCTTTTCTATATCTCCACGCTCTGCGTTAGGTTAGCCCTAGGACACCCGTATCCATAGCCAGGTAGGTTTGTGAAAATTTCAAATTCGGCCACTCATCTAATTGTTCCAAGGTTCATATTTGGGTCCAACGTGGAAGGCTCCGCGTATTACTTCCAAAAAGATTGATATCGGAACCTGGACTCGTTAAGCACGCAATGGGCAAAGTTTTCCGAGGGAACCTGCGTGTGGTTAAGGATAGTGGGTGCCTACTAGGGGAAGACCTATTGTATTAGGGAACTTGCACTATTCGGGATAAGATGAATAATCTAGTTATAGGGGAATGAACCTATCTTGATGTTTGCAAACAGCGCATTGTCATGGTTGGCTATGCCGAAAATTGAATATTCAAGTCGCGCATTTACCATGTACCTAGTTTCGCTTTATGGTCTTCAGTACGCTTTTAGAACCTTAGCTTACGTTTTTCTATTCAATTGGATATTTGGCTTTTTTTTTGGGAAGACTTATACCGGGTATCTGTCTTATTAGTGATAGAAACAGAGATAGCTTCATACTCTTTCTGTAAGTGACGGATTCCATCACGTCTCGCGTCTGTCAACCTAATTACATTTATATGCCCGTGATGTAGCTACTTAGGACTTCAACATCATTTTCCTTCATCCAGAGAATATCGTGGCTATGTCGTCGTATTGAAAGTCTATTTGCAACTCAGTATGTCGGCATTGTGGCGGTGCAGCTGAATACCTACAGGCTACAGCATGACGACGTGGCATCTGCCTAAAATCATGAATTCTATTGACTCATTGCTCAAAATCGATATTTAGTCTCTCAGAGCTAACTCAAGCACTCTGAGACTGACAACCGAAAATAAACCATGTCCTCATCAAACGATCTACGCACGTCTAGGACGCTTGGGGCCCTTTTGGGCGTCCACTGCGGTGACTCGCTAGGTGCGACATTTGAATTCCAGCCCTGGTCACATATTATAAGAGAATATCCAAATGGATTGCGTGAAATCGTCGGAGGCGGTAGCTTCGACTGGCCTGTCGGTCAAGCAACGGATGACACTGATCTGACCCGTGCGGTCCTCCTAGCCTACCGAGACTACGAGGAAATGAAATGTACCGGAAGCATACAGTCAGTGGAAGAATTCAATATTGCCAAAGCCGCAGCCGAGTATTCACTCAAATGGAACGAGGGCGACTGGCCGGGCCGCAAGAAAGGCACGCGACCGATTGACATCGGAAACGCTACGAGGATCGGATTACAACAGTTCAAAAGGTCGAAAGATCCAGCAAAAGCTGGCGCAGGAATTGGAAGTGCGGGCAATGGAAGCTTGATGCGCTGTATTCCTACTGCGCTATTTGCACCAGCGGACAGGCGCCAGAAGGAATCAATAGCCATTAGCGAGTTCACTCACAACGACCCGAGATGCACAGTCGCTTGTGCAGCATACAACGAGATTGCTGCTGCTCTTGTTGATGAAAAGACTCCAAAAGAAGCTGTAGAGATTGGCAAGACAGTGGCAAACCAGTTGGGCTGCGGGAAGGTTACAGATGCTATCAAAGAGGGCGAGACGCTTCCTTTGGCGAAGATTGCTAGTGAGGGTATCCGGGGTAACATACCGTTCACCCCGTCTGGATACGTGCTCAATAGTCTCAAGCTATCAATTGCTGCACTGTTAGATCCGCGCTCATTTGAAGATGTGCTGGTAGATGTGGTTCGTATTGGAGGAGATAGTGATACGAATGGGGCTATTGCCGGGGGTCTGCTTGGTGCCAGAGATGGGATAGAGGGCATTCCCAAGAGATGGTTGGATAAACTGCAGTTTCGTGACGAATTCGAGGACGTTGCGAGGCGTATTCTACAACTGCAGAATAACGAGCGGAAGGTCCTCCTGGGTTCACCGGAGAGAGTCTAAACGGGTGACGGAGCAACTCGCAGACAAAGTATAAGTTTCTTCGAGTATGGAGGCCAAGCTATGAAGATCTGGAATGACAGAGAGGCATTACGGCTCTAACCTGTCGATAGCTCTCGGGAGTTCTATTGAATTACCTGTCAAAATAAAGCAATTTGTACGAAGCGAAATTGATCATTATAGAAGCCAAGAAAAGGTATATTCTGCGAATCTTGAGACAAAACATTAAAATGTAAAATACATTCGTTCCTTTAAGAAGTCCTTTCAGTCACCGTCACTAGGAAGCGAATCATAAAAGAAATCGCCCCATGTGCACAAATCATATTGATCCCAAGACTCAACCGCCCAACTCGCTTTCTCGCCTTATGGAAAGGGAAGACCTGTATTTTAAGGGTAGAAATTGTGTTTCCAGATCAAGATTGAACAAGCCTCGACATGAAGAATTCGTCACATATCAACAGAATCCATAGTTATCTCAGAATTTCCACATTTTGGGGTAACAAGAAAAAAATTGAGTAGGTCCATGCTCTGTGGAAGGGCAGTTGAATCGACTTTACTCCCCTGCCATTGTCTGAAAAATAGAGCCGTTGCGCATCGAAGCTCATATAAGCTAGATTAACCCCGATACAAGTACGACTTCCAGCTCCAAAGGCTCCAGATCACGGCTGATGTCTGTTCTTCCGCCGGGCTTAAAGTCTCTCAGGCTTGAAACTGGGTCATGGAAGGACACTACTAGATATTCTATATTACCAGCCCTGGAGACATCTAGAGAGTACGCGTACCCCAGACTCTGCATAGTCAAGGATTCCCCGCAAAAGATATTCATGATAAACACCGCATCTTATAAGACTAATTTATTATATGCTAGTGAAAGAAATACTTTATGATATACTGCTCTATCATTATACTATATACTAAGCTATAGATATGAGGGTAAATCTGATAATTACCTGTCGGAGCGTCAATATCAGACCCGCGGCATCTAGCAGCTACGCATCTGCCATACGTGCTCCAGATCATGGTTATCCCATTCTGAAGCACGTATAGGATAGCTTATATAGGGTTGGACCACCTGCAACTATATTGCGCGCGACTGGACCAGTAATTGAACCTTTGAAATGCTTCTCATTCATTGGTTACCGGTTTTGTGAAAGAATAACACAATCCTGCTTCTCGCGGCGCTATCTAAACCAACAACAACTCCTTCAACGCAAATTCAGGTAACTGATAACTTGTATCCCATTCATGCACAAACTGCCACTCCCACTCTTCAGCATCCTTAGAGCCAGCAATAACCAGCAATGGTCCTTTGGCGGCACCTTGGTATTGGAACGGGCGAGGAACTAAACCTGGTCCACTGGCTCGTCGGTCTCTAGTGCAAGGAAGCATAATAGCAACGAATGAATACTTCTTAAATACCGGTGCGATTATGGAACGGATCTTGTATAGGCTTCTCATGTCTAGCCTTGAAGTTCCACCCTTGTTGTAGGTCGAATCTTTACTGAGGTCATCCTCGAAGTACTTCAGGCGGAGCCATGTGGGCAGAGCTCGAGAACGACCGATAACGCACGCAAGCCATTCCGCCTTGAAGCCTCGTTCGGTAATCCGACCCCATACACTATCGTATCCATCGTATGCAGGATATTGTTCATTTGTTGGGGTGCTAGCCGTGGGTGGTAGGAGATTCGGGCGTGATGGTGCCCAGCCGAATCCATGCTCATCTTGTAGGCGTGGACTACTCGAGACGAGAAAACCCGTTGATATATCGTTTCCCACCGCAGACTTCCAGAAGTCAACAGGTGTTTTAAAGAGCTTTGAGCCGCACACCAGACTCCAGATCAGAGTTACATCTCGGTCCTTGGTGGCGTGTCTGTGGTTCAAGAGGCATGTTGCCTGCTCTATACTCACTGGGGGTATCTCACCTTCTACCGGGCGATCTGTGGTGGGGATGTAGTGCTGCAAGGTCAAGCACGGCGATATAAGAGTGAGATTGCTGTATGCTACCACATCATTGAGGACATCCTTCAGAGATATAGTAAGGTTATCTTTGCACAAGATGTGGAGCTTCCAGCAGCCTCGCATACCTTCCAAGAGCGTCCAGGCACGAACATTCCAGTCGCAAACGACGATGGTTGCCACGATCGCCTCTTTAGCCTCTAATGAGAGTGGGTCTATACTAATATTCATGAGGTCTCGGTCGACTAGCAAAGTGACCTTGCTATTAAGGAAGTTACTGTTGATTTGACCCATCGCCTCGTAACGCAGGTCCATATCCGTGGGAATGCAGGGGCTGTCCATCCAGTATGAACCGCAGCCTAATGCCTTCGCAAGCTTGGTGTATCTGCGGTGCAGGCAAAAGTTGAAGCCAGACTCAGGCCGCCCTCCTTGTCCATGGCTCCACACATGAGACACTGCCATGGTCTCCGTAGTTACCGGACAGTATCGTATATACTTTTCATCGGTTTCTTCCAAGGAAACTGCCCTGGCTCCTTTGATATTTTTATACGACTGTTCGTCCCAGGTTGGGCGACTGCAAGCAGAGCCAGGGCAGTCAGTATCATGAGCGGATTGCTCCTGGACATCATCTGACTCAAATCTTTGACAATTTCCCGGTGCCCTTCCATCACAGACCCTCAACCCACTGCTACTGCCGTCATTACTAGCTGGGACGGGCTTCAGATTGCATCGTGAAGCACGGTCTCCGAAATGGACATTGTAGATCTCAAACATTCTCCTAAAATCCTGCGTCACCGAACTTAGATCGGTTCGAAGGAGCTCAAAGGCCCATTTGCACATATATTCTGGCCGCATCTCCCCGATTGTTTCTCGCCCAGGCATTGCCAAGGGAAAGCGATGTCGAAAAAAAGAGGTCCCAACTTTCATCTGGATTGTTGCATCGCACCAAAGTTGAATCAGTATGGTTTGATGCCATTGTGCCCACAGAAACGCCTGGAGAACGAACCAGGCTCGTGCGTCGACTGGGGACTTTGAGCTCTGGAGCAACAACTCTGTTGCCGTGTCAAGAAGCGTGGTCATATCGTCTAGATACGCGCTCAAAAAGCCAACTGGAATGTCCCGTTGCATAACTAAGAACAGAGCGAATCGCACAACGTTCGTACTTGGCCTGGAAAAGACACGAAGACTAGGCCATGCATATTGATCTGGTCTTGCAGTTGTTGTCCTCTCCCCCGCAGATGAAAATGAAGGGGATACGAAGTACTCGTTTGGCCACGGCCCTTTTGCAAGGGGCTGCCCGCGTTTACCAGTAATTTCAAACGGAAGCTCTGGAGGGCATGAAGGAAGGCGAGCCAGCAAAGTACACGCCCTATCAATGATATCATCCCTGCTCCATTTCTGCTTATGAATCAGGAAGCTACATATCATCAGTGGGGAAAGCAAATCATCCAGTTTCTCCACATGGGAGTCCAAATCCCCGTTCTCAGGGTCTAGAAATGCAAACGCATCCCGACACCACTGCTCTAGCCTAGCCTTGGTGTCTTCAGTGCTTAGCAAAGTAACATTTGGTCGTTCACCTATCTCATTGAAAGACTGAAAGCGCATTTCTATTGGCAGTAGCCAGCTAGGTTTATCAGTTGGTTTATACGTATTTTTGTCGAGAATCTCAGCTACTAGGGCTCTGCTTAGACCCTGGAAACCCATTCCTGACATTTTTTCGGTCTTTAACCAGCTCTTGAGCCATCAAACGTGCTGGTGGTTGTAGTTGTCACAAGTTCAGTCTGAAAAAGCGCTGAATTGAGATTTTAAAGGGGAGGAATCGTGATACCCGACTCTAAATGACCTGTGGTGTGTTCGGTAAGACCCCTGCTAAGCTTCGTATTCATGCGATAAAGTGGTTAGTCTGTTGCCTCAGTATTATTGATGATTGGTTCAAAACCAACAAGTGCGGTGCGGCTGAAGTTGAACAGCTTGTACATAATAAGAACATAGTTAACTGAGATGGCCAATGATGACTTCGATCTTTAATAGCCAAGGCGGGTTGTCGAGTGGGTCCGAGCGCTTTTGCAAATGATCTGACCGACGAGAAGGAGAGAATGCTACAAAGTACGGAGTAATCAGTCTAAAATTTCACCTCACGAGGAGGATAAGCCAACCAATCAGAGTCAAGAGCGTCCAATGTCATGTACCACGGGAGAAACTCCTAACATATGTGATCACTTGGATCGTATGTTTAGAGCCACATTGAATTTGAACCCTCAGCGAATAACTGATGAACATATAATTGATAGTGACTAATTGTTAGGCCTAGCCTGTTCTAGTCTTATTTTACCAGCAGACGAGTGACAAGCCGGTTGTGGCTATATCTCAAAGTAGTTGTAAAGATGAGCTAATATAGCTTTATATAGAAGTACACAATAAGTAGCTATGGAAATCACATCTTACCGGCATCTTACTTCATAGTCCTCGACCTACAGAGCCTGCTCGATGTCATTTTGACCTGATTAAAGGACAAGTGTTGACGAAAACGGAAGAAGTAGAGAAGGTAGTTCGATTAGCGGTGGCAACAGCGTACTAAGCTGTTCTTTCCGGTTGATCTTGCTCTTGCAAAGACGTTATCGGGCGTTGTATGCAAATAATATATCATCCCGGTTTCCGGGCACTAAGGCTGTTTCTGATGCTTTTTCCAATGATGGTAAGATTACCAAATAGTATCTCAGTGTGGAAAGTGAGATATAATAGGGGACTGGCAACAGTAGATAATTCCGTCCACAATTATCGTTGGATAATATTACTCACGGCAGGAATCTGTATTCCGGTTACTAATTCATAAATATGTACGGTTTACGTTATATATCCAAGGCTCGTCTTTCCCCGTCCAATGCATGTTGTGTGAATATGAGCCTGAAAGGCCTCTCGGTATAATAGTTTGGGGACCATGGGCAGATGTCTGTCATAGCATATATAGGCTCGATAAGGACAATAAACTTGACTAACACACAGCACGGTATAAGCTCCGTTGAAGAATTAACACTCGTACCATCAGGACTGATGGTGTCTAGCTCATTTAGTGGTCATGATGGCGAGGTGATTGGGACGAGGGTAAGGCGTATGATGAAGATCCACCGAGTTGTATCCACTACTGGATTGAATGGAAAGTTACCCTCAATAAAAATACAGTGGCGAAAGATACCGAACAAAACCTGGTCTCAGCTCTTGGATGCTATTGAAGGCTTTTCCTTCAACCAAAGCTGAAGGAGTTATTAAGCCGGAACTACTCACATAAACGCCTTTCATCTGATGATACATCCATTGTAGTCTTGGTTACCCGACATCAAGACAAACTCACCCGGCTATTTGATCAAACTAATATTGATTGGCCTGTTGTTGAGAAACAGCTTCTGGATGGGGGCGATCTTTTTCCTTGCTGGCAAGAGAATGAAGCTCATCATCTCGTTTAACTACATGGAAGGCAACCAAACTCGACCGATAAACGAAGTCCTTCCTCGGCTACACAAGGCATGCTCCAAGATGGCGAGCGAGAAACTGACGCGGAGAAGGAAGCAACGCCTTTGACAGACGGTACCAAAGCATTCTAGGGCATGCCAAAGACACATCATTCTTCAAATTACCGAGATAGGCAATTATACAAAATCTCTGTCTAGATTTCGCCACTTCACCAGGTTTTATTTTGGCCATCGGAAACCAGTTTGCTCCCGCAGCACCCGATTTGTGAAGGCTAAGATCCTGGCTGTATTGTAGTACAAGTTTCATAGATATAGTTTAGAAACTCTATTGATCGATTCTAACGTGTTAGAGTTGCCGCTAAAAGACGGATAGTGAGGACATATTTGACCTTATATTGCTTGTCAACGTTGCGGTGAGCTGGTGAAGCAAATGCTCCAGATTCCTTAACAGGATTTAGAATGATGTCTCCAATATGAGACTTGCAACGTGGTTGGAAGTAGAAAATTGCGGAATGCGGCGGCTTTATGTGAACCCCGCTGATCCTGGGTCGGGTCAAATACATCAAGCGGCCGAAGATTCCGTGATTCTGAAATGGATATAGACTTCCCTCAAATGGCTGCCAGGTTAGGAGCCCGCAGGTAGCCATGCATACAGATGGGCCCACTGTCAATGTGTGTGCATCATGACCCAGATTGTCTGAATTTGTCAACAGGCAAGACACATATCATGTAGCTTACTAGCGTCAGAACGCTACCGGGGAGTAACATTATGTCATTGTCATTGAGCATTGCATCCAATGGGTAACAGCATGGTATAAAGTATATATATACTGCATGTCTATGACAATGGCATGAGGTAAGGAATCATAGGTGCACATAGATGATGAGCTCATTCCAGCCATGAGCTATCTATGACAGAGGTGATCACAATGAATCGAAAGATATAAGGGAGAGGCTGTACATCGATTCGAAAGAACTTGTCATAACTCATCCTTGCAAACTACATAATATACTACCTCTCATATTGGTTAAATACCTCACTATGAAGTTCATTGCGGTCCTTCTATTTACAGCTTTAGCTCTGGGTGATAGACACTTTGATGAACCATGGAGTCCTAACTATGGGGACGCACCTGTAATTACCTGTCAGGATAAACCTGGACTGCGCTGCAACCCATCAATTGGACTTGACTGTTGTCCACTACTTGACTGCACTGCTGACTGCCCAGGTTGCTGGGGTTATGTAAGTATCTCACTCCACGAAACGTATACAGTCGCTGATATTCTGTCAATAGTGTCGGAAAAACTAGGGTCAGAAATTATGGAGAAGTACTATATTTCAGCTAGTGTATTGTTAAGTGAGCTAGATGTGAAGCTGGAGTTCGGATTTTCGAAGCCTTGGGGTAGGTTTTTATCCTTGGAATTGTCATGTACTAGGTTTTCCCTATCTTGTCATGCAAATGCAGAGGCTCAACTACTTCAAATAAATCCTCAGGGCACCATTTCGCCATACATAGCAGTATATCATAGACAATCTAGGTATCAATAAATAGCA
Organism: Talaromyces pinophilus; assembly: GCA_001571465.2. NCBI lineage: Eukaryota > Fungi > Ascomycota > Eurotiomycetes > Eurotiales > Trichocomaceae > Talaromyces > Talaromyces pinophilus. The sequence goes on along the minus strand of CP017348.1, from coordinate 3,584,755 downwards.
CATGACTTGAGTGTGACTGCCAATATCGACAATTTCTAGCGTGGGGAGGAGAAAGGAAGTGGTGCGGTGTAATGCGGAGAAGTAAGCGGCGAATGTGGACTATGCTAGCTGCGAAATCACTACTCCTGAGCAGAGCACCTCCGAATACCTGCGGGATCTCTCGTCACCAAAGGTCGTCGAGTGTCCACACGAGCGGCCTCTGGCTCCGTGCCATCATCCAACGAGCATCACAAAGAAGTTATTATAGGACTGGGGGTCCTGCCCGCCCATAGACACAGGGGTCAGTCCCATCTGGCGCCCGTGGGAGTCCCACGGGACTTGCAGAGGTCTAGACTTGGGCTAACTAGATTTTTAACATACATAAATAGAAATAGACCAATTTTAGGAAAAACAATGACAATGTGAAGTTGCCCGGACCAATGAGATCCTCCTTTAGGCATCCAAGTCTGCGTCTGGATAATATCTCGAACTACTATTGGCTTTTAGTGAAAGCCAGGGCCCAGCAGATTGAATTCGACAACTACAATTTGCTCGACCAACTTGCGCATGCCACATCAGGTACTCGTGCATGCCCCATCCAGCGCCATTAAATTTTAGAGGATATAAGAGCACCATTTACGTGTGCAGAGAGCGGGCGACATGTCGCAGAATCAGCAAACTCCGTTCGCTTCTCATTTGTCTTCTGCGGCGAGCTTATTCCGACTCATTGTCCTTGAAAACTATAAACTCGGCACTAGACGTTGCTCTCGGGTCTCCTATTCTTCTAGTAGTTTGTTCAATCACTTGATAGATAGAAACGATGAAGAATCCTGAGGATGACCTCCAACGTCCAACGGTCATCGATCCAAAGTCGCCAATTCACGTGCGAGCTGAAATCGTTAGCTGTATCAATGGAAGCCTAAGTCCGGAAGGACCACTGGCTAGTTTGATAATTATTGAGGTCAAATTCGAAGTTCGGGAGAAGGCTCACCGCGTGCTGGGTGCGACGATCGGAGTCGAATTTGCCGCGGGGAAAAAGGGGGATCCGCACCCTCTGGTCTGTGACATCGCGCCAGAGGGCACTTTCAGCCTTGTACGTGGGGATGTGGGAACACGATGGACGTGTGAAAAACCGGCCAGTGGCAAAGCGAAAGTGACAGGCACAATGTTCGAACCGGATAATATATCTAGTGGATATCGCGCTGCAAGGTGGAGTTTTACGGAGAGCGACCAAAAAGACGGAATCCCGGACGTCATGCAGATGTCGATGTTGTTGCGGCGCCATTCCAACGACAAATTTCATGCACGATTCAGGATCAACTGTCGGGTCGAACTCCGTAACAAAAAACATATGATCTTCGGTGCTAACCGACATGGAGCCCTGGTCCTGGAAACTGACGACTACTCGTCCGGCTCTCGCAATGACATGGATCCAATTGTATTCGACCCGTCCATTTCTTTTGGATTACAGTCCGTGACGATAACGAGTCTCCACGACTCGTTACTCAATATACCGCTGAGATTCGAGTCTACGGTTGATACACCCGCCACAGTTCAAGAGGGATTTTGTATTGAGCTCTGGGATATTCAGATGACAGGCAACGTGATAATGCGCAATCCTTCAAAGCTATCAAAGGATATTGATGGATTCAGAGGTTTGCCCTGTTCAACATTGCCTCCGGTGCCAATTATGGAGCTGCTCAAAGAATCTTTCCCATGGGTTAATCGACGGCTGGTAAGTTCTTACCGCGAAAACGACAGATTTCGACTAACACAGTGAACCAATACGCAGCAGGACAAGCAGGATGTCAACAAATTTTGCTCTGTCATGTATGTATCTTTGTTCTTACCGCCATCAGCTACATGGCGATATGCTAATCCATTGAGTACAGCGTGCGAAAGTCGGAACGCGAAAATATAATAGATTCTGGCGCTCTCTACGGGCTTTTTGACCGAGATGTGCTAGAGTCAGTGGGAGAGTTTTTCGCTCTACCATCTATGTATCAAGGCTCACTTCAATATGAAGGGGGATGTTGTCAGCAGGTTCAATGTGGAGATGAGCATTATGGTAAGCTAGCGTAGGCGCCAGAACGTTGAGTGATCCTAACTTCTGATGCAGGATATATTGTACAGACGCCATTCGACACCAAAGGTTTCTGGTCTCTCATCTTGATATCGGATAAGGACGCCAACAAAGGGGCTGCGATCATTCAAACTGACGCCGACTCTAAAATCTCAGATATCCTGCGGGATGTCCACAAGGAGGCGAAACAATATCCACATCCAATGCTGCTATTACTCCAATTATTGGTAAATTATCATGACATGACAGCTGAAATCCTCAAGGAAGTTTTGAAAGATCTCGACAATGTCAATGAGGAAATAAAATGGCAACTAGGACCGACAAGGAATAACGAGAACAAGACCGACGGTCGTAACTTCGCTAATATGAGCCAGAGACTTCACGATGCTAGGATAAAAGTTGTACAGCTCACCAGGCGAAATGGGTTCGAAGTTTTGGTATCCAAAGGTCTGCAGGTAGTCTTGAACGACTCGCAATTGAAGTGGCGCGTGAATACGGAATGCGCAAAGTTAGTTGGCCATCAACATGATATTCAGCATCTTCCAGAGAGAATAAACAGCCAAGCAGCTGTGGTGAGTCTTCTTGACAGTGTCTTACCCGGGAATTGACGTACTCATTCGTTCCTAGCTTTACAGTCTCATTGCGCAACACGATGCCAGACTGCAGTATCAGCTTGCGACAGAAACCTTCGCGGATTCGAAGGCTATGAAGACGCTGGCCATTATAACGATTGTCTTCCTTCCCGGTACATTTGTGGCAACATTGTTTGCGACCAACATGATTGAATTCGAGTCAGGACAGGAGGGCTGGATATACGCCGTGGTGGTCATTCCAACTACGATGCTAATAATGTTTGCGTGGGTACTGTGGATAAAGAAAGGCCACGTGATCCAAATGAGGAATATGCCGTGGGAAATCAGACAAGTTTAATACCAGTCCGTCCTGGACTTCCTGAACCGCACCTGCTACTGTGAGGATCGACAGATCCATGGGAGTCGGGCATGACCGTGGTGACGCCGCTGAATAGGGATCGGTGGAATTTGAATATTGAGCTACGCTGTTTTTCCAGAGGCAACATCATGCGCTGTTCCGCATTTTGGTCTCCGAACACAGGTGGAAAAGATGGCCAGCCCACGGAGGAGGAGACGCTCATGATCTTGAACCAGGGGGACGACAGTGCCATCCCAGTGTCAAACATCTTCATCTTCGCCCCCGGAATGCCTGTCGTCGTGAATCAAAGCACCCACCAAGATCTGAAGCTGGTCAACGGGGCCAGCTACACGGCCTTGGACGTCATTCTCGGTAAGGCCTATGTAAGTCTTCGCATCGCAACCAATGTCAGTATCACTTCGGCCTCCCGGCTGGGATTCTTCTGGCGGCTGAGACGACTCGAGACTTCCACTTCATCGGCATGCCTCCCGGTACTATCCTCCTAACACCCATAAGCACCAAGATCGTGTGCCAGAAGAACCAACCGTGGCAGCAAAGTGATGTGGCCCGTACGGGGCCACCGTGTACAGCGGCGTTCGCCTGTACCGATTATAAGTTGCAAGGCAGGACGTTGGGATGGGTGGCGCAGGAGTTGCAAGGGCCCAGGATAACGAGCACCGACAGTCGGGCAGTTCCCAGGAAGGTTCTAGTACTTGAAACATGGACTGTTTCCTGCACTGGATTAGATTTTCAAGTGGCGCCATGTTATTTTACAGTAAGTTACAATACAGTGAAATTTTTGGAATATTATTATTGCACGGCTTTTCCTTGATATAGCTTAGGGTGAAGGCGAGATAGGAAAGGCTTACTTTAGTATACATAGTAAGCTTATACCAGATTAACTTAAAACTAATCATTAGCAATAAATAAAACTAGAATATAACAGTATAGGATACGCATCAAGAGGCTGGGACAGCCAGGTCAGTCCTAATCCACTCCGTACTATATTTTAGAAATACCTTTCTAGACCTCCTATTCGGATCCAATCGAAACGAACAACTCCCGACAGCTGGGGATCAACCGTGCCACGTTCGGATGCCAAGGCACGCTAGGTACCTAGGTACCTGTAGTAGGTAAAGCTGATAAAATGTTTGCATCTTTATTTTGTTTTCACACTCCAACAAGGAACCTCTATCGGCCCTAAGCACTAGCCTCTGGGGTTTCATACCTTCTTAGGTAGCTTGGAATCTTTTTGTGCAAACCAGAAAGCATGGCGCTGGCGTCATTACCCCCAGAACTCATATTACATCTCAGCAACTTCCTCTGCGACAGTAGTCTGAATGGATTGATACAGACTCAAAAATTGTTTGCTCACCTTTTGACTCCGATATTGTATCAGCAATTTTTTCCATCTAGCAAGAGCAAGCACCTGAGACCAAAAGCGGTCGACCCAAATGCCCCGCCGATCTCATGGTATCACTGTTTACGCCACTGGAGGTCCGATATCCTCCTGAGTTACATTCGCTCAAGACCAGAACATGTACTGAAAAACAACATTCGCGGCACAAATCAAACGCTACTTCACGTGGCAGCTCGGTCGGGGAATGTATTACTAGCCGACATACTCGTCCACGAGAAGGGGATGGACATCAATAGCGAGTCGCAAGATGGGGAAACTCCATTATTCGAAGCGATCAATAGCGTTACGGGAGCCATGTTCAAATGGCTGATCGATAATGGAGCAGATAGTGCGCGTGTGAATTCTGAAGGTCGGACTGTGTTGGAGGAAACAGCGTTTCGTTGTTTGCCTGGCATGATTCATGTTGTTCTGAATACGCTGAAGGATCAAGACCCTGGAAATTTGACCTCGGATAATCTCGATAAAGCTCTGCATTGTTCACTTTGGTCCTGCAGGGAGCCCATAGTACGTGCACTCCTCGAATATGGGGCTGATCCCTCAGCAGTGGATCACGGCACCACCGCGCTTGATTGTGCTCTAATATGTGGCCGAGAGGACATTGTCAATACCCTTCTTGACTTTGGCGCAAATCCAATACCGTTCAATACCCTTCGTGGATCCGTGCTTTGGCGCGCCGTAGATGCGGAGTTCGGCTGGGAAACCATCCGAAGGATTGTTAAAGCTACTCTCCGCGCCGGCGGTGATATAAAACAAGCAGATGTTCTGAAAAAGTTTGCAGCGCAAGCGTGTCTACCCGCGGTTAAGGAGCTCCTCCGTTATGGTGCCGACGTACTATCCCCTGATACGGATGGGGTAACCGCGTTACATATGGCTTTGTTTCGTTACTCGGAGGATCCCAGCTCAGAAGATGCTAAAGATTATGAACAAGTCTGTCAGACGCTTATCAAAGCTATCAATGTTGCTGTTTGTAACGGAGGAGAGTTTGATCATAGTGTCCCGCGCAAAGGGCCTTTCAGAGGGGGGACGTCTTTACATCTTGCTGCAAAGTGTGGTTCAGAGACGGTGATGCGCATGCTTCTTGATAGCGGCGTAGATAGAACTACACTGGACTTCGATGGGAAGTCTGCCTTGGATATTGCTATTGTTGCTGGTCAGCAGGGTGTTGCTCGTCTGCTTGAGTCTGGATCATCGGACCTGTAATCTTGATTCAAGATACTCATATCTTCGATAAAGACTGAATATTCCAGACGTCCTGGTTGTCTTCCTTAAGCATAGCACGTCAGGGCCAATAATGCATTCACTATCATGAAAGGAGTCTGAAATTATGTTCCGCCCATGCTCTTCTTCACTTTGTATATAAAGAACCTTGGAAACCCTGTAGGCAGATGCAAGGTAGATATATAGAAGCAAACATGCGAGAACTTTACACATGTCCAAAGTGGCTAGTCTTCTGTTTCGCAATCAATCTTCTCTATCCGATTTCTTCCTTATCCATTCATGTAGTATCCTTTTTTCATTGTTCAGATAAAAGACCTCAGCTATCAGGAAGCACTGTGCATGTGAATGAGTGGATCTAACATAGGAAATGGTAGTATTCAGAAAAACTGATCCTCAAAGACCTTGACATGCTTGAATAGTGGCAGTTGGGAAGCTCTCCAGCTTATAAATTGCTTAGGTGCCTTCTCTCCGATCATCCCAGAAAAGGTTCCACATTCATCTACCACAGAAGGTCAGAAATACTCTTTTTCCATACAATCCTCAAAAACGCAAATTGACAACCGGAAAAAATGCCAAGGATATCCGGCACGTTCACATTCGATTTCCGAAAGTGCTGGAGAACGGGGATGGTTTATTCATTTCGGACCGGAGTGCTCAAATCATCAATAAAGTTCAAAGTGCCTGCACCGGTTTGACGAAGGTGACATTTGGCCCAGTCTGTGTGTTCGATGGGAGGGTTTCGCCGTATCTTGAGAGTCCCGAAAAGACTAGCAACTTATTCCGCCTGGTGAATGAGCGATTGCAAGTATTCCCATCGCTTTGGTCAATTACTATCGTGATTCCAGTGAGCGACGCATACCGGCATATTAGTGATGAACTCAAGAATCGCTACGGGTGGCACGTTATTGAGGAGGAGGACTGGTCGCAGGTCGGATGGTCTCCCCGGTGAATCAATCGCAATAACGGTGGACAAGGCTACAATGGTCATTCCGGCCAGTTCGTATCAGGGATTCTAGCAGGCATTGGTGCTGGCAATCGGCCTCGTTTGCGAAACACCGACGATGGCGAAATGGATGGGGGCTCTTCTGGGTCAAGCCATGATACCAGGGTGGATGGTTATGATCGCAACACAGGCGGGTTTGACAGTGGCTCTGACGACGATTAAATCCAGGATGACGGTCCTTCGAATACTACAGTAAACACCTGTAGCACTGGAGATGGTCTCCACATTGACGGCTCAGACGAAGGCTTCGATGAGACTGAGAATCCCGAGCTCTTGCATATTACCAGCTTGGAAGACTGCCTTGATCTGACATGGATAATACTTGGGATACAGATATATAGCTATTATTTTAGTTCTAAATTGTGATGACTGAATGAGACTGCCATTTTATTACACGTCCTATTGTATGTATGTAGTAAGAATGTTGTTGTTCTTGAGCCCTGCGTTATTCTTGAGAATGGCGATATGGATGACGACTTTTATGTGCTCAGCGAAGATGGCGGTGCAGATAACTATGATTACCACAGTAGATTTGGCGAACATGATGATAAGTATGCTGCCTACAAGCTTGCCAAAAGTCCCAGTGAGATACCAAGATATTGATGATGGTGATGCTGACGAGAATGGCAAGGATGAGGATGCTCTGACATGGTAACACACACTGTAATCAGGACTAAATAACACAGATGAACCAGTTTATTGGCATAAAGAAACTGAGGCAAGAGCAGACAAACAGGTGGTGGAACTGGATGGGTTTGCCCGGTATCGTTGACTTGGTAAACAAAGGCGCGTCCAACTCTTCAGTGTTTGCCCGACATAAAACCTCCCAACTTCCATGCAGACAACACAACAGCCAAACCTCTCCCACATATCACCTACAATCCTCAACTACGCAGAACTCAACCCAAACAACATGGTCAACTTCCTCGATCTTCCTGGCGAAATTCGCAACCTAGTCTACGATCATCTCCTCGTGTTCGAAGAACCCATCGTGCCCTGGGCAACAGAGGAAGCCCTTCCTGTCAACCTTCTCTACACCAACAAGACCGTCCACCACGAATTTGGCTCACTGTTTTATTCGCGGATCACGTTCGACTTCAGCACAAATGGCCATGCCTACGATGAGCGCCCATGCAGTGGATGTCTAACCAAACAGATAACCTCATTTCTCGATCAGATCGGTGACAACGCAAGACATATTCAGAGCCTCAAAATCGACTTTCCCTATATCGAACGCGAGGAAACAGAGTCCTGGGTTAACTGTTGGATCTCCGGATACAGCGTCGAAGTTGTGAAGCAAATTTCAAGCAACTGTCCCGATTTGAAGAAGATGATATTGGGCCCTCACCTCACGTTATACGATCTTCTTGACCTTGCAGTTGTAGACCCAGATGAGGCTTTCGAGTTGCTAATCGTAGTCGATGCGTTTCTCAGGACAAATGTTCCATCTGTTAATTCAATCTCTGTGCGAGTTCCTGATTCTGAGGAGTTTCTCGAATTGATGATTGAAATGGAGGATTTTTTTAGGTGGCACGTTGAAATGATTTATTGGGATGAATTCGAATGGATGAGCCATGATGATGACGAAGAAGACGACGAAGAAGAAGATGATGATGATGATGAAGAAGAAGACGACGACGACGACGATGACGAAGATGAAGAAGAAGAAGATGACGAAAACGAAGCTGATGGCGACGCCTATCACTACGAGGCCTAGGATAACGAAGACAGTGATGACGACGATAATGAGCAGGGTGACAGCGATGAGAACGACGCAACCGATGAGGGGAGGGAGGAATCATAACGAGAGGAACAATGTGGTCATCAGTCTCCGTTGAGGGTACTACTCGCAGATGAAACAAACAACACACCTTTGTGATGATTTCGGGAATGGTTCAACAGTGGTGCAAAATATACGAGTCTGAGCTGCAATGATATGTCCTGATGATAGCTACTTATGTTAGGGCAGCAAATTGACTTTTCAAGAAGATATTCTCGCCATGTAGTACCAAGATAACAAAGTTGCTTCAAGTAGATATGAATTAGTCTCTATCCTCCCTAACGACCAACTTTCGAAGAGAGTGCAATGTGAACATCGTTTAACACCTCGTCCTCGTAGTGTCGGTCGTACCTCCAAGCTGAGAGGTAGTTCTTAGCTAGTTACATTGTTGTTTCTCCGCTTTTATTTTTCAAGTTACTTTCGTATCTCATCAGCTCATTCTCGACAATTTTTGCATTTAGGTTGGGCTGGTTTTGGAGTGAGACATGGGAAGTTGTCAGATTTGCTGCTACGGTCTCAATGGCAAATCAAGCAGCTGTTTCAATGACATGACTTTCATCATACAAGTCCAGGATGAAGGGTGGGCGTATATTGTGGAAAATACCACCATTGAATGCAAGGCTAATGAACAGAGTTTCGAACTCTCTCTTTTTCACACTATTTAAGCTTCTCCGCAATGAGTTTCTTCACCTCATCTGAGGTCAATTCCTTAATCCCAAGTAATTCGTTATCCGTGACATCATATGCACTGCCGTAAGTATCGCCAGCGAGAGATGTGCCAGTCACCAGTTTTAAAATAACTGACTCAGTGAACTCTCCTGCCCCGATTTGCTTCAAACTCTCCTCCAAAAGCACACTTGTCCGTGCATTGCTAAGCTCCCACTTGATATCAGGATTTAGCTCTTGTGTAAATCCCAGCCACTGATTTTGAGTGAGAATGGTCTCAGATACACGCATAACTTTGTCATTGGTTGCGTCAAAGTTTTTCAAGATTGCACAAATAGCAACGCCGACCTTCGGCAAGGAGGTTGCGCTGATCCTATTATCGCCGCCGTCAAGCAGAGTAGCCTTGTGATTCACAAAATCCAGCAAGATGGGCGTGTTTAGGGCGTAGTCCAAGAAGATGCCACATGCAAGAATTGTCCACGTCAACCCGCTAGCCGCCGCCTTTTCTTGAAGATATTTTCGGACCTTGAAAATGGAGCTAAATAGCGGCAAGCCTTCTAGTTTAAAATTCGTGGTAACGCTTCCAAATTCAGAAGGAATGAAACGCTTCACCCCTGCGGCGACAGCGGCATCAATGAGGATGGTTTGGCTCTCGATGGCAGTACTAGTCACAGTGGATACAACGGCATCAACGCCTTTGAGAGCGGCAGTTAATGACTCCAAAGAAGCGTAGTCTACTTCAGCAACTCTGATAGTTGAGTCATACATCCCAGGCTTCTTGGAACGAGTGAGGACCGTTACTTGGAAGCCTGCACCAACAAGGGCTTTCAAGACATTAGAGCCAAGAGCGCCAGATGCCTGCAGAAGCTATTAGCTGTTTACTATTATACGTCCTTTGGGGGGTGTTCTTACTCCGGCTATCGCGACTCTCTCAATCTTGGTCATGGCGGTCGAAACTAGCCGTTTTTTAGGGACCGTCTTTTTTTTTGGAGAACGAACTGTATTCTATGTTTCGGATGTAAGATGAAATCTGGTTTGACCTGCTCTCTCCATTGGGGAAATATCATCCTTTTATTCTTCCTCCAGTACAGTGCCAAGTGAGGCTCCGCACTTTTTTCCGCTCCTGCCTCCGCATAGTCCGCATCGACCCACAGGAGATCCCGCAAACACTGACAAATCCACTAAGCTAATAACTAATCATGCCCGCCGCCACTACATTCTGCGCTCTTCTTAAACCAGAATGCTATTTTTTCCTCTCCGAAGTTAAGGAGTAGCGATTCGGTTCAATTCAGAATGAGTATTGCCTACCGAGAAAGTATTACTAAGAAAGCTTGCATACGGTGTCGCTTCCAGAAACGGCGATGTGATAGGGCTATTCCTGAATGCGGACTCTGCCGGAGGCGAGTATTACCTCACGCTCTTTGTCACCTGCATGTTTACTAACATGGATAGTCCAGGCTGCATCAAACCTGCCAGTATGATACACCAGATTCGTCCTCCTCGGATCCGGCTCTATTGCTTTCCACTCGGGCAGAGTTCCCCGGCCGACGGAGGTTGAGGCCATGCGACGTTAAGGATGCTATCACTGAGAAACTCGGATCTGTCACACCTGGCCAGGTTTTCTCCACCTATGTCCAATCAATTGACCCGTGGTTGCCTGTCATCCCACAATCATCCCACAACCAGCTCCCTCCATCCTGGAATGAAGCGTCTCTCGATTTTACACTTCTATGCCTTTGCATTATGATGTTTAGCGCCATCCCGCCTCCCTCTTCGGAAGACGGAAATAATCCTTCCGACTTCAAGTCCTCATACTTACATGCCAAGTCCTGGATATCCATGGTCGAAGGACATGGTATCAATTCTCTCCCCACCATCCAGGCCAGGTTTTTGGTGGCATTGTTCGAAGTCGCACATGGGCTCTACCCAGCAGCTCACATCTCCATTGGGGCTACGCTCAGAGCCGCCGAGGCACTTAGAATTCATCATGGCTTACATAAAACACCTTTTTGCTCTTCGGATAATGTAGCAAAGACACAAGAGACCGTTTTGCTCTGGTGTGGAATTCATATTCTGGACAGGCATGAACCTCCTTTCATACTAAACCATGGTTATATAATTCTCATCAACTAGCTCTTACAGATACATAGCGATTGAATGTGGATCTGGTCCCAACTTTGCTCTCTCCCTCATGCACGACACTTCTGACCTCCAGGCAACGCGACTTTCCCGTCTCTTTGAAGCCTCAACCCTCCTTGACAAAATACAGAGTCTGGCGCCCAGGCCTGGAACACTGTGCAGTTTCAACTTGGAAGAAGCATTGCTCTTGGTAAATACGCTAAATAATTTTAAATTGACTTTGGCAGAAGAAATCGGAGATATGCACGAGGTATATTCCGGTGGATTGGTCCTTTGTAATATGTGGGTTGAGACATTCTTCCCTTGCTTTATAGTTTTCGCAGGGGTCCGATGGTGCTGATGTCCGTTCAGCGGCTTACTTATAGGATGTGAAAGTGGAAGTAAATTCCCGATACCTGATGGCATAAGTTCTACCTGCTATTCACTCGCCACGACGTCTCTCAACTCACTTCTCAGCACTATAACTAGCGCAGTGGAACCGTTTGTTCTCGGTATTGAAATCATAGATTTTAACCGCATTCCTCTATTTATAACATTTCTTGTGTACAAAGCGGCAGCACTAGTGACGAACAGGCTGTGGATGGAGACGGACCAGAATGAAGGGTTGAGAATGTTGCGAATTCTAAGGAACTTCTTGAGAATGGCGAGCACAAGGTGGCTGTGTTGTGGTAAGTTAAGCAAGCTCTGAAAAGTTCATTGGCGGCTGAGCCTGTCTGCATAGAGCGTTACCTTGAGCATCTCAACGAAGATACGACGCCGCGGATTCTGAGATGCTTAGAGCAAGGTGATGGCTCTATTTAACGCTTGTTGGTCTAGCGAGCGAGCCAAGTGGAAGCTAGTTATTTCTATATTTCTAGGAGTTAGTTAGGTTTCTTCAAGCATCGAGAAAACGCCGCTGACTTGGCACATCTAGGGAGCGAGAACCTTATTAATTATCGATGGCTAGCATTCTTTGGGCAGCATCATCTCCTCTCTCTCATCGCTGACCTCTGCCGATTATTCACAACCTCTGATTGGCCAGCAGAGGATTGTTGTCGAGGATAAGCTTATGAAAGAATCCCGAGAACACTTCGTCATGCAGACGGTGGTGGTGGTGGTGCTGATTTCATTTACCCTGAACTCTCGCATAGAGATATGCAGGCTACCACAACTATACTATGCGTGCCTAACTATTTCGATGTTCCGAGATGGCAAGGAGTAACATTCAGCGCCAAATCCTAGCACGCCCTCTTTACCGTTGTTGATCCATATTTCTTCCCAAAAACTTGGCCCTCCAGAATGGTAAGGATGATCGAGCATGGTCCGTACAGGATCCCGCCACGATCGCCGGGAAACTTATTCGCCTGACTGTCCACGTGTTTCCAGAATTGTGTGTGGGGGGTGTGAGTGGTTTTGTGTTTGTTTTCAATCAAGGTCAAGAGAAATACGATGCATTACTTCATCCCTGAAGAGGCTATTCCAAAGAATTTAATTAGTTGCTGCTCCTATCATATTCGCATTCAGGACTTTGAACACCTTCCTAGATAGACTTAAAACTTGAATGCTCGAATGGTACATAGTGGCCCTTGCAATTGCTATGCCAGAGAAAACGCTCGACGTGGATTGACATACCCAACAGCGACAAATCCTAATTCAAGTCAGAAGATTAACGGGATTTGTACGCGATGATCCCAGCTAGTAAGAACCGTGAAAAAAGCGCATCAACATCAAGCTACTTATATTCCAGGCAGCAGTCTGCGCATTTGGCGAGTTCTTCAATCTGCGAGAGAATTTCATGACAGGCTACAGATCACTTCCTCTCAAGAACAGCTTTGGTACTTTCCACATGCAGAAGCCAGTCTATGCTGGAGCGGTCTTCAGCAGCCACCGAATGCCTTTCACAGTATCATCGGCCCGTTTATGGATCTGGTTCGTCAATTCAGGAAAGAATTCCCAAAAATGATGAGGCAGTCCTGGATACAGATCTACCCGTGTAGCAATGTCATTCTCCTGTCGGAGTATCCGTTCGTAGATGAAACTCTCATCACGTAAAGTGTCGAGACCACAGGCCTGCAAGTAGGTCGGTGGAATGCCCGAATGGCCTGAGGGATGAATGGCAGGCACCGAGAGCGGCGAGGTAGGATCTGGCTTGTAAGCAGCTGTGCATAGAACAAGTCAGCTCTAGAATGGGCCCAGAGGGGGCTACGACTGATTTCACCTAGAAATAGTTGACCCATCTCTGCTGTAGGAATAGCTACATCACGGTTCTGTTCGTGACTGACATAGTCGTTTCTATATCGCTCGGGGACCGTGGGTGGCGGAAGAAGAGGTGCCGCACTTAGAAGCTGGCCTGTGACCTTGACAGAAGACCCGAGATCTCGGTTCAGATACACAACAGCGTTAGCAATGCTCCCACCAGCAGACGTCCCGGCAACAATGAGACCTGCAGATGGGGATGCAGACGGGTGTACTTGACTTGGATTATTGGCAATCTACCAGAAGCGGAATTGTTAGCGGTGCTAGGACAAGGCTTGAAACCGTCTATATGCAACACTGTGGCGGTATGATGAAGAGTTATATTACCCAACGTAACGCGTCAAGTCCGTCATGAATAGCCTGAGGGAAGGGGTGATCGGGGGCAAGACTGTATTCAAGGCTAACAATAATAATTCCAGCCTCGGCGGCAATGGTCCTGTTAGACTCCAAGTCATCATAGCGTGAGCCGAAACAGAATCCGCCTCCATGAAAAAAGAGCAGTATGGGCAACGCATCTGTGGCTTTGTCTTTCAAAGGGGCATAGACGTATGCCATGATGCTGCGGTCGTCACGAACAGGGATTTCAATGTCTCGCTCAGTCAAGTTGGGAGGAGGGTCACCGAGCGCCTCACGTGCTTTGGCTCTGAGGCCATTCGTTACACTTCGAAGCCTTGTAATGCTGACATTACTGGGCAGCGGCGGAGCGTTTCGAAGTTTTGCGACCTGAAAAGCCAGCGTACGTTAGTTTCCGTTGTTAATTTGGCTCGCGACGGAGAGCGTGCCTGCTCAAACTCGGGATCTGGTCGAGAACTCTCAAAGATTTCTGAACTGGGGGCCATGGACGCTGACGCTTGGGACGTGCGTGGGTTTGTTGATTTCGACGCGGCGCGGTTGCCAGCGGGAGGCTATATCTATACTTCTTAGCAATCCACCCACGAGAGACAGAGCTTAGTCTTCACGAAACGTGTTGATTTACTGAAAAGTCTCAAACAAGTCGAGGCCCAAAGTTTAAACGTCGGCTGGCAAAGTCTGGAATTTTGCCTGTCAGGAGGGCGGTTGTGCCGGCATACGCCGCAATCGCGGTGACCACGTTCCACGGTGAACCCGGTCGCCGAGTTATGCCGTGTTATGCCGTGTTTTATATGGCACTCACATCCTTCACCTAGGTTTTCCTAGAATTATTTGGCTACGGCAGGACGGTATCGCCAGACGACGGGCCCATGTGCCTCAAGCGTCAGGTCCAAGTCGCAATTCACCATGGCTTCCCGCCAATTCCTTCACAATATTGAAGGGTCAAAGTGTCAATAACTGCGTCGAAAATACGGGGAAGCCGGGGTACCGCTCAACGTGGTTTCTTTTCCTGGTGTGCGTCACACAATGATTCATCTGTGGCGTCGCCATCGCAGAGCTATATATCTCCAGTAAAGGTGCTCAGGTTTCGGACTCCTGGCACCCAAGTTCATGTTTCCGTAGCGTCTATCGACACTGGTTCTCAGTCTGCTCTCCATGGCTCCACCGTCTGCCATTGCGCCGTCAGTGCCAGAGGAATCGACAACTCATGTTAACTCCAAGACAATCATCTGTCTTCTGGTTGGTCTACCTTCTATTCCCAGCGATCGGTTTCAGACTGATCATATCTCCATCTAGGCCATCAATATCATCTACCTGGCACAGCTCAGCTCTATTATCGGAACAGGCTTCTTGGCACAGTCAATGGCTCAAGTCGTCGGTGGTACAGACAAGACTGTGTGGTACTCCTCTTGTGTCACCATTATGACAGTCGCCCTGAACCCGCCCATCAGCCAAGCCGCTGACTACTGGGGCCGAAAACCTATCCTCGTCGCGTTGTCTCTTATCGGTGCGGTTGGATCCATCATTGTTTCCCAGGCAGGGAACTCTAGCACTATCATCGCCGGCTTCGCTATTCTGGGCGTCAACTTCGGATGCCAGTCAGTTATTCTGGCCGTTTTGTCGGAAGTTCTTCCTCGACAATACCGGCCCATGGGTCAGGCTTCTGCCAGCATAGCAGCGAGCCTGGGGGCGATCGTTGGGTTACTAATGGGTGGAGGATTACTCCAACACGGTAACCTCAACCACTACCGTATATACTGGTATGTTGAGGCTGGTCTCTACGCGATCGCGGCCCTAGGGTGTCTTATTGGCTACAACCCTCCTCTCCGAGAACTTCAAGCATCCCTCAGCACTTCCGAGAAGCTGAACCATCTTGACTGGGTTGGATACTTCCTCTTTGCCCCAGGGCTCGCCGTATTTTCTATGGCGCTATCTTGGTCTAAGAACCCATATACCTGGAACAGTGCGAACATCCTGGGTCCATTCATCATTGGCGTCGTCATCATGATTCTCTTCATCGTTTATGAGTGGCGCTTCAAGAAGGATGGTATGCTTCACCATGACCTCTGGCATAATAGGAACTTCGCCGTCTCCCTACTTGTCATTTTCATCGAAGGCCTTTCCTTCTTTGCCGTCAACTCCTACTTTGCCTATGAAATTATGGTTATATATGACGCGAACATTCTCTTAGCTGGTGCAAACTTTACTATCATGTTTTTCACAGGTCTGATTCTCTCCCCAATGTTCGGGTTGTGGTCGTCGAAGCGCAAGACAATGCGACCGCCGCTCATTCTAGGCAGTGTTTTTCTTCTCCTGTTCTTTATTCTACTAGCGACAGTCAAGATAGATACTCCCCAGTATGCCTTCTGGATATTCCCAATTTTATCTGGCATTGCCCTCGTCTCTATTGTGCCACTCTCAATGGTCTCTGCTCAGTTAACGACATCTCCAGAGTTGATCACCTTGGCTTCGGCATTGATGACTACCGTCAGGAGTTTGGGAGGTGCCATTGGTCTAGCCATCAACAATGCCGCTCTAAACGACACCTTGGATAAGGAACTACCTGAGAAAGTCGGTGCGGCGACGCTTTCATTGGGATTGCCCTCTTCATCTTTGCCTGAGCTGATTGGCGCTCTGGCTACGCAAAGCAAAAATGCTGTCGCTGCGGTGCCAGGAGTCACCCCTGAGATTGCTCATGCGGCAGTGATAGCGATGAAAGAGGCATACTTGGCCGCCTTTAGGAATGCATGGATTGTTTCAGCGGCTTTTTGTGCCATCTTAGTGATATGTGAGTCTTCCAATATCCCGTGTCAAATAGATATACTTATAAGCCACAGCATCTTGTTTCATAAAGGAACAGAGATCTGACTTTGACGGTCGTATCGACGCCCCTGTGGATACTGGATTGTATAGCGTGCAAGGCCATTTGGGGTTATCGCCTGATGTGGAAATGCCAGTCGACAATCACGGCTCCAAAGAGACGAGCGTAAAGCACGAAGAAAACGTTCCAAGCCGATAGCCAAGACCCAGATCAAAGGTGGAGTATTGATTGAATGCGGCTCTGTGCATACTTGAACTTAATTGTATGACCTTTGTTCAAGATTGTTCTCTGAAAAGGAAGCTATGTTATCTCTTTCGTTACTCTCTTACGGCCGGGACGTAAAGAAAATGGATTTAGACCCCTAGTCTAAGCTTGTCGAGCACACCAGAACAGAATCTTGGCTATCCGCAAGCCCATTAGCATAACCACCGCTTGGTATCTGGGAATGGTTGATAGTGTGCGGCGTGTGGCTGTCATTTTGAACGTAGCATGTGGCATATAAAACCAAGCCTAATAGGTATTGATTGACATATTTACTGTTGGTAGTTGGGAAAATAAGTCCATTACTGAAAAAAAGGGACGATAAGAAAGACTAATATAGGCAAAGGAGATTAGACACAACTGCAGCGCGCCACATCAGACTACGTTTGTTGTAGTTCATCAGTAGGCCTGCCACCCCTTAACCCTTGTAATTGTACAAAGTTCAATTGCTCGTTATCAAAAAAATCCAGTGAGTCTCGTGAATTCCACTCATTTCGGTCATCAAAGTCTAAAATGTTGGATAATTCTCCACTAGATATACCAGCGTGCTCGGCCATAGCAGGCCCTATATGCTCTAATTCCCCCGCGATCTCTGGGAGCGGTTGCAGCCCCGGACTCGGGGTGGTTCCACCGTCATCGTTCCCTCTATTATCCCCGCTCATTTTCTCATCGGTAATCCCTAGTATCAAGCCAGACTGGCAGACATTAGAGTTATTGGAGGACCTAGGGTGGATGTGTGCAGGAAAGTATAGAGCAAAGCGCTTTTTGAACGAGATCTCGGTCGAAGGATGGTCGCCATGGATCAGCGTTCCTCTTAGATCTATAAATTTTAGGTCTCAGTACCATTCACTTGCCAATTCGCGGGAAGCGGAAATACCTAATAAAACAGAAGCAAGCTTCCAGACTGAAGCATAGTGCAATAACACCAGCTTCACCACGTCGCCACTGTTGAACGGCGTATCGAGGGCCTGCACCGTTTCCCCGGAGGGGTATGCCAGGTCGGATAGCAAGCAGCATGCAAGAAATGGTTGGCTCAAACGGATGTACTCTGGCTGCCAATGGTAAAAGATTCGAGACAAGTGTCGTGAAAAGCTCAGCATCCTGGGGCGTTGAGGTGCGAAACTGGTCCGTATAGTAGCGCGGCTACACACAATCATCATGTGCATGCCAATCACCCAGTTGTGCTTTGCAGCATCGTCCGAGGGACCAGATAACTCGAGGCTTTCCAGGCTAAATATCTGTGAAATGACGAGAGAGTAGCATGTGATGGCATCAATGAGCTCGTCCTTATCACGCCTACCAGTGTGTCGACCAGCCGCGAATTCACTTGCAATGGTCATTAGAAAGTTGGCAACGAGATACCATGCTCTCTCGCTTTGGTTCGGCGAGTCGCGTAGTATCTTCCAGACTGCAGACGGCCTTGGGTCAATAATAGGAGACTGGACGGGGTTGTCGGCGAACCAAAGTCCATCACTAACAGGCAGCCGTACGGCTAGCATTGAGCGGTTGATAGAGCATGGACGTCGAGACGTAATGGAGGCAAACGAATCAATTTCCCAAACCAGCCAAAACGCACGTCGTTGTTCCTCTAAAAACGACCATTCTGTCGGGTTCGGGCAGTCGTCTTGCTGCTCGTCCATGTTGCACAAGTTCAAATCGTAGGCCAGACGAACGCAGTCACCAGCAAGTATCCAGGCACGATGAGAAGGCCCAGAAGTGTAGTGGAAGACGGCAAGCAAGATACAGCCTTGGAGGTATCCAAGGGTTGGGTTCTGTTCGGACGTACGATCCATCTCGTAATACTTGTTTGCATCGTTTGCGAAACGCTGTCCCCGATCTGGTGCTGGAATGTCGTGGAAACAAAGGCTGGACGAGTGTCGGGCAGCCAGGGCAAACATGCCGCAAAATAGGAGTGACTCAGTATTTGAAAAGGATGGTGGGCTTCGTTTATCGAAGACGCCATTCTTCATATAGAGATCGAAGAATCGTGGTCGGTGGAGAAGTGGAAGCCAGCCTTGGATCTTGTCAAAATACAAATGAACAAGCTCAGTCAGGACCTGTTCCGGAACGGTCAACCACCACCCACAAGCCGCGTCTTCATCTCCGTCACCATCTCTCCATGAGTGACGGGGCGAGGTCCGAGAGATCCAGTCGTCTGTGATGTGATAATCCAGTGCACTCGTGGGAGTTTTTGTCGAGGACACAGCTTCGTCAATATTGTCGTCCCTCGCCTGTTGATCTCGCTCCCTATGTTCGCCTGAGGTCAATGTATGAAATCCACTGTCGTGGGAATCAACAGTCGAATTGTCCATCCCAGACAACCACCACGTCGGCATGTCGACATCCCGCCCATCGCCGAGTCGTGACTCGAGCAAGTCAACGAGGCGTTCTGGCGCAAACATTAATGTTAAGGATCCTTAAGTATGTGTCAGGGACGCTAAGGCTTTACCAAGCTTTTGTGAATCGATTCTGGGTTTATTCTGGTGGGTTGCCGATGGCCGACGCAAGGCAGGTGTCTTTCTTTTAGTGGGAAAGGTGCAACATCCGCCAATTCTCTCGCAAAGCCCGCAAGTCGGCTGTCTCATATCGCCTAATTAGGTCAACTGGTTAGTACGGTAGGCATGGGTGATGGCAGTATCCAGTTTATCGAAACTCACATTTTGTTTTCTTTCTGTACAAAGAGAAAGAATGGAGGTCAGTATTGGGGTCGCCACGCATAATCACACGGATCAGCACGGTCAAGCGGGAACCCAAGGGTGGGCAGAAAGCAATGAAAAATAGTGTAAAAAAAGGGAACATATGCGCAGTCTACATACCGTCTACATTCGAAACAGGCGCGACGGCCCTTCCATGTCTGGTGCGTCGTGGTAAGGGTTGGGTTATTTTGTGCCGGATATAGCTGCTGAGTGAAGGTCTTTTCAGGCGCGACTTCGACGAAGTCCATCAGTAAGTGGAACGAGATCGAATGTAATGGTCGTAATTTGAAATTAGAAAGAGGTTGACGATGAGGAAGACGGATTGAATGTGAAGAGAGGTGTCGAGAGTGAGAATCCAGCACTCGCCTTTCGCCCTACGTTCTCTTCCTCTTCCAACCCCCGCAAAGATGCCGGAGTAACCCCATATTGACCAAAATTGGGACCCTTTCACATTTCATCCGCTCATCCCATTCGACCATTTGTCGCTTGTGGGTGCGGGGAAATCCCGGGCTGCATGCCCGCGGATTATTGGATGCCACAAGTCCAATTTAAAGTCGGCACCCAATGGAGGTCGTTGGGGTGGGCACGGCAAACCACGGCATTTATCTGTCCATATCTCGACTCTTTGGGAAAGAAGGTGAACGTACTATACGCAGATCAAGTACCGTCGGATCAGGATGTTATATCAATTCCGAATGCGGCACCTTGGCGCCCGAGGAGTGCACACTTTTAGGAAATACACTAGCAGTTGAATACATGATTAGTCAGCTGCGTCAGTGAGACGGGACGAGTACCTATTGTTAAGGGCCATATGTAGGGTGCTGGACGATTCTGTGAGCTCTGATGGCCGGCGTTCCGTACCGGAGGCGAATAATGAGAAGTTGAATCCCTAACAGACACAATTGCCGCATGTCGGACACTGCGCCTGGTTCAACCACAAGATGCCGACATACTCCGTGAGGATCCCTATTTTTATCCACCGCTCCAGTAAATGCCGCCTATATGTACTCTTATACTCCCTGTCACCTGTCGTATACGTATCACGGATTTCACCCCTCTTTTAGATGCACACGCGAACGACGTCGTCATCAGACGAGTTTGAACGTAACGGAAAACATGGTAAGACTTACCTTTTTACATCCAGGGCTTACTCTCACTCTAAGGCATGAAGCTCATTCTCTCACGATTGCAGGATGGCAAGTTAGACCCAGTCGCCATCATCGGTGCAGGTCCTGTTGGCCTATTTACGGCACTTCTCCTTGCGCAGAAGGGTATAAAAGTCGTTGTGTATGAGACGGGACCCGGAATCAACCAATCCCCCAGAGCCGTCGCGTAAGTTTTGTATGAGCACCTCGCCGAGGCGTTCGGCTGACCGTCTCCTCAGATATTTCCCGGCTGTCCTTGAGGAATTCTCCAAAGCGGGAATTCTCGATGATGTCATCGCCGCCGGAGAGAAGAACCGGGAAGGGTGCGACTGGAGGGATAAAGATGGGAAGATCATCACTGGAATTGCTCCGCCACCAGAAGATCCTCACTACGCGGTTATGTTGTCTCAACCAGAATTTTGCCAAGTCGTCCTGGATGCCCTCATCAAGACTGACAATGCTGAAATCCATTTCAACCACACACTGCAGAGTCTACAACAGCATGGCGGATTCGTTGAATACTGCGTTGAAAATGAAGTCAGCCACCGCCAAGTGCAAGGCAAATGTAAATATCTAGTCGGAACAGATGGCGGTCGAAGCACTGTCAGGCGCAATCTGGGCATTAAGCTTGAGGGCTACACCTGGGCATCTCTGCTCTTTGTTGCCGTTAACTTTGAGTACGGCCTGAGCGAGCTCGGCTGGAAAGCAGCTAATTTCATCGTTGACCCTGATGACTGGGGCATCATTGTCAAGAGGGGGAAGGACAAGAGCTGGCGTATGGCTACCGGAGTTCGATGTGCGGATGCATCTGCGGCCAGGGCAAATACGCTGGATGAAGCCACAATCAACGTGCTCAAAAATCGGCTGTGCAGCCTGCTGCCCGGAGATACAAGCTGCATCGAGTACGGAGCGATAGCGCCGTACGTCGTTCACCAACGTTGTGCATCTAGCTTTATTCAGGGTAATATCTTATTGGCTGGAGACGCTGCTCATGTGAGTTCCTTCTTTTCGTACAGCTACAGATCCTCGTGGGACGTCCATTTTTTGTTTTTGTAGCAACGAATTAACATTCGACGGCAGCTTAATAACCCCGTCGGTGGACTTGGGCTGACTACCGGTCTCCTCGACGCTGCGCATCTTGCTGGAAGTTTACGCCAAGTCCTGAACGAAGGAGCCAGTACAGAGGTGCTCATATCCTACGCTGAGACAAGACGACGAATTTTCCGTGAAAGCACCGATCCTATGTCGACTGCAAATCTTCTTAGATTGCAGTCCCAGAAGCCAGAAGACATTAAGACAAGAGAGAAGTTCTTTGAGAACCTGCGCGAGGGGAGGGACCTGGCCACTATTCTACAAGTCGGTTTTGCGGACTTTGCACTCACATCCACGTCAGATACCAAATTTGATACCTACCATGAGGTAACGTGGTTCATCTCAGTCACTAAGCCCGAAGGATGGGCCATGGAAAAGTTCGTACACGAGTACAAGACCGTTCATGCTGGTATGACTAGGCAAAGTAAAGAGCAAGGCTCCCCGCTGCGTGGATATATCCAGCTGTCAAACACCAACCAGACAATTCGAGGTGGAGTGCGGCCGGAGTGGCACTACGTGTCATGCCTCACATTTCCTAACTTGTTCCTCGTCCACGCTGGATTTCAGGATCCTGGGTACCGAACCACTGCCGGTGCGCACATTTTTTGCCGGCTCGATCAGCAGGGCTGTTTGACCAAGCAAGTGGCCAAATTTTCAAGGAGCGAAGGCAAGAAAAACGACAATGCCACCATTACTCGTGTCTTGTTGTTCCATGATCGAAACGCCCCGAACGACGAATACTCCCAAAAATGGCTTCTTACCCGAGCTGATGGCATGAGTAGTATTGCCGACACTGAAGAGAACATCATAGAATATGTCCTTTGGCAGGACGTAACACCTAAAAATTCAGACTATTTCTTCCTTGATACCCAGTTCTCCGGCGGATCATGGCACAACTACAAAGCTGTGGAAGCGTTTGACTTTGTTGATGAAGCTGCTGCTGCTGCTTTCCTAGATCGGCACAGAGATGGAATCACGGAGAACGATACTCGACGGATCACCGTGGTTGCAGGAGACCGGGATGACATAGTCAGCAGCTGAATTAGACGAGATATAATTCTATAAAAATTGCAGGTTGATTTCAAAGTCTCAAGCAGAACAGAACTTCACAGGAACCAAGATACCCAAATGGTTGTTTGCCCATAACCATTTAGAGTAGGGCTAAGGTTTATCCACAGCCCTAGTAAAAAAATGTCCTAATACCCTAAATCTATTTGAAGTAAACCCTTAAAACCATTCAGTAGTATTTACTTAAATTAACTCAAATTCTTCCTGTTTATAGAGATGTTGTCAGAAGATTAGAAACGCCACAGCCAATAATCTTGTCACTACAACAATCTTTCACTCCCACGCATTTGATGTATATGAGCAGTGTGATCGAAAACTGTATATAGTCGATATGACTAGGTTTCTAAGCCTTGAGGCGCAGGCAGCGATGCTGCTGTCACTCATTGATCGACATTTCCGGACTATAACATCCCTCGAGTCAATCGCTGTCAAAGTTCCAGATTGTGACCCGTACAACATTCTGATTGCTGAGATAAAAGATCGTTACAGATGGGACGTTGAAATGATTCCAAAGTTCAGGCTTCCATCCTTTTGGTCTCAGCAAAATCGGCAACAAATCCGAACTCAGCAACTTGAGCAAGGCCGACTTGACCAACGGCGACGCGACCAACAGCGACTTGAACAAAATAGACTGGACCGCCTTCGACACAAGCAAGAAATCCAAAATCGGCAAATTAAACAAAACCGACTGAACCTTCGACGCGAGCAAGAAATTCAAAATCAGCAAATTAAACAGAACCGACAGAACCTTCGACGCGAGCAAGAAATCCAAAATCAGCAAATTAAACAAACTCGACTGGACCTTCAACGCGAGCAACAGCAACTTCAGCAACTTCGGCAAGAAATCCGAGATCAACAGCTGGAGCAAAATCGACTGGACCGCCTTCGACGCGAGCAACAGCAACTTAAACAAGAACAACTTGACCAACAACGACGTGAGCAAGAAATCGAAAATCTGCAAATTGAACAAAACCGACTAGACCTTCGACGCGAGCAACAGAAACTTGAACAAGGTCGACTTGACCAACGACGACGCGACCAACAAATCCAGCAAAATCGCCAACTTGAGCAGAATTGGCAACTTCAAGCGTTCAAGATTGGACATCCGGGATCCTCAGCACAGTTAGTTGGGCTGGGGTACGTTGAGCAAAGCGGCCGAGTTGTTCGAGGCAATGGCCATAATTTTGTGCTCTGGGCCTTATCACTTTTCCTTGCGTATCTCTTGTTAATCATGCTTGCATAAAAAACAAAGTGATGCCGGTTGGATGTGCAGTAGAGTGTCATGATCACATAGAACTAGGGCAATCAATGAATACTTTGATAGAGGGTTCTTCTCACAAACATGCTACTCTGTAATTATCGACACTACTCTAGTCCTCATCTCCTCTCTTGACACACAACGTCGTTCTAACTTCACCCCTGAACCCTGATAACCCTAGTGTTAGTCGCGTCGGCGGAGTCCCCAACTAAACGCGTATAGCCTTTTGCACCGCGACGTGACTTTTTTTCCGCCGTCTCAAGAAGCGATACAAAATCAGAACAGCGTTAATATTCCATGAGATCGATATTAACGATTCGACTACATCTACCTGGTCAACCGAGATGGCTTGCTTTCTAGATCTTCCCACAGAGATTCGCCTCTTCGTCTACAAATATTTACCGAACCCACCGGGTACTCTGCGCATTTATCCTCGATCTAAAAAGGAGAAGAAATTACTACTCCACGTGAATTTGCTCTACACGAATAAAACTGTATATCAAGAATACCGCGCTATATTCTACGCTAATATCCAGTTCGACTTCGCCTCTTATGCCCCAGATGATGTTTGCAAATTTCTCGACCAGATAGGGAGTCACAACGCAAGACACATTCGATGTATCTATATGGACTTCCCCTGTGTCTGCAGTGAGAACAAGACAGATGAGTTGTTTATAAACGGGGATAGCGCCCGTGTCCTCGATAGAATACAAAAGGACTGCATCAGCCTGAAATCACTTACATTCGACTTGTACGAAGCAGATGCTCAGATCCAGTTGGAGGAAATGAAGTCTGACCATGAATACGATCCTGAGAATCTGACAAAGTTACTGTCGCTGGTGAACAGCCGACTTAGAGTGATTCCATCTCTTGAGTCAATAGTCTGCGAGGTAGTCTGCGATGAGGACTACCGGGATGTATTTCGGGAGATGAGAGACATTGGTTGGGAGGTTGATGAGTTGGATATGCGGTAGGTATGTGTATTGCACATCTTCCATTGACTCTTTGCTTCTACCTAGTTCGGGGAAGGTGATGGTTGTATCGTGTATACTAACTAGACTGAAGATAAGAGCCTGTCTAAAAACATGCCTAACGCAAGAGTTAACAGTGAACGGGTTGAAGAAAATCACCATTGCGAATGTATTGATCCGGGCTCTGACACATCACTCTAGAAAGAGACCTCAACATCCGTTGTGGTGACTATCATGAACCTAAGCTAGTAACTGAGGATGTAGAGGGTAAATGGTGGCCTGATCAGGTTCAATATGATATGCTTGACTATCGGATGTATGATGATGATTATTCTGATTCAGAAACATATGATGACGAAGGTTCTTCTGACTCGGAAGAAGATGATGATGACGATGACGATGACGATGACGATGAGGACGAGGAGGAGGAGGAGATGGATGATAACTGAGTTGCAGATTATACTCCCATTTTCCCAGACGAGGTTCGGGGATCACCAGTCGGCCAGTCATCAGTGATAATTGATTTTAGTAACAGATCAAGTGCTTTGATATGTTTTCGATGACTCGCCTCAGCTCCAAACTTTAATCGGGAGGTGCCCGAGGAAGGATTTGATGGCAAGTGTCCTTATAGCGGTGGATATGTTGTCTTTGGACTCGGGAAGGAGGGTGCAATCCTCGCATCGTTTCCAGTTTCAAACGTTGTAATCATAGAATATACCCGTATATACACATGCCCTAATCCTAAGCGCTATCGCTGCCTTGGGTTGGCACAGATGCACAGCCTGAAAGGTCCGATTAGCGCGACGCAGCTTTTACAATCTCAACGCCAGATAGAAACCACGCAATCTTTCGATGCCGCGCAGCATTTGAAATACGAGCGGTTTGATAGAAGCCTAGATATTCACGATGGCTACCTTTCTACACCTTCCCTTCGAACTCCGCTTTATGCTCTACGAGATCCTAGCAACATACGAAACATGTGCCCAGCCACTCCGCAGACCATGTAAGAAACAAGGAGAGCCAGCCTGGTTTCATTCCAATTTCCTTTCGGCGAACAGAACCCTATACGATGAATACCGCAAGGTTCTCCATTCGAGGACGCAGTTCTGTTTCCTTGATCTCATCAATGATGAACTGAATTACTTTCTTAATCTAATTGGTCGACATAATGCCGCCTATATTCAAGACATCACTATAGCGCTACCACTACTCGACCAACAAATGAATTCGAATAACGGGCACATGGAAAGGGACGATATCAAATTTCTCAACACACTTCAGCGCCAATGTACCGGTGTTAGAATCATTCGTATCGAGACGTATATGCAATGTTATAGTTTCAAGTATGAGCTGGATAACAACAAGCCTGAGGATCTACTATTTTCGATATCGTGGTCGGATACACGTTTTAGAGAGTTTCCACAGCTTGATGAGGTTCGGGGCTGGTCTTCCTCGAGGTGACCCTTGGACGGTTCTTGCATGCAAAATGCCTGATCACAGTTGGTTGCTCGAACATATGGAAGATTGGCGGTGTAGGCCGGAATAAGACGCATGTCTCTCACGTTTCGTATAGCCTCAGATAGTGGTAAATTAGGCACCCACATTTGCTGACAGGTGTGAGGGTTGAGATAGAGGCGATGATGAGACTGAGGAGTCGTTCGATAGTGACTCTGAAAACAACCACCAGGAAGATACGGACGATCCGTCGAGTGTAGAATGGATTTGATACTTGTGCAAATTCAACCGTCTCAAACGGAACTTGATGGTTATATTCCATGATTTTTCAACCACCCAATAATTATGCCCTAGCCCTAAGAGCCCTCCTTGGGCTTGGCAGCCGGCTTGAAATTGATGAACTCGAATTAGGCAGCCAATCACGATCCAACCTTTTCAACCGCATCGATCCTCCAGCATACATACGGAGTACAGGAAATACAGATATTAAACTACGCTCACTCTTTACGAGGCTGTCTGTAAACATTATAAGCAGCACGACGTGGAGTTTGAATAGACGAAATGGCTAGCTTCCTAAGCCTTCCTCTTGAACTCCGTTCGCTCATCTACAAGTTCCTAATAACGCCGCACGTCATCAATCCCATCAATCCCTGGTACGCAGACGACATATCACTGCTCCATCCCAAATTGCTTTACGTGAGCAAGTCAATCTCTCGGGAATATCGCGAGATCTTCTATTCGGAAATACGGTTCAGCTTCGAGGATCTGGAATCCAAGAGCGTCGTCCATTTCTTAGATCAAATAGGCAGAGAGAATGCAGGACTCATCCGGTATATCTATATAGATATACTGCAGGTTTACCCAGACAGTTACAGCGACGAAGAAAACATGGATGAGGATAGCGAGCAAATCCTCCGCAAAATTGAAAGCGATTGTACCGGTCTCAGGATACTTACTATCGACTTCGAAATGGCATGGGGGCCTCTGAGGCGGCTACAAGAAACCAACTCCAAGTTGCCCTTTTATGAAGTGGCGATTTCAGTCTTGAACAGACGCTTCAGAGCCATTCCGTCTCTTCAGTCGATCAAGGTTGAGATTCCTGCAAGAGGGCGGTGGACGAAAATTATTTCCGAAATGGAGAAAAACGGCTGGGTAATTTATGAAACAGGCGGCATATGGCCTGGTAACGAGGGGATTGAGAATTAAGAACCGTCTGATGATGATTCGGAGAATAATTATCACGATCCATACGCGCATGCGCCCTGGAGTGACGAACTTTCGTGAAGAAGAGGATGATATAGATAGTTATCCTTATTGGATCTGGCCTATAATTGGTGGATTAGCCGAGTGTTATTGGGTTCCTTATTTTTAGTAAGAGATAGTGATTACACGATTTTTCTTTAGCAATTGACGGCGCAATATATGGAATTACTTGGTTGAGACTTTCAGGTTTATGTTATGTTTCGAAACATCTGCTGATGGGCTGGCTTTCATTTGCGTTTAGCAGGATGTATCTATTATTTTTACCACTCACGCCCTACACGATCTACTATAATCTAACAACTGCCTATTCCAATAATTATGCCCTAACCCTAAGCCCTATCGGTGCCCTTGGGTCGACTATCGCATAAAGTTGATGACGTCCCGATTAGCGGTTAGCCAATCGCATCCCGATTTCTTTAACCTCACCAAGGATCCGGCCTCTCCTCAAGGACATTACATTCATCAGATCCTTGCCGGAATAGATCGGGCCTACATAGGCAAAAATGACTAGCTTCTTACGCCTTCCTCCCGAGGTTCGCTCCATGGTATATCGGTATCTCACGCCCGCGGAAGGCATGCCGATATGTCCCTGGCAAGAATTCAACAAGAAAATTCACTTCAATCTGCTTCGAACGAACAGGATCATCTATCAAGAATACCGCTCTCTCCTCTATTCTGAGATACCGTTCAGGCTCGAGACTTGGGCAGTTGAGCTTCTAGCCAAATGGTTTGATCAAATCGGTCAACAAAACGCAAGACTCATCCGGGAAATCTACATATTATTCCCGCGCGTACACACTAAGACACACTCAAACGATCCCGCACCTGTGATCGATGGACGACACGCGCAAATACTCGACAAGATCCAAAGCCTCTGCACGGGTCTCAAAGCGCTCGTCATCAATCTACCAGACTCAATTATGCAGTTACAGGAAATGGCGGATATGGAAGCCCAAGAGCCCGGATACATAACAGATGCGGTAGCACTAGTTAATAAACGTCTTAGAGAAATTCCGTCCTTGGAGAGGATTGAGGCCGAATTTCCGTCGCATGTGGAGCGGACGGAGATTTCGCATGAGATGCAACGGCATGGTTGGACGATTGAGGATGTAGAGGCGGAGTGGCCTGGAGGTAGCACTGAGAAAGATCATCGTTCTGATTCTGAGGCTCTTCATGAGGAGGCAGAGGCTGGCTTATATGACTTGGAGGGAGATGACCACGGCGATCCTGTTGCGGATGATACGGCCGACTGGCCTGACTATATCTGGGGGATCATTGGTGGAGGCTGAGCTGGACTTTGATTAACCAATTTGGTCTAACTTGATGAACTGTGCTACTATTGGTCACTAATTCATCAAATGATAATTCAGAAGTTGCTGGCGTGCAATATATTCGGAAATTGGATGAGGGCTTCTCGGGTTATAGTTGTGGATCATGGTTGAGGGAATTTTCAACTGCGTTCTTAGCTAGGGACATGTAACGATAATAATGTCAGTCACGTAGTCCTTTTCTCGCTCCGTTGAGATTTCATGACCTCCAAGGTTCTCTGTTGTTTTAAGCCAAGCCGAAAACTAATTCCCCATCAGTGGAAACACTTCTGGCTCTAAACTTTATCAGCTTATCAATCGTTATCAGATAGCGGTGAGACTCCCCACCTAAGAAGTAAACATCCAACAACCTCCATTCCACATCAATTGATACTATCAAATCAATCAATTTCACGGCCATGGCCTACTTCCTACCTTCCCATCGCCGTCCGGTAGAAAATTTACAAACACCTACTCTCGCGCCGCAACCGCCTCTAGCCCTACCGTCCCTGGGTCCGACGAAGGCGCGTGAAATTCCACGGCCGACTCCTTCGCACCTGCCATAAAATACACGACGAATTCAGCTCACTGCTCTACTCGCACTACGAATGTGATTTTACCAATAGCAAAACTCTGCGCTTGCCGGACTGGTTGACGAGTATTGGCGCGCACAATGCAGCACACATTCAATACCTCTGCCTTGCGTTTCCTGAACTTTGTGGGCAAGAAGGATGGAGAGATACTCGAGCTAAGCGGGGACTGATGTCAAGTTGTACGATCCGGTTCGCGAGAAATGCACGAATTTGAAGACTTTGGTGTCGGAGGCCCCAGTCCATACGAGTTTCACGGATGAGTGGAAGATGACGAAGAACGCGTTTGATAAGCCTGAGGTTCTTGGGCCGGAGCTTGAGATCATGAGGACACTCTACAATGCTTTTCCGTCTCTCAAGGAGGTTATTATTGAAATTTACTCTGTGGGTATAAAGAAGGATGTGAGACAGAGATTTTTGGATCATGGATTCAAGGTTGAGTATATAAAGAATGAGAGTGATGATACGCAGGAGTGGATTTACCATCGACACGAGGATTGTGACATTTACTATCCGTACGACGAGAGGGATTACGAAGGTGGCTTCGATGATACTGATGATGATGATGACTCATCTTCGATCGCTGGCAATTCCTGTGTTGTATCCTAGATGAGGCTATAGTGGAGAGAGTCTGTTGCCCAGACACAATAGCTGTGTTTATTTTGTGGAAATGAAACGGACTCTCAAAAGTCACACATAACTGACCTATCTCCAGTGACCCAAAGTCCATGGTTGAATATCAATTGATCGATTGCTGGTCTCCAGTTGATGCCGCCACATGGTTAGCTGTTCCTTGCTTGCTTCGTGTGGGGAGCATGCAGCCCCACGGAATGTTTACTTCTCCCCCAACCGGAGCTAATACTCTTCCCCGCATGAATATGGGGCCTACATAAAGCTTCACGTCTGAACAATTTCTGAAGTTCAGACTCTAAAGCCAGAGAATAAGTTGTTGCAATACTCATAAGTCGCCATATAGCAGCAAAATGTCTCGCGCCAAACCCGTCACACACGAAATCCCCACAATGAAAGACCTAACAACAGAAAACATCACCGAAAACGTAAATCTGATCAACTCACAATGCGCCGACCCACGTCTTCGGTTCCTCATGGAACGACTAGTCGTTCACTTGCACGCCTTTGCGCGCGAGACCCGATTGTCTAGCAAAGAATGGGCGGCCGGACTCGACTTTCTCGTCGCAATCGGACAAATCAGCAACGACCTACGCGGGGAGATGATTTTACTATCTGACACACTAGGGTTAAGCATGTTGGTTGATTCGATCGATCATCCGAGGACAGCAAATTTCACAGAGGGGAGTGTCCTCGGCCCGTTTCACACACACGACGCACCGGTGACCGAGAACGGGTATGTGCTTCACAGGGATCCGGATGCGACGAGATTGTTTGTGCTGTGTACGGTCAAAGATGCGAAAGGAAACCCCGTGGGGGATGTGCAATGTGATGTGTGGGAGGGAGATTCAAAGGGGTTCTACGATATACAAAACCCGGATCGAGCAGAGCCTGATGGACGCGCGGTGCTACGGTCGAGTGAGGATGGGGTGTTTTATTTCAATGCGGTTGTGCCCGTTCCATATCCCATACCAGATGATGGGCCAGTGGGCAAGATGTTGAAGGTGCTTAATCGTCATCCGAATCGGCCAGGTCATGTGCATTTCATGTTCCAGAAGGAGGGGTACGATACTCTCATCACAGCGCTGTATCCTCGGGGAGATCCTTATGAGACGTCAGACCCGGTCTTTGGCGTGAAGGAGTCGTTGATTGTGGACCTCGAAGAAGTAGATGAACCGATCTCTAAACAGTACGACGTTGCGGTTGGGACCAAGTTGTTGCGGTATGATTTTGTCCTTGCGACGGAAGAGGAGGCCATGGAGATGCGGGTAGCAAAGGCGAAGGAAGCTGTGGATGGGTTAGGGATGAAGGCGAGAATAGTCAATGGACTGCCAATTCCCGAGTTGGACTAGATAACACTTCAGAAGAATTGAATGGTTTATGAAATGAAGGTTGGATGTCGATAATTAAGTTAAAAGAGTCGAGATAAACAAGACGAGAATGCACGTGACTAGATAAGCAGTGGGTCTTCATTCCGTTAGGCTGACCAATCAAATGGTAGCCGATGCATATCAGGTACCTCATCGGGCTAGCCAGATGCATGAAACTGGACTAGTGCTGACTAAAATGCTTAGCGCAGCCAATCAGCAGCCCACATCCCCCACTGCCCTGACCCTGCTCGTTCCCTAACAACCTCAGGGAAAATCACCCGAAATCCTGCACTTCTCCTGCTTCGTCCACGTCCACATCCACGACTTCACGACCACAACCCCTTGCATCGCCTTTATCGTTTCTACCAACCCAACTCAGTCACTCGTTTGAACTTTGTCTTCGTCCGGTTTCCACAACCGTCTTTTTACTTTCCGACCTATCTTATTTTCTTTTTTGTTGTTGTTTGTGGTCCTGTTGAGAATTCGTCATGTCGAACAAAGCCTCCGAACTTCCAACCACCAACCAGGGCGCGGCGGCCGCTGCTGCCAAACCCGCCCCGGCTCTGCATCCAGCTGTCTATATCGCGTATGAGATGAAATGGAACTCCTGCAGGTTGTGTAACATGTCATGCTGATGTGTGGATAGTTCGTGGATTGCCCTTAGTTCCGGTGTTATCATCTTCAACAAGTGGATTCTTCACACTGCTGGATTCGGTATGCCCCCTGATCTTGATTTTCTCGGTTACCATTATGCTAACAAGACGTTCATTCAGGTTTCCGTACGTAGTTCCTCGTGCGCACCAGAAGACAATCGACTAACTAGATCATCAGCCCTATTCTTAACAACATGGCACTTGTTGTTCGCGACCATCATGACCCAATTGCTGGCGCGATTCACCACTGCGCTCGACTCCCGGCACAAGGTCCCGATGAACCGAAGCGTCTACATGT
This sequence comes from Talaromyces pinophilus, assembly GCA_001571465.2. Lineage (NCBI taxonomy): Eukaryota > Fungi > Ascomycota > Eurotiomycetes > Eurotiales > Trichocomaceae > Talaromyces > Talaromyces pinophilus. Next base: position 3,552,073 of record CP017348.1, on the reverse strand, counting down.
TCGTACACGACACACTTCGGAATGAATAAAACTAACGGACATAGGCGCGCTATCGTCCCCATTGGCATTTTCTTCAGCTTGAGTCTGATCTTCGGTAACTTGGTCTACCTCTACTTGAGTGTCTCTTTCATTCAGATGTTGAAGGTTTGTTTGCCATTGCTCAATTGCATTGACCACAACTAATGGATATAGGCAACCAACTCTGTCGCTACTCTTATCGCTACCTGGGCCCTTGGTGTTGCCCCCGTTCGTCTTGAAACTCTCGGAAACGTCTCCGTCATTGTCGTCGGTGTTGTTATTGCCTCGATTGGCGAGATCAAGTTCAGCCTTATTGGGTTTATCTGTATGTTCCATATCTTCGGTTGCACTTGCAGACATTTTCTAACCAGATAAATAGACCAGGTCTTTGCTACCGTCTTCGAGTCTGTCCGTCTGGTCATGGTCCAGAGACTTCTCAGCTCCGCCGAGTTCAAGATGGACCCCCTCGTGTCTCTCTACTACTTCGCCCCTGCCTGTTTCGTCATGAACGGTATCGCTACTCTCTTCTTTGAAATTCCCAAAATGACCATGTACGACATCTATAGCGTCGGAGTGTGGAACCTTGTTGCCAACGCGTCTGTCGCTTTTGCCTTGAACGTTGCTGTTGTGTTCTTGGTGTGTACTTTCCCCTGAGTTTGTTGAAGGAACCTAGCTAATGAGCTATCAGATCGGAAAAACATCCGCTCTCGTCCTCACTCTCTCCGGTGTCCTCAAGGATATCCTCCTCGTTGTTGCCTCCATGGTCATCTTCCACGACCCCGTCACCCCCCTCCAAGCTCTCGGATACGGTATCGCTCTCATGGGTCTTGTCTACTACAAGCTCGGTGCTGAGGGTGTTCGCAACTTCCTCGCCAACACCCGCCAGTCCCTCCGTGGTGTCGGCATCCGTCGCTTGGTTCTCATCATCGTCATCTCAGCAGTTGTCTACCTCGGATTCTTGCAATACACCCAAAAGGCCTCAGTCTTCTCTCCTGCTCTCTTGAGCGGAATCGGCTCAAAGAACTAAACGACAACCGTCGCACATATCGATCGTTGACCACGGCTGTTCTCTTCTCTTCTGGATTGGATGGGTTTAATCTTCTCGTCTGTGACGATATGGCATCCACGGCTCTACTGTGATTATATATTTTCTTGCAGTCAACATGTTTATGGTTTGCTTGTTGACTGAACGACCTCACTTTTTCTTCCCGGCTTCAAACCAACTTTATCTGATCCCATTAGACTTCGATTCTTCTTTTTTCTCTTCTCACCGGCTTTTGGTTATTTTGACTTGAGCATTATTCTTCTTACACACTTTTTTATTTCATGTTCATCTCTGATTCAGAGTGTGTATATACTTATTCAATACATATTTTAAATATCTCTCTGTCCCCATAGAACTGCGATGACCCACTTGAACGACGATATATCCAGTGATACAACACGGAAAGATCACCGAACTTTAATACCTCTCTATCCAGGACTAGTCTGATGCAGTTACAGCTCATTATGCTGACTCACCCGACATGACAAACCAAGCAATTACAACACGGAGAAGTCACCGAGCTGTTATATCTACTGTCCCGTATAAGCAGGGCTAGCCTGATGTACGGTGACCCGCTCAAAAGACGACATACTAAGTACTACAACACGGAAAGATCACCGAGTTTGTCTATCTATAGACCATGGCGTGATTGAAGGAGTGTTGATCTTCAGAATTATTCCCCGGCCGTATGTCACCACATTTGTCAGCATGTCAGTAGATGTATTCTATAAGAGGTAGCATTGGATCGGAGCCTTGAATCCTTGAAAAGCGTATATTCTGATTCATATTTATGAATGACATCAAGGGCTCGGGACTCGATTTTATTATTAATCGGACTTTGAGATCTGTAGTGTATATATATGCCATGATCCAGGATCAGTTGCATCTACCTAGGTATAGAAATATCAACCCACAAATCCACAAAGCCAACCAACGATCTCACTACCTAGGTAGTCATCAAGAAGGAACCTTGAAAGAAACAGAAAAGAAAAAATGACAAACCCCAAAATCAAAGCCGTGCTCTTCGACTTCATGGGCACATGTCTCGACTGGCACAGCGGCACCCTCGCCGCCCTCCCACAATCCATCACCGCCAAAACGAGATCTGAGTTCGCGCTCCAATGGCGCCAGAATTATTTCGATTCTAATGCTGCAAGATTGGCCGCAAACCTCCCGCCGGAGGATATTGATTTGACGCTTAGAAGGACGTTGGATGCGATGTTGAAGGAGGAGCGGTGGGGGGGTGTCAAGGCTGGATTTGATGCTCTTGACGATAAAGAGGAGGAGGTGAAGGAGGGGGTTGTGAAGGCGTGGCATTCCATGCCGGCCTGGCCGGACGTCAAGCCCGCCATCAATCACCTTAAGGAGTTAGGGTATGAGATCTTTGTGCATGCAAACGGTACTACTCGTCTACAATTGGACTTGTGTCGCTCCTCTGGTTTGAGCTTCGATATGTTGTTTTCTAGTGAATTGTTGGGGGTATACAAGCCCGCGCGAGAAAATTATGAGAAGGTGTTGAAACTCTTGAAGCTGAGAGGGGAGGAGTGTGTGCTTGTGGCGGCGCATGCGTATGATACGAGGGGTGCGAAGGCGGTGGGTATGAGAACGGTGTATGTGCATAGATGGACGGATGATATTGAGGAGGATATGCAGATAGTTAAGGGGGAGAATGATGTGTTTTTGGAGACTATGGAGGGGTTGGGGGATGTTATTGGGAGGTTGTAATTTTGAGGTCGAGTATTGGTGTTGTTGATTGATTCATCTACTGTATTCATACACATATCCAATCTGGAAGCTTCGGGCTGGTCTTCAGTAAACTGTCCCAACGATTTAATGGTTGACTAGCTATCCATCTAGATAGGTAATAATGATCCTTAATATCATTCTCAATCGTACCTCCGAAAGCTGTTATACCATGCACCACTACCATCGTAAAACCATGGCTGTAACTTATCCATTTCTTCGGCGAAAAGGGGAGTTAGACATGCATCTTGATGTAACTATGTATCACGGGGTAAGTCATCGGTATATCCAAGAAATGTTTCTTAGATTTGGAAATAGACAGACCTCTATGCTCTCCCAGCCAAGAAAGTACAGGGCTAGACGCCTGTCGTCTTGCGCCAGAGTCGTGGTGATATCCGATAGAGCAACGCCATCGGGATGATTGGAATTGAGTGAATATGCCCATTGTCCGCCGACAAATCCCTGCATTTTGTAGCAGTCTGTGTATGTCTTGTGCATCGAAGCACGCAGGGTAGGGTCAGCTAACGGGGCTGTTGACGACAAGCGAATGAAGGCCTTTGTATAAATTTGATTTAGTACTCTACTCGGATTTGTTTGAAGGGGGGTAGGGCAATCAAACAAATTCACAAATCGGGGCCTCGATGCCTCGTGTCAGTTGCTCAAGCTGAGAGTCATCAAAGTCATACAGCATCGTTGTAGCTGTACCCTGGATGATGTCATCCAGCCCGACCACTGCTGGTTTACTGGCTGTCGTGAAGTCCTTGCGCCATACTAAATATGTTGTACTATGGATTAGCTACATTGGAGATGGGAAGGGACATGGAGGACAACAGGAATGAATTTCATACGTATGATCCAGCAAATTTCGTGCCTTTTCTTGGGCAGAGAGGCAGATTGGGTTGATGTTATGTAGCTCAAATACTGACGAGAAGCGCCGGCACTGGATACATGCTGACGGAGCTGCGCAAGGGGCCAGGAGGAGAGCGTCAAAGACGGCTGGAGTGTGAAACGGATGAGTTGAAGTAGCATGATGCCGAGTCCTTGTGTGTGTAGAGATAGAGAAAGGTTTTATCTTCGGTTCTTGGGGGAATCGTTGAACTTCCACTTACATTTAAAATAAAAACATCGATCAATGTCTAACTACTTATGTCTTTGCCAATTACGGACTGCTTTGCCGTTTTAAGAAAGCGCGCGCTCTCTTTTAACGGCATCAACCTTTCCAAGCTTTCATATTTTATCCAATCTTACCTATTACATAGCGCACCTTCCACAATCCGTCTAAAAATATCTCGCATTGTGTTTCTAACTATGTCATCGGCCTGTTGGACATGTCGACTGCGCAGGAAAAAGTGCGACAGAGTTCGACCAGTCTGCACAACCTGCGCAAGGCTGCGCATCGACTGTGACTATAGCAGCACCAAACCAGAATGGATGGATGGGTCCGAGAAACAAACTCAAAGGGCCAAGATTATTCAGGCTCAGATCCGGCAGGGTGCAGCATCCGCTGAGGACAAGCCTTTTGCCGTTCAGGTTTTTCCTCGTCAAGAAGCACCGGCACCAGCGACGGCGGATTCCGGAACTGTGACAACAGGTGGCGTTAATGCTTCAGCCGCAGATCCAGACCACTCATCCACAAACGAGACGGATGATTTCTTGACCTCTCTCTATCTGGATACTGTTTTTCCATGCCTCTTTCCATGTTACCATCCTGCAACATTGGAGGGCGGTCGCAGCTGGCTGTTGACCATTCTCAAGACTAACCATGCTGTCTTTCACGCCGCCATGAGCTTGAGCGCCTACTATTTTACGTTGCTACTTGCGCGCGATGCGACGCATACGCTCCGCACGCCTTGTGAGCAGCATGTGTGGGACACCTTTAATAGTCATATGGACTTGTCCATGCGGCTAATCAGGCAAAACTTGAGCGATATCAATGCTGGCGGCAGGCAGAAAAGAGACATCTTTCACGGGACTCCTATCCTAGACAGCATCACTCACCTCCTCATCTTCGAGGCGTTCATGACCAATTCCGAAGATTGGAACTTACACCTCACCGCCGCTTTGAGCCATTTGGATGATATCTTTCGGCTGTGTGGGCTCAAAGATGGCAAATATCATTTACATTCAGTCCTTCTTAGCATGCAGCAACCCTCATCAATCTTTCAGGGAACACACCTCGGATTCCATGTATGGAGTGCCGATCAAACTTCTTTCCTCTTTTCTACAGCTGTCCTTCTCTATGCGGATATCGTTTCCAGCGTCTGCCTCAGACGAGTCCCGAAATTGCAGCACTGCCACGATGCTTTGATCGCCGCTAGTAGCGAGCCTGCTACCCAGACAAATTATCTGCTGCAAATGGAAAACTACTTTGGGTGTTATGGCTGGGCATTTGGTCTGATTGGCGAAATTGCTACCCTAAATACGTTTGAGGTTGCTCGTATTCCAGACAAGGGGGGCGTGTTGGATGAATTTGTTGTTCAGGGGAAACGGGTGGAGGCCGAATTCTACCACGGCCTAGAGAGTTTGCAGTCTGTACCTGCGTCATCAGGAAAAGCGGACGAGTCTGCGAAGAATGTCCAAATTGCAAAGTTATGGCTGCTTGCAGGTCTTATATACCTATCGACGTTTATATACCGGGGTCATATAATAGACTCCTCCGTTCGTGCGCACATCTACACAGCGCTGAATCTGATAAAGACTCTCAGATCAGAATATGATATTCGGCCCCCAATGTGGCCGCTCTGCGTTATCGGTTGCATGGTTGAGGATAACCAGAAACCGGAAGTGAGGCACACCCTCTCCGGATTGCCGCCTCTTCAATCCTTCGGGATGAATAAAAAAGTTGCGAACATTATTGGGACTGCCTGGGAAGCTCGTGACTCAATTAGAGAGAGCTCATGGAGTTTGGTAGACCATTTTGAAAGCCACATGTCTGATGTCTTACTCATTTGATGGTGTGTGTTACTGTAGTTTCTTCCTCGAAAGAAGCTGAGATGTCAACCGACGTCGACAATGCACTGTAGTGTTCTGGCTCAAATCTTCATTATGAATAATGTTTTATATATCACTATAATCCATCGCTTAAGTATTATACGAAATTTGACCTAGTAAGTCTAACTAATTTGCATTTTTCTTGATGGCTTGAGTTTAATGAGTCTTGCCTTTTCGGGACAACACGCGCTCGCTATATTCGGGTATGACCATTTTTGATCCGAATGTCGACCCTTATAGTTTGTGGCTAAGATGGATTGTTATAGATTCTCGAATTTGTCAGAGTATGAGAGGATCTGTCAGGCACTGTAAGGAAAATCAATGTATAGTGGGAACAAGTATAAAGTAGCCACGTTGAGTCGTTGAGTCGTTGAGCAACAGACAATCAGTAGCAGAAGTAAGCCTCTACGATACACAAGTTACTACAACTATCTTCCATCAAACTATCCCCTGTCACCAATTGAACCGTCATTATGGTTGTCGTTGCTGTCGCTGGAGGATCAGGCAACGTCGGCCGTACCATGGTTGAGACTCTCTTGGAGCTCAGAGAACACGAGATAATCGTTCTAAGCCGCAAGGTATTCCGGTATTAATTGGAAAACAAAGGGTTGATGCTAGCCCTTCCATAGCAAAGCCCAGGTGTTGCAAACGTCGAGTCTGTTGTTGTGGACTACGGCGACGTTGGGGCAATAGCCGAAGCCCTAACCCAACACGACGTGCATACAGTCGTATGCACGATTTCCGTTGCGGATGAGATGTCATCTGCATCGTAGATCAGTCTTATCAAAGCAGCAGGATGATCATCGTTTCAAACGGTTCATCGCCTAGGGATGGGGTTCTCTTCCAAATAAGAAGTAAGTAGAGAATGGCAATGCCCTAAGTTTTTCTCGCTCACGCTTTTCTTTTTTCCAGGTCGCCCGTTTACGCCTTTCGGGAGGCGTCCAACGCTGAGCTCCGCAAGACTACCCTCGAATGGACACGGGTCTCAAATGGATTCTTCCCCGACTATTATGGTTCGCCTCGCGTCAAAACACACCTTCCCACCATCACATTCGCAGTTGATATTGCTAGCAGAGAGGCCGCCCTGCCTGGAACGAGAAATGAGTCTATTGCTTTTACTTATTCGTTTGACCTTGCCAGGTTCGTATCAGCTTCATTGAGCCTACCCAAGTGGGAAGGGACAACGTATTGTTACGGGGGTAAGACCACATGGAATGAATTCATCAAAGTCGCTGAAGATATTACGGGTAAGGAAAACCAAGCAAGAAGACCTTTGGACTGCTCCCACTGAAAAATATCGTACTTCTAGGTTCCCGTTTGAGGGTTACCTACGACCCAGTGGAAAAACTCCAAAAGGGTGAATTCACTGAACTTCCTCCGCATGCCAAGGAAACCGCTGCCTCGCCATTTCCGGACGCGCTTGCTCGGTCCCTTCTCTCGATTCTTGGTCTTTGGACAGCGGAAGGGTACTTCAATATTTCGGTTGAGGGATCGCTTTATCAGAAGTTTCCGAATAAAAAGCTCATGACTGTCCGTGATATCTTGCTGCAAGGACACGGCCCAAAGTGAGACCGGGGACTCTATAATGTTATTCTACCATAATAAGACATGGCGGCAGGTTGATATGTTTCCATGCGGTTCCTGCATATTGATCAACAGAGGAGAGAGGGGAAAGAATCTGATACGTTGTAAACGGCCGTACTTTCTGGGAACTTTGAATGCCCGGAATCGCCTTTATATATAGTTTCGCAAGTAGTTCGACGTTTATCTCTTCATTAGCCCCGTACAGAGATTCAAGAAACTATAGTAGTTTAACGATGACTTGACGCATCGGCTATGAAGAACTCCGTCTAGATAACCCTAATTCTAATAGTTGCAGAAAGGTCACATAACCGCTACTAATCCTACAGGTTGCCAATATGCTGGCTGAGGCGTCAAGCGAGCTCGATTGTAGCTTCTTTATATCTCATTATTATTAGTTAGAGCGCTTCGTTTTTCAGTTCCTTTACTTAGTCTTTTGAGTGTGCGCAGTGTTCTTTAGGGTTTATCAGCTAATATAGTCTAGAAGGGAGCTTGAGTGATGTTACCGAGGCATTTTCTTTGTTTCATATGTCAAAGAAAAGATTAACTACTTTACTGAAACACGGAAAATACTTAAAATACCCATTGCCCTATAATAAGGTCGGATATCAATTTTATTACTTTTGGAGCGTATGGAGGGTTGGGGGCGAGGAACAGGTGAGGATAAATACAGAGCGAGTGGTAGTGGAGAGGCGTCGGCTGGTGAGCCAGAAACTGTAGGAAGTAGTTGAATAGCAGCACATACAGTATACAATTCAGACAAGTAAATGATTAGCCGAAAACAGTTCATAAAGGCTGTCATATCGGCATATTCTTGTCCGTTCACTTTCTGAGCTTCTACATGGTATTTCCGATTTTATGGAGGAATAACGACATCGGCTGCCTGAATCGGCTGTTTGGCAGTCTTCAGCGATGACTCATGAGATTGATGATCAGATTAGATTATATCTCACCGAGACAGGAAAAAACACTGACAAGTACTACCTTACAGTAGAATACGTGGCCGGTCCGTCAGCGAACGTTGCTCCAATTTTTTACCCAAACCAGCAATTTTACGACTGTACGGGTGTATCGGTGTATTGTTGCGTCAGTGTGTCAGTGTATCAGTGTATTTTTTACAATTGTGGGGCCGCGTATCAAAAAACCGGATCAGATAAAGAAAAATACCGCTCAAGAAAAAGCAATTTACCCCCTCTGTTTCATACCACCGCATTCGTGGGCTTACATTGAGCAGCCCTATTGGTTGTAGATGGTTCTGGGCAAAGTCTAGATTGATCAGATAATTTCATTGAGCGGATCAGATAACTTAACCGGGCCCTCTTGCAGATTCTCCATTGGGCAGCCCCGAAGATATGTACGTACTACGTAGTACAACGTTTGAATACGTGGTTACCAATGAACGATTGTTATAAGTACAACCGAGGATTTGTGCTCCGCTATCGGTTGTTGAATCCTTGCCAATGTTTCAACCGTAATCTTAAGGTATGCCCCATGGCACGGAATGAAGTGGAGGAGCGGCGGTGAGGTTATCGGAGGGATAGGTCCCGGGTTAGACGATATGGTATCCTGCATCTGTTCTGAGAACCAAAATAAACAATATTGAGACTTGTCTTCATAACATACACTCCTTCATCGACCCTTTTCTCATCAAACACAAAATGTCGTCCCTCAGTATAGCCCAAAAGGCTACCCGTGTCTTGGTCGCCGGCGGTTCATATGCCGGCCTCTCCGTGACACTCAATTTACTAGATCTCTGCAATGGCCTTTCGCCGAGATTTTCCGGCACGAACACTCCTGTTGATAGAAGCCAGCAGAGTCCTATTGAAGTTACGATAGTAGATGAGCGGGATGGATTTTGTATATATAATCCCGTCCTGTATACTTCTCTTAACAATTCTCGTGTACTGACAACGTTGACACTGGTAGATCATCTCATTGGCACACCACTCGCCTACGCCTCAAAAGAATACGCCAAAAAATCCTGGATCCGATTCCAAGATATCCCAGCCTTGCAAACCCCTTCCGTCAAAATCGTGCATGCCAGTATTACGCAACTCAATTGCGAGGAGAAATTCGCAACTGTCAGAGCAATCGACACAAAACAAAATATCAAGATACCATATGACTACTTTGTTGCGGCTTCGGGTTTGCGAAGGACCAAGCCCTCGGCGCCGGTTGCGTTAACGCGAAAGGAGTATTTGGAGGATGCGTTGGAGCATATCCGCTTAGCAGAAGGTGCGAAGGAGGGTGTTGTGGTTATTGGCGCTGGTAAGGTCTACTCTCTCACTATAATGTGATGGATGTTAATTTGTGGCCTAGGCGCCGTCGGCATTGAAATCGCCGCTGAACTGAAAATGCTCCACCCTCATCTCAAAGTCACATTGGTCCATTCGCGACAACGGATACTGTCGTCCGAGGATTTATCGGACGAATTCAAGGACCTGGCACTGAACTTGGTTCACGAAGCCGGCGTCGAGACGATCCTCGGTGCACGAGTAAAGGAGACCATCGAGAACTCAGACTCAAACTCCACAACCTATGAAGTGGTGCTTTCAGACGGACGTCGCGTCCAAGCTAGTTTTGTGATTAACGCCATGTCCAAATTTCATCCTACTGCCACCTACCTACCGCCTACAGCGGTGGATGAGGAAGGTTACGTCAAGATTGAATCCAGGTATTATACATATCCCTGCTGCACTCTTTGGTATCAAGACTAATCAGTAAATAGCACCGCATTCATCGAAGGCACCCCCAACGCCACCTCCCACTACGCAGCTGGCGACATCGCCCGCTGGCCGGGCATCAAACGTTGCGGTGCCGCAATGCACCAAGGCCTTCATACAGCTGTCAACATCCACCAACGAATCCTCGCCGCCCAGAACGGCATCAAGCCTCACTTCAAAGAACTCGACTCCAATGTTCCGCCCATGATGGGGCTTGCGGTTGGTAAGAAGGCTGCTTCGTATAGTCCGCAGACCGGCATAGCGTCTGGAGAGGATGTGATGAAGATGTTTTTTGGGGATGATTTGGGATTTACTAGTATGCCCCTACCACTCCTAAGAAGTGAAGAAGAAGGGTATAGCTGACTAATTTTGCAGTTTGCTGGAATTACCTCCGTCTTGGAGAAGTCCCATACAAGGTACATCCATTAGCTCATCATACTGATATTGAAAAGCGCAAGCTAGCTGACTTGTCAGCCCACGAACCAATTCGCGTTTAGAACGACGGTAAGTATTATGACACTCAGAAAGCCGCTTTTATTTATATTCGAGCTTCTCAGGATGACGGGCAGGCATCTGTATTTATTTGGCGTTTTGGCGCTTAAGAAGTTTTCATTCTTTTCGTGATTTAGACTTTAGATTTGTAGTATGGTCAGGTATATGTAGATTAGAATTCAGCCATTTGTTTGGTATACAACCCCGGACGTTCCCGTCGGATGAATTTGAACCTTTTGATTCCAAACCGTCAATAAACCTTATCGACCTGTAGAGGTATTTTCATAACCATTCGATAGCTCTAAGTACATCACTGAACGAGGTGTCATCTCCGTCGGAAGCTATTTTCAGAGTGTACACTGCGGACCCTACACCTAGGTATGATCCGAAGAGTTGGATACAACGAAGTCTGGCCGATCTGAGCTTAGGGGGTATATGTCTGTCATTCATGGAAATGAATATAAATATGGAGCATGCCACCGTCGACAAGATTCAAAAATATTCTGTTGTGAATAAAGGGCTCGAACATCCTAAACATCCTAAGCATTCCAAATATCTCGAATATACAATTAGCTGTGTCTACAGCGTCTCCAGTTCCTTACCTTCAACGTTACCGTACCTACACTCGGTTCCAAGATGGCTCTTATCCGAGCTGTTGTTTTTACCTACCGGAAACTCGGCCTTACACTTGAAGAGTTCAAGAGCTACAGCGAGCAGCACGGTCGCCTCCTCAAGCGTCTGGCTGGCGATGTGTTCCCTGTCTCGCACCGCCGCAGCTATATTGCCCGCGAGGAGAAAGGTAGCGATACCAGCGCAACTGAAACGACTGCGCTAAATGCCACGACACTAGCCAAACTTTTCTTGGGCGAACAGTCTAACTTCGATTTCGATGCTTACACCGAGTTGACCTTTGCGAGCCAAGAGGCTCTTCAAGCCTACGTGGTCAAGACGAGTCAGGCGGATATCGCAGCTACGATTGCGGCAGATGAGGAGAAGTTCTTATATCATCTCAAGACAGGAATTGCTTTCCTCGAGGATGTCACTGAAGTTAACAACACTTAATCATGCGCTTTGTTGCAATTACTAGTACTTTCAGCACGTCAGCTCTTAGAATTCGACTTGATATACTGTACGTAGTTTCGAAAAATAGCGAGGTCCACTCAAACTTTTAGCGATGTAATTTGTAGTTCAGGATGTATATATTTGAATACTCCATCGACACGGAAGCTTGAGTTCTGAGCTAGTTGACGGGTCGCTATAATGCCTAATTAGGAAGGTGTGCATTTAGTTGGTTTTTAATGACACCGTGAGAGCATAACAAGATCAATAATGTTGTAATATGACTAAATCTTATCACTGTGGCATGGACGTCACTAAGTTCTTACGCCAACCGACTGTTTGCCGCTATTGAAGATACACACGTGTGCCACCACGGCCAGAACGTGCAAGTATCAATCAGAATCTCTCTCCATGGTAATTCTTTTGCAGCTAGTCCTCGTCTGCTATGTATGGTTTTATCAGAAGTTCCTCGCTACATTGTCTTGCAATCAAGGCTTGACACTGAGCATGACATGTCAAGCCACACTTTTCGCATCGTCTGTTGGCGCCCTCGCCATTCCCCTGACCTGGAGAGAGGAAAAACCCACAGTGAAAGCACCAATTGGCCGATGTATTGAACAACGGCACAAATTGATGTTCTATCGCGGGGGCTAGGAGGCTTTGTTTCAATTCTTCCGGGGTGTCCAAACACGGCACAAGAAAGCCAGGGTCCCGATACAGCCGTCTATGGCACCTCAGATGACAGGCCAGCTGGCACTTTTTGCATTGCACACCATAACCAAAATATTTATCACAGCAAGCGCAGAGCATACTATGATAGAACTTCCGGTAAATGAAATGATGGTTGAGCTTGTACCGTGTGTAATCATTCATCATGCGCTCTTCCCTCTCTTGTGCCGTCTCTTCACGATGCTCGGCTGGATTCCCCCTACTTAGCGAACTGCCACTGTGGTCAATATAAAGAGGAAGAAACAAGTGACTGACTGGAAACAAGTTCGCTAAAAACAAGTTTGAGGCGTATCTTCCCTTTAGGTGCAAGTCTGAACCACGTATCCACTGTAGTTGAACCACCATCTCGATGGATGACTACGTTGCTGGAATGTAGAATGTCTATCAAACGAAGCCAAACAGCACCAACTGGACTCTGAGTCTTATCGTTTTCAAAGATCATTAATTCGATCTCGGTTCTGGTATCGATATCTCTGTAATCCAGCGAAATCTCTGTACCTGTCCACTCCACATACTGGGGTGTGTAACCGTTTTTGCTTAAAAAGCGCGATTCCCAGATATTATATAGTTCCACGGTAAAGCATGTACCAGTGACCGGTGTCCCCGTGATTGATTGTATCTTAATGGATAGGTATCCTTTGATCAATGGATCATTCTTATCTTCTGCAACAACTCTTCCTTCTGTCATGAAGATTGAAGTTAGAATAAACATATTTCTACACTATTAGTATAGAGTAGTGGGAAGGGAGAGTTACAACCTGATAAAAAAGACTCTAGGTTTTCGAATCTTGAGAACATTCCTGATTTTGCATAGCCTTCAAGGACGTATTCATAATGGCGTAGTATTCCTTTGAGAAAATCGATCCTTAGATCAAGAACTAGGAACAAGTCTCTGGCAATGTCTGTTTGTTTCTTGAACTTGTGTTCTTCCCATTCTAAATTGTCCGCATTTCTCTCCCGATCAAAAGCCAGCAATTGGTATAATGTCTTGAGGTATTGTTGTTCCACCGATTTATATTCTTCATACACCGATAGTGTTGTCTGAACCTGATGTAACATAAAACTTATGCCCGATATAGGGTTGGTTCGTGCATTCTCCTGAACCATGAAATCTATCCATGTCAAATGCAAGATTAGAATGTATCTACTTGGGATGATTCAAATGGACAATCAAATTACCCAGCTTGTGAGATTCAGGTATCAGCTTCGCAATGCGCGGTCCTGGACCGACGGATTTCCAGACTTCGTCGTGATCATTCTGGGGTTGCAAAAAGACGATTTCCCAACCTGCTGCTTGTTCCGCGAGGAGTGACTCGAGGATCTTCAGTTTTTCAGTTGGATATTTGATCCTCGCCTTAATTATAGGAATTGATCTTGGGTGATATGCTCTCAGGTTAGCTGCAAGGTCTAGAATTCTTAATTTTGAATTGTGGATTTTTTGGGTAAGGAAAACGATCTCCTCTTCAATCGTGGGCTTTTCGAGAGTGTCCATCTTTCAAATTAGGTTGGTGGATAAAATACACAAAGTCGGCAATAGAATCCAACCCCTCTTTATAAATCATAGGGTTAGGCACCAACATTTATCCGTGCCGAAATAATGAGTAATATTCCTAAGGATCATATTGGTCAAAATGGTATTATTAGATCTTATTGGTGAAAATTGCATAACGCCGCCATACACGCCGGGCCTCCAGATAACTTTTTTCGATGCGTTTCCCTATCATTGTCACGGACCGACAACGATTCGCTTCCTCCCAACATCAATCCTGTATCTCGCACAGCCAATGTCTATCACTGTCTCACACTGTTCGTACTTGGCTCTCATAATTACATTTAATTAGCACAGCCTGACTCATGCTGTAACGCTCATTGCGTGTTACCAAGACCATGATGATCCCATAGTACAAGAAGAACGAGGGACACGTGAAGTATTTCCGACTTTTTAGGCTTGTGATTTAAGCACTACTAGTAAGTCATTAAAAGGCCAATAAATCAATGAATTTTTAGTTGCTGGAGGCCTTTTGAAATCATAAGACCTCACATTTAAGCATCCTGGGATGCCGAAAATTATGTCATGTCTCGACCAATCTTCTAGCCTCATTTGGGATTTACCTGATGAAGCTCTCATATCATCAACCTAGATCGTAGACTTCTTCGATTCTAGAATGTCATTTGTGTATTAAATCACAATAAGCGTGTAAATACCAGGGTCAATCTTCTTTGCTAAGAAGGAAGATGATAGTTGCGTTCATTCTCGCTTTAGAGCCTTAGAAAGTAAAATAAATCTTTCGTCCTGTGTGTCATCACGAATATGGACTTGAAATTTTTAACACTCCCAAACTGATTGAATAGTTAATGTAGTGGTTACTTTTTATATGCTGTACAGCTGGATACGCCCCCATGCCCCAGGTGTCCTATTTTAGAGGATAGTTATAATATATTCACATCTACTCATTACTACTAGCTCAGCTTGTTGGACTACCTGTTCTACAAGACTATGCTTTGTGATATGAACTGTAGAGAGACCAACACCATTATTTCTCTTTCCAGCGCTACTCTGCCCCTTCAAGCACGAACCTTCAAACCGATTGATATCTGTTTGTCTTTGATAGAATCCATAACCGCATCAACATCCTTCTCCGCGTTGTGCCAATTACTCTCAATAATTTGCCTATGATGCAAACTCCGCGACTCAAAAACAGCCTCGAACGGAACAGGCGTCGAGAGAAATCCCGATGTCATATCCATATCATTAACTTCTTTGGGTTCCCCATCCTCATCAGTGGCATGCCTAATATTAAACCCCCATAGAATCCGCGCAATGAGCAAGAAAAGCGAGTTTCGTGCAATATGCCTCCCTGTACAAAGACGACGTCCATACCCGAAAAAGTTCACAAATCGATCTTTCCCATCTTCGGGGGTTTGCAGCCAGCGTTCGGGAAGGAATTCTAGTGGTCGATCGAAACTGGTTTCGTCGAGGGCCATGGCCCAGCAAAGCCAGACGATCGTTGCCCCTTTGGGGATATGGTAGCCCATGTACTCGTCTGCAGCGAGGGTGGCATGCGGAACGCCTCCAGGGACGATACAGCGCCATCGAAGAGACTCTTTCACTATTGCAGAAATATAAGGGAGGTTTGGCTCATCGTCTAGGGTTGGAAGTCTACTCAGCCCAACAACTGAATCAAGCTCCTTTTGTGCCTTCGGGATAAAGTCTGGACATGCAAGAGCAGCCAAGGTGAACATTCGCATCTGAACGGCGGTTGTATCAAGGCCTGCATCAGCCAGGATACCAACATTGTAAGCCAATTCGACCTGTGACATCTGTACCCCCTCTTTGGACTTTGTAAACTCTTTCGTCCAGTTCCAGCTCTTGCTGGCGAGTGCTGTTTGCATGTTGTCCAAGTGTAGTGCTTTTTCGATTTGATAGAATTTTTCAGCTGTTCTTTTCCACGGTGCCAGAGACATCGGTAAGTAGTTCAGAACCGGAAGTGCATCTACAATCCATGTTCCCACGCGGCCTGCATACGTGAAGTTGTCCTGTACTTCGTGTGCGTGTTCCAGCATCCACTCGTTCCCGGTAGGTAAGCGTATCCCATACGCAAGACTATAGACCAAACTCGCCGCATACCGCTCATACATCTTTTTGAAATTGTTGGTGGACAAGAAATCGAATAGTAGTTGCTTGCTCTCCAGATCCTGGAGTGGATAATAAGTCCTTGATGCTCGGGGACTTAATACCGGTGCATCAAGCCTTTGATGTAGTTTGTATCGATCGTTATACGGCCGGAGGAGCAGGTGCATTCCCTTTGTCAGGTTTTCGCCAGCCATGACCATGCGTGGCCGATCGCTGTAGATATCGCCTCGTTTGTCGAGCAAGGCGCGAGCGATGGTGGCATCCCCAATGAATATCACGGTGTTACCGCCGAATTGGGCACTAACCATAGGACCGTACTGCTTTATCCATTTTTGGTAGGTTACCCATGGGAGCTCGGTAGGAGCTTGATGGAGGTTTCCGATGAGCGGGAGACGAGGTGGTCCTGGGGGGAGCTTTCGATCTCGTAGACGTTCGTATAGGATCCGGAGGAGTAGTAGACCTGGAATCAACCAGACAATGAGATTTGTGGCCATGATATTAAATATACCTAGGTATGTAATGATCAGGTCTTCAACGCAACTCTCAAGAAAGCAGCCTCCGAGCCAGAAAAAGCAAACGAGAGAAAACCAGTGCCATCAGCTCTCTTACTAAAGGAGTTCACCCACTGGCCATTAGATTACGCGATTAACCTCTGCGTTGGTGCGGGGAAGGGTTTTAAGATGATCGACTGATCCCATACCTTGTCGATAAAGGCTTGAATTATCGGGGTCTCTGCGATTCTATTTGAGCGTTGCGCTCTGTACCCTGGGAAGATGCATACGGTCCGCATTAAAGCTGATTCTGATAGGTGCATCCGATCAATTTGTGATCAGTCCATAATTTGCTCAGAGCTCGAGGGGTTTCATTTCTGCAGAAAATCGGTAACACACACATGTCAAAGCTTCTCAGTCAGGTGGTAACCCCTCCCATCCAACTGTAGTGCAAATCCACTTCTATGAGGAGTTCTAATCATGAACTGATCCGTGCTGTTCTGCCGCGTATAAGTGAATGGTAGAAGACTTAATACTATGCTATTATGGCTTTGATGCACTGCTAAGGAAGGATCCACAAACGGTTTCAACAGTCTCGACCAGTGATCCCGAACAGAGCTTTGGTATATGCCAAGCGTTGTAGAGAATGTTAGAAAGACGAGTCGATGCAGCACCCAATGCTGGCCAAATGCGACTGGCTACTGTGAAATGTTCAATGTAGGCTGCCTCGAGGCTCAGAAGAACTAACAAGGCTCTAGTTTTTTGTATGTAATTCTGCATTATTTAAAGCGTTGTATTAGAATTAAATCGTCCATGGCATCTAGTCCATAACCTCAATAACACAAATTGAATGGGATGTTTAACGGTGTTCAATTGAACTAGCCACAGCAGCCCAGAAAATTGCTTTTTGTTCCATGAGAAATAGTAAAAGGCACCTCCCTATGTCTTTCGCAATTTGACGCTCCCAATTTCTTTCAGGTTGCCAAAAAGAAGACTGAGAACAATTCATTACGACGGTTTCTCCATTTGTATCTGTAGTATAATGGCCCAGCATGGTCTAGAAGATCGCTGGGCTGACTCCCCACGCTGCTATAGAGAATGATTACCATCACTCTTGCTAGCTGTGGGTTAGAGCTTCGCGGTCTCTGAAAAACAACAGCTATCGCAGGTCTAATGCATTACTCTTCAACACTAGTCAATAGGATGGGGTGAGAATGATATTGTGGTTTGATTTACTTGGCAGCGCCAGCATTGAATTTGATACAATGAGCACACCAATTCTTTAATACACATGCTCCTATCTAGGATTCTGTATGAATCTGAGCAAGTCAATACCACAGCGCTAGTTATGCCGAGTATAGCGTATGGCCTTGGTTTACGTCCTGATGGTATCGAAGGTTCCTTCGACAAAGATCTCGCGAGCAAGTATACACACCTGCCATATCTCTCCTATTTGCTGGCGCGACGGAAAATCTTATTATGATTGTTCTGTAAGCATATTAGGTTCAACGACCAAGATCTCATAGAAACTCATTCCATCCGGTCATCGTGATAGGCCCGATTGTCTTTGCTATTATAATATTGCTCGGCTACTGAATTGCGTGGAACCCTACTAATCCAGGGCATTGTATATCATCAACAACACAAATATGAGTAGGAGTGCTGTTACCAGTTTGAGCTACTTCTACATTCCAGATATTCCTGCTCTTTATTGGGCTTAGTGTCCTTCAAGAAGCACAATGGACAAACCTATGTCCCTGCCATGACCGTCCATATATCATTTTACCTGTCTGCAAGGTCTGAAGGCTGAACATGCAGACCCGGAGAGACAATAATTTTACTGTTACAATAACTGGGGCCATGCTGTTAGTTCACCACGCGCTTCAATACCTCAGCATTTACTATAGGGTTATTTGCTGTTCATGCAAATTTTCAACAATAGTCGTGCAACTGCATGTCCGTAGAGGTTTTCATAATGAGTAATTTTAAAGTTTTAATGCTACAGAGACATCGTTGTAGTTCTCCGCCTCTATTTACTCGATGCTCAAATGTTTTCACTGCGGTTGTGGGCGCTTCCTGCAATATGGAATATTACTAGAGCAAAAGATGTCTATTCTCTCCTATTTAACCCCCGGGGCCGTTATTACAGCTTCTTACTATCAACCGGATTTCAGCGTTCCAATACCGGACACATTTAGCATGCATTGGAGTCTATACAACACGTTGCGAGGGTTTCAATGCTATAAAGAACATAGCAATGTGGTCTCCAATAGGCCGCTGTCTAGAAAAGAGATGGCTTTCCGTGAAATAATGCTCAACATGTATGCAATGGAATAAAACTGCAAGTTTCACCATGTAGCTGTAAGCTTCCTTTCCTTTAAGGTGGTATTCAACAACTTTAATCCGAGGTTGTCTTTTGAAGCGCCAGGAAAACGTCATCGCTTGACTTCGGCCGAAATAACTGAGCCGGACCATTCACTCGAGATACGATACATGATCATGTAAGGAATAAAGCACACAATACTACGTACAAAACATGTGTATTGTACTAGTTATTGACGCCCCACCGGGTATCAATACAAGCGTGGGCCACCATTCGCTTGTAATGACGCTAGTACCGCGCTAGTAAGGGGAAACGCACGGATTAGGATCAGATTAGATGATCAGATAAGATTATCTTGTTTGGACATCGCCAACCACGGTTTGTCTTCCTTACCAAGTCCGTTATTTTACGTGTCGGTCTGGGCATTGGGTTCCAGACTGAGTGGGCAACGTATAAACCATATTGGGATAAAATCTGCCGCCGAAATCGGACATTTAAACGGGAAGGAGTGATTATTGGACCAGTGTGAGACAAATTTTCATCCCACTTTGCAATTGAATCTTCTCTGTGCATATGAGTGGGCAGTCAGAATTGAGTGTTTTGTAGCTGAATGCAGGAACGTGCGATAATCCGAGCTCCTACCCGGTCAGCACGCATAGACACTGGGTGGAATATACGCAGTATTCGCCCTTGTGTTCCCTTCCCCCCGCAAAAGAGCAATTTCAGCAATGGATCGCCGGAATACTGGTACATATAGCCTGAAATTAAGCTAGCAGCTCAGTCTACGCGATTTCATCATACGATCTTCACTCGAGCTTGATCCTGACTGTTCCGACAATTGCCGTCTCAGTGGATCCCCGCTCATCATCGAGGTGGATACCATAATACAGAAATACAGTTAGTTGTACGACTAGTATTTGGTGATACATACAGAACAAGGAAAATATTGGTTATTGAAAAATTTCACTAGTGTGCAAATATACATGGTCTAGTACCTCAAACTATGCTCAGAAGTTTAAAAAGGGTTGCAAAACAATTAGTATATAAGCCGGCATTAGCCACATACAATGCTGTCCTTCTGCAAGTGCGGAACTTCTTAGCAAGCATTACATTCCCTTCCCGACTGTCACTTATCACGAAGATCGTTCTGCATTCTCGTTGGAATCGATCAATGTGCATTGATGCATTGCACTTTTCTGGGTGGGTCTCGTACGGTGTATGTAGTTGGGGAACCAATTATACAATGCCACGCTATTGGCGTATGACTTTGCGCATGGGTTCAATGTTGAGATATTGATAGGAGGCGGATGAGAGGATGGTTAGGGAGGGTAATCCGGATGGGATATTTAAATTGTGATGCACAGACGATCATTCGTGTAGGAAAATTGTAGCACAGTCGTTAACAAGTCAATAGAAAATCTCCCAGTAAATCGCTCCATATCACCAAAGACTAGTGTACAATTAACTCTTCTCCATCACCCTCAGGACGTGCTCTCGTCAACATCATGTCCTGATGCATCCAGTTCTACCATTATCGAGTGAGCTTTCTTGGTCGCATCTTTGATTTCCGGGTCCTCGTCCTGTCCATCAGCAATTGCTTCGAATTTCTCTTTCCACAAATTCCACATGTCCCGTGCTCTTTTCCCCCGATCACTATCCGATGGATGACTATGACAATAATCTCTGACAGCCTGCCCAGAGAAAAGGATATAGTTGGCAGCAACTAATATCCGAGATCTCCGAATGTTACCGCGTGGCATATCCTTCTCCAGTCCATCAGCGATGCCATACGTGCAGTATTTATACCTCGCGCCCGTTTTGTCGTTTTTATACAAATTGGCACCAGTACAGCGCGCAAGAAATGTAGAATAATTCAGATAATCATCACATTTCTCCTGTACATCTGAAGCAGAAGCAGTATTGTCCTTGTCATCGGGAGCTGCGCGTATTGGAGACACTTGTTATCATTATGCCACAAAATGGATTTTATGGATCAGCGTGTTGTTCTACTTACGAGAGTTCATGTTCCAATCATCATCCATATTGAGATTAAACATGGGATTATGTTTGTAGAGCGTACAATCCTCCTGGTAATCAAGTCAGCATCACATCAGCTGGGAGAAGAGTGCTGGTGTAGTTTCACTTACACCCCAGATCTGAGCCTTGCGCGGCGGGAGTTCGAGGATTTCAAGAATCAACTGAACTAGAGTATCCTGTCGCATATCATCATAACGAAGGATCCGCGCCAGCGAGAAAATAAATTCGTTCAGGGCTACTAAGAAACCCGGCATGCCTTTGTCCGGCCGGAAGCGGAATGTGGGATCCAACGGGAACCAGATGTCTGAATAAACAGCGTCGATTTGTCGCGCTGCATCGTGAGGGGTCAAACCGCCGTCTTTGGCAAACAAGCGCTTGAAGATGGTTCCTATTTCATAGGTAAGATTTCCTTCGCTTGAACTTTCGATTTCTTCGTCGATATATGCGGTGCCCGCATCGGTTGTTGATGCAGTCTCTGTCATGCTTTATGTAGTGGTGATGGTTATTTGGGCCAAGTTAGGGACGATATTACTATTGGAAGATTTGCTGTTAAAACTTTTGTAGCATCGAGTAGGATAGGGAGATTTATAGACTGATAGATATTGCTCAACAAGAAGAAGCAAGATTTAGACGTTCGAAGTATGATGCCTGATTCGGGCATGCAACCCGGCCATCGAACATGATTGACGGGCTATTCATAGATGGCCCCACATTCTCTACATTTGCGCGCTTAACAAGACCCTGGCGGTTAATCTGTGGCTACCAATTAAGGGTTTAGATTTTACATTTATGTATGTTTTGTAGGCTGTTTCAGTTTCTAGATCCACAGGGGATATGGAGCATATCTTGTTGGTCGGGGGTCGCCCGCCTTTATTTCAATTGAAACTCTATAGACGCGGACTCAACCCCTTCGAATCTCAGCGGTAAATATATGGTTCATAGATCACCATATAGGTTTGCTATTTCTATTCCGTTTCAGGAAATCCCTGCTCATCTGCCATGACCTATTTGTAACTGGCTCAGCTTTAGGCGCCTTCAATAGCCATGTACAGAACGGAGACTGCAAACTTTAGCCTCGCAAGACGTTGAAAGCTATTGTCAATTTTGTAACAGAGATTACCGGAGAAGATATAAGGCATAGTAGTTCGCAGCATCGCTGGAATTAAATGATTAAGCTTTCGAAGAATTTCTTTACTGAAGTATCGCTCTTTCCGGAAGCCATTGAGATTCGCTATTTATTCATAGGTATGTGTGCAGACATGCATCAGAACAGGGCTTCATAACCGTTATTACAAAAATGATTAAATTCTAATGAAATGCTGAGAATCAGTGCTATACTGATTAGCAAGATGCCTTTCCGAAGACATAACACAGATGACCCACCGGAAAGATTGGTATGTTTTCTTTCAGTCTCCTTTGGGACATGTTAACCTAATAATAGACAGCAATACAATACACCTAGAGGCAACTATCCAGTCACCATAGTCAGAGACCAGGTTCAATATGCTCCAGCAGCAACCGGGCAAATTTCCTCCTATTATCCGCACGAATACAAAAATCGCGAAGGACCCAAGGATGCTCCATATCCAATTTTTGATGACATGGAGACAAGAAACAAAAAGCTTTACGAATATCCGATCAAAAAGCCCAGCGAGCGGCCCTTCGACTATGATACCAAAGCTTCGAAGCCGAATAAGACCCGCCAGGGCATTGTTTACCAAAAGACACAAAAGGGACAAAAGGCCAAGCCAGTCGATCTTGCTAAGCCTCCCAATGAATGTGGCCCAGTCAGGGCGGTTACAAATCAAGAAAAACACTTGATCGGTGTCATGTACCATCCACAGGGGGATATGCAGGCTTTTGAAAAGGCGTCTCTTGGAGCGTTGGACCGACAGGGTAGAGAGGATTTGCGTCTACATGCCTATCATACTACTCATGTGTCTCGGGCCAGTACTATTCCATATAAGTCATGGTGAATTTTGTCTTGGTTATGGGAATTTCCACTAGGTTGGAATGTTTCCTTTCTTTTCCTCCCGTGTATCTTGTTTTGTAGGGGATTCTGCTTGGTCACTTTTCCATTTTTATCCACGCTGCTGGCCGGTTGTATTAGGACTCGACTCATATCATGGATGTTTTCAAACTTTGATAGCTTTAAATGTAACTAGGCTTCCATACTGTTTCCGATTAGCCATCAGACAAAATAATTGAGTTCTTTGTAGAACTTGTTCGCTATCTCGATGGGGTCTGTGATACGTACCTCACCACGTCGTTCATATTAATTCGGTGCATGATACTCCAATTAGATATAATCTAGTTAAGAAGCTAAAGATGACTCGAGGAGTTCTCTAGGGCTATGTAAAGCCAATGAACTCATCAACGATACCTAGGTATAGATAGAAATATATAACCAGACCGAACAGCCGTCATCCATCATTACAACTTGGCATATACCGTGCATACCCGTTCTTCGCGGTCATCTATCTTCGAATTCACTTTGTAAATTTCAGCAGGGCCGAACACAAATGCGTAAGCAAAATTTGAGTTTGAAAAATCGATTACCGTCCACACGCAACCATTCAATGTTACATACGCCGTAACAGTGTAATAAAACATAGTACTAGCATCAAAGTAAGGCTCCACTGCGGATCAGATAAGATGCGATCAACAAATCAGATAAGAGAGACGAACAAATCATAAATGCGCCCACCATCAGATAAAAATTTTTCATCATCCCCTCCCGTGTTGCGGTGTTGCGTCAATTGTTTTTACGTAGTACCTGGACTCCGAGTTTGTCAGGTACATTCTCAATTGAGTTTTTACGTAGCCGAATCATGCCACTTTGTGCTGTTACCTCGGCTGAGAGTCGGTGAGAGAATGGGTCAGTCCTGGTTACGCAGTTTGTAGAATTTACATAGCATAGTGCCATTGGTGAGCATGTATGGTTCGAGATCATTGCTTGCATGCTTTGCAAACTCTGAGGTGGGAAGATTGAATACTACGATGAATAAGAATTATTCATGTCGTCTATTTATATCCAAGAATTCGAGAAAGGATAAAATTCCTATCGATCGGAATCGGGATATTCAAGAGGAATTTCAAACAGTCCAAGAGACTTCATCACTCTACAGACTCAATAAAAATTATAATCCTCTTCAAACCACTCCCGAGGTAACTGAAGGTCTTGGATTCGGCGGCATAATCATTCATGGCTTGTTTTCCGGGAATATGGTTGTACAGATAGTATTACGGCGTTATGGACAGCAGAATGAGCCGGTACACATCGAAGTTAGACTTGTTTCACCAATAAAGCTCGGGGATAGATTAGAGATATTACTATGTAAGATATCTGCGCTAAATAATACATCTCTAAGCACCGACTAGAATGAAGAGGCATAAAGAGATACGATTCAGTGCCAGCGTCGGAGAGACCATAGATTTATTTGACGGAAGATGCTCATTAAAAGTTTGCGGGGGTCCTCAGTATTTTCTCGTTCTCAACACATCTAAGTCTACACTTCTATCTACACACAAACAACGAAAGGCGCTTTTCGTTTCTCATTTTAAAAACCAAAACATGCATCAAATGACCCGAAGCCTATAGTCTGGCTTTAACTTCCACAGTCTTTCTACTGGCATTGATCGAATCCAGCAATTCGTCCGCTCGTACAGCAAGGATTGACAAGAGGGTATCGCTGATCTGGACGCTCAACATTAGTATCACTTAACATCAATGCAGGAGTTGGAACTTACTCCGTGTGTAGTCTCGCAAGACCCCTGCATCCAAATAGCCGCATCCCGCACCACCGAGCCAGGTCTGAAGAGTAAACGATAATTTCTCTGCACTAAAGACCCATTGTCTTCCGACGCAGAAAGCAAAAGCGGTTTCAAGTCTTTGAGTATACCCGCAAAAGGTTTTCTCTGATACCCAGTAGCGAGCACAACAAGATCATAGGCTTGCTCAGTTGTCTTTGTTTCGCCCGTTATCGTGTTTTTAACTTGGAGGTTGAGTGCATTGCCTGATTCGGACTTTTTAGCACCGAATAATTCACTGTTGTTGTAAAGGGACAATGTCCAGTCTCGAGGGTCGGGCTTTAGGAGTCGTTGTCGGTATATCTTTTCGTAGATGTGTTCGATCAGAGGCAGTCTGACGACGCTGTAGTTGGTGGCTTTGTTCTTTTTCAGGCTTTGTTTCCGATGGGCTGAGTCGAGGGAGTAGAATTCGTCGACGCTGGCAGGGTCGAAGATCTCATTGACACTGGTAGAGAGATTCAAGTTAGATATTGTTTCTAACAAGGCCTGGTGATAATGAACTTACAATGGACTATCATCACTCGGCCTCAAGGCAGAATCTCTGAAGATGAGAGAAACGTGAGATTTTGGATACCGAGATTGCAAATCCTCAGAAATCTCAACTGCACTCTGACCCCCTCCAACAACCGCAAACCTGTACTCGGCATTCTCATCCCGGAATTGTTGCGGTACTCGGTTCAAATACTGAGACGAATGCACAATTCGATCGCTGATATCGGGACTCTTCAATCCTTCCGGAATAGAGTATTCCCCACCATTGGCCACAATAACGTGTTTCGCGCAAATCCTCTGCACGTCGCCAGATCGCACATCTCGCGAAGTGATCCAGAACGAGTCAACGGTTGACCCCGTCTTCTGTCCTGGACTCACTTTCAAGACTTCTTGGTTGTATCTCACCTGATCCCCGAAATGCGAAGCGCACCATTTCATGTAATCATTAAACTCTTCCCGGAACGGGGTTTGAGTGGACAAATTGATAAAGTTCGCAAGTCGATTGTGTTTATGCAAGTAATTCACAAATGTGAAATACGACTGCGGGTTGCGCATAGTCGCCAGATCCTTCATGAAGGAGATTTGCATTTTTGTGCCGGGGAGAAGCATACCGGTATGCCATCCGAATTCTGCTTGACGTTCCAGAAACAAGACATTTTGGGGGGTTGAAAATCCTCGCTCATGCATTGCAATTGCAATTGCGAGAGCTGCAGGACCAAAGCCGACGCAGACGATGTCATATCGGGAGCTTTCAGGGCTGGCCTTTGAGGGGGCGTCAATGCCAGATGATGTTTGGATTGACTCCATGGGTTCGACTTTGAGTGATAAAGATGTAAAACAATCTATGATCTTATGCAATAACTGTCAATGGACAGAGGGAATTTATTCGTGTAAAGTACACGGAGGATAAAAAAAGTATCCCCCCAAAGTTTTTCAATGCTCAACACGCCACTAGCTAGCAAAAATTGTCAAAGCTTCTCCTCATACGATAGGTATCACTATCGGACAATGTCTACCTCGTCTAGCTTGATAAACTTTATGAATATTACAGCCAAGAACCGGCGTAGGTTGTTTCCCGAACAAGTTTCGAATCCAAACACGACTGATTTACACCGGGCCAACATTTCGATACGTTTACAAGACGAGCAAGATACAGCCCACAGTTGTCCGGTGTCGGATACAAGATGGATACGATTCTTCACGTCATTGTTTCCCTTAAATGTCAGTCAGCAAATCTGATTTAATCCAATTAGCGAATCATTTGAGCTTCTCCCAGGAAAATCGTCCAGGTTTGCGTCAATACTCAAATTACGCAGGTTGTATTTTTCATGTGGGTGGGTGGGTCTGCTGCGTGTATTGTATTATTCGGGTATTTTATATGTTACGAGCTGGTAATATACCAAACTTTCCCTTTCCGTGAAAATCGGCCTGGGACCGGCGTGTTCTTCATAAATTGAGCAAGCCGCAAGTGCCTGAATTTAAATGGAGGTTGTAAAATTGTGTATTGACGTCGACTCCAAGAAGGGCAGTATCTCCGGAGGGAAAAAAGAAGACCCGAGTCATAAGCGATTGCGTCTTTTCCTACTTCCATGACTACTAGTACTACGCAGGCTCGGAATAAATACGAAACCTGAAGGAGATCACAAGGTGCTTTTGAAGTTATTGCATTCTTGACATTCTCGCCATCATGGGCGCCGATATACAGTCTAGCGTAGCAATCACGCGCTTACAGCAGACACAACGACATCTCTTCCCCTCCCACACGCAAGCCAAAGAATCCATCGTCCACGGCCCAACAACACCCGAACTATGGGAAATCACACTTGCTGAGCTGCTGGAACTCCAATGCCTTGAACACGCTGACCACGAGTGTCTAGTCGTCCCGTGGACGAACACAAGATGGACATATAGACAACTACAAGTCGAAAGCGAGCGATTGGCGCGGGGATTGCTTGCAAGCGGGATTCAACATGGTGATCGCATCGGCGTTATGGCGGGGAATTGTGAGCAGTATGTTTCGCTGTTCTTTGCGGCTGCGACTGTTGGGGCGATTTTGGTGGTTATCAATAATACGTATACAAAGGCGGAGTTGATGTATGCTTTGAAACATACAGGTGAGTTCTGATTTCGTGGACGGAGAATGTTAAGCTGACAAGTCTATAAGCGTGCAAGTTGTTGTTTATATCGCCTACCATCGGCCGTCATTCTTTGGAAGATGCGATCGATTACCTCGAGAATCGAGATAGATTCAACACCCTCCCTGGTTTGAAGGACGTTGTCATTATTCGTGGCGAATACCACAATTTGAAGACATATGAGGATGTCATCCGAGAAGGACAGAGAGTCCCACGAAACGTAGCATACCGCCACGCCAACGTCGTCAGTCCGTACGATGTCGTGAACCTACAGTTCACAAGTGGATCAACAGGAAACCCCAAAGCGTCGATGCTGACACATCAGTAAGTCTCCTCAAGGTACGGAATTTCATACGACGATCACTAAAAATGATAGCAACCTAATCAACAACTCCCGCTTCATCGGTGACCGCATGGACCTAACGTCGTCCGACATCCTCTGCTGCCCACCCCCTCTATTCCACTGCTTCGGTCTCGTCCTCGGCCTCCTCGCTTGCATTACTCACGGCGCAAAAGTCGTCTACCCAAACGAAACATTCGACCCCGCCGCGGTCCTCGACGCAATATCAACGGAACAATGCACCGCCGTCCACGGCGTGCCTACAATGTTCGAATCCATCCTCGCTATCCCGAAACCTGCAGATTTCGACTGCTCTCGGTTACGAACAGGGATTATAGCCGGAGCACCAGTCCCCTATTCGCTTATGCAGAGATTGGTCACAGAACTGAACATGACCGAATTCACTAGCAGCTACGGTCTAACTGAAGCATCACCCACCTGTTTCAACGCCTTTACACACGACACAATCGATCGACGACTAACCACCGTCGGAAAAGTAATGCCTCACGCCAGCGCAAAAATCATCGATCCCAAAACCGGCCGTACGGTGCCCATCGGCCAGCGCGGAGAATTGTGTATGAGTGGGTATCAAATCCACAGCGGGTACTGGCAGAATCCGCAAAAGACCTCTGACACGCTCCTACGAGATGAAGACGGGAAAGTATGGTTGAGAACGGGTGATGAAGCCGTCTTTGATGCAGATGGGTACTGCACGATTACGGGGCGGTTCAAGGATATTATCATTAGAGGGGGAGAGAATATATATCCGCTCGAGATTGAAGAGAGATTGGGTCGTCATCCAGCTATCTCGCGGGCTACAGTGATTGGGGTACCGGATAGTCATTACGGGGAAGTTGTGGGTACGTTTATTGAGTTCAAGCCTGATGTGAAGGATTTGCCGTCGGCGGAAGATTTAAGGGATTGGACGCGAGAGACGCTGGGAAGACATAAGGCGCCAAAGTATGTGTTTGTGTGTGGATCGCATGAGTTACTTCCCAAAGTCATTCCGCAGACTGGGAGTGGAAAGGTACAGAAGCAGGTGCTGCGTGAGTTGGCCTATAAATTGGTACAGCAAGGTGAGAAAGGGGCTATGCTTGCATAAGAAAGAAAAGTTGAGATGTATTATGAATTTGTAAAGTTGTGGTTTAGACAAATGAACTTTTGTATGTTATAGTCAGAATAAATGAAGCAACCTCAAGTACAGTAGATCGTGGCCATAACGAACGGAAAACCTCCCAACATCTCATCTGAATCTAAAATCCAGAGGCTTGAATCCATAAGGAAATGCAGAGCACTCGACCTAGTAACCTGTCTGATCAATATTGATTCGGAGCACTCTTCATATTCATATAAATTATATCTAACCTAATATCAATACCGTGATAGGAGGCCCTCTGTAGTAGAACCTGGCTTTAACGAACGGAAGGCCTTCCCACGTCCGAATCTGACATCTAGAAATTTTGATTCAGATCACCCTCCATGTTCAATAAGTAATATCTAACCTATGTCAATATCATAATATGAAGGCCTTCTGTTCGTTCTAGCCAGGGTCTTTTGTATGAGATGCAGATTATAGTCCATTATTTGCATACATCGATTCCCACTGCGGCCACGGCGCCGTATCCATTGCAATATTGAGAAACTCCGACCCAATAAAATCAGAATTGAGTACACCATCCATACCTGCTAGACTCTGGTCACTGAAAGTCCCAAAATCAAGTTCCCCGGTGACCTCCGGCCTCACATATGACGGCCGCAACTTATTAAATTGTGCCGCAAGGATACCAGCCAACATATGCGCAGCATGGCACGGTAATCCAATTGACCTCAACCAATCAATGAGCTTCACAACAAGATTGTCAAGCTCTCCCACGTCATGATTTACAGCTGTTAGTTTATCTTCGTATGTATGTACAAGACGGCACAGCGTGAGGGCTGAAAAGGTCACGATGTGATATATATGATCCGTCAAATGGCGGGTTCGGTCGTCTGTAGTCTCGATCGCCAGGTTTATTATGGTCGTCGAGTGGTGGACCATCTCAATAACGATTGTTTCGATGGCGGCTGAGCTGTTTTGTATCTTTGTAGGGGATCTCAGGGATTGACCGTAGGCCAGGAGATGGGCGAAGTGAAAACCCATTTGGAGAAATTGTGAGCGTGGTTGCTCTACTAGGATTCAGTATTGATGGCCTTCCTCTGAGTAGAAACGACTTACCGAACAACGTCGTCCAATCTCGTCGCCAGGTCTGTAGAGCATGTTTCACCTCGGATAAGTTGACATTTGTTGCACAGGAGTTTTTATATATGATCCAGTACAGGTTAACTTCAGCCACCATTCTGGCTTCGTAATTGGTGATATTGTCTGAGTTAATGAGTTGAATGCAGTGATCAATCTGCTCTTGATTGAGTAGCGCTTGTCTTCGAGTACCCACGCAATATCTAGGGTCAATCAATGTTAGAACAGAGGTTAGTTGCGAGTGACGCAAACATTGTACGTACTGTAAATGAGCCACACACAAATGATTCCACAAACACCACGCATCAATCTGAGATTCCCCTTCCGAGATATTGGACCTATCTCGAAACACCTCCATAAACTCAGGACTCGCCATTGCCTGCTGCAGCGCATAACCCGTCAAAAGCCAACTATCAACACTCAGCGGTACTTGGCCAATCGTAGTTGACCATAAACTAAGTATGAGAACCGCTTGAAAAAACTCTATAGGTTGAGGGACTATAAGTAACGAAGACGTGACGAGCCTCATGGCCTCCTGAAACAGTTTTGGTGCGAGACTGTCGGCGAGATCTTGAGTTGTATGTCGGACCGCAATTAGGAATATGCTGCAAAGAAGTAAGGGTGATTTACTGATATGTGAGAGTAAGGTGGATG
The DNA here is from genome assembly GCA_001571465.2 of Talaromyces pinophilus. NCBI lineage: Eukaryota > Fungi > Ascomycota > Eurotiomycetes > Eurotiales > Trichocomaceae > Talaromyces > Talaromyces pinophilus. Next base: position 3,521,540 of record CP017348.1, on the reverse strand, counting down.
TTGATATGTCCTCTGGGAATTTTACCCAGCGGCCGTAGTGGATGTGGAAGCTTATATTGTTAGTTGCAGTACATAAAGGAAGTCATTTGGGTGCATGGCTTACAGTTCGAGTAATGAATGCGCAGTAGCCATCGATACTAGACCAGTTGATATCACATCGAAGTGAGTTCGCGTTTGACTGGTCTCCGGTGAATGGACACCGGCGTCTGTGGCGGCGTCTCTGAGAAGAAATACCGGAGCCGAATTTCCATCAGCTGCTGACGCTGTGGTGGTAGGTTTCGTATGGTTGCTGTCTGAATTGACGAGGCCGTTGAATTCAGCGTCAAGCCGATTCACGAGTTTATCAACAGTCCTTTCTAGTCGACTTAGTCTAGTATCTATTAGTCCATTGGACCGCTTCAGTTTTCACTGGGGTGACAATACCTATCGTCAACCGACCTTTGCTGCTGCAAGGAATCAGAAACACAGCCATCAACAGTGGCCCCCAGCGACACAGACTCTTTTATCCGTTCTCCAGTCACAGGCCTCCGGTCCCTCAAAGAACACACCAGCGACAACGTCTCACATCTCAAACAACTCCCGCTCGTCGATGAATAGCATCTCGTCTTGCATTTCCTACACAGATCGCAAGCTTTCGATGCCCTACCAGACGAGGACCTTATAGGAGGCATATCTCTTGTTCATAACGCATTAAATATGCTTATCAGTGAAGAAGATAGGCCAAAGAAGAGGGTCTTATCAGTGAAATGTCGTGATCGGTCACGTGCATGAGGTACCGGGGAACGATAAGATAAGGAAATTTAGGGCTATTTTGACTAACCCTAGAAATCAGAAATACAGGAGTCCTTCCAACAATCTGATATTTGGAGATTTTGATCTATATAGAACTGGAGAGCAGTTTAACATAGTAAGCTGTGTGATCAACAATTCGGAGCAGTCTTATATTTATATGAATAATATCTAACCAGATATGATTATCGTGGTAGTTATACCTCATCTTTATACATATCCCAGGAGAAAGCCAGTATATTATGACAAGATAACGGTCAAGACTGTTCAGATAGCATGTAAAGTACATAACCTTTCTGAAAAACGATAGGTACAATGCTAAACTTATGCCTTGTCGGAGCCCTCCGTTCGGCTGTTTCGGACCTCAACACTTGATAGAACCCTAACGCCTTGATCCTTCCCATCAAACAATCTATAAAGCACTTTCCACACCAGAACCACAACTGCAGCCGCAATAGCACATGAGGCGGCAATAATCAACCCATGCTGGTAACGCGGGGCATCTAATACAATTAGCAATCCCCGCTCCAATTCAATCCCGGTTCTAAGGAGGTAGACGTACCCTGTGTTCGAAACAGTTGATTACCAGGAAAATTAGCAAGCTGAATACTCATGACATACGCTGCAAGAGCAACGGGCCGTTTGTGGTCTTCCATCTTTGCGGTGAGCCAGGCTGCGTTGATGGCTTGGGCGGATCCCATGCCCATTTGTGTCCATACGACGCCTCCTAAAGACACGTCTCGTGAGACACAATTAAAGGAAGAAATGGCAACAAGCGTGTTACATACCGTACAGAATCCATTTATCAACCCCATTAGCCGCAAGAGCCAACCACAACAACCCCGCCGCTCCCCATAGATACCCAACAGCAATATGAACACCGCGTTCGCGTAGTTTATCGCTACTGAACGCCAACGATACCGAAAACACCAATGCACACGCACTTCCCACCGAATTCAGCCCATTCGCCTGCAGACTCGTAAATCCCAGACTCTTGATGATAGACGGCGCATACGTATTCATGGGCGAAATCATGACCATAGACAAGAATGCAGCTACTAGATGGCCGTATAATCTCCAATCTGCGAAAGTTTCGAGGATGTGTGCGAGAAGAACGGGTTTTCCATATCGAAGACCCTTTGTCGGATCATCTTTTATAACGCGCGTGGTGAGGATGGATGCCTCGCGAGGCGTAAAGATGGTGTATGATTTTCCGAAGATGTGTTTGGGTGTTGCTGCGCTGTGCGGGAGGTAGAAGTACATTACCACGCCGAGGAAACATGTCAAACTTCCTTCTATCATCAATATCAGCGAGAGTCACTACTTACTCAGTAAAGGAGTTGGTAAAGTGGGTATTCTACAAACCTATGAGAAACAACCACTGCCACCCCTTCAACCCCCCTCTCCCATTCAAAGACAACAACCCAATCGCCAACGGTCCCCCCAAAATCCCCGCAAAACTATTCGATGCCCAGAAAATCGCATATCTCAACGCCAGTTCTCGGTGTGTATAAAACTTGGAAATGTACAACGCAAAACTCGGTATGTAGCCACCTTCAAGTGCCCCGATAAAGAATCGAATGGCATATAACCCGGACGCATTCCTGACGAAGATCTGAGACCACGTCGCGATGCCCCAGAGGAACATCGTCACGGGCAGAAACCGTTCAGCGCCGATGTACCGACTTATCATGTTAAAAGGTAGCTCCGTGATTACAAAGCCGACTGTAAACAGGGTCTGCGCAAGATTGATGTGTGAGTTATTGATGTGCAGGTCCGCAGCGAAAGTGGAGGTTAGAGCGTTGCTGATGTTTGTGCGGTCGAATTGGAGGAAGCAGAAACAGAGGACGATAAATGGCAATAGGTAGAGGTCTGCTTTGAGGATGGCTTTGCGCGATTCGGTGCGCGTGGGTTCGATGTTTGGATCATAGCCGGGTACGGTGGTAGGTTCATCATCGGTGGTATTGTCTGTTTCATGTTTGACGTCTTCTTTCGGATGGTCCATTTTGTCAATATTCGGTTATATTCAGAAAGATAAGTATTGTTTCAAAGGTATGGTATTAGTGAGCTCCCCATCATTGAATCTGTGACACTGGCAACTATTATATATCGCTATATTAGTTATCGAAATAGTTGATCAAACGAAGCTATTTCCTGACATTCAATGTTATCATCGCCACGATAAAGACGTGATGAGGTTATTCACCTATCAGTCATGAAGTTCTAGATAGGCTGTGCGCCGCCGTTATCATTCCTACGGCATGCCGTCGGGTTTGTAAGTGGCTAGTGACCTGGCGCTACTACTACTACGGAGTAGAGCTAGTTTTAGAGTTGATATTTAAGCTTGTTAATTGGTTGGCGAGCCGTAATAAACTCTGAGTGGATTTAGTGATGGCCGCTGGCAAACCGATGGCATGCCACAGGCTTGATAACGACATTTTTTGTGTTTATTTCCAAAATTATGGGAAGACAATATTTTTTCTCCAAAAATATCAATTCATAAATGATACTCTTGATTGATATAAATTGCATGTTTCTATTTATGTGTTGCTCAGCACCTCACAGTTTCTAGATTGCACTATACAATATGGAGCAAAACACACTCAAAAGACGAGGCATCGGCCTAATCGGCGTCGACAAAGAACGATCCTTCGGAGGCTACACACTTTTTTGCCCCTTAACTAGTGATATTGCATACCTTGTTGACATTGACGGAAAGCAAGTTCACTCATGGAAATTACCAGGCAGAATTGGTCGACATGCTAGAATTCTACCGAATGGCAACCTCGCTGTCAACACGCTCCGAGCAGCTCCAGGGCACACAACAAAAGATGGCGGTCCATTTCCATTCCCATTCTTCAATAAATATGGCGGTGGCGTTATGAGCGAGCTCGATCCGGACGGAAATGTGGTACGCCAATTCACAGATCCCCTTGGCCACCATGATCAATACCACTTCGGAGACGGTAGACTATTATACACAAGTCTCGAAGTATTGTCTCCAGAAGAATCTGCAAAAGTGATCGGAGGCGTACCCGGCACGGAGATAGATGGCATCACATACGCCGACACAATCAACGAGGTCGACTCCGATGGCAAACTCATCTGGCAATGGAAAGTCTCCGAGCGCCTCCCCCGAGACGAATATCCCCTCCAACCACATTATACACGTGAGCACTACCCACTCATCAACTCCGTTCTCCCAATGCGAGACGGAAAACACATCCTCGCCTCAATGCGCTCCGTGTCTTCCGTAGTCATAATCGAGAAATCCTCCGGCGACATAGTATGGAAGCTCGGCCCCGAAGTGCTAGCCCAACAACACAATGCCACGGAACTCGAGAATGGGAATATTCTGATCTTCGACAACGGCGCCTTTCGTACCGGCGAATCCATCACCTACAGCCGCGCAATCGAAGTCGACCGTGCAACCAAGGAAATTGTATGGGAATACCGTGACCGGTCACAGATGCTCTACTTCTTCACGCCATTCATGGGCAGTGCTCAGCGACTCGCAAATGGCAATACATTGCTATGCGAAAGTGCGTTTGGGCGGATAGTTGAAGTTACGAGGGATGGGTACGTGTGTTGGGAGTACGTAAACCCCCATTTTGCGCCGTATTCGGATGAGGCCACTGCAAAAATATTTCCGGGGGAGTCGAATGCGTTGTTTAGGGCTTATCGGTATGCGGTGGAGGAGATTCCGTGGTTGAGGGAGAGGTTAGCTGATTGATAGCTTTTATGAATCACATGCAAATATCAAGGGGTAATGGAAATGGAATTAAGTTTGTAGATACATTTCGGGAATTCTCTCTCGGTGATTGGGGAAAGTCAATTGCAGCCATATAGTGTAATATAACTACTCAAGATTCGGGGCTGCCAAGCCGGCAGAATCCACGCATATACTAGGTATGTACGTAGTGCTGTACGTACAACTCCTAATCTCCTCCATAGTAGACTTTGTCTGGTGGGTTCGGAGCGCTTAATTGACTAGTGACTCCAGGAAATTCCTACCAGGTAGTACCTCGGTAGATTCGGTTGATCATGCTATAGCAAATGGACGTTCAGCTTTTTTCTTCGTAGGCTCTCTACGATGCACCTGTTACACAGTGTAATGAGGATTCCCCGCGTGTGGTGTAGCCACCGGCTCGAGTATCTCAAATTTCCAAACATCATTTATCTCGGTGGGATTCCAAGTAAGACATACAGTAGCCACAAGATATTAGCCGGCTGTATCGGCTATCTGATCTGTCCTGGACTTGATGACCACGCGAGATTCGTCAATTGACCAAACGACAGGCGGTGGTGGTCAAATGACCATGTGCCTGATTCCACTATCAGAAGCTGTCTTAGTTGGCTTTTCCTCAGCTTAATCTAACATACTTCCTGGACAGCAATGGCGCGATTCGTGCAGGTGGCGCCGACTGGCAAACACCGGATTGTTTAATTTGAGGTCGTATACATACGACGCAAGTTGCTGGATGCAACATCAGAAATAAATTGGCTGGCAATTTCTGCGTTGGATGGGCAATGCAGGGTTATCTTTGTCTGCCATAATATCGTGGCAGGAGTTATATTGGTTCGTGCTATGTTGAGGCTAGCCCGATCAGGAAGGTGCGCCTGCCGCTGTTGGATGGCGAAAGATACGACTTCAAAAACGTGATTGGCTCGCAATCTGTTTTAATCTTCTTTGTGATTTTTTTGGTGTACACTCATTTTGCCTTCGGATCGCACCATCATGGCTATCCACGGCTGCTTACACCGCAACGGGTGATGCGGTTTCCTATAAAGGCCGACCTGAGGCTCAAGGCGTATCTTCGACAGCAGGCGCGTCGCAATTCTACTCCCGACTCCGTTACAATCGCACACCATGTCTGCCACCGTGGTTGAACGCAAGGCCAGCGTCCACGCTGAGCCATCGAGCGACAGCGCGATCAGTGAGGAGGTCCGCTCACATGGCGAATCGACAGCCGTCAAAAAAGAAGCAGACACTGAGCTCAAAGGTGTCCCAGTGTACAACGGCGACGCAGACTACGATGACGGCGAGACCAGACACGACACCATCATTGTCACAGGTGCCGATGCTGCCAGGCACCTTTTGCCACTGCGCGATGACGGCGATCCATCGTTGACTTTTCGAAGCATTTTCCTGGCTACGATCCTCTCCGCCTTCCAAGCTGTCATGTCTCAAATTTACGAGGTAAGATCATATACTCTATTCTCTAGGACAACCGTTGACCATTCAGTTCAAACCGACCTACATTACCATTCAAGGAACCTTCATTGTCATCATCGCCTACTTCCTCGGTAACGCCTGGGCCAAGTTCCTCCCCCGCGGTGACCACTTCGAAAGACGATGGAGAGACAAAGGAGGCCAAGGGGAGCTCCCTCTGTCGATCAAGATTCTCTCTTTCTTCAACTACGGACCGTGGAATCTCAAGGAGCACGCCGTGTGCTCCATCACTGCAAACTCGGCATCAAACGGAATGGCGAGTGTCGTGGTCTTTGCAGCGCAGAACCTTTTCTACGACCTGCCTATCAGCACAACAACCGTGATCCTGAGTACCATTTCAATCGGTATGTTTGGCTACGGTATGGCAGGAATCATTCGTCCTATTGCCGTGTGGCACGTCGAGTCGGTCTTTTGGGGCACTCTTCCAGTTGTCAAGGTTCTTCAGGGGATGCATTGGCAAGAGGTCAAAAACTCCAAGCCACTTCGTTACTTCTGGTACGCTTTTGGGGGAATGTTTGCGTATGAGTGGTTCCCAGCCTACATTTGGCCGTGGCTCAACTCGATTTCTATCCCGTGTCTGGCCTCTATGCATGCCACTGGAGAGACAGCAGCTGTACTGACCAACCTTTTCGGCGGTGCCCTTCCCAATGAAGGACTGGGTCTTTTTAATCTTGGATTTGACTGGCAATATGTAAGTTGTATCATATTATACGTCGATATAATGGGCTAATGATTGTAGATCACCTCTTTTCAAACCTCGCTGCCTCTGAAGTTGCAACTCAACTCGGCCTTTGGCTTCTTGACCTGTTATATTGTCATGATCGCGATATACTACGGTAATGCATGGGGCTCGAAATCGCTGCCGTTTATGTCTTCTCGACTTCGCACTGAGGATGGCTCGGCCTACCCAGTTTCCAAGGTCTTCGAGGCAGGCGTGCTTAAGGAAGACGCCCTGGCGACTTATGGAATTCCCAGGCTTTCAGGAACATTTGCCTACGGAATGTTCATGGCGAATGCAGCTGTACGTCGTTCACTCATTGCTTAATAAATTAATCGATAGAAGGACTGACATAACAGATTGGGGCTATGGTTGCACACTGCATCCTCTTCTGGGGAAAGGATGTCATCAAAGCGTACAAGAGCACGAGGCAAGGAAAATCAGAGGACCGTCATCATCAGTACATGGCAGAACACTACAAGGAAACACCAGCATGGTGGTACGGTGTCGTCCTCCTCATTAGTTTTATTTTCGGTCTCGTTGTTGTTCTCAAGGAAAACATCACCCTACCAGTTTGGGCCTACATTGTGTCCCTGATTCTAGGAATGGTATTTGGACCATTTGTATGTGATCAGGCTATTTTTCTGGGGTATACCTACTGACGCTTTTTACAGAGCACTCTTTTGTATGGTCGATTCGGAAACGGTATCGCTACAAACAATCTTTCAAAGTTGGTGGCTGGTCTCCTGGTCCCTGGACGCCCCGTTGGCAATATGTACTTTGCTGCTTGGTCGCACAACGTTATAGCTAATACGGTCAATCTGTGCAATGATTTGAAGATGGGCGAATACCGTGAGTCCTAGCATTTGAGTCGCTGGTTCCTTGATCTAACGCAACTAACGCGTCAATAGTCAAAATCCCTCCTCGTGTCATGTTCATCACGCAGATTTATGGTACCGTCTTGGGCAGTTTTGTGAACTACGGGGTGATGATCGGAATTGTCACCGGAAATCGTGATCTACTCATCAATGGCAATGGTAACGCTTCATGGAGTGGAGCTACTATTCAGTCGTACAATACCAATGCTGCTTCGTGGGCATTGGCAAAATACCTCTACAAGTCTGGCACCACGTATTCAATCGTTCCGATCGGTCTAGCAATTGGCGCTGGCTGTGTTGTCGTCCACTGGGCTGTGGTCAAGGTGAGTTCGTCGTTACTCGTTCAAATTAACTAAACTAACCATTCCAGGTCGTCCCTAAAATCCGCGGCTTCTCGCTTGACCAGTTCAACTTTCCCCAATTCATTCAATATGCCGGATACATCCCTTACAATCAACCACAGACATGCGTCATTTTCAACCAGATCGCATCCGGCTTCTTCGTGCAGTACTACCTTCGCAACTACCACCCGCGCATCTTCAGGGACTACTCGTATCTGATAGCGGGTGCTTTTGATGGCGCGGTTCTGCTGGTGCTGTTCATTCTGTCGTTTGCTGTCTTTGGTGCTGGTGGTCCTTCGATTCCGTTTCCGCAGTGGTGGGGGAATAACGTTAATGGGAACTATGACTTTTGTCCAGTGACTGATTGATCTATTCTCGTGAACTCAATGGATCAAAAGAGGGCCCATGAATTGGCCATATCCCGTGTTCCTCCGAGAATTCTGTAGGATACTGGAAATGAGACTCCTGTACTGCAGACTTTACCTCTAGTAATTAATGGTAAAAACATCATATCACACCCGTCTGTAGCAACTTTTCTTGAAATATCAGCAGTGTATCTACACTTTATTTCCGTATCGAAGTTGGCTGTATGCTATAAACTTCCAAACAACCAGTATCCCTCATTATCCCCTCAGCTTTCATAGCACATGAGACCTCTTCTTATACTTACAACATCATCCAACTCAAGAGAAAGAAGCATACGAATTACCCAGCTGCTCACTAACAGCAAACCCCCGCGAACCCGGTATACCCCTATACGTGCCCGTCACAGTCATATATCCCTCAAACCCTCAACCAGCCGCCGCATATCATCCTCATCCCACAATTCCTGATCATCTTTGAGACTCGAGATATGAGGAGAAGTGCCATCACACAACACAAGCTCGAAATCCTGTACCCATTTGTACCCCATGTGAGGCGAAGTCCAGACTGAATCCATATTGAGCGTAAAATTCGTGACGGGGAGCACTCTCTGCGTCCCTGTAGCTTCGTCTCGGATAGTCGCGAAGTTTGTGTTACCGGAGATGTCATCTTTCCAATTCCACACCGACAGAACGGCGCCATTCGGGTACGCAGCCCCCAAGGGGTTCAATGTGGATATCGAACCAGTACCATGACTGCGGGACATTCATGGTTATACCGTGTCTTGGAGTGCAAGGGCTAAACGGTGACGGTTGTACCGTTCAGAGTTAGCGCGCCAGTTGTCTTGCCTGCGGGCATGGACCATTCCTAACCCGTACCACCGGTGACCTCGAATTTGCCTGTGCCGCCGTTTAGGAGAACGGGGCGAGGATGTCGAGAAGGTGAGATCGAAGTGGACGTCGTTGTAGTTACTCCACGTTCGCATTTGAGACAGTCCGTCTGAGGGACTGGTAGAGGCAAAACTGAATTTGCTAGTGGTAAAGTTGAAGACACTTTCCGGGATGGTGGCACAGTAGAGGCTGGTGTTGGCGGTATCGCTGGTCGAGAATTGGGGGCACGGATGGATGGATTGGTGACATCCAGCACTGATGCGGGGTAAGTTGTGGGCGAACCGTCAAGGACATCAGACAGAATGAAGTTTTGGTGGCCATGGAACCACGGAGAAAAGAGGATATCCAGAAGGAATCGGATGCCCCTACATTCAGACCGTTGGTTTGGGAGGTTGAGAGGTTGTATGGGACTGGGAGGGTGCTCTGTCGCATATTAGAAGCTATCGCAATCAAGGGAAATCTAAACATACCAATCCTACACAAATGGCACAACTAGAATCTAGTATGAAGATCGCCACCTACGCAAGTGCAATAGGTGCTAGCACGGCCGCCGCGGATATCAGAATCTTGCAATGCATTCTAAATAGAAGAAAACCCAAAGCTGTATCAGAGAGCTTCACTTTTTAGAATTTCAGTCGTTATCCAGGATCTCAGGAGATGCACGTATCCTTAGATATGAGTAGAGAAAAAAATAAAGTAGTACACGACTCAGGGGCGAGACGATCATGACTTCGCAATGTCTCTCAATCTAAGCCTAATCCTGACCCCCTATCCCATTCATCGCGGAAGCGTAATTTCTGCGCTTTGAGTGCTGTGCTGATGTCCGGTCAGGTTGCAAATCGAAGCCGGATATTGAATATCTTTCCACTTGCGAATTGGATTGCGAATGTAGGCATCGTCTTGCTCTGGAGCTAGAAAACTGTGGTTATCACTGCAGAAATTTTGAAAGGTTATAAAGCCGACAATTTGGAAGCGTGTTGTTGTCGACGTAGTGATATAATGTTATTCTGGGGTGCAGTCAAGAAGATCCGGTACCCGTAGATAGAGGGCCCAGCCCGAAGAACAGAACAAAGTTTGAACCCGCCGCACATCCAAGTGGAACATCCAGGAAAGACTACTCTGTAAAGGCCGCAACATGGAGATGGAATTACGGAGGCTGTGGGTCTTGAAATATGAAGAAGTAGGATTCATGTATTTAGCCAGTTGAAGTTCTGCATGGAGCCAAATAATAGGGCAGCCGCACCGGACGTTAAATAGAAATACCAACCAACCAACCAACATAGAGATGGTACATTCAGTTATTTATTTAGTTAGCTAGTTAGCATTGGCACTGAGATGGCCCTGGCAGGGAAAATATGGTTTGTACAGCTACATAGTAACCTCAAAAGTAGCCGCTTTCTCGGAGAAACCAGCCAGTGACAAGCGTCTCCGGGTCCGATATCATGCGGGCCTCGTATTTGATTAAATAACTTATTTTTTCTACAGTCGGATGAGTCATCTATAAATTCTATAGACTACAACTACAAGGGACATCTTTTCACACCGCACAACATATTTATTTGCACGATATATTGGCCCGCCATGTCCCTTGCGACCGAACCCCAAACCTGGCACAGAGACGCCTTCATCATCTCCACGGACAAAAACCTGCTGTCCATCGCCTCCATCAACGCCGCCTTTGGCTCAGAATTCATGTACTGGACTACGTCCATCCCAGACCAGGTCTTGAAACAAATCATTCAAAACTCTTTCTGCTTCGGCCTGTTCAAAACTCCTTCAAACCAGCAGCAGGAAGCCTCCGCCGGAGGAAAGGACTATGAGCAAATAGGATTTGCGCGTCTTGTTACTGATAGCGTCACATTCGCGTATCTGACAGACGTCTACGTTCTGCCTGAATACCAGGGTGTGGGGTTGGGTGGATGGTTACTGGATTGCGTGAATGAGTCATTGGAGGCGCTGCCATATCTGCGATGGACGATGTTGAGGACATCGTCACAAAGGAGTAGGGAGTCGTATGAGAGGAGGATGGGGATGAGTGTTTTGTCGGTTGGGGAAGTCGGGGATGGTCCGGTTATGATGGGGAAGAAGGGGAAAGGCGGTAGGGTCTGATGATTGTAATGGTCAGTAGTGGGATCAAGTATCGAGCGTCAGGGAGTACCTCTAAGTATGGCTCATCCAATTGTTGATGTCCAGAACACTGCGTGGCTAGCGTTTCAATGCATAATCTATACCAGGGAGTATCCAGCCCATTGTGTCTTCAGAAACGCACGGCGGGAGAACCGAAGTGTATTGGCTCTTGACAGTCTTTATAATCGTTCTCTGATCGAGCCATTGTCGGTAGAATTCGTTCACTCTTATTGTCAGGAAAAAGATCGCAGCAGCAGAAATTCAGGCTCAATGCCATCACCAATTCAAACGTTCGCTAATTAGCATAAGTCCAATGGTTTCCCATCTCCATAGCTAGGGATAAGGCGGATGTTCGATACAGTAGATACAGAATATTTTAAAATGGGTCTTCAACAGTCGGCCCCGGCTATGTCTCCTTTTGTCTAAAGTGCCAACCATCTTTCAGCATGCAACTTTTAGTAAACTTGAGAGTATTCTTCGAGGCCCTGGATACACCGACTGTGATATCCAAGATGCAATAGCGGGAGTAAAGTGTCAGGTTTTGCAGATCCTCGGGTCCAGAGTTGCGTTAACGATGAAATCGAGGTTATCGTGAGTACGTTAAAAAGACTGATACATTGTCATTGCTCGCTGCGAAGTCATATTGGTCCATCAACCACCCAGTTAGATAACATTCAAGAAACAGGACGACTGACGGTTGTGTCTCTCTGTAAATCGAAATGGCGTCTGATGGTCAGTCCGGATCTCGAGGCGAGACCTTTGGGGCGTGCCTGTAGTGTTTTTGCCTTGTGGCATGAGCAATGGGTGCTACATAGGATACGGAATGGTTATACGAAATGGATCAGTTAATTGCCGAAGAGGTAGGACGAAAGAACAAGAATCAATGCCTAAATGTTCACTAAGCCTAATACCGGTAGTATACCTACAAGAAACCTTATGAATAAAGTTTGCTACAGCCTGAGGTCTTAGCACTATAAAAAAGTTTCACAAAAAACGAATTGAATTGGTACAGAATCCTGAACCCTGAACTTTGAACTGAACTCCACTTACTGCGCCGCCAAGATTGGGAGATACGGTACATCACTGCCTCCTTTTTTACGTATAGATTCAAAGTTCAAAGTTCAGCCCACCTGCGCAAAATCATTACTGTTTTGTTGAACTTCTTTTGAAAGATGCTAGGATCTGCTAAGGATTATTCTATGACTGTCTGAATAGCTGACCACTTTCCGTTCCAAGCTTACCGGGGTAGCAGCGGGAAAATTTCCTCGACAATTTTTCGAAGAACGCCACTACTCTGTAGGACGTATTATCATAAACCGGCCGGTGGGGAGGTATTCCTATGCTAAGACTTCTGCACCAAAAAGACTGGAACATGAAGGATGACTGGGGCTGTCCCCAAGCATTCTTTACCTACTACTCGCCCATATGATAGTTCAAGGTTCGGAATCCTGGGCAATGTCTCTACGTCTCTTTATGTATAGATTCAAAGTTCAGTACCCACCTACGCAACGTCTCTATTAATTTATCCATATGTGTACTAGTGTTCTAACTTTGGTAGCTGATCTCCCGCCTGCATTATCATCTAATTACTAGGCTTACAAAGCCCTCTGGATTTTCTAGGCGAAGAGTTATGGAGCACTTAGTAACTTTAATATACTTACGCGCTGCGATAGAGGCACAGAAGAGTTACATTCGGAGGTTGTTTGGGTCTGTGTAGATGCGTTGAATAATTCCATTCAATATGTTTCGAAATTGACAATCTTGTTCTTGCAGACTCATGCACTAAATAAGCTAGATATAAAAAGAGAAAGGAAACTCTCTGCTTGGAACTGGGATCCCCTGTGATCTTAGAACATTATGCAAAAGAATTTTTTTCAGTACCAATATTCCTAGATACAGTTGATGACTGCTGGAATAGCAAGAGTCTACTCTTGTGCACCTTCGAGAATAGGCGACATGAGTAATTTTAGAAGCTGTTCGTACCAGAAAGCTCGTTAGCCTGATTTATTGAACGAAATGTAAACGAGAAGACTAATGAAACCAGGAACTAACCCATCGCTCTAAGAGTTCCTCGTTATCTCTGAACTTCTCGAACTCCTTGTCCAGTTTCTCTGCGTATTGAGGAATTAACTTCTATTATTCCTTTAATCAAAAGCGTGAAAGAGGCCACTCACCTGCAGTAACAAAGAGGACATCTTCGAGTCTCATGTCATCCCGTAGTCCATCCAAAAACTTCTGCGAATTGGGATCTGTGCCAATTTGGCTTATATGGAACCGTACCGCTGTATGAAAACATTAGCAAGTGCTGGATGATAACTGTTAGGTACAATTGAAGCAGCAGAGACAGACCAGTAGGTTCGTAACCCGCTTGCTTTAGTCGCTTTCCACACTCGATAATAGCATTCCGGAAGACGTCTGGTTTCTCTGGGTTAGGCACACCGTCTGTAAGCACTGAAATAACTATCGGTCGTTTCAATTTCTCGCCTCTATCCAGGATGTCGTAAACCAATGGCCGTAAGATCTTCCGGACCATGTTGGTACCAATATTGGTCGATCCGCTGACAGGAATGCTGGAAACGAGATCTTCTACCTCGCCAGCATCCAAGATACCATGGAATTCTTTGGTGTAATTGATAAAGTGAACCTCCACACCTGCGCCGTCAGGAACAAGTCGGGTGGTTATACGCGCAATCCGCTTGACGAGCTGCCTTTGTGATTCAAGCCGGCTATCGATCTCCATCGACTGGCTGTCGTCTGAGTTTTGGGTTTTCAGTGTCATTAATGAATTGAACGGCTGCAATATCTCGAATAATGTGAAACTCACCACAGTATATAACTGGCTGGTAAAGTGCCAGTCTTGTTAAGTTTTTTATATCGTCCGGCCGCTTGAGCGTTGTGGAAGGGTCGGTCTTGAGCTTCACGGCCTTTCTAGCTACCTGGTCCAAGAAATCATCATCCTCAGCGAAAAAGTCGTTCATCTCGGTTTCTTTGAGAAATTCGTTGATGTTTTCTTTGAAGTCCTGAACGGTCTGTGGGTTCTTGATTTTCATCTCCTGTTCAGAAGATGAGCATCTAGTTAGCTCATGAAACAAACCATTCATGTCAATGAAACGCATCGATAACGGGTGCACAAACGTCAGCAACTTCTGGGCGCTCTTCTCCAGTGATGTTATACAACTGCTGAGCGACCCCCTTCACGAGCCCCGTGACAAGATCGCTGTTCATCCAAGCCACCACGAAAAGCAGGAATGACACAATAAACTGCACGAATGCTCCTGTGGAACCTCCCCGTTCGTCCTTCGGTAGTAGCGCTTCAATGACTTTAGGGTCTTTTGTCTGGTCCCCTAGTTGCTTCGCGGTCTTCTTGGCAGAGTTTGGGATATTGACATTCGCACCTCGGTCAACAAGCAAACTAATCACTTTCGGATCCCTGAATTCGATGACGACTTTCATTAGAGGAGTATTGCCATCGTCAGATGGCTCATCAATCTCTGCATCATGGTCCAGAAGGTAGTTTATGACATCAAATCGAGTCTTAGAAGGCATAGTTCCTAATGCCGCATACCAGAGCGGAGTGCGATTACCTCTCGATACCTTGTTGACGTCGGCATGTTCTTCGACCAGAGCTTTTACTACATTGATGTGTCCTTTCAGAGCTGCACTCGCTAGAGCGGTGCGACCCCTGACATCGAGCTCATTGATGTCGAATGAAGATCCCTGAGAGGCTCGATAGCGAGCAATTCGGATTTTGTTGAGAGTTCCTTTCAAGGCCTCGTCGTGAATAGTCGCCATATTTAAAGCTGTAATGCTTATTTATATGGTAGTTATATGCAAGTATAGTTACCTATGCAAGATGTATACGAAAGTGAATAAATGATTATCACACTTGAGATCTTGGGGCTGTGTTTGTTGCAAAAATCAATTTCTAGGTTGCTCCTGAGTAATCTGCTCTCTATCATTATATATCAAAGGCAACAATGGGATCCATACTCCGGGGCTTTCATGCTAAGAGTACGACATAAGTTCGATGTCCCCAGCGTGTTATGACATTGGCCAACGTCGGGCATAGGTATCCTTGTGTCTGCATATGAAAATCCACCAAGCACTGTCTTTACAGCACCATCCAAGGGCATGTCGATTATGAAGTACAGCAAGATACTCATAGTAAAATCGACATGGGTCTTTCAGCTCGGGAAAAGTTTCCCCATGTTATCATTGCCCTCAAAAAGCCTCATATATTCATGCAAGGATGAGACAATTTCGGGACGCATGCATTCTGTTAAGAAACGATCTCGACTTCAACATGAGGCTCCAAAAACACTCCCACCGCTTAATATCGAGTGTGATTTGCTAGGACAGTCATTGATGAAAAAGCGGTTCGCCCGGGTGATCGATGCATGCAACCCTCATCACATTGGCATTTTCCATTACGCGTCTTACTGGGCATAGAAGCCAATGGACTGCTCGTCTGAATAATGGACTTAATCTTTGGACTCCGGATTGTTACATTGATATCTACGTAGAGGCAGCCTTGGGTGCTCTTTCTTACAATGGTTGGTGTAGACGTGTGGAAGAAGCTTTTCCATACAGCGTACCGGGCGGATATGCTCCGTGATATCCTATTTCACTAGCACCATATCTAATACTTGCAGAGAAGACACGTCATGATACGATACTTATTATAGAAGTAGAAGAGAGAACACGGGAAGTAATCCGCGTAAGTGACGTTTCAATTCAGCCCACTTGAAAAGTAACAGTATAAGCAGCTGACTTACCTGGCAAGGTAAACTGCTGGGGACTTGCTTCATGCATATGCAATTCATAGTAATGGAGGGGCATTATCCTTAATGCGCTCGCTTTATAGGGACTACAGTAGATAACACTCCCAGCACGGCGAGGCTACCTAGATTTCAAAGAAGAGGGAAAATATAAGTGGCACATAAGAATTGACTTCTTCCACTGTCATTTCAGTTTCTCTGGCCAAAGCACCCGGTCTTGGCCTATGCAAACTTCCATCTACATTGCTTTACTCGAGTATTCCTTTTTCCTATTACGAAATGAGTAGATACGAGGATCTCACACGCCGATTCCTCGCCGCAGGAGACGTCGAGCATAGCGATGGCACGGTGGATCTCTTTTACGAAGAAGAAAACGAGTTGATCTTGAAACCTTGGACGGGTGAAGAATTCGGAGAAACTGAATTTGTCACAGACCAAGTGAGAGAGAAAACTCCTGTGGCAGGACTGATATTACCGTCCGGGCCAAATGAAGTGAGTTGGCTTCAAACCACCCTAAATCGGAATTTACAGTATTCTGACTAAGGCTCTTTTGTGTGTATGTGTGTTATAGCCAGCATATCGCCTGATCTTCTTCATCAGCCAGTCGCACCTTCTTAGATGCTACGCCTATCATCCAGGCGAAGAGCAGTGGAAAGAAATCGGACTTGGCCATGTGGGAGACGCACTTGTTCACCACAAAAGCAACGTCGATGCCATATTGACACCAGAGGGCATGGTAGTTTTATATCAGGCCCCGGATAACACCCTCCGTGGAATCATAAACAAAGGTACTTCTTGGGAGCCACTTGGGCAACAACTCTCAACTAGGGCGTTGCCAGGCACTCCAATTGCAATCACCTCGTCTAGTGGAAATCCAACTGTGTTCTACGTGAACGAAGACAAAAATTTGCACTATCAAGCCATACAGTCTGGCGGCAATGGTACTGCCCTCCCTTTTTCATCATTCTATATATGGATCCGAAATCAAAAGATGTTATGTTGCTAATCGTATGCGTCGCTAATCTTACAGATAATGTCCTGGAAAACTCCCAATTCGATCCACCTATGACTCGAATCAAAGTGGTTCAAAATGAAGAAACAAAGCAGGTAGCCACATACGTCCTCACGGAAGATAATCGTATATATCTTCTCGACCAGGACGGAAATGCGCCGACATACGTAGGATATATCGAGAATGAGCAGTTCGAAGCTGCGAGGAGTGCACAGGCTGTACTTGTTAATTGGTGGTTTCCTCCTCCAGTGCCAGTTTGGCAGGACTGGGTACCAGTTACAAACTGGGTTCCAAGAACATGGATAGGATGGTGAATTCAGACTTGGTGTAGCTCTGAGAAGAGGACTATTTGGGCAGCTTACGGTATATTCAACAGTATGAAAACTAGGACTGGAATATAATCAAGGCATTCCGTTCGGAAATCCAGAAACAAGCTTGATGTAATCTACGTCCATTGAGGAAAAAATGGCTCAAGACCGGTAATAATACTAGTGGACGTAGCATAATACGCGTAAAGCGTATGTTACATTGGGCAGCTTTGCTTCACTAACAGGACTTAAGGCTTAGAACATACTACGAATAGAAAACGTCTAAAGTTTCCTATAAATGCAGGTAAACCCCCCCCCCCCCCCTTTTCCCCTTCACTGGCAGTCACAACTACGAAGTTGCTCCATCTTGAATTATGCTCAGGACACCAGATTATTTTAACAAGAAATATTCGAAATGGCGCCGATGAAAATCCCTGCGGTTGCTGTTTATCCAACTCGTGCCAAAGTGAAAGACGCTGAAACTTTTGAAGGCTTAGACAAAGCCCAATTAGACTTGGAAAAGATGGTGGTCCAGTTATCGTTTGATCAGGGTAGTATGTTAATTATTGATATTGATATCGTTTAAACCAACTTTTCTACGATATGACTGACGCAGAAACTTGTAGAAGGAGAATTGAACGGCACGGGATTCTACGTCAATCTTCCCGGAGCAAAGGAAGACATTATTCTTACAGCTGCACATAATCTCATCAGTGAAACGAAGCAGCGATCCGCTTCCCTTTGCATTCTTGGATCAGTACCCATCACCATTCCTGACGAGAAATTCAAGATCTGTTCAAGATACGAGGACGACCCAGGACAAAAGCAGGCAGTTTACGACTATGGCGCAATTTTTGTGCCTCGGGGAGCCAACAACCAGCCAAAACTGGGATTCGGTTATAGCCTAAAGCTCGGTATTGACGAGGACTTGAAAGGTAGAGTTCATGTTACCGGATACAAAGGGAGGGAGAAAAAGGTCACCCCTAAGAACCATGCTGGGGCTACCTCGAACCTAGGAGAACTGGTAGAAAGCTCAGGAAGGTATTCTGGCGATGGAAGTCAGCTCCTATACGAAGCCGATACGGAACAAGGAATGAGTGGATCCCCGGTCTGGGTTGAACATAATGGATATCCAACTGTAGTTGGCATACAGTGAGTCCATAGCCATTTTCTTTTTAGATGCCCGCTTCTGGGAGGCCAACTCAACAAACTTACATGTTTCGACACAGCAATCATGGCGCAGAGAAGGAAAAGGGCAAAAATGCGGACCAAGGCAAGAAAAAGAAAAGAAATCGAGGAACGCAGATCAATTTGAACGTGCTTCGCGACGTATGCCGATGGGCCGGAATTGGCCAATTTGGTAAAAGACTAAGAGTGAAACAAAATGGTGTTCGCCCGCAAGGGCTCTATTTGAACTTCTCCATGGGGATTTCTTTCGCTAGAGTTCGCGTTGGAGCAGAGGGAACTAGTACATTTGACATTCTACCGACGTACACAAAGACTACGGCCGCGAATACGATGCCATTGTATGCATTTTACTTTCATCAGCCAAGCGAGTGGGGACGCGAGTATTACCAGGGCGAGTGGGTGCGATGGCAGCCTCTAGACTCGCAGAACAATGTCGTTCTAACGAAGCGTCTCGAAGACGCGTGTCTGGTACGGATCACGCCAGGGCCAGGTGCTCCCCCTTTTCGGATCGCGCAGGACCAAAAGGGTAATGGGAAGGACGTGAGAGGTTTGCGGGTGAACTCTGAGAATCTGAGCGATCAAGACATAGAAGGTGGAATAGTTGACACTTCGGAAGTGTCCTTTGGACCAGACATGAAGGGGCGCGTAGTCAAGGTAATTCCTTCTCCCTTTCTAACCCTCGCGCTATCATGGGACTACATAACAGCCTGAAGCTGACAGAGAATATTTGACAGTTCAACCAGTTCTGTTTCGAGTAGTGTTATGCCCTCTGTCTCTCTCAGAGCGCCGCATTACTTCGATGAGTTCTAGTCGGAGGTTGTGTACTTCTATTGGAGGATTTTTACCACTAGCACCAAAAGAAGACACAATATAGGCAGGAAGACATTGTAATATTGGTTAACCCCCCTTCAAGTTAATCAAGCAATATAGTATCATTTTATTTATAAATACTATAAAATATATTTGTCATGTGTTACCCATTGTGGGGTATTGATTCTGCTCCATTCCGGTATATATAGTGGATTTGGGCTGACCTGGCATCACCAGGTCGATGCTGGTCTTTTTGGCCTTGTGGGAATATGGAGCGCCGCCCAAGCGCGTACGTTCTTACAATATGCCAATTTGTATGTCAGTCAACTACAATTAATAAATGTATAAATGAGCGTATAGAAAGCAACTAGAATCAAGAAATCAATTAAGTAATTATATGGTTGTTAAAAGCCTATGAAATAATAGTGAATGATGTTCTACTTATATAGAAAGAAAACTATGAATTATAAGCTGTGCATGAGAAAGAGAAGTAAAAGTGTAAAAAATGTAAGAAGCAAATATCTATTAAGTAAGGGATTACTAGAGAAGAAGCATAAGCGCTTATATAAGGTTAGGTTGAGGTATCTCATACTGTTACTACTACTCTGGCTGAGCTGGAGCTCCTAGCTTCTTAAGTAGTCATACGCTGCCAATATTGCTGCAGTGGTTGTAACGTTATTGGGCATAGATTTAACCAATGCCCTAGTCGTACTAGTAGTTAGATATTTATATATAATTTCTTTGTGGGTTTGAGATTGGTATTTGAAATCATTATGGAGTTATTTTCGGGTAAAAGTGGCCAACTCGCTAGTGTAGCCAACTCACGGGGTGAATAACGTTAACTAACTAGCTATCTTAAAGCCGCAGCGCGGAAACGTTATAAGTTTTTCACCCCTAGCCCCTCAGATGTACTGGGCGTTCTGGGGGGCATGGTGGGGCCCCAGCCACCCTATTGTGGGGAAGTCTAAAACGTATGGGCATCGCCTGCCGATGACAGACCGCCTCGAGCTGTCACTCTTCTCCTCGGAAATAATAATATAAAGATTCATATCAATATAAAGATTTTTCTTGTAAAAAGAAATTTTATAAAGACGACTACGGTGCCACCTGCAAAAGCCGTGCTACACAGCAGCGTCTGTCACGTGGTGAACCATATTAATGTGCGGGGGTGGCTGCCAACGTCCGGCGTAGTAAGCACGGTAAGTATTTAATCTGGCTTTTTCCAGCCCCAAGTTTACGTGTTTCTTTATCTTCTTTCCAGTCAACAATGTGCAGCCGCCTAAAACTAGGGGTATAATTAAATTAAGTGTTCATTCAGCCTGAGACAGTACAACCCATGGACACTACTGGTCGATGGAATCCTAGCTGTCGTTAGGTGTTGCATCTATCTTTTTTGGGCACTCCTTGAATGTGAATGATCCACTGTGATGGCAGACGACAACCTTCCGCCGCTCCGCGTCCCTTCAGCTTGTGTTGCTTGCAATAAAAAGAAGGTACGGGAATTTATGTTCTACCTGTTCATTCATTGGTGGCCGGCTACAGAAATATAAAATATCAGTTCCTCATGCCTTTGGGTTCTCAGGTCCGATGCATCTTCCCCAACGACAGTCGTCAGTGCCTCAATTGCCGCCGCAACCAATGGAACTGTGTGTAAGGAAATGTTCTGTGGTCTCATTCTCTTCAATGAGATCGAACTAACCTTTCTTTCTTTCTTTTTTCTAGTCCACGGGAGCGTAAGCGCAAGAGGCCGCGACCAATAACAGATGATAGTCAGCACCATACAGGCAACGGAATGAGAGCATCTAGTCACAATGCATCAAGCAATTCTGACATTACTGTGGCCCTCCTTAACAATCAGCCAGCTTGTCCAGGAATCAGGGCTGAGTTCACCCCTGCGATCCGCGACTCCGCAAGTGCGATTATTCCTCTCGAATATCCGGTCGACGTGCTGGATTCGATACCCGATGCCTGGCACTCAGCAGTCGACCAGAGACCTAACCTTGTCAGTCAAAAACTTCCCACAGGTTCTAGACTTCTCCGCCAAGCTGGGTACATGCAGGCCGACAATTCGACGGCCGCTGAAATCCAGGCTAATGGCTACTCGCCGATGGAAGGAGAGCGTCCTTCAGCTGACGACATCGGAATCCTCCGAGCTCAGCATGTATTTGATCTTCCGTCCAGTGCTGTGAGCGATAGTCTGATCGAGACTTTCATGGAGCGTTGCCAGCCTTGGATGCCTGTCGTGGAGCGTAGCTGGCTGGTTGAAAGTGATACAAACAAACCTTCCATTCTTCTTCTGCAGGCGGTGTTCCTGGCTGCCTGTAGAGTATCTTCGGCTCCAACAGTGATAGCTTATGCTTCTCCCGTTGAGTTCTACCGTCGTGCTAAGGCTATATTTTACTCTGGATATGAAAAGGACCCCCTGATCCTAATCGCCGTGACATGCATCCTACAGTGGTACAACCCCGATGGCCCTGAGCACGTCTCAATTAACACGAGTACCATGTGGCGTTACATCGGCGTAGGTTTGGCACACCAGATCGGTCTACACAAGGAGCCCCCACCTGGGGAAGGTGCATCACTGCGGCGACGGCTATGGTGGTCGTTATACGTACGTCGTATCCCACGTTTCATGTTTTCGTGCTTCACTTCAATCTGGACCTTAAATAACTTATTACTACCCTACGTAGGCTCGAGATTGTCTGATATCATCCGCGCATGGTCGACCACTTGCTATCAATATTGAGGATTGTGATGTCCGGTCGCCATGTCGAGAAGATTTCGATATTTCTACCTTGAATGCTGATTTATTCATTGCGTACGTGGAAATATGCTCACTTCTCGGGCAACTAACTCAGTGCTGCTGTCGACGATCCCTGTCGCGGCGCATTCGCAAGGAGATTGAAAGCGCACTGCTTCGTTGGGTATGCAATCTGCCTGTTCCATTACGCCTATTTCAGACGCCTTCCCTGGGGTCCCCAACATATGGAAGGCATCGTATGATTGCATCTCCGTATAATTTTGAAGCAAGACAGTTGCATGTGCCCTACTTTGTCATACTCGCTATTCTCTTTCAATCGTCCTTCCCTGGCAACTGTCTGTCATCCGTGTCAATATTGGCGTCCTCTGCTATTACATGGATTGTGGAGAGTTTCCTAGCAAGAGACGAGATTCGCTTATTGAGTCCCACCTTTATATTCTACCTGGTCGTTGCCGCACGTAGCTTACTTCTCTGTTACCGACATCCGTCCATGCTGGATCTCGGGCCTGAGACAGACATCCAGACGATCCACCTCGCGCTCAAGGAGCTTGGTAAACAATGGCCATCTGCAAATCAGCCCTCGCGAGAACTTGAGAGTATCGCCGAAGATATAAAGAGACTGCAGCTAGAAGAACGACCTCCCATCATCCGTTCGCTATCCTCGTATGAGTGGCCCTTTTTCAGTCCGTTTGCGCCTTGCATATCCTGGGCTTGGGATCATGTTGTGAGTGATACTAATGCCCTGATGGGACATCAACCCCGTCCGCGCGCCACCCCCGGTCGGAACGTTGAAGTCCATCGTACGACAATGACAGCCGGTATTCTCGCTGAACCTACAACTCCCATTGCCAGCCCCGGCGCGATTGATGCTCATGCTACATACCGCGAAATATCCGAGGCACAATCGTCGGACGACCCGGCACATGGCCAGTATGCCGGGTTTGGTGATTGGATTCTAAAGGACTGGGATTGGAGCCTTGGGTATGACAATTAACTTTTGGGAGTGGGGGAGGTTGAACTCCCTCCGGCATTTCGGTGGTTTCCGGCAATTTTGGCGTGGCGGCTCGGGATATTTTTGCTGGGAGGGAAGGGGAGGGGCGTAACTCACGCCGTTGGGTATCAGGCATGGTTGAAATCCCCATCAATAAATTATTCTTATTTGACAGCTCGACTTATCTCATCGCTGTCCTTTTTCCCCCCTTGATCCCGCACAGTATGACGGATTCTCCCGTCTTCAGAGATCTTTCGCTGGAGAGACATGGCAATGTCTTTGTCATTACTCTTCAAAAGGATCCTGAGAACCGCCTGAATTCATGGTATTGTCAGGAAATTATACGCGCATTTCGCACCGTGGAGAAGCTTCTCGGGCCTGGTTCTGAAGGAGCAGTCATTACGCGCGGCAGTAACGCTAAATTCTGGTGTACTGTATGGCTTCGAAGTCCCTTCGCGCGCTGACATATAATGACTCTAACAAGAATAAATTTAGGGCGTGGAGCTCGACGAAGCCGAGACTAACCCTTTTGCCACCACGGATGGCTTTTATCCGGTAAGTTAGAATACAGTGAACCCCTCTCCCCCGCCTATTCTTCATTGCTGAACTCATTTCGGCCAGCTCTTGCATGTTATCCTTGACTTCCCATTCCCGACCATTGCTCTGCTGACAGGTCACACGTTCGGCGGTGCTTGTCCTCTTGCACTAGCTCATGATTACCGGGTCATGAATTCTCGTCGTGGCTTCATCTCCATGCCGCCGGTCGATCTAGGCCTGCATTTTAACGGCATCGGATCTCTACCCCGTCTTAAGCTCTCTCCACCCGTGGCTAGGAAGATGCTCCTAGAGGCTTGTCGTTGGACCGGGAAGGAAGCGCTTCAAGACGGCATTGTTGATCTGATCGCTGAACCAGAGCAGATGTTTGATGTCGCCCTTGAGCTAGCGAGGAAATGGGCATCGAAAGCTAAAATGGGGTGAGTAGCCGAATTGCTGACATCAACCAATTCTTTGACGTCTTGCTTCTACCGTCTATATGGTATATGCTGACCTTACTTCATTCCCAGAGTATACTCGGCTCTACGTAGAGAGCTCTATGGGGAAGCGATACGAAGGTTTCAACAAATCAGCTATGTGCATGGGCGGAGAACATCTAGCTGCCCTCTGTCTAAAATATAAGGTTATTCATGATTGCCTTTATACTTCTAACTTATTTAACCGCCGGGGAATTCTCTTGTTCATTTTTCCATTGCGCCTGAGCCCATATTTAGTGTCACGGACAAGGCGAAAGTTATTGCCTATCCAATGCACATCTTCTCCTGTAGAAAGTAAAGAGTACTTCCTTTTCTATGCTTGAGAATACTGAGATCGTTTTATTTCTTAGTAACGGACTTATTGCGTATATCGATATCTTGACCGTGCGCAGTAACAGGCAATCTCATTATATCCGTCCTATAGAATGGTCTCTCCCTCAGAGACAGGGGCAACATATTCATCTCGCCCTCCGTGCAGTTGGCTAGATAAACACTATAATTTCTCTGATATGCATATTCGTTGGTCGAGTTACGTACGCGTCCGTAAAACTTTGGCTTAACATGCTATTCACGTGTTTTATACCCTCTATATCTTTTTTCTTTTTTCCAAATATTGATTAACTTGCCATTTGAAACTATCTTCGTACCATTCACGTCTAATAGATAGTAGTTATCTATAGCTTCCATGCGACATCCCCCATCTCTCTGCGAGACCAGGTCTGCACATTCGGATCATCCCGATAATTTGGGGGAAAATATTGCGGACCCAGAATCTTCTTTTGTACCTTGCCAGTGCTCGATTTCGGTAGACCTCCCTTGATAATACGCAGCAGAGTTGGTATCTTGTAGCTTGTCAATTGGGACCGCAGGTCGTTCCGAAACTTAGCTATAGTTAAGTCTTTGCTCTCAATCTTCCCTTCACCTTCCCTCTCTGATACATCCCGTGTACTGATTGCAGCTGCCACACGCTGGCCAAATTCCTCATCCTCAACCCCGACCACCATGACTTCAGAGACGTACGGCAAACCTAGGATCTCTCTCTCGACATCTAAAGCTGATATCTTGTACCCTCCGGACTTGATGATATCGATAGAGGCTCGGCCTAGGATATAGAAGTAGGAGCCTTCGCGCCGGGCAATATCACCGGTGAGGAAGAAGCCGTCTTCGTCATGAGCAGCGGCAGTCGCCTTCTGATCGAAAAGATACCTGAAGACGAAAACAAATGCATTAGCATGGGTTCGTCCCATTTTCATGAGGTTTATCATCATCATCATCATCATCATCATCATCATCACATTTCTTCCCGCGGAAACCGGAACCTACCCGGAAAACATATGCGGCCCCTTAACAAGAACCATGCCTTCATTTCCCTCCGAAAGCTTGACTGTGACACCCGGCATAGCGCGCCCAACGCTCCCTTCCGGCGTTGCGCTAGCATCAAGATCAACGGCGAAAACAGCACCAATTTCCGTGGCTCCGTATCGTGTGAGAATTCTCTTTCCACCGAGAATACGCGCCCAAAACTGCTCGACCGGGGTAGGAAACGCCGATGAGCCACAGATTAGAGCTCGAAGCCGTTGCGCTCCAGCTATATATTGGTCCCTCACTGGGGGAAGAAGTTTGGAAATTACCTGATCGTAATGTCGCTTCATGCGCATATAAATGGTCGGCACACCTGAGAAAATGGTCAGCCCGCCTTTTCTCCATCGCTCCCATGCCCACCGCTCGTCGAAACTGCCGCTACGAAACTCCACGCAGGCACCAGATAAAATGAACGGCAGGAACGAAATTCCAATCCCCGTGGCATGATGCACAGGGAGAACATGGAGAATAGTGTCTGCAGAGGTGATGCCATAGTGATGGGCAACAGAGTCGGCCGCGGAGCTAATATAACCACGGCGCTGCACCGCAGCTTTTGGTGGGCCAGTGGTTCCGGATGTGAAAATTACCAGGCCGGCCCCATTAGGGTTAATGATCGCGTCCGAGGAAATCGTAATGCTTGCTGGCGGAAGAGGCAATGCTTGAAGATGCGGTGTGACTTCTATGCAAGTAAGGGTCATTCCTTGCTCATTCATGAATTGTACAAGAGACTGGCCAAGTTGTGCCTCGGTCGAGCCTGTCAACACAGCTGCGCATCGGGACTTGATCAGGAAATAGGATGCTTCCTTGACGGGCAGTGAAGTTGCTTTATCACGAAAGAGAGATTAGCATTATTCGAGCTACGCAGAGATTCTAAGACGCTCACCCATCGGTACCACTGCAGCGCCGAGAGACAGAATTGTGATGAACCCCACTGTGTATTCATATCCACCTGGTGCTAGGAGGCCAATGAATATATCTTGCGCTAATGATAGAGCTTTCAGTGCTGAGGGTGCGAGGGATGCCACCAGAGTCTTGCGAAGTGCAAGAATGTCGGTTAGGAGTTGGAGATACGTCTTCTCCTGCCCAGAGTTCACATCCCGAATTGCAATTGGAGAAGGTGACTGGGAGGCAAAACGTATCAAGCGGGTGAAGATCGTGAAGTTCGGAAGGACGCAATCTCCAGCATGCTGCGGAACTAACTCGGTGCGGTCGATATGTTTTGGGGATTGGGCCGAGGAGATTTCAGCTGAGTTTTCCATCCTGTATGAGTCGGTTGAGGACGAGAAAGTAGGGTATTGCAACATGCTGGGCTATATATCTCTATATAACTCTAGTCACCTTTTTTGCAGCATAGACCGTAATTGTTCTTCAATCTTCAGGATCCCGGCGAGCTTTCGGCTCTCCGGCAAAGCCATCGTTAATTGATGTGATATACTTCGGCTGCCGGAAGAGATTCCCGGGAACTGGCCGGCCGTGACGGAGTTTTTATCTCATCCTAGTAGTGGATGGGGACGTTCACGCCCAGAAAATGATAATATGGGGTATCTTGCAAGGGGCCATATATATAAGGGCAAGATTGCATGGAATGGTAACGTGGGTGTTAAGACGTACATATATACGGATGTTCTAGTTCTTGCCATTACATGCCAACCATGCCTTCAATTCTAGATGAAATGCTACAGCTGGAAAGAGAGGGCGTCTACCTAGGAAATTGGAGTATAAAGCATGTTCTTTCCCCGATGAAAACAGTAGGTGGTAGACATGGTAATAACCACCTCACCAGCGAATAGCCGACGCATACCCTGTTTGCTAATACTTGATAATAGACCGTGGCGAAGACCATGTTCAGAATGCCAACCTTGACGAGGTAGATTGGGATCCAGCGGAAGAGCGACGTCTTGTTCGTAAACTGGACATGCGTGTTTTGCTTCCATGTTGCATTATCTACTTTCTTGCGTATCTGGACAGGGCCAACCTTGGAAATGTCAAGATACTGCAACACGGAACACCCATGTCCTTGGAGAATAGCCTCAGTGTGTTCCCCGATCACAATAATGTGAAGCACATTGTCACTTAAACTCGGGTACTTACGTATAGCGTGCGATAGACCTCAAGGGCCAAGACTTCAACTGGGTATGTAAATATTTCTACAGCATGCCAAAGACAATTAAATTGACGAATCTTTAGGCGGTATCTGTTGGGTATTTGTAAGTATTCTAGGCTCCCATACTGAGATATCTACCTTTACCGACGGAATAGTTCTATGACGGTGATGTTAATGCCGTCAAATATTATGCTGAAGAGGTTTTCCGCAAAGAGGTTCTTTCCAGTAGTCATGTTACTCTGTATAACCCTGCATACCCTCTTACTTGGCTTTTGGAATACCAACTCTCTAACTATTTACAGGGGGCATTATCGTCATATCCATGGCAAGCGTCAAAAGTTCCTCTAGTTTACTCATCGCTCGCTTCTGTCTCGGGATCCCAGAATCTGGAGTCGGTAAAGTTTACAGCAACTCCCTGCAGTGTCAAGGTCTGAATTTATCATCTCACTGACTTTGAACAGTGTGTTGCTGTGTGATGTATTTCTCCTTCTGGTACAAGCCATCAGAAAGGGCTCTTCGGTTAGGCATCTTTCACTCGGCGAACTCATTGGCTACCGCAGTATCAGGTGTTATCGCAGCTGGAGTCGAGAAAAGCGTGAGAACTGACGCCTCTTTACCTTGTCATCTTTTTGCTATTCATTTCCAATAAAACTATTGTTGCTCACCATCTCATAGCTTAGCGGACGTCGAGGCCTCACTGCATGGCAGTGGGTTTTCATTATTGAGGGTAATCTAATACTCCTCCAATGTGTGATTCGCAACAATTCTCACAGCGACCATAGGCGTACTGCCCATCGTCATGGCGGCCCCCATATTCTTCATGCTTTTGACATTTCCCGAGGATTCCACATCGCTAAACGAAAGAGGTATGATGATTCATCCCCGTCTATTCAGGCAGTGCGCTGAGGTGGCCTAGAGCGATATATTGCTGTCAACCGGTTTGGGAGAGGGGCAACCAGGAAAACTGACCTCACCTGGGATTGGAGCACCGTTCATAGGTACGTTCATCGACGGGATAACAGTCCTACTAAAGGTTAAACAGACCCTAGAATCATGACGAGGCCATCTACATATGTGTTCTTCATCTCATATGTCTCGCTGTGTACTGTTTGCGTCGCCCAAGGAACCTTTATGCCAACAATCCTTCTAACGGTAAGGCTACTTTCCCGCAAAGATATTCACCGATATAGGAACTAACATTCGGTTTTTCCCATAAAAATTTAGTTTCTCCGTTTTTCCTCATCCAAGGCGAATTTATATTACGCCATTTGTGCGCTGGTGAGCATGCCATTATATTGGTTTTCGAGCTGGCACTCAGACTGGACACGAGACCGGCTGTGGCATTACGTAGTACCAGTGACCATAGCGATTCCATGCTATGCTGTCTGGACATATGTATCAACTCACCCCCAAGTCCGTGATACTCAGATCAGCAGCTTGACTCTCTACGGGATGTCTTTCTTCGGACAAATATGTCTCGTTGCACAGCCTGTCGTGTTAAGTTATCGCACTTCAACACTTTATGGAGCCGCTGAACAAGCTGTTGGAGGTGCTGCTGCTGTTGCTTCTCTTTCAATAGCGAGCATCATCGGCCCCCAGGTATGATTATTGTCCCACTGATTATTAGCACAAGCATGTAGAGAAGTCTATATTAACGTATGTATTCCTAGATGTATCCTAATTCTGATGCACCCCAGTATCTCGCGGGCTTCATTGCGACATGTGCGTTGTTAGGGGTTTGCATCCTGACCTATCTAACGCTCCCCTACTGGCTGTTCTATGAGGCCAGAACACGCAAACGCAAAACAGGTCACGCATTACCCCTAACGGCTATAGAAGACGCCGAAATAAGTCACATATCTACCGCTGCATTGACTCGAATCCATGAGGTCAATGAACACGAGGAACAGGCCTCCGAAAAGAATGCGGCAGAGAAGGGGAATGAGGAGGGTCAGCGCACTGTGAACCATGTTGAAAGCGTGTGAATTGTGCTTTCTTCATCGAGTCTATGGAAACTTTTATCAGTCGGCTTGCTATAACTCAGGGCTTTTCAAAACTCCAACAGGGCGTGATGGGGGGATGCAATCAAGAAAGAAGGGGCTTCGAAGCACCTGCCGGATAGTCCCGATAAAACGCAGAGTCCCTGTGGGATTGCTTGCATGTTAATTAGCAGTCTGGCACCGTGATTCTTACCTCCGCAAATGAATTATCAACATTATTTTAATCCAGCGAGCTTGATAGATGGATACCTTGGTGCCGACCGCTGTCCAGACCATAAGGTCAAGGAAGACGACGTCTGATCATTATCTTATGCATTGCTGTCAAGTTGCAGGTTACGGATAACTATATACGGACCATATTAGGTAGTT
This sequence comes from Talaromyces pinophilus, assembly GCA_001571465.2. Lineage (NCBI taxonomy): Eukaryota > Fungi > Ascomycota > Eurotiomycetes > Eurotiales > Trichocomaceae > Talaromyces > Talaromyces pinophilus. The sequence goes on along the minus strand of CP017348.1, from coordinate 3,491,487 downwards.
AAATAACAGAGTAGCATTCGCACATGTGACAAATGAAGCCTAGATCAAAAAGCGTATGCATGCAATATCTACTAGTAGTCCAACCCTGAGACTCTCATCCGCCGGCACCCAGGATGACTAGCATTATGAACCGGTTGATTAAAGTCCATTAAGGTCAAGTGACTGTAAAAGAGATACGACAGACCCAGACTCGTTATCCCTACATATGACTAGGTTGTTCCCTCTATGATTTTCATGTTTCCTAACCCGGCTCCCGGCCGGTTGCCAGCCGGCACAATTTCGGATATTTACTTCCCAGATCTATAGCGGCGAACGTGTACCAGAAACCCAGACATCTACTGCCATCTATATAGCGTACAGGAGATGGTTTACGCTTGCTGAGCATATTATGCCCTCAGTTAATGCTGAACAGGATTTTTATTTTTATTTTTATTTTTTTGGTTTCCCACAACACAGATCTCTTTTCCATTCTTTGGAAGATCCTAGCCCAAACCCCAACATGTCCGATTTTACCGAGAATCTCCGACCTTGCCAACCGGACGGTGCTAGTACTCTCATGCTGGAGCGGTCTCAGTCCTCACTCCCTGTAGAGGAGCTTGCGAACTATCTACTGAACCAGGACGGCTTCTTGGACCGCCAAAAAATCATCCTTCCAATCCTCGAGAAGGAGGCACTTTTGTCGAAGACAGGACAACAAAACCTCTCTCGCCCGGATAGGTTCAAGTTGGGACTTGCTCGAGCAAAGCTCCTTCGCAGACTCGCAGATCAACATGGATGGAGCAACGAGGACTACAGAATAGCGCAGTACCTCGTAGACGAGATGTCGCCTTTTGCTCTGCAAATGGATATGTTTTTAACCACTGTGCGTCAGCAAGCCAGCGATGAACAACAAAAACAATGGATGCCCCTGATCGACTCGTGGAAAATTATCGGTGCCTATGCTCAGACAGAGCTAGGACACGGGAGTAATGTTAGAGGGCTTGAGCTTCAGGCCAAATGGGACACCCGAACTAAGGAGTTTATTCTTCATAGTCCCACGCTCACTGCTAGCAAGTGGTGGAATGGCTCACTGGGTCGCACCGCAAACTACGCCATTGTGGTAGCACAACTGCTTCTGCCGAAAAGAAGTCCTGCCTCGCAGTCTCAAGAAACGGAATACATCTCTTACGGTCCCCATCCATTTATGGTTCAAGTACGAGATCTGGAGACCCATCAGCCCCTACAAGGGATTGTTATTGGTGATATCGGTCCAAAATACGGCTACATGTCGATGGACAACGGCTACATGCTATTCGATAATTTCAGGTAACCACGGGATTGTACTCATATTTGCAGAGACCAACTCACACTGACATACAACCTTTGTTTATTAGAGTCCCGCATTCCACACTTCTCGCTCGGTACGCTTCTGTTGACCCCGACACTGGAGCCTACGCAAAACCTAAGGAGCCGGCGGTCGTATACGGGTCTTTAACTGCAGTAAGCGCCTTTTTGACTAGAAACTTCCTATTTAGTGTGCGGACACTGACGGTCCTAGACCCGAGCTCGTATTGTCAGTCATGCCAGACTAGTGCTTGCGAGGGCTATTACCGTGGCCGTCCGCTATTCAGTAATCCGGCGGCAGTTCCCAGATCGAGATAGCAGCGGAGGGCCTGAGTTGCAGATATTGGACTATCCAACGGTTCAAATACGAATCCTTCCTCTTGTAGCCACCACATTCGCCCTGCACTATGCTGGTGCAGCTATGCAACTAGTTTATGATAGTGCGCGGGAGAATATCGAGCAACGTCAAGATTTTAGTGATCTCGCCCACATGCACAGCATGTCCTCAGGTCTAAAGAGCTTATGCACTACACTAGCTGCAGACGGGATTGAGGTTTGCCGACGTGCCTTGGGTGGTCACGGATTTGGTGGTGGAAGTGGCCTGGTCCAGCTCAATAACGACTATCTGTCCAAGCCCACAGTGGAAGGAGATAACTGGATGATCACCCAACAGGTGGCTTTACATGCAATCAAGAAGATGGCCGCAGCCGTAAAATCAATCAATAAATCTGGTGGGGACAAGACAGAGATTCGCTACAGGGAGTATCTCCGAGAGAAACAAGTATCTTCTGGTGGGCAACGTTATTACGACGTGTTAACTAGCGATTCTGCCATTGCTGAGGCATTCGAAAGGAGAGCTATTTCATTGGTACGTTTGAACAACAACCATATGTGCATATGACTTTGGTTATCCAAACGGATTGTTAACTTCACTCATTTAAGGCTTATCATGCATATGAACTTCGGATAGTAAAGAAGACGCCGTGGACTAAAATTATGATTCTGTCACATCGGTTGAGTCGAGGTACGTCATTCTGTATGTAAATCCGGTGGAATTTCTACTAACTGCTACTTTAGCACTTTCTCAGTCTATCCTTGTGAGTGCATTTCACGAAGCTCTCCAGCGTGACACCACCGAGTGCAAAATATCACCTGTGACAAGCGTCATTCTCCGCGACCTTTACCGGCTCTTCGCCTTCTACACAATGGATAACGAGGCTTACGAATGTAAGTATACGTGGCCCAATATCTACGAGTTTTGGTAGGTCATGTAGCAAGAATAACGGAATATCTAGTTCTGAACACCGAAGCCGTTTCTCAGGAGCAATTGCAAGCTCTTCCGGACAAAATCCAAACACTGATGGAACGGATTCGGCCACACGCCGTAAGCATAGTCGATGCCTGGATGATTCCTGACTACCTTCTCGATAGGTACGTAATCCCTTTGATTTATGAGAATAAACACTTCTCCATCCTCCTAAGCTTAGCTTTATACTAATAATCGGTCGAACCAGCGCCCTAGGACGTTATGACGGTCGTGTATACGAGGACCTTTTCCATCGGGCTCATCGTCTCAATCCGCTGAACCGCATTACTTTCAACGTGAACTACCAAGACGAAGAAATAACCAAAGGCACCGGAGACAATGGACTGTCCATCTTAGCGAAATTGTGAGATTGGGATTTTTACGCGCAGAGACAACTCTGGGTCTCCGTCCGTTGCGCTAGTCGCTGATCCATTCCCATAGTGAATCTATTGGTTGTGACGTGCTGATTCTCTGACAGCAATTAGGATAAGAATAGCATTAGAATTAGACCTCTCTAAGCCCTATAGAACTATAAATGATGTAAACTTAGTAAACTAAGGTAATTCACAAGCGAGCCGCCACTTTTTCCCGAACCCGTACGCGATATTGACTTCAAGTAAATCAACGCGTCAATATGCCACCAATTCGTAACAAAAAGTCAAAAGATTTGATTGAGCAAGAAGGCCGAATCTTGTTAGCTACTTCCGATTTTCAGAATGGCAAAATTCCTTCATCAACCAACCGCAAAATTACCTCTTCATATAACAAGAAACTATGTAGACTAGCCGTGGTAAAATTAGCAGGAAGATGACAGCAGTGTTGACGAATAGATTTTAGACAGTGGTGATTGGTAGCTAGTACACTCCTGCGCCGCCTCGCTTCCACTCGACATGTTCATGTGAGCAATTCGGGCGGTACTTAGTCGCACTGTGGAGGACGAGTAGTCATGGTGGCAACGCCTTGGAGTGACCTTCAAAAACATCGAAACTAGTTGTTCTCAGCTCTGATCACGTCTCATCATGCCATTGCTAGTCAAAATTGCAAATACGGGCAAGTTAGTTGAAACAGGACAGAGACGATAGACAAAACTAGAAGCAGACAAAATCGAACATGATAAATGTTAGCCCGAATAATCCTTTGAACTGTGGCCATCCAAACCTGATAATTACACTCGACCCCTCTTCATTGACAGGGAGTTGCAGATTGACAATCCTCGAACTGATAATAATCAATATATGAAGTGAATACTAGGCATGGTGGTCCAACAGACGATTGGCCGCAATATTCTGCTTTGAGGATATTGCAGGAGGAGATTACAGCCGCGAAATGGAGCCATTTCGCCGTATTGTTCAAGCGAAATCTGGATCATGGGGTGATGAGGATTTTCCATTGGAGGGAGGATTTCATCTGAGTGATTCTTTACTCGTGGCTGAATCCTTAAAAAGGACAGAATCATCCGTCCAAAGTTCCTTCGTTCTTTTTCCTTCTGCAACAAAATCGTTCTCACCTTCATCAAGAGCCCAAGACTCTGAACCATTGAATAAGAACTTTTCTTTCGAGATCCCATCCGTTCGTAATGTCTGTTCCAATCCTTGACTTTGCCAACTTTCGTAATGGCACCGAGCAGCATCGCTCTGATCTTGCTGGCCGACTCACCGAGGAACTTCGGATACATGGTGTTGTGAGAGTGATCAATCATGGGGTCTCCGCCGAGAGTAAGAAGAAAATTTCTCCTTCAGAAATACCTTTTTCCTAGTACATATAGAACAAGGTATTAATGTGGTTTCGGCAGTGATCAAGGAATGTTATGACTGGGTAAGTAGTTGATGCATGTCTGAAATGGAACTCCATCCATACTTTTTCCATCTTTGCAGCGCTCTACCTATCAGGAAGCATGATATATTCCTACTAACTAGTTTCAACCAACAAGAGCAGCCATTCCCAATGACAAAATGCTGATCCTCAAAGAGGATGGAGCTATGCCGGTTCTGAAAAGACTTCCAAGCTAAATAAAGTCGACAAGAACAGGGAATGGTTAATCGCGCAGGATGAATCCGTACCACAGGATTTGGAAGATGCCAAGGTATTTATAAAGCTAGTATCAATCGCCTATCTACCTGATCTAGTTCGACTTGCAGGAACAATTTGATTTTGCCTGGGATGGTGATAATGAATTCCCAATCAAATGCCTGGTTGAGTCGAGCATTCTGGGGTTCCGAACTTTTATATAGCATTTCCTGAATATCTGTATAGATGTTGCGCGCGAGATACTAACTAGGATTGAGATGGGACTTGAGCTTCTAGCAGCTCTCTTATAGAATGATACTCTTTAAGTCGATGAGGTCCGCCTTAACTATTATATGCTACTACTAATTACTAAACTTGTTGAGGGTAAGTACAAGCGAGTGTAACCATATATGGATTTTAGTATAATCATATTGCTTTTTTAGGATGTTTTAGATAGACTTAAAATTGAAAATTGTGAGAAGCTAGGTTCTTTTACGCCTATCAATTATAAGTCACCAACTAAGATTAGCATCCAATTAAGTGATAGCCTCACTCACCTAACAAACAACTACATGCATGCCAATATTTATCAAGTTGTAGCACCTGTCTCAATACAAGACAAAGAAAACAGAGCCATCCTACCAGAACGCTACTCTGTTGCCATGTTTATCAAATCGGACCGTTACAAAAGCGTCTACCCTTTTGATAAGTTTATCACGCCAGAGAACCCGAGTCGCTACAAAAATCTGACAGCCCTGCAGCTACACAGAAAGCGAGTCGCACAGTTGTATGGTGCGGTAGTGTACTAGATGTGTCGTTTCCGAGCTTTGAAGGATATCACGGCTATCACTATATGTAGTTTCGTCCCACAACGGGAGAGACGCAACTTCTGCGAGAACATTAGCTAGCCACCCCTTTATATATTTACCAGCTACAGTATTACGATTTGCACCTGCATTTCTTTCTGTACCGTGTACCCTATGGTCAATTGCATCCTACCTAAGATGCAATTCCCGGCCTGTAGATTGGCTGCCCAAGGACGAGTGGAGCCTTAGGGTTATCTCGTCGAGGGCATACAACAGCGTCGCATCGCGGGAGAATGGTTGCGGCATAGATCAAACTTGGCCAATCGATTCGATGAGTATCGATGAAAATCTGCCCAATGGTTGTTTATCATACAATGATTGGTATGGCCGCAAGAGTGTATAGATCGGTGATGGTGGATGTAGAATTTGTTGGGGGTAAAAACGGAAGCTATCTTACCAGGCTCTTTGTGGTGGGCCTGCGTGCCTGCGTGCCTGAGGCGTGGCTTGGGTATGCTTGATCCCATTGGCCAGTAAAATCCACTCTTATCGCCAATGACCAATCAAACTGAGGCTAGCGGCACATAGAGCCAAATCGGGTTAAAGCGCACGTCATATGTTAGAATGCTAGAAATGTATGAGATTGGGAAGTATAAAAAGAGCTGATATCCGACAAAATTATTTCGAGTTGAACAGAAAATATCAATTGACTCAAGGCGATAATTGAATTTTAAAGACCAATTCGAAAATCTGCAAAATGACTTTCTCATCATCCAAGAAGCTCGAGGTATGTCCCATCAGGCACCGGATATACAAACATATAGCTAACGATGAGGTACGGGTATAGCACGAGCAACAACGATATGGACAAAACACAGAACAATGTCAACCTCCTCCACCAGCATACTCTGCTCAGCAACAACAACAACCACAAGGCAACAATGATACAACCTCAAAATACCCCCCACAAGCGCACCACACCCAATCGCCCACTCTAACCCTACAAACCGAAAACACTAAACTCCTCGGCACAGCACTACGCATCTACGACCTCACCAATCCTGGCACAGACATATTCAACGTCAAAGTCAGCCTCTGGAGCATGAATTTAACTTTTCTTCGACCGGACACAAAGCAAGAATTCGCCTCCGTCAAGTTCCATAAACTGTCCATGAAAATGGATATTTCGCTCCCAGACACGCCCATATTCACAATCGGATTCAAAATGAAACTAAACTACGAAGTCTCGTACCCTTCGCCAGCTCTGGGCGGGCAGATGGCAACCTGGAAAACGAACTATCATTTTAAGACCATTGATTTTGAATGGAGGGAAACTTCATCCGGAGTGATGCTAGCGCGGATCAAAGCGAGTAATTTCAAGTGGAAGAAGATGAGTCAGATTGAATTTTTTGGGGATGCGTGCAATGATAAAAGGGTGGTGGAGGAGGTTGTGGTTACTGGGGCGGCGATTTTGGAGTATGTGCTTGTTATGAATGCGACTGCTGTGGCCGTGGCTTGATTTCTCTCCGAGATGGAGAATATTTGATCCATGGAGCGTTGGGACTGTTTCATGTACTTGTATAAGTTTCTAATGTTTGTCTATTTACAACTACCTCGAATGGACTTTATGATACACTCTTCACTGCCCGCACAATAAAATCCGCCACGATCTCCGGCTTGACCAGAAAACTGCTATGACCAGCATCGACCTCCTCGACATTTTCCATCATATCCCCGACCACACTGATACACACCCTCTGAAACGCCTCCGGCAGGATGTTGTCCTTCTTTGAGATGAGGTACCATCCCGGGATTTTCTCATACGCCATTGATCCCTTTAAGGGCGTGGTGAATGTTCTGTTTTGTCGTAGTAAGTATGATATCCGTTAGGTAGGATGACATGACTTACGCAGCTGATGATGTGCTCAGACTCGCTTTTAGAGTCGCTTGTTGGTCTTCCGGAAGTCCATTGTAGAATACTTCAGCGTCACCGGTGAACTTCATCACGCCGTCATCCTATCCAGCCTAGATCAGCAATCTTTCTCAAAATGAAGCGAGTTGGAGAAGATATACAGAGGCCTCAACAGGTGGATCAGCCGACAACCCAATCTCCTCCATCCATTTCGTCATTTGACTCAAGTGACTATCCCCGACCTTGGGAATGTTGCATGTTAGATACACCATCTTCAGCACCGCTGTAGTTTCGTCGCCTCTTTCGCCGTGACTCAGGCCGCGAAGAGCTTCCGCGGCCGGCACTGCGCTGTATGAGTGCATTACCACGACACAGTCCGATCCTGTCGCTCCATCGACACCGTCTAGGATTTGCAAGACTGTGGTACGCAGAATGTCTATGTCTTGTTGTAGACTACTTGATGAATTCAGCTCGGCGCTTGGGAGTTTTAAATCATTCTTGATGGAGGTGTAGCCGGCCGCTTTGAGTGGAGAAATGAGTGCGTCGAAGCATTCTGGGCCGTGGAATGCGCCGTGTACAAGAAGTATAGTGGGTTTAGTTGGCGAAGCCATAGTATTTGATATATCGTTTATCTGGTTGTTATAATAGTTGGAAGATCTGGTCGAAAAATAAGCGGTTGATTAAGTTAAGCATGAAGTGGTCACACCAACATGATAATATTAGGCAGCTGTGAACGAGAAAATTCGGTACCTTAGGTATTGGGGGTTGGGGGCTGGGTGGAGCTCGAGAAAATCGAAAAGTAGGTGTTGGGCTGAGTGCGCGAGCCAATATATAGAGAATAATGACTCGAGCACACGTGAGCTTACAACCATGCTCCGGAGATCCCTAACCCTAGTAAATACGTAGCTAGATACAAGGATTCTTCAGGGATGATCAACAAAGGATACGTATTGACGGGCACAAAGCCCTAAGGCGCATTGAACCCTGTCCACCGTCTACAACTGTCACATTAGGTAACTACTTGCCGCTTTGTAAAGCTGATGTAAGGTAGTTATGTACCTCCGTTACTAAGCGTTCAGCTCGGCAGTGCAGATTCCTTGGCCATTATTATCTCAGTTCCTGGATAAAGTATTTCACAGTCAAGCATGATTCACTTGACTGTTGAAGAAGCTAAGATCTACTTATTATCAACTAAGTTACAGCTATATAAAACATAGTCTTAGTCATGCGACTATGAGTAGGTAAGCAAAGCTTATAAGTAGCTAGTCGTGGCTCTAGGTCTTTTTAGTGCAGTTGTTTGAGCTCGTTGACAACGCCACAGGGGCCTGAGAACTCCCATCTCCAGCCATTTCATCCGTCTTCATTGTCTTCAGGGAAAATCACCAAGATTATAAATTCATCCGTTCTAAGTGAATTCGGTACCATTTTTTCGAAAGTGTTTCCCGTGTAAAATGCCGGACTGAGATGGCTGTTCCAGATGTCAATGTTGGTAAAATCCCCTCTTAACTAGTATCTAGGTATGAGCCGGGCTGTGGGTGGTAATTGGAGCCACAGCTCTGGGCGGGTTGTTAGAGTGGGCTGAGATGAGGCGAGCCTCTAGGAAATACTCGATATAGCCACTGAGAAACTCACCGGGGCCGCATTCCCGGCGCTGGACGTATGAGTTCGAACGCAGCGGATGTGCCGATGCGCGACCATCCTTATTCATGGCAATAGAGCTATATCGCTGATATGCTTCATTATCGCTTTTTCCGCCAGTACCGGAGCTGTGACCAGGGCTTTCCAACGCCTGGCTTGGTATGATATTGCTGAAAGGCCATGACTGACCAATATTTACTCATCGCCACTTTGAGGCTCAACCTCGTCGTCTGGTAAACTGGGGACCGTGCGTGGAATATGCAGTGGTCCGCGGTGGAGCGTCCTGTACGGTGGTGTCGTCAGGGGAAATCAGATTGAAACAGGACGTGGAGGTTCTTTGACTTTCTCCTGTGTGGTCACTCCATTCCGTAATCTCGGTTTTCGCCTGGCCGATTAATTGTATTGTAACTGTCACGGATTCCGCGCCAACGAGGAAGGGCACTTGACGGAAGACATGGCCGATGATTGTATCTCCGGGTTTGAATGATGGCTGCAAGTTGTTAATGCAGATGGCGAGGCCTTTTGTTGCTCCGGGGCGCTCCGGGGCCATGCGAGTTTAAACTAGGACCAGATATGTTGCTTGCAGCGCCTACCAGAAATTAAGTAGATACGGTTGAGAAGGCAATGATGGTGACGGCAGAGGAGCTTGTCACTGTCAAGAGATGATTGAATCAAATATGCTCTGGGTGAAGTGAAAGTACTACCTGGATATTTCTGTGACTCGGCCTCAGGCAGCAGAGTTACTAGCAAACCTAAACTACTATACAAAACATGAAAGAAATACGGGTCAATACGTATCAACCGCTCTACTTGGACAAAAGAGTTCACAGTTCAGAATTTGTATACAAGTCTCAATTTACTCGTATGTACACGATTGGTAGAAGGGTAGCACATATCAGAATAGTACTAAATCGACCCCAGACCGACTCAAATAAACATCCCACCTCAACTCCGTGCCTGACTCCCAGAACCGATTCAGCGCTTCTCGCCCTCTTGTAAAATTCCCCATCCCTAACGACTGCATGATAGACATCCTCTCATCAATAACAGCCTTTTCGGGTGGACTATCCGTCTCGCATCCGGCGCTGAATAAGGGCCATATGAGCAGCACATTTACCGGCGAGAAGGGTCGCACATTTTTGACCACTCGCAGGATGTTGGTGACATCGTTTCGGACCTCTGGGTGACTTTTCGGTAGGAGTTGGACGCGAAGATGGAGGTGTAAAAGGGCGGTGTAGACAAAGGCGGGATGGGTGTCGCGCAGTTCTTCGACAAGTTGGCGTTGTTGGTCGGTCCAAATGCCGGTTGAAATTTTGGGAGAAGGCAAGGATTTGAGGCGAAGTTCGAGGGTGTGGGATTTAGATGTCAAGATCGAATCCGATTCCTCATCTAAAGAGTGAATCCGGCCGTTGGATAGGCTTTCGTATCGAGCTCGAGCCAGAGTTCCAATTTCAGAAAATATAGGGACGAGATTCAGCGAGTAACCGCAAATATCATCCACAACATCCTCGGATGGATTAAAGATCTCATGGCTCGTCCAGTAGTTGACTGCCTCACCTTCACCTTCTTCCAGCTCATATTGTCCACCCCGATTAAACAACGACAAATTAGCTGAGACATCCAGCGCCGCAAACCACTTTATCAAATAAATATTAAGTAAATCCTCATTCAAACTCTTGTCACCCGCTGGCAACGGCCTTATGAATGACAACAGCATCTGCCGAATAGCCTTCATATGCATCCTGAACACGTCCAAATTGCCGTTGCATACATCATTCGTACACAACGCCATAGCCGTCATCAGCGTGTCGGCCTTTAGTGTCTTACTGGCATCATCGTGAGCCAGAGCGGCCCGGAGGCCGGAAATGGCTTGATTAGTGAACATGAGCGTGGTCTTCTCGGACTCGGAGCAGGAAGATGTCATGCGACGCGCATGATGGCTGCCGAAAGAGGCAAGAAGGGCGTAGAGCAAGGGAGGTGTCCTCATGGCCGAGAGCATCAGTCTGTCGATGAAGGATTGGGATGCTAAGGGGAATACGGTTGTGGCGGTTTTGGCGATCAGGTTGTGCATTTCTAGCCGTGAGTGGGCGTTTGTGAGATAGGGTGATGGCACGGACTGGTTTTCTAGGCAGCATATTTCAAGTTGGCTTGGTGTTGGGGCACGTGGATGTTGTGGTAATGATGGTGATGGGATAGCAGTATTAGATCCCCGGCTGATTTGACCAGCATTTTTGACGACCTTCCGAGGACTTTCTGTCCGGCATGGCTCTTGTTGCTGTCCATGCACGTAGATAAACTTCGGTTCATATTTACATTCATTTGGAAAGCGAGTGCATCTCGTACAAACCGGAACGCGTAAATCGCACTGTCGTCGCTATCAGTGGATCGTCGCATTGAGTCAGATCTGAGTGGGGTTTCTTTCTACCTTGACCTTTTTCCGTCTGCACTCCGTACAGCCGTTTTTTCGTCTTCTAGCGGGTGTGCTTGATCGTATTTGCGCGTCCATTGTGAATACAGGACTAATAACTATATCGAGATTAAAAAGGATGTATGAATAAGGTTGGCGTTGAAACTATCCCTCCATGTGGGTCAACATGTGGATACCTGAGAAACATGGAATCCAATCACTCCTTGTCTGAACAAGTCATATCTTGAAACGCGACGAAGTTCAGCATATCTGATGGGACGAAAAGAACATGATATATAACTGACTCAAGCTAAGAATAATAATCGGATGTTCAGGGGTAACATTCATGGATTACTAACAACGCTTGGCCGCTTGGCGGGCCGAGTCGTGTCCACACAAGGCGACAACGTCTATTTTGTATTTTGTAGTATACCATGCCATACAATCGTGCCTCCAAAACGATTCCTCGTAACTAAAGTTGATAAAGAAGGTGGAGACGAAGCTGACGAAAATGACGATGAAGTTGATCTTAATCTTAAAGAAGCTACTCCGCTGCCTGTGGCCTCTTCGCATTTTCCGGATGGCACAGTTTTCACCCAGTTGGTCGCAACTGATAGTGCAACTGTTGGTTTAACTACGGTCCGTATCACGAAGCATAGACGGTAGTAAGGCTGGTCCAACAAGCCTACGAATTGAGCCTGCTTATAAGCACAAATATTTCCTTATAAAAGACTGATCCCCAAAACCGTAGGGGCTTGGGGTAAATACGAGGCTATATACGGGGTCGCGTAGCCGGAGCCAGGGATATAGTAATCCCGCTCCGGTGCGCGATACGTTTACTACGCGTACGGCGCTGTAGGCGCCGATACGTAGCGTTGTTAATCCGACACTGGCAGCTCTCTAGAAGAAAGGAAAAACGCGTAGTGAACGATATACAATCTGGTGTGGAAAATAGGTATATAAAGGAGTGAATGAGAATGTCAAAAACATAAGAAAAATAAGAAAGAATGGTGCGAATCAGGGCATCTAGCCATCAGCTTATTCCCTTAGTGATTCCAATGGTGTAGCGAATCTTATAGCCTTGGGTTCGGGACTGCGTGCAGTGGCCAGTCTTTCTACCTATCCATCAACGTTGATACATAGCTTATTGGTGTCAATAAGCTCTTATAAGACATGGCACGGCTTGCTCTTTATCATAGCATCAGCTAGATTAGTATTGCCGTCAATCTATCTGACCTTTGAAATCTCTTGTTATTTGTATGACTAGCGGAGGCACATGAGGTCAATCATGAGCTGCTTTTCTTATATCATACTAAGCTTAATAAGGTATTTATAAAGGCTCTTTGAATTAGTATAGATGACTAGGGGTAGCAGTTCAGTGAGATAGAGTAGCTGTGTAAGGGTTAACTTGATTATAGCAGCAGTATTAAATCTGTTGGCTAGTGCGTATGTTTCTAAGCCTAGTACGCTATATGTAATCTGCTTATATTTTATAGATAACTAATAGAAGATATTTGTGTTATTTACTTCATCTGCTAGTACAATAACATAGTTAAGTTATAAGAAATAGTCCTTATTATTAATGAATGAAGCATTAATAAATATAATAAGCTATAGTATTTATATATCTAGTTTAATAAATCATAGTTCTCTTTTAGGGTTATCAAGTTGCCATTGTAGTCGCTTATTTAATGCTTTGATATTGTCTTTCTATAGATCTATAGCTTATGCTATATACAATAGATTAAAAGAAGCTTTGGGTTATAATATTAATATAATATACATACTAAGAGCTTATTAGGCAATATATTACTCCTATAATATAGTATTTTTTTATATCTTACTACATAAATTTGTAGTATCTGTAGATTAATCTTATATAAGTCTAATATAACTATAGGTCTATTTCTAAGTAAAATTAATACCCTAGGCAGTCTCTATAATAACCATACTATTGAATTTAAGTGAGTTATCTGGTGTTAGCTATTTTTAAGGCTTATAGAAAATCTTCACATATTAGATCTCTTCCTCTTCTTATACTGCGAAGGTGTTATTAGTAATAATTAGTGTATTATTAATTTATATACTAATAATCCTAAGACCTTACTTTGAATTAGAGTAATAGAGAAGATATAGATTATAGATAAATACTTTTATATTAAGCTTTTTAATGTGGTGATTATAATATATATGGAACCAGTGGTTGCCTACTTTAAATATACTATAAAGAGGTCTTTGTAAGGCGGAGAGCTTAGAAACGGTGAATAGCTTCAAGACGGAAGCTATATCACGTGCCCGTTTCACCCTAGGGCTGCTTAGTCATTAACCGAAGGCACTACGTTTCGTATCTGTATATAATCACGATTCGGACATGGATCCTAGAAGGTAGCGAATAGCTACCTTTTGAATCGTACCCTACTTAGTGAATCTAATTCACGTTACCTCGCAACCGAAGTCATATCGTATCTTACTATCACGCTTCCTACCTATTCTCTTACAGTCTATTCGCTCCCCTTGAGAAGGAGGCCCGATTGTGAGAAACGAAATGGCTACACGTCGAAGTAACCGACTCGGCTCCCAGCAGGCTACCGATACCCCTGCAGGAGACCACGAATCGTCGACGAATCCTACTCCGAATCCTCCGACGGAGCAGGAGATTTCCAACGAATCAGCAACAACCACTGTCGAAGCCTCTAACGAGACCATTGCAGAACAGTCAAATGACGCGACTCCTCCACCGGATCCTATCCTTGATCCAATGAGGCCTACCGCGTCCTATACGACGGAAGAACTTCATGCTTTTACTCCAGCTCAACGCCAGACCTTCAGGGCTCGGGTCGAAGACGAGAAGGCACAACGCGAGTGGGAAATTGAGGCCGAAAACCTACTCGTCGTGGCTCGCGCCCTAGCTGAGCCACCAAAACGAATCGCCATCCCTGTCCGAGATGGACGAAACGGGCAAAGCGATACTCGCAATGTCCCCATCGAATCTAACGCTCCCGGAGACCCGATGGAAACCGAAGAACCCATCGAAGCAGCTCCTAGAGCAAGAAGACGTCGCCGCGAATCGTCCTCGTCTGTTGAGGAACGAGACAAGAAACCCCCAACAGTCAACGTCAAAGAATTCAAGGGCGATTCGGTCGATGAGAAGATGGTTTATGATATCAAGATGCAGAACCACTTTAGTCGGCACGCATGGTACTACAACGTGGGGAATACGAATCACAAGCGCATCCTCGCCGCTGAAGAGACCCTTAGTGACGATGTGGCCAAGAAGTGGCATACATTCAAACGGGATGGTCATGATCCTGAGAACATGACATGGGACGAATTCGATGAGTTTCTGGTCCGATGCATAAAGGATCCGAGGATTCTAGGCATCGAAGCGGACCGCAAGGTCGAGAAAGCTGAACAACTCGAGTGGCAAACCGTTACTGATTTCAACGTCTACCTACGCGGCTGGGAACAACACGTCCCAAACCCGTTGGACGAAGCGCAGCGCAAAGCGCGCTTACGTGCTAAAATTCTCGAACCCATCCGAACCCTGGCTATCTCCCGACACTCCGACGAACCGGAGGACTATGACCGTTTCGTGGTGTGGTTACAAACCCTTGAGGACGGCATGCCGGAGAGACAAGCAGTGTTTCGGAAGAGACGAAATCGTCGAAACAATAATTCGGGTAGCGGGGGCGGAAGCCAACCCGCAACCACCTCTGGACCGGGCCACCAACGATCCGGACGAGGAAGAGGCAACAGGCCATCAAATCGTGGTTCGAATCGTGAGAGCGATCGAAATAAACCAGACAAATCGTCCTTCGGATCGGATAACTCTAGCCGCAAGAAGCAGCAGCGAGGCAACGATGTCACCTGCGGCCATTGTGGAAAGAAAGGTCACACCGAGATCGAGTGTTGGGATAAGAATCCTGATTTGAAACCCAAGTGGGTGAATCGGAAGTGACTCGTGGACCGAGTTCCTAACACTGCTACGCTTCTGTCCTTGCGAAGCGTACAGCAGAAACGTGGACTTTGCATATCCATTTGTGCATACGTCAAAACGAAGCAAGGACTGGCAAAGGCTCTCGTGCTGATTGATGGAGCAGCTGAGAGTAACTTCGTCAGTAAATCGTGGGCTTGTCGAAATAAGATTCGGCTTACAGCACGTGCAGTGATGGCTGAAGCCGTCGACGGGCATAAGATTGCCACGTACGGAAAGGCTACGTTGGACGTAATCGTGCCGGACTCCGGGGATATGGTTGGAAAGACGTCGTTATCGTATCATGCAGTTGATATGACGAAGTACGACCTTATCCTTGGCGTCCCGTGGCACGTTGCGGCCAACCCGGACATCTTCTGGATCCAGAGAGAATGGTATTATCGGGATGAAACGTCTACAGCGATCGCGTTGAAGTACTACCGCTCTCGAAACGGTACCATCCAACGATGGGAAGCTGGTCCGAACACGCACCGTAGCCCGGGCATCCCCGAAATCATCTCCGCGTACGAAGCGGAGAGGGAATTGTTGGACGGAGCACAAGCCTATGTCATTGAATATGACGAACCGTCAACCAAAGCTACAGATCTACTAGCAGCGACAGAGATCAATGAGCTTCCAGAATACGTGAAGCCTTTCGCAGACGTTTTCTCAGAAGAACACGCTGCGGAACTACCTCCTCACACGGAACGTGATCATGCTATCGATATCGAATCGGGCAAGGATCCTCCGTACCGGTCACTGTACCGCCTCAGTCCGAAAGAATCGGAAGTACTGCGAGAATACCTCGTGACGAACCTAGCCAAAGGTTGGATTCGTGAATCAAAAAGCTCTGCTGGTGCCCCCATTCTATTCGTCCCAAAGAAGGATGGCGGATTACGTCTCTGTGTCGATTATCGAGGGCTGAATGCGATTACGATCAAGAATCGTTACCCGCTTCCCCTTATCGGCGAAACGATTGACCGATTGGCCGGGGCCAAAATCTACACTCAACTCGATCTTCGGGACGCGTATCACCGTATCCGGATCAAGGAAGGCGATGAGTGGAAGACCGCATTTCGTACGCGTTACGGGCACTATGAGTACACCGTCATGCCATTTGGCCTTGCGAATGCACCGGCTACGTTCCAAGCATACGTGAATCGTGCGTTGGCTGACCTACTCGACATTTGCTGCGTGGCGTACTTAGACGATATCATCATCTATTCGCAAGACGAATCATCACACGCAGATGATGTACAGCGAGTATTAGAACGGCTACGGCAGTATAAGCTCTATGCTAAGCTGTCGAAGTGCGCCTTCGAGAAAGCTGAGATTCGGTTCCTCGGGTTCATCATATCGCCCGAAGGCGTACACATGGAACCAGAACGAGTCGCTACGATTCGTGATTGGCCCGTACCACGAAACGTTCGGGAAGTCCTCCAATTCACTGGATTTGCAAACTTCTACCGGCGATTCGTTGAGGGTTATTCTCGGATCGCGGCACCCCTTACCAATATGACCAAGGGGCATGAGTGGGCTCGAAAGGGATCGAAAGCGGATCGAGAAGCAAATGCTAAGTTCGTCTGGACCGAGGAGGCGCAACAAGCCTTTGATTCACTTAAGGAACGGTTCACAACGGCTCCGTTTCTAAGACACTTCGACCCCGAATTGCAGTTACGGGTTGAGACCGACGCATCGAACTTTGCTATCTCTGGGATCCTGAGTCAATTACAGCGAGACGGTCATTGGCACCCTATCGCGTATTATTCCCGCAAGCTGACAGGCCCCGAAGTGAGGTATGAAACCCACGATTCGGAAATGCTGGCCATTGTCGAAGCGTTCAAACATTGGCGACACTACCTTGAAGGCAGTGCCCATCCTGTGACCGTATGGACGGATCACAACAACCTGACCTATTTCATGACCACTAAGGAACTAAATCGTAGGCAGGCTCGTTGGGCCGAGAAGCTCTCAGCGTTCGACTTCAATATCGAGCACCGGCCCGGGACTACGAATCCCGCAGATGCACCGAGTCGCAGACCTGATTACGACACCGGAAACGAACCGGGTGTCACTCTCCTGCCAACCTTACGAGAGAAATTACGTCGCGGACTCTACTCAAACCCTGAATTACGTCCTCAAACCGAAAGCAATGCCGAAACGGAAGCTCCCGTGCATCTGGAGAAGCTAAAGGACCCTTCTCATGTCGACAAACCTGAATCCCCGACGTCTCGAAACGCGCGTCGGAGACAGAAACGTGTCGCTGGCAGTCCGGATAACCTAGGAATCTTGACTCCACGGTCTGTGGTGTTGGCAGCTACACAGGCCGAGACCGCCTACTCGGATATGCCAGAAGAGCTCGCGGCTCTGATTCATCGTTGTCAGCAAGCAGACGTGCTCGCTGAATCGATGAGGAAGCGTCTTGCGAATCCGAGGGAAAAGGTGAAACGGGAAGACTGGTCAATTGGACCGGACGACCTGTTACGTTACAGAGGCGCAGTATACGTCCCACCGGACCACGCGCTAAGACAAGAACTCTTGAGAACGAATCATGACGATCCTCAAGGAGGCCATTTCGGCCTGGAACGTACCTACGAAGTGATTAGTAGTAAGTACTACTGGCACGGAT
Source organism: Talaromyces pinophilus (assembly GCA_001571465.2). Taxonomy (NCBI): domain Eukaryota; kingdom Fungi; phylum Ascomycota; class Eurotiomycetes; order Eurotiales; family Trichocomaceae; genus Talaromyces; species Talaromyces pinophilus. The sequence continues at coordinate 3,473,489 of CP017348.1, read as the reverse complement.
CGTACCTCGATACGCAGTACTATATTAGAACCTGCAACCTGTGCCAACGGACGAAGACACACCGGCACAAGGAATACGGACTGCTGAAACCGCTTCCGAAGCCAAGCGAACCATTCGAGATCGTCACCCTAGACTTCATTACGGATCTTCCGTTGTCAAAGTGGAGAGGCAAGACTTACGACTCGATCCTCGTTATCGTCGAACCATTGACGAAGTACGTCATCTATTTAGCCGTCACGAAAGATACTACGTCTGAGGACCTGGCAGAAATCTTGTACGAAACACTGGTCAAGTATTTTACGGTCCCAAAACATATTGTTAGTGACCGGGCCAAGATTTTCACGTCTGCGTTTTGGAAAACGTTTTGCTGGCACGTTGGAACGAAACGTAAACTATCCACTGCGTTTCACCCGCGAACCGACGGCCAAACGGAAAGACAGAATCAGACTCTAGAACACTTCATGCGAACATATGTTAATTTCGAACAAGACGATTGGGCGAGATGGATCCCTATGGCCCAACACGTCTATAACAATTCGAAACATAGCGTTACCGGAACGACCCCGATGGAAAGCCTTATGGGGTTCCGAGGTCAGATTCGGATCAATGTCGAAGATCGACCACCATCTGAAAACGACTTCGATGAAGATCCCGAATCGGACACGCGTCGGGCTGCAAAGAGAGCAAGGAACGCCACGGAACGCGCTAAATCTATGCAGGAACAGAGAATACACCTCCACGGATTGCTCCAGAGAGCAGCCGAGGCGCAAGCGCATTACTACAACCGTCACCGAATGGATATGCAGTTCCAAATCGGTGACTGGGTTATGCTCCGAACAACAAATATCGTACCCCCGGGAGGGAAAAAGAAGTTCGATTCGAAACAAATCGGTCCATTTCAAGTAGTCGATACATGGGGGACAAACGCCTACAAGCTGGCGCTCCCACCAAGGTTTCGCAGACTACACAATGTGTTTCACGTCTCATTACTCGAACCGTTCAGGGATAGTGCACGAAACCCAACGCCTCCGGAAGGTACACTCGTAGACGGACACCTAGAGTATACAGTGGAAAGTATCCGAATGGTACGAGGACCTCCGAAGAATCGGGAATACTACGTCAAGTGGGAAGGGTACTCCGATGATGAATGCACGTGGGAACCTCTCGAATCGGTCAAGGATACTGCAGCATTCGATGTGTTTACTCAGAACCCAGTGGAGTTACGTGATATGAAACGGAAAAGGAAACGGACAACTCATTAGAACTACGGAACTAGCTACAATTCGAAACAAAGGAAAATCGCGAAAGCGACACAAGCTAGTCCGGAACCGAATCGGGTATCAACCACACCAAAATAAACACCGATTCGTAAGAATTTCATCATGATCCGTAAACGAATCACTCCTCCTCCTCATCCTCTTCATCCTCTTCATCCTCCTCGGCCTCATGAGAACTACGATTCGTTAGCAATATGTCAAACAACGGCAATCACGAAACGTACCGGAGCCATTCCGAAGCGGCTTTACGAACCGAGATCCGGAGATCGGAAGGAATCTTCAATTTTTTGAGCCCGCGGGTGAAGTCCAAAACCGAATCGTAATCACTTTCCGAAACGTGAACGATTTCGCGGGAAGGGCTAGCAGACGTAATCGAATCGGTTTCAAGTTTCGAGGCACGTTTCTTCTTTACGACAGGCTCTTTCGGCATACGTTCCAGGAGCGTAGCGGCCATGTCGCGAACATTCTTCGTATGCCCTTCGTCTTCGAAGGCGTCGTAAATCGCCTCCGAATCGTCGAGGAATTCAGCGGGAATCTAAACAGAGATCAGTACGAACCGACAAAGACACTAACCGAAACATACTGGAACACAAGGCGAAACGTGCTTACGGGCACACGTGCTGCACTGCGAATTCACCCCGAAACGTGTCTCATGTTTCACATCGTAGCAACGGTGGGGTACTTCGCGAACGATTCATTCGAAATGCTACGGATACATTCGTAGCACGGAATGATTCGTGGGTCGCCGAGGGGACGAATCGCGCCGGCCTTGGTCAGGAGCTCGGGAACAGTAAGACGCGATTCACGCTGCGGAACGGGAGTTTCTTCGGGCGATTCGACACTGGGTTCGTCACCAGAAGGCTTCGCGGGCGATTCGACACCGGGTTCGTCACCAGAAGGCTTCGCGGGCGATTCGGCTGCCGACTTCTTCTTCCTCTTGTTCTTTTTCTTCCGCTTTGCGGCCGATTCCAAGGGAGATTCGCCGGGACGTTTCGCAGCTGATTCGGGGGCGAACCGAGAGCAGAGGTTGAGAGCTCCGCGAAACGAGCAGGAGATAGCGGACCGCGGAGACGAAGCTTAGCCGCGCCAACGGGCGTGACGGGCGGTTCGTTGCGATTCGCGGGAGACGACATTCTTCCTATTCGAATCGTTAGCCGTGTCGGGACGACACTCAAAAAAAGGGGGACGAATCGTGTGCAATTCGAAACCAAACAAGCACGCAATCAAAACAACAAAACCTCGCATCACCAAGTCGAAGAGTGCGTGCTACGAGGCCAAAACACCCTCGACACAGTAACGAGAAAGCTACGAAAACAGACAGGCATCAAGAGACAAGGATTCGGTTCGAGGATACACCCCAGCAAACACATCGAGACGTGCCAGAGGACGAGAATGTGTGCAGGACCAGCGAAGAAGCACGTCGCGCGACCAAAACAAACTCGATTCGACTCGTCCAAAACCCAGAGAAACGCGCAAATAATGAACAACGAAGCATTGCAGAAGGTAATGAGATTCGCGCCATCAACTGCAACAGCGAAAACCTGAAAGGAAAGGACGTGAAGCATGGGAGACGTGTCACTTACCGAACGTGTTGGTGATGCGGAGAGGAAAAGAAGGAAGAATCGAGAGGCAGACATCAAAACAAAGATATATGGCGGCGGTGGTGCACCCGACGCTGGCGAGCCCCGTCCAACGTTACGTCATAGCCCTCTGACTACGGATCGAATCACGAGCGTTCCGGAGTCGATTCCTCTGTAATATTCCAATTCGAGTACGCTACGAAGAAGAGCTGCGAGGACTCAGCTCCAAAAGAGGAGAATAGCTGTAAGGCGGAGAGCTTAGAAACGGTGAATAGCTTCAAGACGGAAGCTATATCACGTGCCCGTTTCACCCTAGGGCTGCTTAGTCATTAACCGAAGGCACTACGTTTCGTATCTGTATATAATCACGATTCGGACATGGATCCTAGAAGGTAGCGAATAGCTACCTTTTGAATCGTACCCTACTTAGTGAATCTAATTCACGTTACCTCGCAACCGAAGTCATATCGTATCTTACTATCACGCTTCCTACCTATTCTCTTACAGTCTTATAACCTTAAGAAATACTCCTCTAGGAAAGTATTATACCAGCTCTAGTATGATTTATATATAGAAGTTATAGTTAAGCTTTATTATTAATTAGATATAGGCCTATATAATATTGTGGATATAGTAATATAGTCTGGTTCTTATAATCATGCCAGTGTACAAAATAATCCATTGGCTAGCATATTATATAGTTGGTAACTGCATTAATATGTATTCCTTATCTCCATTATTGTAGGCTTGTATAATAAGATATAATTTCTCAAAAGCTTTGTCAGATCTGGGGTTCTTTATCTTATTAATGAATCTTATAGTGAAGATATATATACCTAGTAGTATATCCTCTTTTTTAGTATATTCAAATATACCTTATTCCAGTAAACTATTAATCTCTTTCTATTATAAACCTTCAAACTAGGCTAATATTATAGTTATAAATTACTACTCTAGCTCGTCCTTATACTCTTATGTGAATCGGCCAAGGAAAATATAGTATATATAATCTTCCTTATATTATACAGGCAGATGGTGCTCTCGCTAGAGGCATTAATTCGTAATTGCTTTAGGCTAGGGCACGTACTATAGAATAATAACTAATAGTGGAGGTGGAATTATAGCTTAAGAATTAACCCTAAGGGAGGCTTCTAGAGCTTCTTAGATACTTTTCTTAAGGTTAGGCTGGGTAGTCTCTTCTTCACTAAGGATAGAGTTATTTAGCTATGCTTCAAGATTAATATAGTACAGTTTAATAGTAGTTGACTAGAATAATATTGGGCTATATAGAAGCTTAATAATGCATATTTTATCCTTGATTATTAGTAATTTATATAGTCTAGTCCATTTCCCTACATATCTGGTGTTTCCTTCTCTCTATACAAGCATGTCCAAATTTAGAGGAAGACAGTATACAGCTATTAACAATGGTCTATTTCTAGTATTAATAGCATCAGCAATTTAGCATTTAGCATATATCTTATATATCTTAGTTATTACTTTCTTGACTGCTGCAGTACACTAAGCAATCATAGGTATAGAGGGGTTATATTCTATTATTTATAGGTAGGCACCAAAGATAAGGAAGGTTAGTATAAGGCCATCTAGGCCTATAGTATTATTAACAGCTTTAATAGTTATTTGTAGAGCTACTTTAAGGAAGATATTAGAGAGCTTTTCTTTCATAATTTTATATAAATAGTGGAGTATAGCATAATATTATTTAATAGTGCTGATTGACTAATAAGCTTTAATAGGTATAATAGTAATAATAATATCTATTGATGAAGTATCCTATAAGAATCCCTTACTAGTGAAGTTCTTATTAGTGTTAGTAATGATAAAATCTAGAGAGCTAAGATATATATCAATCTATATAATCTATAATACAGTCTATGTTGCCTTTGCTAAGATATTTTTAAGCTAATATATGGCATTGAAGTGCGTAGCTTTATTAATAATATATAATACTAGTTTACCATTTATATATATTATATTAACAATAATTGAATAGTTAAAGCTAATATTATCCTATATTATGAATCTAAAGTGACCAGGGGATTGGCTATAGATTTAATAATAGTAACAAAATTTCTATATATACTTTAGTGCTTTAGTATCAATATTATGGCTAGTACATATAAATAGCTTTTAAAGCTTCTTAACTAATAGATAGCCAAACTAGTGATATAGATAGCATAGCTTAGTCTCTATAAGAAAGCATATATCAGTATCAAAGGATTCAATTAGATATAATTTAAGTGAGTAGTCCTATATAAGAAATAGATGACTAAAGTATTATAAGATTAGTATTATTATACTAGAGCCTAGTCTAATAAGAATATTTTTTATATTATTAAAATAGATGCTAAACTAGTCTATATCTTTAATTAAGAGTAGAAACGGTGTTATTACCTTAATAATATAGAATTATATATTACTAATAGGGGTTGGCATGTTAATTGACCTAATAGATTTGATTAATTCACCTGGTCTGAATTGTATGGTTGTTTAGTCTGCTATAGAGATATTAAGTATAGTATTACTAGTAGTCCTCTAGTAAATAAGATATTAGATATATCCTACTATAGAGTGCTCTATAGCGCTAATATCAATTAGGATCCCTATAAATATATTTATTAAATAATATAGTTCAGTGAGGAAAGAATATTAGGATATTATTAGGAGGGTATTGTACAGTATATTAACTATTATTATAGTATCTTGAATGTCATTCTTAGCTAATTCCAGGCTACTCTTAGATTATAGCTTTACCTAGAGAAAATAGGCTATAGAATAGTTAGCAAGATTAGTAGCCAGAGACTCAAGGTATCCTTTATACTCTGGGTTAATAATCATAAAATGGTTACTAACATATATCATTCCTTTACTTTTATAGTTCTACGTTTTATATCTGCTAGGTGCGTCCATGCCTACTAGAAATACTTTAAAGTCTTCATTATTATCTGGGTTATCTTAATTTGTAGCTGCTAGGGGTTATTCTTCTCTAATAGTTAGATATACTTTCACTTAGTCCATATATGGTTATAGTGCTCTATTTCATTCCTCTAGGATATAATTAGTTAACCAGCACCTAATCTTCTTACAGACATTGTATATCTTTAATAAGTGATTCCATGAAAAGCTGCAGCATTTATAATCACTATATAGCCACTGGTTTTAGTATAGTAAGCAGCCTTGATATAATGATTGTAACTGTTGACAGTAGTAGTAATAGTCTATATAATATACCTCAGTAGGGTGTTATACTACAGCTTATCTTATATCTTTATACTAGCTAACACTTAACTGTAGGTCCTCAATAAGACTAGTGATAGTTAGTAAAGGTTTTCCTATTATAGTGTAGCACGCTAGAATAAGATATATAGCTAATATCAACTTTGTATAATATACAACATTATTTTGAATCTATAAGTAAAGCTTGTTATAGAGCTGGTATAGTTTTTGTAGCATAAGCTCAAGGCATTTAAGGATTAATTTCTCTAGGTTCTTACTTACAATATATAGTAATATTATTATATCCCATTGCTTTTATATATGTTGTAGGTGCTCTTCATTCTCATAGTTATTTTTAATAGCTATTACTAGATTAGTTTATAGCTCAGTTCATTACTTAATATTATCGAAGTAGAATTATAGCACATCACCTTTAAGTATAACCTAGAAAACTTGTCTTATTACTTTAGTAATATATATATTAGTGCTTTAATATATCTCTATAAAGATTTAGTAGTATATATTAAAGGTATCCTTGCTTCCTCTGTACTTAATTTCCTTATTATAGGCTTTCTATAGGTAGCTAATACTAGCGCTATTTAGAGGTCTACTTTATCCTATATATAATATCTTAATATCCTATCATCTAGAGGTTGTTAGGGATATAATAGATTTATATGTTGTAGTTATGCTAGGGGTTATTGGATTAAAGAATCGCTATATAAGAGATGGCCTCAGTATTACCTCTTATAGTTATAGTTGCTGTAATCTTTATCTTATTATTAGTTCTAGGAATATAACTGTAGGTAGTAAAGGTGTTTCTAATTATTTAAAATGGGTACTTTGCTGCGGTGCTTGGGTTATAGGATTTTGTAGCCTTTTAATTATTTTGCTATATATGATATAAAGATCTAATAAATTGGGCTGCTTACATTGCTATATAAGCTGTATAAGCTTATTCTCTATTTATTAATGCCTTTCAGCCTCAGTGCTTGCTTTAATGAGAGGAATTACTAGGTATTGTTGATCCTTTACTATATATATACCATTGCTCCGGAGCGTTTTTCATAGCTTGAAAAGGGATGGCATTGGTACATGTCATAGATGTTACTCCATCCATAATACGAATTCTTGTTAGAATAGCAGCTATAATTCGTCGTCATACAAATCACTATAGCCCTCAATTCGGGCAGTAATACACTTCTCAAGGGTTTTAGAGTCCTTACCAGCCAGATCGAAGGCATCCGAATAATCCAATGGTGACACCATGTTGTCAGTTATCAACGCGTATATCGGCGCGTTGGAGATAGGCCTCGCGGGGGACGCCTAATGGGTGCGAATCGAAGCTGAGTGAACAGTTCAATCCGGGGGTAGTAAAGAAGAAATAGGGGCTCAAAGCTGATCTATAGGCCTCACTGATCAGTATTGGTTTAACTACAGTCTATATCACAAAGCATAGACGGTAGTAAGGCTGGTCCAACAAGCCTACGAATTGAGCCTGCTTATAAGCACAAATATTTCCTTATAAAAGACTGATCCCCAAAACCGTAGGGGCTTGGGGTAAATATGAGGCTATATACGGGGTCGCGTAGCCGGAGCCAGGGATATAGTAATCCCGCTCCGGTGCGCGATACGTTTACTACGCGTACGGCGCTGTAGGCGCCGATACGTAGCGTTGTTAATCCGACAGCAACCTTTGCCCTAGCGAGCAATGGTTTGGTGTACGGTTGGGGTACATTCAGAGTATGTCCACTTTTTTGTTTATTAATTTCTTTTATTCGCGCTAAAAGGGGATTAGATAGGACAACAACGGTTCAAGTCTCTTCTCGCTTTAGTCCAAAATTCAACGAGTACCAACCCTGATACCTGATGTGAAAGACGTCATAAAACTCGTCGCCGGAGCACAGCATATTCTGGCTCTGACTTCAAATGGCGCTGTTTTCTCTTGGGGCAACAACGAACAGAATCAACTCGGCAGACGCATGATCAATCGCCATCATGATCACCCGTGGCTTGTACCAGGACAATGCTCACTGCCCCGCGGCATCACCGATGTCGGTGCGGGAACTTACCATTCATTCGCCGTCCATAAATCTGGGCAACTGTACGCTTGGGGATCCAATAACTTTGGGCAAACCGGCATCTTTCAAAGCGCAGGCCAAAGCGATGCTGTAATACTGTATCCTACCCCAGTCCCATCTCTAGGGAAAGGGTCTGGGATTCTCAGTGTCACGGGTGGTAAGGACCATAGCTTGGCCCTCAATAAAAAGGGTCAATGTCTTACCTGGGGCCGCATAGATAATAAGGCACTTGGTATTGTTGCCAAGGACATCCCAACTCATGATGTAATAGTTGACACATACGGGAAGCCTCGAATTCTCAAAGTACCCACGCCTATAAGTGGTGTTGACGGAAAGGTCGTCTTTACCGCCGCAAGGACAGATCATTCTTTCGCCATTACTCAGGATGGCAAAGCATACAGCTGGGGTTTCAACGCTCACATCAGGTTGGACACGGGAATGAGGAAGAGGGCGAGGTCGAGCAGCCAACACAACTCAAAAACAAACATGTGTCTGGCAAGATGCTCGTCTCGGCCGCCGCCGGCGGTCAGTTCAGCATTCTTATGGGTCTACATGATCCTCAAACGAACGGTGTACATTGATGTACGTCGGCGCTTATCTAGGGAACGATAGTCCTGCGCCACAAATATAGCGCCAGAAAGGCTATCAAGGAAATAGAAGGGGGAAGGAACTCGGTTTCACGCCCTTTCTCGCTCTCCGTGGCCATTGGCAAGTGTCCCGTTTCACATCGTTTTTAAACGCCGAGACTTAACCCTTATAGATTGATAAGATGGGCTTACATCCATATTGAAGTGATATATGTCTTATGGTCTATTGAGTCGTTTGTCCCAATATCCTGGCTCTCTAGGAAGGGTGGAATAGATGCTCATCCAACCACTTGAAGTATCCTGAAGGTAGGTCCAAGAGGTTCACTGCCTCAGGTATGCATGGATCCATGGATGGCATCGATTATATATATACTTGAAACGATGAGTGATTGATATAGCTACCAAACTTAACACTACCTAGGTACGCATGCCACTTTTGAAAACATAATAGCCAATTATTCATTCAGATGACAAGTACCTAGCATCCATACAGCACTTAGCCGCCTTTCTGTTAAACATATAAACAACGGTACCACTACCATGCTGACAACATCATCTTAATTTTCGTTAAGTATTCTTATTATATCTATTCATCAGATCGACCGGACTCTACACTTCATACTTCTACATATATATCTACCACTTGTCTCAATGGTTGATATTCCTTTCGACAGAAGCAACGGTGCTCATATTTTCTTGATTTCATGTCTTGTGAAGGAAGGTTAATGAGACACGGTTATACTCATGTTCTCACAATTCTTAAACTAGGTTGTGTCCGAAGAGAACGAATCAAACATTTCGGTTTAATGAAAGCGGTTGCCATGTGCTTGATTCATGATATGAGAATCAAAGCAGCGGAGGACCTATCCACGCAATTTATGCAAATCTCAAGAACACGAAAAGAAAATGTCAACATTACTTTTTATATGTTGGAAATTCTAATGGGAATGTATCACACTCAGAAACGAACGCAAAAGATGAGAGAAGTGTTTGTTCAGTCTCTAGAAAGAAGATGAAATGTGTTATCACAGAGTGACTCAACCTTGGAACTTGAGCTACCATTATACGATGATGAAAAAGATTGAAGACTCAGAGACCACGGAACCGGAACTGGTAGCTGCTTTGGATGTTCGGCGCATCCTAGCAAAATTATTTCAATTAACGAGGGTGTATAAGACGTCTGAAATTCTCTTTCTCTGCATTATCAGTATAAGTCAAACTATGCTGCGAGCGAATCATCCGAATACCTTACGCTGCCAAGAGGATCTTGCAACTCAGTACCTTGACTTGCCGCAAAAAATGAAGGCAGAAAAGCTCTATTTACGGTTTATAGAGACCATTCAATCTACACGAGGTCCGGAACATCTGAAACTTCTGAGCTACCAAGGCGAACTTGCAATATTATACCGAAAATCGGGACGATATGCTTAGGCTGAACAGATATACTTGGGGTTGATAGAGAAAAGCAAAGTTATATATGGACCGGACAATATCCGTACCTTGAATTACCATTTTCATCTTGCGTCGATATACCACCATCAAAAGCGATACCAGAAAGCCGAAATCATGTTACGTGTTATTGAAGCGAAGGGGGTCTTTTTAGGACTGCAATATCATTTAGATCTAGTCTTTGACCTCAAATCTCTCTTCGATATGTACAATGATCACGGATATTTTGACAAAGTAGAGGCAATACTGACACAACTGAAAGAGTACTGCAAAGGCCGCAATGGAGACTTACCTCGAAGGATTGATCAAGCACGGTTGATTGATCAACTTGGGACTGAGATACTTCAAGAAGGACAGAAACTGTGAAAAAGTGAATATCATGAATAGATCTCTTTTGAAAAAATCAGTGAGGCAATCACAGAGAGATGACGCATCTCGGTCTTCTCCTTTACCCAGACAGTGCAACTTGCAAATGCTCTCCATGTGCTCCAATAGACCCATTTATTGACGAGTACCTTTTATCTGTATCCTGTAGGTGGTAATAGTCACTATTTTCCCCAAGTACGGATTTTTCTCCTTCAAACCATTGGTACAGCATTCTGTAACAACCAAGCACACACATTGTTTCTCGTAATTACGTTACCAATAGCCGGCTCTTGAATTCATATTTCTCCCACCCTATCTTATACCTCACAACGAACGCACGGAAACCCTTGGCCGTTCTGATCTCCATGGGCCGACTACCACCGTTTGCTACCGGAAAGCGATCGGCGTATAGGGATAATGTGGGAGCAAGTTTTGAATCGATCAATGAGAGGTCTCCGTGCCAGATATTGAGATATCTGTCGAGTACATCTCGAAGGTGCTCTTGGGTTCCGATCTTCGGTATCTCCTTTTCAGCCATTGTTGACAGTATCATGAAGGTGGTGAGCGAGCCCGGCAACTTCGAGTAACACAAGGTTAAAGAAGACAAATTCTGGTGTACCTAGGTACTTGATCAAAGATCACACATTTTACCTAACATTGCACCAACCAGACAGAGAGAGATATATATATATCTTACTGTTTTCTTAGTCATCACGATTAACTTCATTGTATTTAGGTACGTTGCAATTCGAATGTCAGGTCCATTTTTGGGCCATATAACGGGACTAGGACAGCATATCTTCTCAGCTGAAGCTCAACCTCAGACTTGGGCCGTAAATGATGCTTTTCACAGCCTCGAGACCAACAATGATTAGCACCCTGCAGCTGGCGGGCAATGCATCCCAATCGAGTCTAGTCGCGCCATGTCTCCTGATATTTGGGGGCTAAAATTGAACATCAAAACCGCGTTGTTTGAAACCCCATGCATCTTCTGCGCAATTTGTCTACGTACTTGGAAGTTCGAAAAGCGAGAAAATAAATCGCCGTCATTTCATCTACGACTCAATTAATCATAGCGGGGTGCATGAAGTTTGCCAGTTTGTAGTCATGGTCGGCGTTCAGAGATCGAAAGCTTGCATTACTTGCATTCGGCGGAAAAAGGGTGTAAGTAACCACTGGCAAGTCCTTAGTTCAACTATCACCCAGAGACATGATTGATGTAATCCCAAAGTGTGACAAACAGAAGCCCGCGTGTGGTCAGTGCCGCAGAGCTTGTATCCCATGTCAGGGCTACGACCGGCCACGTACATTCGTCAATAGCTTTATACGAGATGGCTCACAGAAAACAACCACGACAACCCAATGCCAAATAAAGCTAGATACCACTTCAAGCGAACTAATTAGATCCGGAAACGAGGCCGGCTTATTAGGACAATTTTGGCAGTCCTATTTCCCGAACGGTGAAGCCCTACCAAAAGTCATACATGGCGAGCTTGTGGGATGGATGCATGGTATCCAAGCCATATACACTAGTGAAAGCACCCTGCGCAAAGCCATGCTTGCCATAACCATGTCAACGGTTGGAAGTAACGATAAATCCGGCGGCTCTGGGTGGATGAAAGAAGCGGGACGTGGGCTTTATGGAAATGCTCTGCAGGACGCAGCGGTCATGCTGCGTAACCCGCAGAAAAGGCACGGGGATGAGCTCTTGGCTATAGTCAGGCTTTTCAGTTTCTTCGAGGTATTTAGTCATAAGATCCATTGCACAACATCACGACATGTACTTACCCACAATCCAAAGGCCGTATATGGCGAAGACGGCGACGGCCAATTAACACAGTCCGATGGTTGGATGTCGCACAACTTTGGTGATATGGCCCTTGTCGCCGGAAGAGGGCCAACGGCCTTCACGAGTGGTTTTTCTCATAGACTGTTTGTTGATGGTAGATTGCACTTGGTAAGTGACCCTATATGTTATAGCATACGGTCTATTGTCACTGATCCATGAGACTCTACTCAAAGATAATTATGTCTTTGAAAGTTAGGAAAAAATCATTTCTCGCTGATCCCTCGTGGAAGACGATCCCATGGAGCAATGCGAAGAAGACACCCAATGACTTTGTCCTTGATATCCTAGCCGAAGTCCCATCACTGTTTGAGGCCATCGATGCCATGAAATCCTGCGGATCACCAGACCAGAAAGCAAAATTCCGAGATGTCATTCGTAACGGCTACTTCAAACTCCATATGTGTCTGACTGAATGGAGGAAGACCTTCTCTCGAGTGATAATTCATGATGGGAAGGAGTACGCAAGGACCAAGATAATCACCCCACAACTCTTGGCTACTACTAACATCTCAACCCTATACTGGACCGCATGTTTGGTCGTCTACACCATGATTGGAGAAGTACTTCTGGAGGAAGAAGGGGGAGATCTCGATGGGAGGTATATTGAACCTGGAATTTTCTGTCGGAAGATTCTTGAAATCCTTCCTGTATTCTTCAACTCGGCAGCTGGAATCTTTCGAGTTCATCTTGTAACATTCCCGATGGGGGTTGTCATGATATATCTTGCCGGCATGCCTCCTAGAAGCATGGTGAAAGAGAGAGATTTGTTCGCGAAGTATTTGGGTCATCCTGCGTGCTGGTCGATACGGAAGCTGCTCGCAAGCACTCAATCGGAGGATTATGAGCGGACCTGTCATGTGAATGAATCGAAGCCCATTAACGGATGATGCCACGACGTTATGTGCAGCTATACCTACGTTTGATGTTTCTGTCCTTTCCGTTTGCGCATGCACCATGTGGAATTACTCTCGTACATATAATAATATACACCGCTATTATACATCATAAGACATAGCCTGCCATCATATTGGCCTTACTCGTATAGCAGAGTGACCAAATGCCACCATTTCCCTTTTCTATCAATTGCTCTCGGCACTTCTTCGACAATACCTTCGACTTTCATCGACACTAAGATCCACGGAGGCCGGGTCATACAACCAAGGATCACGCCAGCTATAGATCCTGTGTCCAACATAAAACGCCAAAAACAACGGAATTCACACATAAGTAGTGAAGAATGATGACGTGCTCCAATTCTCAGGAAAGAAAACATCAAAGCCATTGAGGAGGGCAAGGAACGGGAAGAACACAAGACCGAAGTACGATTCCCAAGGTTGAAGCTCGGATGAATACGGTAGATTGGTAATATTCTGGGCCTTACAAGCTTTGCAAAAACGCAGGTGCACAATGCAACAGCATGTCCAGGAGATGAATCCAGATGGGTTTGTGAAGTTGATGAACCAGTTAAATGCGACTGCGCTGCTGCTACCCAAGCTGAGGTATGCGATGGGGCAGAAGAGGGTTAGCGACGTGCAGCCTTGGGGAGAGTTTTGGGAGGTGCGGCCATTTCACCGGTTGTCAAATCAAGAACTCGGGGCAAATGTGAATGGCAATGAGGATATAACAAGAGTTGCGAGCAATGCGATGAATCGGCCGGTGTTGCCATCTACTATGTATCCTTACAATAGTGAATTGGTCTCAGAAATGATAAAGTTATGGTTCATATTACTTACCCATTCGCAGCTCCCGGATTATGCCAGTACCGGAACCCGAGTCTATCTTGATCTGGACCACCGCCAAAGAATATGACCACTGACACAATTAAGAGTCCAGCCATCATGATAACCTTGAGTGACGCGAACCAGAACTCGGACTCGCCATAGAATCGGGCGGGCAAGGAGTTCAACGTAACGACAGCAACAATCATGATGGTAGTCCAGACTCTGATATTGATTGTACTATGCCAATAGCTGATGACCAGGGAAGCGGCTGTGACCTCGTACGGGGCGAGAATACCGAGGCAATGAACATAGCTTCGTATAATGTCAGCAATCAATATAGTACAAATAGCAAAGATGGTTACTTACAGCCATCGAGTTGCAAATCCAAAAGAAGGCGAAACAACTCTGTTAGCGTAATAACTGACAGAACTACCAGAGACCGGCATCCAAGTAGCAATTTCCGTAAGAGCGGTGATGGCAGTATATACAACAACTGACATGAAGAAAAATGTCCCTAAAAGGAAAGCAGGACCACCTTTGGCTAGTGTCTGGCCGGTACTGGCAAATAACGTGGTTCCAATAGTCTCACCAAGGGCAAGCATTTGGGCATGTCTTGAGGCCACGCTTGGTGGTCTCGCCAGCCTTGACGTCAGCCCTGGCTGGCTCGACGTCTGACGAAACGTTCATTTTTTTCTCTGTACCCATCTTGTTGAAGGAAAGGGGTATCTCGTCTAGTTTCGTTCTGCACAACTTCAAGGGCATAGGGGATGTAAAGTGGTAGACATACCATCCATGATCAAAATTAAGTCAGCACGAATGTTGTCTTTAATCGAGCCATTTTTCCATCCTCAAAGATAAGAAGACAGTCTAGCCTGGTTCTCTAATGATTCATAACCATATTACGCCTTTTTCGAGTCTCCAAAAATTTCCTTCAGGGACTCGGAGCACGTCCGACAGATAAACAAGGGCCGAAATACGCTAACCGAATCCGGGTGCATAGGCGACTCAACCAATCGGAAAGCTACGATAAGAAGATCCCTAAATTTGCCAGTACCAAGGAACTGAAATGTGGGGCCTGCCTCTTTCTCCGCCATCGGCATCTAAGGAAGTCATGCGATGTAGTTTTTGTGCTTGGGCTCCGGGGCGGGCGTCCATTGTTATGGCGATAGAGAGAAGAGGGTGAGTTGTATTTGTCGAGGGCTCTTCATTGTACCAGTTGGTGGTAGTGATGCCCAAGAACTCTTCTCCGAGATCCTACAAATCGTATGCGTATGGGTGATTATATCTCGCGAACAAAGTATCTATCGACATACCTGATACAAAGGATCAGAAAGGAACTTCTCGCGGACTGTCTTACTTCGTCCAATCAAGCGAATACATGTTTGAGTGCCTCAATTTAGGGCTATATTACTGATCAGCAGGTGCTCTTGAGAATTCAATATCGCATAACACATGTGCTCACCTCCCACTTTGCTATTGTCATCCTTGTTCAACCAAGGTTCAACTTCAAGTCGGGCTTGTTCGAGGGTTTTAGGATCTGTAAAGTTTTGGACAATCACACAGCTGTCCTTCTTCAATGCGTTGATAAATTTTTCTCGGGGCGCCGAGTAAAGAATTCGCTGAACCGCAGGTGTTGTCATGATGGTATAAGTCCGAGTCAGGCAAAATTCGGAAGATTTCTTACTGTAAAATTGATTATCCCAATGTTGAAATTCTTGTGAAGTTATGTTGTTAGGACAGACCTTGGGCTCCGTTGAATTATATAGACAATCGTTTGGGCCCTATACATCTCCAAGCTGGTCCAGAAATGGTGAATAGCTTGAAGCACTTCGAAATTTGAATATCGACTAAGCCGATATAGGGTAAATAGAATGCAATTACGAAGCCTTCAATCACGACTGATCTGGTATATGACATCCAAGAATTATGGTTGAAGTCGTCGCAATCTTATCGCTGAGCACGGCGAAGCAGACGAAGCAGGTCTGGATTTTACCAAGACATACGCGTGACGTTTGATTGGTTGGATCGCTAATTTCACCCAAGCAAGAAATAGCTTTTGAAATGTCTTATGAGAGACGATAATTTTTCTTCGAGAAAAGATTTTGAAG
The DNA here is from genome assembly GCA_001571465.2 of Talaromyces pinophilus. Lineage (NCBI taxonomy): Eukaryota > Fungi > Ascomycota > Eurotiomycetes > Eurotiales > Trichocomaceae > Talaromyces > Talaromyces pinophilus. The sequence continues at coordinate 3,457,234 of CP017348.1, read as the reverse complement.
TTGAAACGTGAGTTCAGCTTCATTATTATTGATTGATATTTGTCAAATTATCAATGCTCTTCCTTACCTAGCCAGCCAGCGTCGTATAGGCATTAGAAGTTTCGGAACACCCGAACAAACGATCACTGCGTCTCTTGAGGTCCTGTGGAAAGACAAAATTCATTTCCTCTATGTCTGTTCCAAAATAGAAGTCAGTTGATACGCCTATGAAAAGAATATCAACAGAATGAGTACACAAATCATCAATCTTGCTAGTGGTTCCCCTTCACCATCACTCATCCCAGTTCAAGCTATACAAAATGCAGCAAACACCGTTCTGATATCACCATCTATATGGGAGGAGGGCTTGAACTACGGCGCTGATGCGGGATATCAGCCGCTACGACAAAACCTTGCCCAGTGGCTCACAGGATTTTATCAAGAAGATAGCATAGACCCATCTACAAATCAACCACACCAGCCGGACGCTGAGAGAATATGTGTGACCGGCGGTGCAAGTCAGAATTTGTCTTGCATATTGCAACTATATACAGATCCGGTATATACCAAGGCTATATTTGTGGTTGAGCCTGCATATTTCTTGTCATTTCGAGTTTTTACGGATGCTGGGTTTGATGGCAAACTCAAGGGCATACCTGAAGATGAAGTTGGAGTTGATATTAAGATTTTGGAGCAAAGGTTGCACGATGAAGCCGAAAATGCCTCTCTTGGATATGATGACCCAGAGGTTTGTGATTAAATATGTCTAATTATAAAGTAAGCAAAACTAACAAAGCTTCTCCTACAGTCATTGAAAGAATCAAGGTCATACAGAAAATTATACAGATATGTCATCTACTGTGTACCAACATTCTCCAATCCTTCGGGCAGAATAATGAGTCTCACCCGACGTCAGCAACTTATCCAACTTGCCCGGAAATACGATGCTTTAGTCATTGCGGATGATGTCTATGATTTCGTCCACTGGGAGATAGATGCGGACGAATATGCACCTTCTCGTTCAGACACGCCTTATTCGCAATCCCCACCGTCAGGAGAACCTTCTATTTCCTCTTCTACTGTATATCCCGCGTCAAGATCAGTTCTGCCACGCCTTGTGGATATTGACCGGACATTGGATGGTGGTCCAATTGATAAATTCGGCAACGCCGTCAGTAATGGCAGCTTCAGCAAAATCGTTGGCCCGGGATGTCGAGTAGGATGGGCTGAAGCAACGCCTGCTTTCATTTACGGTCTCTCACAGGCGTAAGTCAACAGAAGATTCTTTGATTAGAAACCGGCATTGATAGTTGAATGATAATTACAGAGGTTCTACACGTTCAGGCGGTGCACCGTCTCAGCTTACATCGACATTCATCAACGAGATGCTCCAAAACGGATGTATAACGCGACATATCCAGCAAATTCTAATGCCCTCTTATAAGAGACGATTATTTAAACTCTCTTATGCGATGAAGCAACATCTAGTCCCCCTTGGTCTGACTTTGGTTCCTACCCCGCAAGTCAATGACGTGTTTATCGGGGGTGGATTCTTCATATGGCTCCAGCTTCCATCGCCTCTTACAGCCATGGAAGTAGCTGCAGCTGCACTGCAGGCAGGGGTGATTGTTGGCGAAGGAACTTCGTCAGCGTTACCGGATGGGAATATGCACCATGATGAATATAGGGATATGCTGAGACTGTGTTTTGCCTATGTGGACGAGGACCTATTGACTGAAGCCGTGATGATCTTACATCGTGTGATATCGGATTGCTTGTCTTGTATTTAAGAGTCATTTCGAGTGCCAAATATACGGTGGCAGGCATTTGAGAAGTTGACTCCGTGGACTTGAGCTATCTTTGGGACAAATCTATGAAACTTTGAGCGGGCCCCGAGTCCAGATTGTGCACACTGTTCACGAGAAATTTTAAACCAAGTACTACTGGCATGGCGATAATATGAACACAAGCAAATATATGTTGTTCGGGCCTATTACCCCATATTCACTGTGACTATCTGCATATATGGACGCCAAACCCGTCAATGTTACTTCGTATAAATATCAATCTGTGGCATTTGGCCCTAAATCGCGAAACTAGGATCGACCCAGTGTCAAACTTTGCCACCAAATGGAATGTCATCTTAAAGAAATGGGTCGACCGACATTCAGAGTTCAAGCCTTCCCACCGTAGATAGTCAGTCTAGAATACTTCTTGACGTCTCATAGGACATAAACCGGCGTTGCCCTAAATCCAGATGCAAAGATTCCATAATCAATATAGCGTCTGTATAGATGATACCGACGTGCTGACAATCAACGTCGCATGTTTTACTATCTGTTTGACAGGGAGCGAGAAAATTGTATTATAGTCATGATTTATACGTTTCAGATCGGTACGTTGCAATAAAGGGGTCTTTGAAGCCTTAGGAGTTGCGAGTCGATAACTATACATGCAAAAGAGATCCATCCCCTCTCCTTCAAGGTCGCCTGTCAAATATTGTAACTATCACTCCCAATCAATAACCACATCAAAAAACATTCTTAATACTCTATCTCATGCTACCCATGTGTTTTTAAGCCCTCGGTCCTGCGGTCCTCTTGAATAGCTGCCAAACGGCTATACCTGGCTCTGTCGTTTTCGACTTGAAACCTGACCCTGGTCTTTTCGAAGGCAATGCGCAGGAATCATAACATGCAATGTGTTGTACCACTAGCTCTGTAAGTGTGGCTGTTAGATTAAAACGCGAATTTTACGTCGTTGTTTCCCAATATTGCTGGAAATGGAATAACTAACCGGTCGACTACTTCTAGTGCGACAGGGTCTGTAGTTAGAATTCATTAGATCGTTGCTCAAAATGTGCTTGATATCGCATGAGGTATGTGATACAATTCATACTAATGCGTGATTTTGAATGTACTCGTTCCTGACCTTCTACCGCACAATTATTGTATGGTGAACGCATTCTCTCGGGGGCTAAGAGCTTTATGGATCCGTATCTCACTCGGTGATAGCCCGGATCTTACTTGTGGATGGATGTTCCGTTTTGATACTTTGAACTTACTCTTCTTCCATTTCCCCTACACTTCGAAAGAGGACGTAATTGAATGAACACATCTAGGTGCGTACAGATCTCAAATCGATCCCCTCTTCCTATTCGGAGGTTAGTGTACTATGTATGCATCCCGCTACAAGAATGTATACATATCACTATATCTCGATGGTTGCAATGATAATAACTACAACGGCGTGAGAGATGTTATATGTAAATGTGCTATAAACCAGCAGTATTGCGGAATAAAATGATCTACAAAACGAGAAATGAACGTGCTTCAACTTCGGCCACCGTGTACTGTACATCATCAAACCCACCAAGATATGCCCATGAGAGCACATAAAGGCCATACATCAGCTATCTACCTGCGCACAATTTGGACCCGTGCTGGAGCCCTGACAAACTCTCTTTGTTTCCCTAACGGATGAGTTGACATTCCTTGGATTCTGTTATCGCGATCAATAATTATTCGGTGTGGACCTGGCGGACCTTTTCCGCTTAATCGTCCAAATCTGTTTTGGTCGGCGTATTGAAAATCTTCAGCAGGATATGCCCATAGTACCGGCACTTCTCGGTTTGCAAGAGGGGCAACTCGCTCCAACGGTCTCAGGTTTCTTCTCTCTGCCACATAATGCATATCAGCATCATAATGGGCGTGTGGCCGATGACCATGCGGACGATTATGACTAGGTCCTGGAGCACGATCGATGAGAAATTGGGCGACGTGAAGGGGGAACTCTGACCGTCCTGCTGGGCCGCCTGGCTCAGCATGAGCTCTTCGAGGAGCTTCAAAATACTAAAATTTTCATTAGCACAGTGTACGGTTGAAAGATTATTTCGATCTTGTTTGATACTCGCATGGTATTTTGAAAGCTCTCGCTCTTTGCTATGTACACAGCCCATCCCCAAGAGAGGGGGAAAGTAATTGAAAATCTCGGAGGAGCAAAGCTTCTTAGGTAAAACGGAGCGTCTAAATTGATGGTTAAAAGACCGAATAATCGCCAGCTTAAACCTGATGTATATATGGCAATTCATGGTTGAGACCTTACTCTTATATATTAAAATACCTATGGCTGATTTCTACCTAGGTAGACACATTGCAAAGCTTCTTCAACTTCTTCATAGCGGCACAATATACAATGACATATTCTGATTGAATAGGAGAGATTCACGTCACTCCTTTGAAATAGAGACAACATGAAATAATAGTCATTTCAGAATGGCTATGATATCTGATAATATTTTAAGAAAAGCATAGTATTGTGGTCTGCTAGAAATGGTTATTGAACAAGAAGCTAGACTAACAAAAATAGATTATTTACTGTAATGAAGTAACATGAACTGTTAAAAGCAGTACTGTTTCTCAAACTAGCAATGAAAACATGAATGTTTCTGTAATTCCTTCACCTCATGCATATAGTTGCTTTGGTATGCGTGGCAGGTATTGGCTGCTCCTCTATCTATCAGCCAGTCTTAGCTTGCCATTTTAGCTATCCAGGCTAGTCATTGTTGCCCATTAGTATGGAAACAATGGGACTAATGGGCAACAATGGGTATCAGGATTATCCTTTTTCACGTGAAATAGTGGATCATGGCTAGCTCTCTTTATAAATCGATTATCTCTTTGGTAACAGCCGATCCCCGTGCTCATAATCAGCAAAATGAATGGTTTCATTACTAGTGGCATGGATGCCTTTCTTTTTGCTGGAACTAGCATTGATCCCAACAAGCTAATTTCCTGATCTTGTCCATGTACATGTATAAGGATCATGGTTAATACAAAGCTCATTGCTAGACGCGTACAATAAAGCCCCTCTCGAATTCATTATCCCAATATGAAACAGAGAGGGCTCGATTCTTTAGTTTTACTTATCAATAAAAGGTAGATATGTATAATTAGTTCATAAAAAGCTGGAAATGTCCGCGAATCTATTTAGTGCAGCATAATGTCTTTGAAACTCCTCGGTTGTCTATCAGGTTTAGATTTGATTTATACCAGTATTCCACACTAGAATGTCCTGCCACTCGACAAAGGAATGTGGAACTGCAATGCAAGTAATGAAATTATAATCTCACAGTAATTAATATCTGTTTCCAGATAAGGCTGGATGGACTTGCACGAATGGCGAACTATGAAATCAAGTTGAAACAAGATTACTTGGTTACCGGGCGATCTTTCATATATCTCTAAGCGTATGTATAGCCATTCGTTTCAAACTATTCAACCTTCTACGATTGGGTTTAACCTAGGCACTTTAGCCTCCTCTCGGATACGACAGATAAGTATTTTTATAACCAGCGTTTCCCTTCGGTACAACACCTACAGGTGGTGTTGGACATACTCAGTGGTGGACGGTCGTTATTCCGATTGGAAAGCCATTGAAGTTCAACGTTATCTTGACCCAAAGGGCAATCTATCCATAGACCAAGCTACCACACTTTTGCACGATATGCTCCCAACGGCAGATGAGTACTAAAACAGAGGACAGCCAGGAATGTTTGGTTGCGTGGTTTTGGATATTGCACGACAAATACCATATACACATCCAGCACAGACTGATCTCGTGCGTTTATTGAGAAACATGGAAAGATCATATCGACTCAATAGACTCGTTACAGATGAGGTAAGCAGTTACAACTTCGTTCATCATACTGAGCTCACGTACTCGACTACCATGGTTAACTTTTCTTATATCTGAAGGTCTATACTTTCTACCTTAGCATGGATGACTTCAAGCTCAGCATCCGGGAATGGTATCCATATACGCTGCGCTCTTAGCTCAAATCACCACCAAGATATCAAGTCAAGTAAATCTAACAACGCTGATACAACAGGGATCTTTGATGAACCGGGCCACTACATTAACATGTGCGCATTCATTGCCCGCACTTCAACTGCAGGAATTACCGGCCTTACGGGTCCAAATTACGCAATTTGGACAATGCGAGAGAATCTCGAGAACGAGTGCAACAACGAGGCATACAGCGAGCTGGTCAACGGGGCGGCTGTATGGATAATATGTGCAGGCCAGTGGGTGTTCAATGAGATCGTGCAGTACCCCCCAATACTTGATGACTGGTTTGAAAAGGCTTGGAGCAATGGGCCACTCTATACAGGGCCCATTGCCGGGATTCAAAGATGGAAGTTCTGGAAGAAAGGCTTTCAGATAGCAGAACAAAGTGCTTCTGCCAATGATGAGTGCAAGAAAAATGCGCGTAAAGCGTATGATCTGATGGATGTCATAGAGCGGAGTTGCATGTTTTGAACGCGATTGTATTGTTGGTTATTGAAATGTGTCTATTATTCTTATTTGGGTTGACTGGAAAGCTTGCATGGTTATCGAACCACAATGAGCAATGTATGCTAAAGGTCTTAGCTTTGTCTATGAATCTATGATCGAACCAAATTCAGAGATAAGAGTAGATTATCCACAAATGAATGTTTACACTATGATGTTGAAGTAATTAATCCCCCCAGAATTGAGTAAATAGTTTAATATTGAGCTCGATAATATCGACTGTCTCTTCAGCAAACATCTAGTCAAATACAAACATCTGGCTAGTAGTTTGTCCATTGCTCACCTTACCGTCCGTCATATAAGCACCATGACTTTCGTCTCCTGCAGCTGCTCCAGCTACCAGACACCGACCGTCAGCCTCAGTGGTTCATTTAAGCAACAGGGATAAAATATAAGCGACCCACTTTTTCTCGCGCCATAATGTTGAATGGCACAGTCCTAGGTTGAGCATGTTGAGAATAACTTTTTGTTTTGTAATCTTTCCAGCAAGCTCACGCACGACTAACACCTCCAATAGCTTTGATGGTTGGATAGCGCTGATTCATGTTTAACTTTTGTGCATCATCGAGGTCGACAAATGGTTTTCCGTCTTTGGACTCAAGTAAATGGTGACGGCATGAACTTCGCTAGTAATGATGCTCCATCGAGGCTTTTCGGGAGGGTTCTCTGATGTTGTTTCTTCCAATTTCGGTAAAAGTAGTAGTACGAGCAGAAACGTACTGACTGATGACATTTACTGTTATTGTCCTCTCATGATTTTCCACCAGTTCAAACTTCTTAGTTGCGACCCCGGCATTTTGAAGTAGGACATCAATCTTAAAAAGCTCGGATAATGCTCGTTTGGTAAAATATATGGACAGAAGTATAAGATGTAAGGTCCGACTCCCAAACTTCACATACATCTTTCCTTCCTATCGATTCTTCGATAGACCTTTTAGCCCATACGCCGGCAGCCAAGTTACGAACAGCATGTATCGCCTTTTCAGTATTGAGTCATACGAAATGTCAAGCAGCTTCAAATCCGTGGCCAGTATTCGATCTGGTCACAAAATGACAGTCTGTCCGGCAAACGACTTGCTCGGATATTCCGGGGTAACGAATAGCTGTGAGCACACGAAGGCGTCAAGGAAACCCGGAATTGTATCACGGAACTCCTACTTAATCATTGTGACCGATCAACGCTCTCAGCTGGAGGTATAGCATTTTGTACTTGCAATAACCATTCTAACGTTGATTTACAGGCAAGGGATGGGAGAATTCCGGTACGGTTCATCCTTTGATGCCACTCAAGGATTCATCATCCAGTCTCAGACATGGCACAGTTTAAGCTCTCTCATTGCGTTACACTTTAGAAGATTCAACGTCTAAGAGCACCATCTATACGTCTATCTATCGAGAGGGTCATATAAAACTAGGAGATACACAACCCTAGCCCTAACCCTTGTTACCGAATCGGGGCAAGCTTTGAGAGTGTTCATTGGTGGATACTATCACGCTATTTCAATACAGGAATAGCGTCTTTCGGACGGTCGGCGCGTCGGAGATAACGGCGAATCCTTCTCCGGAAGTTAAGAACACACAGAAACGAATACACGCGATTGAAATAACAACGTTGTATTATGTTGACGCTGAGCTGCTGATTATCACTTACATCGAAATCATGGTAGCTTCCCCGCCTGCATCATCTCCTCTTCCGCCATCGAGCCGTCGTAGAGACAAGCCACAGCTGTCTTGTAACCTTTGCCGCAGACGAAAGTGAGTAAAATCCGATGTTGTGTCGATATTTTACTCAATCTAACATGGCATATAGGCTCAAATGTGACCGCGGCCTGCCATGCGAAACATGTGCTCGTCGTGGGCTTTCTCTATCATGCACCTATCCAGCATCAACGCCTCTTCAGAGCGGCAAAAGGTTAATAGACCCGTCATCCACTGCCCTCCACAAGAGGATTGCGCAATTGGAGAAACTGGTGGTGTCTATGACACACCAGACCGATAATTCTGTTTCAAAAGAGAAGAAGGATCGGCCGGGGTCCGATGTCCCTGATGATTCGGGTAAATTGCATGCAAGCTTCGGGAAGATAGGCTTGGACAATACTGAAACTAGTTATGTTGAGAACTCACATTGGACAGCAGTCCTGGATGGGGTATAGTATTCCACTGTCTTATTCTACCGCCCATAGTACTCATATTTTGATAGATTGCCGAGCTAAAAGATTGCTTCGACGATAGTCCAGAAGCCACTGAACAAATAGTTGATAATCGAAAAGCGTCTCCATCGGGACCAGCGCTTCTACTAGGGAACTTTAGGAAGCTGGATCGGCAGCAAATCCTAGCGACCATTCCACCGAAACAGGAAGTTGATAGTCTTGTTTCCGTATTTTTCAACACCACGACTCTATATCTCGGTAGGTTTCTAGACTTGCTCTCTGTCAATAGATTATCTCGCTTAACTCCTCTTACAGTCTGTATTCATGGACCAACATTTCTGGAAGAGGTAAGTCTTATGTTAAAAGCCTTTAATTGGAGAAGAGTGGATTTACTTACTGTATAATAGTATGACCGATTCTGGAAATGTCCCGAAAAAGCGTCCATTATGTGGGTTGGCTTGCTCTTTGCAATCATGTGTATGGCATCCAGCTATTCAAGAAGTTCCACTGCCCTTTCAACTCTACCAGGAGCTATCGAAGCAACAGAACACGCAGACCAAAGGATACAGATCTACCGCGAGAGGGTCGTGCAGTGTCTCACATTGGCTGATTATACAAAATGCGGACCATACACAATAGAGACAATGATATTCTATCTGTCAATAGAGTATGCACAAGCATGGGACAATCAAACCGGACTGTGGCTTTTGCTAGGAACTATTATTCGATTGGCAGTACGAATGGGCTATCATCGAGAAGCCTCGACCTCATCTTATCTATCACCTTTTCAGGCTGAAATGCGTCGCCGAAATTGGGCGGCTCTGTTCATGCTCGACTCAGCAGCAGCCGATCAGTATGGACTTCCACGTATGGTGAATGAGGCACTCGTGGATGCGCATGGACCAACGAATCTCTTGGATGAGGATCTCAGTCCGCATATGGAAAGCTTGCCTCGTTCACGGCCAGATCATGAGACGACTCTCGTCGGATTTCTGGCCATCAAGAATAGGCTACTATCAACACGAAACATCATTACCGACCTCACCAGTTACCCAAATAAGTCTGTCTCATACAAAGAAATTTTGAAGCTCGACAGAATCGTCAAGGAGCAATTCCAAAATATTCCCGGACCACTAAAAATGCGTCCTATGAGTAAATCACTTACTGATAGCAGTGGCGTGATTGCCAATCGGATATTCTTAGCGTTGGTCAGTTACAAGTCACGCTGTATGCTTCATCAACACTACCTACTAGCTGCACGCACAGACGATCGATATCGCTATTCCCGCAAGGCGTGTATTGAATCCGCATTGGAACTTTTGCGCATCCAAGAAAGTATTCGTGAGGAGTGTCAGATTGGGAGACGTCTATCTCACGAACACTGGAAATTTGAAGCATCGGTCAAACATGTCTTTTATCTGGCAGCCACCATTCTGTGCGTTGACTTGAACTATGACTTGTCGGAGGCGCCGAGTAAACAACGCCTTGGAAAGGAGACATTCCCTAAGATTGTGAAAGCCTTGCAAGGTTGTTATACTGTATGGGTGGAATCAACCGATAAATCTCGCGAATCGCAAAAGGCTGTTGCAATGTTACGATTTATACTTGACAAGGCACAGAGGTCGGGGAGACTCGATCAGGTATCGACAGCCACCTCCGGTTTTGAGAATGATAGCATTTCAATGCCTTCTCATATGATAGGTATGTTAGAATCAGAATATGGATCCAGATAAACGTGCTGATAACCAAATTTTTCTTGCAGATCCTTCACTTTGCAATCATGACTCCGGATCTATGTCTTGGGAGAACTACAATGTAGACATGTCCCAGTTTGATCTTGGTGATTTTGGTGACATGTTGAATACCACGCAAGATATCAATCAGATCAATATGGTATGTTTTACTTGAAGGCTCAAATCAACGATATCATTTACTAATCAGTATTTACAGCATAATTGGAATACCGATATTTCGGCGACAGTGAATCAGCCATTCATGAATGGACCGGATTGGTGGACGACATTCGATCCGTCTTCTATGAACTGATAGACTGATTCAATAATGTACATATAATTGTCAGTATACCAGACCAACGACTCGGCAAGCTCCTGGCCTATATCTCCATTCAACATTTTACATGGTATGGTGGACACCATTCTGAACATCAATCAATATCGATGCGCTAGAAAGAGAATTTTATAAATCCTATCAGTATATAGGAGTTACATACGACAAGTATGGTGCAAATGTAACTTATACTGTCATTAAATGGTTAGAATGTCTTTACTAACATTGGTCACATTCTTTCCCGATCATTTGCCGACTTCCCAATGCATCAATCTCGATCTTGACATGCAAGCTGCATCATTTCGTTCGTAGAAAATGCATACGTATCAGATTATAGTTAATCATTCCCATAGATACGACAATGTCCGCGCCGGATAGTTATTGTACCGAGATCAAGATAAGGTAATTTTCTACGACGTCATAGGAGATACTGAAGAATGAAAGTACTTTCTTGACGGGGGACGGTCTTTTAAATGTATTCTTCATTTCATCCGATGATCCGAATGATTGACAGTGTATACCAATGGGAGTCTTTGAGGTCTATGTCCGCTTAGATCCGCAGCCATATACAGGGATGTAACAATTGATGTATCAGAATACTTGTCCCCTACACTGCACATAACCATACCCTATTTGCGTTCTCAACTATAGTTCGACCGGTACAGTGCGGTCGTCAATACATGGCCCAGCTGCACGAGTGCTACAAGATAAACCTGGTTACATAAATAGATACAGATAGGGATCGATGGGTCGATATGCCCGAGAGTTGCGTGCTCCAGGGTACCTTATCATTGAAACATGTCTAGGGAACCCTTACATGCATTCAGACAAAGCCTACAATAAATTCCCCGGGATCACTTCATCGCCAGGCGAGAAATAGTGACCCGCAACTGATATTTGTTCCTATATGAGACGTAAGTGCCTTCTATTATCACAACAGATGCCTAATATGTGTCCATACGTAGTCTTAACGACACAGGATGGTATATTCACTGCGATTCTCAAGGTCTATGGAATGCTATAATTAGGTATTGCTGCGAGTAAACAATGTTTCAATGGTACAGGAAGCATAAAATGTATCATCCACGGTCCCCCTTTCAGAATCGATGTTAGCCTTTGTTGGTCCAGGGCCAGCAGCACAGTCATAAATTGAGCCATCCACACGCTCTTTTGGAGTCGACATCTTCTGGGAATTGACAATAGAAATATATGAAGGCGGAAATTGGTATGAGAATCTCCCTCAATTACCGTCCTCTGAAAAATTTTAGTGTCTGGAAATTTTCTGTCTGCGATGCTGTTTGTATACGAGTCTGACGCGGCATCTTTGTTTTGAATGTTTTATGAATTTGTTTCCGGATGCTATAATGCCATAATGAACTTGAGGGTCAGTTTCATCTCGTGTCTCTCGTTTGCTCCCATTCTGGCAAGCAGTCGTCGCACGTAGCCGCAGTAGTGGGATGCTCGTGCTTTGTCAGGAACAATCGATCTGTGTGCGCTTCAGGGCGGCAGAAGGTCCGACGTGTTCGTACCGTTCTTTGAATTGCTTTTTCAATGTATTTAATATATTCCGGATCGTCAGTCAACTCAGCAGCTCTCATATTTGCGACTGCAGTCAAGAGCGATCGAGGTGGACTATTCAAGGCACCGGTTCGCTGCAGTGTCCCACTAACCCCGGTCTTTCCCATATCGTATTGAAGCACTCCACCGCAAGTTCCTTCCAGAAGACTGACCACGATATCACCGATCCTGATATCGTTGCTGATAGATGGTATACCCCCTCCGAACCCAACCATCAACCCGATTCGTAGCGACTTGGAAAATGTTCGCATCATGTTAACTGCGACATCCGTGGCGGAAGAGATGCCATAGTTTCCTCCCGGAAGGCCAGCTATCACCACATTGTGTTAGATCGGGTATGATTTTGCCTGAAGGTTATATTTGAAATCTCATTAATCAACTGGCAGCCAGGGTGAATTATTGCCACTCTCAACTTCCCCCTGTTTTACATCGGGATATCAAGCCAGGAAATGGTGAGCAATCTAATAAGCAAATGCGATAAACTACCTAACAGTCTTTTGGATAGTCCTTCTATCAATGACTGGTGCAGGCAAGGTTATGGCTAAACTCGCCGACTTTGGCCTAAGTACGACGTTGACCCCCGAGAACGCTCCCTCGACATACGTGGGCACAAGAGCACTGATGGCACCGGTAAAGTTTCATTCTATAGTTAATAGGAGGTGACCAATTTGAGTAATGAGTTCACTCGCTGGACTGAAAAAATGTGACATATTATCGCTTGGATGTTAGTCTTTTCCTTGGAAGAATGACTGGGCCTAACCGGGAGACAGGCACATTCTACTACATTAGTTCATGTCTACCATTCGATTGGCATCTGGAAAGTGACATGACACCGCCCCCTTTAGCGGCTGATTATGTGAAGCGTTTGAAAGACTGCATAATAGACACTATGTCTTTCGATCCCAGTAAACGACCCAGTGCTTCTGACCTACTGAGAACATCCCGGAGTCAACAAGATGATTTCGGAATTGATGAATCATTGAACATAATTCCGATCACAATCGTCAAGAGGAGTATGATGAAAGGACTGAAACAGGCCCAAGGCACGCCTAAGTGGCATTCGTAGAGATTAATCACATCGGAAAGGGACGTGTACGCAAAGGAGTCGACAGAAGCGCTGTCACAGAGAACAGGGAGGTATATGATGCGGACGGCAATCCAAAAAAGAAAACCACCAGTCTGAAATTTAAAGGTAAAAACGAGTCCCTGGAGATCGATAACAAGCCAGCAAAAGCTCCTAGAGCAGAGGCTTTTTTGAAAGGGGGCGAAACAATTAATACAACTACCATGCTTCCATCCCAAGATACTGTACAGCCCAATGTGAATACAAAACTCACCGAAACGATCACCAAAGGCATGCAAGCCCCAGAGGAGCCTCAAGGAGATACAATAGGTGACCGTGATATGATAGTTGAAGCGGTACCTGGACCACGAACAAGAAAGCGCGATGCATGGGTTCGTTACAAGCCGAGATCTGAAGCATCCGCGAAGACTGCTCGGAATTCACGAGAACGACCTAAACGCCAGACTGATATATCAAAAACAAATGGTTCATAGGACTGGAAGAGGCCGCCCGTCAGCAAGAAATAAGGCAACGGAAAGACGCAGCATCTAGACGTGGAAAAACAGACACAAAGGAAAGACGGGAGAAAAATGAACGAGCTGATGCAAAAAAGAGACGGGATAACAGTGAAGATACAGCGGCAGAGGAGAGACGGGAGAAAGAGCCCCCGGTGCATAAAAACAGATGGCTCTGGCACTGGAAGAGTCGCGCCGCCGCTATAAAGCAAAGCAACGGAAAGATGCTAAAAAGAAATACGAACTCATCGTGGGAGAACATTCGGAAGCAAGTGATGAAGAGCAGGACGCAGAACGCCTGTTGCAACTACTGGAAGCTAGGATAAATCTGGCTGGCGATTAATCTAATTGACTTGATAATATAAAAACATAGCGCTGATTTTGTATGAAAGATTTCGAGGTGAACATTTGATAGGTAATATCCTGACATCACGCACCTTCCAATGTGATCTACAGTTCCGAGGTTCTTATATCCCGTTTGCTTGAGAGTGTTTCAACTGGGTGTTTCTACCCTTTTCCTTTTTTCAGAACAGGCTCCTTTCTCTTCAATTTAATTTTGCTTGTCAAGGTTAGTTTCATCAGACAAGATACCGTGTTTCAGTGGCTTTCCTAGATAAAGCGTAATTTATTTCGTAGCTCTCGTCATAGCAACGTGTTTTGGTACCTGAAATAATACCTGGGTGGTAGCTCCAATGCCAATATAAGAGGCCCCTTGACGCTGATACGAGTGGCCCAAAGGACACTTATAATATCATGGATTGTCAGTTGCTCGGGCTCATAGAATACGTATTGAGACTGCACGGCGGTTGACAACTCATGAGGTCCTCTTAAACCGAGTACAGCGCCGTATATACCTAGGTAGGCCCAGTCCAACATCTAAAACCGATATAGCCAACGCCTCGTACCGTATCAACATGGTGGTATCGCGGTGTCTTTATCGGATGTTATGTAACGGAGCTCTACTTCAATGTCTTGATGGTTGACAAGTCCGTCAAATGTCTTTGGCGGGACCATCACTTCCTTCGATAATCCAGACTCCTGACCTTGGCCCCCAATCTCCAGAACCAGTATCCTACCAGCCACCATTCCGAAGGTAAGCTCGAGCTAGGATTGTTAATCGATTCAAGTCTGTTTCCTCTTTCCCTCCAAAGATCATCGTCGACGAATTGCATATCTTTCACTACTGTCATCCTCCAGCCTTCGTACAGTCTCCAACCAAGCGTGGTAATATTCTCAAGGTTGAAGGATATCAGCAAGGTTATGAAGCCGACGATCACTGAGGTGATGATAAAGGGGTTCCTGGTATCTGAGTCCGCGATATTGGGTATCGCCCAGATTGCCTAATCAATGTAGTTGTGTCAGGACCCTTCTAGGAAGGTAGATAAGAGGGAACTTACTGCACAGAAAGCCAATGGCAGGTAGAATATGCTAACGTACGTGAACAGCATGACGTTGTGTCCCAACCTAGTTGAGACTCTGCTTTCGTTGATCGAGGCCCATGCGAATTCCTGCGTGAGATGAGTATGGCAAGGACGTAACTCAGAGGGATGCAAAACGTACAAATTGTAGGAGGTCACGAATAGTCTGATCCAGCTGATCGAGTCGATGGCTTATCTTAGCCTTAAACTCGTCGACGGTGTTCTGCAAATCCTTCGGAAACCGGTTTGCATTGTAACGTTGAGAATATTCCACAATGAACTTCTGCGCAGTATCTGTATGGTCCTGCAGTATAGAACGGAGTTCTGTCCATTTCTGTGCATCCTGCGCGAGTTGACGCATTAGATCGGGGTTTTTGCCCTCTGAACGCAATTGAACAAGACGCTGTGCCGCGTTTTGGGTGCGTTAGCATGTCTCATAATCAATACTATCTCACGGGGCGACTAACGGATTTTTTCAAGTGTCCATCAGCTGTATCGCATACACTAATCCATCTTTCCTCTAAATGCAGAACGATCTGCTGGAAGAAATCAATGCCATCATCAGGGATCCAGCCGTTTGGCAACATGCTATAATAATCGACTGATTGCCAAGGACGAATGTGCGGATTCGAAGGAGATAAAATTGTCCATGCTATACAGGTCGAAGGCCACCGAGGCATATTGAAGTATTCTTGCTGCGGGAATGGATCATTACCATCCGGAAACCACAACAAAACAGAGACTCTCGTAGCATGATTATTAACCTTCGCGTAAAAAACCCGAAACTCGTTAATGCCTGTATTCCGCATTTCATCAAGTATCAGCTCATCAGGCCTTTGCCAATCAATCGGAAAAACGCTGTAGCCGCACTGTCAGTTGGACAGGTTTGAGAAATGGAAAATTTGGGGATACATACACAAGTCGCTTTTCGTCCATAGAAAATGCCGGTGTGTTTGCCAGTGTACTTCGTTCAATAAAGCTAACGTGTTTCTGTCCGTTAGCCCCTTCTAGAAGTTGTATTATATCCGTTTGTTTTCTTCCGTATACGTCGAGCCATTCATTCGCCATGACTCCTCGTGTTACTGCACCGTTTTCTAGCAGTAATTCGACCATCTCACGATCCTTGCGCCGAATAGCCAAACGAAGTGCTGTAGTTCCGCCAGGGTCGCAACGATTGACGTCATATCCAGTAGCAAGAAGCAGTTCTGTCAATGCTCGGTCGCCGTCTTGGACGAGAGAGTGTAGGGTGGTCGTATCCTTCCTGATAAGAGACCGTGAAACGTCATAGTGTCCATTTATTAGAGTCCATAACAGCGGCGTTCGTCCGCTGTTATCCGTAGAGTTAGGGTTGACGCCCTTTGCTAGTAAGAGTTCCACAACGGCACTGTGACCATTCATCGCTGCCCACAACAGCGGCGTACAGCCACTGTGATCCACGGAGTTCGGATTGACATCGGACCTCTTCAGGAGAATCTCTACAATGGCACCGCGACCAGTCTCTGCTGCCCATGATAATGCCGTTCTGCCGCTGCGATCCGGAGAATCTGGGGTTAGGCCTTCCTTTGCCATAAGCAGCTTGACTACTTTATCGCGCCCAGATGCCGCAGCCCACGATAACAACGTTGTGCCACCCTTATTCTTATGGTTGATGTTGATATTTTCAGCGGCAAGGAGCACTTCGACGACCCCATCATGTCCATTCATCGCTGCCCGCCAGAGAGGTGGTACACTGCCCGGGAATGTAGAACTGTGATTAACGTCGGCGTGGAAAAGGAGTATGTATACAACGTCTTTATTCCCCTTTTCCGCTGCCCATGATAAAGGAGTCTTTCCCTCCTTATCCTCACGATCCGGGTTGACTTCACTCTTCCCGAGAAGTTTATCCACAACCAAGCCTTTCCCTGCTTCCGCTGCCCATGATAATGGTGTTCTGCCATCAACATCCGCACGATCACAGGTTACGTCTTCCCTCTTAAGCAGGAGATTCACCACCTCATGGTGCCCATTCCCTGCAGCCCATGACAATGGTGTCCGGCCATTTGTATCGCTAGTATTAGGGTCGATGTCGGGTCGCTTGAGTAACAAATCTACCACTCTGACCCGCCCATTCCCTGCAGCCCAGGAAAACGGTGTTCTACCATCTCTGTCCTTGGATTCTGCGTCGACATCGGATCTTTTAAGAAATTCTTCTATGACCGACCAACCATCGCCACTCCCAGCAGCCCATGACAATGGCGTTCTTCCGTTGTTATCAGCCAAGTCAGCCTTGATGCCGTCCCTTGCCAGAAGCTGCCTCACAATCAAATTGTGCCCGCTCTCCGCAGCTAACGACAGTGCTGTTTGACCATCCGGATTTCGACTTCCGGTATTTGTGCTGTTATAATCTACATCGTAATTAAAGAGCGTCTCCAAAATAGCGTCGCGCCCTAGGTACCCCGCAGCTTGTATCGCGCTTCCATATTGACCACCTGCGGCATTGACATCCGCTCCGGCGCGAAGAAGTTCGGATACCTTCTTGGAATTCAGGTTGATGGTCTCTTCCTGGACCTCCATGTGGAATCAGTCTGCCGGATGGGTCGTGTCTTAGAACAATTTTTTATTGACGCCCAGGCGCGCAGCAAAAATCCAACGCGTCGGCTGGGAAAAAAAGCAAAATCGAATACGAGACGTGGCTTCAGGCCTCTGCGTCAATGCGTGGCTTAGCACGGCGTTAATTAACCCTAACCCTACATGATTCTTCGAGGAAAAGGGTAGTACTACATACATTACCGAGTTGTAGATCGTTCACAAAGAGCTATATTTTTGATACATAAAATTGCTATTCTTTGTTGCCCTACATATGTGCCTGTATGTACAACAAATACATCCGTGTCTCCGCTTAAATCCGCTTCGACGCTTTGTATACCGGCGAGCTCGGATGGTCGGACCATCGAGATGTCAAAGAAAATGTGCATTTCGACGTCTTTACAATTATGCCTTGATGGGTGTCAAACGCGGTCTATAAGAAGGCCTGATGTAGCATGTATATCTCTGGTTGTATTATCAATTCTCACAACTGCCAGTTACTGATCTCTTGATAACATTTGAAATCAATTCAATTATATTCATATATCCATCCACGATACCTACCTTGGTGTCCAATTATGCCTTCCATCTCCGGCCAAACTCTACTCGTCATTGGAGGCACCTCCGGTATTGGGTTCGGCGTTGCAAAGCTTGCCCTATCAGAAGGTATGAGGGTAGCAATCGCCTCATCGAACCCGGAACGAGTAGCCAAGGCTGTTGAACGGCTCAAGGAATCATCACCCGACGGCACAACAATGATCCATGGATACACAGTGGACCTCAGCCAGCCCGACATGGAGTCTCGACTCCAAAAGCTTCTCATTGATGTTACTGCTACTTTTGGTGGTGATGATAGTCCAGAATTACTGGATCATCTCGTCTTCACAGCCGGAGGGCCAATCGAGCATCGGCCAACTAGCGATATCGATCTTGAATTCATTCACAAATGTGGCCAAGTACGCTTCGCAGCTCCACTTCTGATCGGAAAACTTGCATCACAATTCTTCAAGCCACACTGGAAATCATCCATTACGTTTACGAGTGGCAAAGTCGCCGAGAAGCCGTTGCCCCTGTACACGGTGTTCGCTGCCTATGCCGCAGGTCTCAGTGGTGCCACCCGAAATCTGGCTTTGGACCTAAAACCCATTCGGGTCAATCAAGTGAATCCGGGTGCAGTTATTACGGAGCTCTGGGGGAAGGGAGCGGAAGATCGTATCGAGGCAGCTGCAAGGAAGGCACTCTTGGGTAAATTGGGCACACCGGAGGAGACGGCTGAGGCCTATATTTACTTAATGAGGGATACCACGGCAACTGGAGTCTTCATCAACAACAGTGGCGGCGAGCTTTTGCTATAATTTCCAATGGTTTTTCGATTTCTGGTGTATGCCCGCTATAATGTTCCTTTATGCAATAGCCTGTCCTTCCTGTCCCTCAGATATTTAACCTAGGAAAGTACCAAACATAACAAACTCTTTGTCAGTTCTTAATCTTTCCATATCATGGCATGCTAGACAAATTCCAACCACGATCTCACCGTCAAGACTCCTGGGTAAAAAGTAAACCAACCCATCCCTAGAACCTTCAGTAAACCGTGGCCTACGTACAGCAACAGGCAATCCAAAGCCAAAGTCAAGACTATAGCACTTTTCTTTGGCCCAGGAACTCAATCGGACTTCAAATTCCGGATAAGTTTTCGCTACACTTATTGTATCTTTTGACTTCTTTTCCCGGCTGATGCGAGTTGCTATTTCACGGGTATGTCGGCTCAATGCCACTGGGTCAAGAGCAGAACGCAGTTCAATCGACAAAAACCCCAACGACTGATTTGCAACTTCTTTTAGTGGAAAGGTGTGGACGGTTGTATCGGTAACTAGACCGGGATATGAAGCGGAAATGCTGAGATGACGTCGGACATCAACATTTCTTGATAGAGTTGTTTCCAGATTTGAAGTCATCTCATTGCGTTGGACATAGCGTTGTAGTCTGATACGACTAATAGAGTGCCAGAGGAATGCACTGAGGGCATCGTCCGTAGATATAAACTCCCTTGTTCCCGAGGGTAGAGTGGCTGTTGCCTGAGATTTAAGATTTGCTAAGTTCGTATTGCTGAAGCTAAAATATGCCCAGGTGCAATCGTTTGAAGATGATATTGGTCCGTTCTGGGGTAATTGCTGGACTTTCTCGTCCCTAGCCGACTGACTGTTGTGATTATCCGAAGTGTCATGTGTCTGGTCCTCAAGGAGAGGAATGACATTCCTCCTGTCCATATTACCAATAGACAATTCATCTTCCGTAAACTGTTCATTCCGACAAGCCTTGGAAAACAAATACATCACCTGCGTAAACCCAGCCATATCCATCGCACCATGCTGACCATTCAGGGTAAGCAACAGCCCTCTGCCACCAACAAAACTAGCCTGAACAAGAAATACCAGTAGCCCTTCTGAGGAAGACTCTAATGTCTTGCAAGGCGCAAGGATAGACCCGTCTAGCATGCTGAATGGGAAATTGGCTTGTTGTAGTGTGTCCCAGTCCGGTACCGACGGATCCTTCGTATGGTCCTTCACGAGGACATGAGGGCTGCCGCTACTAGGCCTGATTTTAAATGTGCCATTGTCCTTTGTTATTTGGCCGGTTATCCATGGAAAAGTATCTGATAGACGTCGAAATCCGTTCTCGAGCGTGTTTATAATTTTAGATTGTAAACATGAATCGCCGTCTTCAGCTAGTCGATAACAGAACGTGATCTGTGTATAAAGTCTGTTGATTCGAGATTGTTGGCCTAGAATATCCAGAGGAAAGTCTGCTAGGGTAAAATTAGGCATTTTGATCTGTGGTGTGTTATGGTGAAACATTATAAGACGAGATTTGTTTAAATTTTGACGCTCAAACTG
This sequence comes from Talaromyces pinophilus, assembly GCA_001571465.2. Lineage (NCBI taxonomy): Eukaryota > Fungi > Ascomycota > Eurotiomycetes > Eurotiales > Trichocomaceae > Talaromyces > Talaromyces pinophilus. The sequence goes on along the minus strand of CP017348.1, from coordinate 3,436,651 downwards.
CACAGTATATTTCTCTGCCGGTACCGGTCCGGAGACGGGAAATGACGTCAAAAGTAGGCTCATTACTATATAACCCTAACCCTGTTTGTTTTTTGCCAGTTGACGGATTCAAGAGCAGAGAGAAACAAATTCCTGATATGTTCGTTTAGAGCCCGCCGAGATAGAAGGAAGACGTTTCGGCTGAGGTCCATGTGATATGTTCATTTCAAGGGAGGGAGTATATTCAGTATGAATGCCGAGGTCGATTGCTGACGCTCACTCTGCCATCGTAATGGGAGAACGTCTGATCCCTCAGAGCTTTAAACGGATAGTTCTGCTTGAATAAAAATTGTAGATTACTTTGATACAGTGCTAAAGCGTCCTCTTTAGGTATTGAAGTTCGGTTCATTCTCAATTATCTTGAGCAACCCATCTCTGAAGCAACCTGGAAGTAGTGGCAACATCATACCAATCGATTTTAGAATATATCTCTTCAGTTTGCCCTCTTATTCCAAAAATATTCTCGTCACGAGCCGGATTTCACCAAGTCACGCATGGCTTAGTTGAGTAGTTGCTGTGATCTGAATGTAAGCCTGGTTAAGGGGTGAATTCATGCTGCCCTATTACATCTTTTGCAGGCCTAATGGTCAGGCCACCACAGTAAAAATAGGTAAGACATTCAGTCGGTGGTGATTGACAGGCGAGCTTTGGGTAGTTTGTAATTAGCCGATGATCCGAAACGGAAATGCGCCTACTACATAGTACAATATCAATCAGTTCCGGGACACCGGAACGGCTGAGTGGCTTGCAGATCATGTTGCTTATTTTGTTTTTTGGGTTATTCCTGTTCTCTCGTAACAATTGTCAGGAATATCTGGACAGACCTTTTTATTTCTTCCGAATCCGAGACACAGCTAACTGGCCTTTGATAGATTCCGGAACGATATGTGCGCCCATGGATGATTTTATGTCATGCTCCGTGAATAAGCTGGCAGACCGAGGAACATCGCATAGGTTAGAACACATCCTATTGGGTAATGAATCGGAAGATCGGTCCAGCTAGTCATGACCTTTCGGCTCCGAATGGTTCAACTCGCAAATCCCCCGCATATATTCCCGCGTTGTATGGAGAGAAAAAGCTGGGCATGTCTCAGATCCAGCGAGCTGCAAGGACGATCCTTGCCGCGTCAACCGTCAACACGTCATTTATGGACAATCGGTTGGAAGTTGAAAAGAAAATTAAGACATCTAAGGCAATGGAGGAAAAAGATAAAACTTACGCATTTAGAAGTCTATTGGGCGCCCTCTTCGTTGTCTTGTCTTAAACAGACAACAGCCGTTCGTGTCTCAATTGCACTGCTACTTCATTGGTTAGCAGTGGATTTCTGGAAAATCTTGCCCAAAAATTTCACTTGGTTCGCATGAAACAAATTTGTATAAATACCTACATTACCTTCATCATTCCAAGTCTGATAGCATCAAACATCACATCAACCACCTCCTTCAAGTTCAAAGCACATTTCATATCATAGTCTCTTGACAACTACAGCAACTTTCATTACAGGAAGAACCAACCATCTACACAAATCAAAATGTACAAATCTATCTTGTCACTCAGTCTCATCGCAAGTACTGCACTTGCACAGTCCGTTTTCATCGGATTGCCCGCAGCGGGTGCGCAGCTCTACACTTCAACCAACGCAACGTTTCAGATCCAGCGTCCGGTGAGTGAACTCAATCAACACACATTAAAAGAATATAGCAACTAACAGTGTATAAATAATATAGGACTCCTTAACCGGTTCTCAAGAGATCGCCGTTGTCATCGGTATCAATAAGTGTGGCTCTGGTGCTACATGCAGCTCTCCAGAGGATAGCATGGGCACTGTACTGTATAATGGACCACTTGACCCTCAATTCCATGAGACATACTTGCCTCCTTACCAGAACTTCAGCTTGGAGATTCCAGAGGGAGCTGCAACTGACAATGGGATCGTTACCGTTGCGCATTTTTCCCTCGTTGGGGTAAGTGAAATAACTCTTGTCTTGAACTTAACTGTATATTCGATCAATTTTTTCGAGCGTGCATACTAACATGACTTTTCTCGCGATAGGCAAGCACATACCCCTTGATTGAATACCTTAATCAGACTGTTACTATCATCCAAAGCGATTAGACCATGCAAAGCTCTTACATGCTATATGAATTACGGTTTCATCCACGACTTGCTTAAACTGCATCGCATTATCATATCTCGGCGAACTTTTGGGATATAATATGGGGTTAAAATGGGGTTGGAATTTCTCTCTTTTGCGAATACATATTATTGTTGGTATTGATTAGCATATGTAATAATATACAAATGAGAGTTTGATGAAATCTGATAAAAGTTACTTGTCTTCATTTCTTTAACTAGCCATCGGTATCTTTGATAGGGAAAGATGTGGAAAAGTAGGCGAGAGCACCCTTCTGGTAGTTGGAATAACCAACCAATACCACAACAGTGAAGAGCGACCTAGCAAGATATCTTTTGTCTTTCCTGTACGTCTTCTCGAGTTGTTTTACTTTCGTGATCACGAATTAGGGCTAATTGCCACTTTGGGAAGTTGCCGTGTCAAACCTCGACCACTTCAAACGAAATAAACGGATAAATGGGAAATCTAAGCTTGGGGAGTTTAATGTAAAAATTTATTAAATCTAGGTTCTCATCTTGATGGCAAAGATATTTCCTTGATACCCGAAATGAGTTCATCCGAGTTCGTTCTTCCTCTTCGATGTGGCGCTGCACTTTCTCGTAGGTACATCATACATCGCCTCAAAATTGCCTCCGCTTCTCCGTTAGCTTCAGAATTTGTCGATAATCCCTTTCTAAATTCTCTGATATCTCGCTACATTTTTCATTCGATAAGCCATGAAATCCCCCATCCTAATCCACAATGGGTAATGGGCGACCAGAAATTCTCGTAGTCGCAATCATCTCCTTCGTTCTCGGAAGCATCTTTGTGTTCTTTTATTTAAGTTCATGCTACCTAATAGCAAAGAAAACGGTATTTCATGAGCATTTGATGCTGTTTGCATGGGTATGAGGCTCTTCTCTATCGTCAGATGTCAGCTCTAGCAAGATATTACGGGCTAACACTCTTTTAGCTCCTTGATTTTGGCCTCTCGTTTTCACTCTTCTACGCAATATCGAAGGGACTTGGGAGTTATGAAGCTAATATCGAACCGGGGAACGAAATAGCCTTGAATAAAGCACTCTATGTCTTTAACGTTCTTTACGTGAGGAGAGCAGTCTCCCGGTGAAATAAAATGTAACACTAATATCTGACGCTTAGAATCCAGTTTTGATGGTCACAAAAAGCTCCATTCTGGTTTTCTACCTCAAACTTACCCACAGAAGAGGTCTCTTCCATTTCGCAAATTATGTGACACTTTTTGTGGTCAATGTGGCTGGGTTTGGCTTGACTTTGACCGCAGTGTATCAATGCCACCCAATAAGCGCAATATTCCGCTTCGACACACAGACTGACGAAAATTGTACAAACATTTTCGAATCCTCTCTTGCTGTTGTGCCTTATGATATAGTTACTGATCTGGCCATTATCGTCCTGCCGATTCCCCTTCTGACTCGGATGCGACTGCCATGGCAGCAGAAATTGATCTTGGTTATTACCTGTAGTGTTGGTATTCTGGTGATCGTAGTGGATGTTATCCGCATCGACACACCTTCAGAATACCATCCTCTCTCGCTTCGAGCCACACTTCTCCTATACTATAGCGGACATTGCACATCAAGATTATACCTGTTTGTTGAGCCAGCTACTCTCTGTCTTGCTTGGAGATTACACCACTATCTATCGGGGCTCGCTGCATCGTCGTTCATGTGGTCAATTGTGAATGTGAATATGGCAATAATGTGCGCTTGTGTACCGAGCCTGAAACCTCTCGTCAATCGATTCGCGCCCAGGTTGCTCAGAAACCCCGAAAAACATGCCCAATCTCATTCATCACCCGAAACATCCCCCGAGGGTAGTATAGATGAAGGAAGCATACGACAGTCCCGCAGAAATAGGAATGGAGAGCATGAGCTACTGGAAGTTTTAACACGCGGTCAGGTACAGAGGGAGGTCCAGGAAGCGGCAGCAGATATTGATGCAGCCCAAGGCAATTTTGCCTCGAAGCCATTCCTCAATTTACTGAACATAAAGCCGCCAAACATGCTGAGATTGAGTAACAAAGAATCCGTCCCGCCCATCGCATTAGTCACATTCATTTACTCTTTATGGGGATTTTCATTCGGCATTCTGAATTCGATCAACGCCCGGTTCCGAGAGCATCTCAAACTGAACACTTGGAGCACATATGGACTTCATGCTGCCTACTGGGGTGGTTATCTAATATCCCCACTGCTTGTAGGTCGTCCAGTCCTAAAGAAATTGGGGATTGCAGCCACGGTTATTGCGGGTCTTTATATGTATGCTTGCGGGGCACTACTCTTTTGGCCTGCTGCTGTTTCGTCGTCATTTCCCACCATGATAGTAAGCAACCTAATTGTTGGGTCTGGGTTTGGCGTCTTAGATACAGTCGCGAATATGTTCGTTGCGATATGTGGACCACTTAAATATTCCGAGATCCGTCTATGCCTTTCCAAAGGTACTGGTGACATTGCAATCATTATAGCGGGAGTCCTTGAGATTAGAGTCCTCGGTCATTCAACTACTGAATATCTGGTTTCGGTTCAGTGGTCCGCTCTTGCTATACCCTTTTTTAATGTGATCTTAGCAGTCATTTTCTACTATTTACCAGTTCCAGAGGCCCCGGACGAGGAGTTGGATGAGCTGGCTCACCATCAGCAACATGATGTTCGGCTGTATGGAATCCCTGTGATCTGGCTTACTCTCGGGCTAGGTGTATGGTCTCAGTTCTTCTATGGCGGGGCACTAGAAACAATGCATCTAGACATGCCATTATTCACTAAAGGTCATAAAAGGCAAGCAAATACATCTATCCCAGCTTCTGCGGTTTACTGATCATTGGTCTGTTCATATAAGTGCTCGACCCAGCCCACCTGATTATGTGCTTATTGCACAGTCTGTATGGATCGTGGGCCACTTTTTCGCCGCCTTTCTTCTATGGGCGTTACTAAAGCCGCGACATACACTTCTGATATTGTATATTGCAGCGATCGTTTTCTCAGTCCTATGCATGAATACCACTGGCCTGACGGCAGTTATGATGGGTCTCATGGTATTATTTTTTGAAGGCGGCATGCTACCTATTATTTTTGGAATCGCACTGCGTGGATCATCATGTAAAAACTGCCACTTGCTTATTGGAAACTGCGATTAGCGGGGCGGCGTTTTTCCCATTTGCAAAATACGCTGCCGTGACGGCCCGTGGAGAGCCGTATTCTTTCTGTGTTGTTGTTGCAGTTTTCAGTGCTGGGAGTATCTTTCCGATCTACTTGAACTGGTTTTCTGTGGCAAAGAAGCAGGTCGATCCATTCTGATTAACTTACACAGTCGCATCTTCTGATATTCGGATATGAGTTGCCTCGATAAACATTACGTATGAACTTAAATACACAACTAGAAAATACTTCTGATTAACACATAGTTTCGACAACTTCTCTTTATGACCACCATCGACTGTTGCACATTCGGGCAGGTAATTGACTTGCGCTACATGTATATCACACATCATTGAGTTACAAACCGGCAATAATTCAAGAGAGTCATCTTCTAATCTCGAGTTTCCAGAGTCCAAAAATAAAAAATAAACCTCGGCTCAGTCCAACCTCAATACCACTAAGTCAAACTCGATGATGGGTCAGTTGATAAGCCACTAGGTAATCATGATTGCAGAAGGTTTGCTCTCTATTTTTTGGTGGTCGGAGTGACGGACAAAATACCGAGGTTGCTAGACATGAGCTGACCATAGAGTTCTGGAGAGCCTCAGATCATTAAAATTCACATATATGTCTTGAGGCTATTATAGCATGAACTGCTGACTCTACTATTGCCATTATCTTTGCACTCGTCTACTACGTAGTAACCATAACAGAGCCCCTTGTAAATCATTCCCCACTGATTGGCGGAATCATAGACTAACTATGCCACTCACATGGTCGTGGCGAATGGGTCTTATACGGTAAGATTTTGGCGTGTATTTTTAATTTATTTGCAACTAATTAGAAAGTTCTGATTGGTGAGACAGATTAAGATGACTATAAAATCGGATTTGTTAAGAGCTTGTTGGTTTTGGGGTCCGTAAATGTCACCCATCTAAGCCAATTTCAGCAGTCCGAAGTAAGCTTTGATGTTAGGCACTGTATATTTCTAGTCTAGTTCCCCAACTGTGCGTGTCAGAAATATAGTATTGATTCAATTAGTGATGCTTATATACCCGGCAAAGGGGCATCTGGACACTTCTTCTGCCCACAAGAACCAATTATTAGCATCATTTGTCACATGATGTGTTGGTTTTCCCAAAATGAAGATTTCTTAGTATTGAATGAATGCGCCTTTGGTTGTAGCTTTCCTCACTGCGGAGAGAATTGAATCATGTCTATTCCACCGTGACCACAACTCATGAATGGGACTTGACTTGCAAACGACCCCCCTTACTATCTCTTTTGAGGAAAACCATAAAAGAACCGAAAATGCCTCCTTCCGAATCTTCCGAGACTTACTTGCCCTCTTCCCCCTCATCCGACGGTAGTCATGGCTATAGCATCGACGAGAAGTCGAGAAATGGATTCAGTACTCTAGAAGTCGTTCCTCCGAGCAACCTCGAGCATTATAGAAGGGTGTCAGAAGTCCAGAGGTCATTCTACCCTAATTGGATGCCTTCGGGTCATGGTAAATATACTAAATACCCTCCACAGATCAAATCTTTCGGCTTGGAAGATAACTGACCGCATTGATGTTGTTCAGGTACAAACGATGCGAGAAACTATACCTCTACAGGCTCAGGTCCCGGAGTTCCGATCACAACGGCCGACGAAAACAATAGATCAGCAGCTCGAATAACAATATGTGGCATGCCGCAAAGGGCATTTTGGATAGTATTTGGAGTTATCGCCAGCCTTCTAGCTATTGGCGTGATTGTCGGAGGAGCCGTTGGAGGAACTCAGAAAGCTGCAGTATCTACAGTAACGGCAGTGGTTACAGTCACATACACGCCGACCAAAACGACCGCTTCAGCACCATCCGAGACATTTGCGGCTGCAGTGACCACTACTGCAGTATGTGTTGCAGGTTACGGACAAGGGAATTATGTCGGTCTATGCTCGTTTGCTTGCAGCTACGGATACTGTCCTGCTGGACCATGCACTTGTACTTCGTCTGGCACTCCGGTTCCAACGCCTGCGACTCAGGGTATCAATGGTATACCTCTTTCGAGCGAAGATGATTCATATTTGGGCTTGTGCAGTTTTTGTTGCAACCATGGCTATTGCCCGTCAAGTGCATGTACCACTTCATCTTCCTGACATATCCGGCGTGGCTATTGTCTATTTTATGATTGAAGGTGTTATGGAGTGTGTTTTATGAATATTTGCTAGGTTCTGCTAATTGCTCTATCGCTATGAACTGGACGATAGATGGTGTTAGCTTCAATGAAATACGATTTAGTGACCAAAGTCTGTGGGATAACCTTGATCATAAGCCGCCAATTTTCATAGATGCCCAAAATTAACGGCAAGAAGAATCGATTGCGTTCGCCATGCTCGGCTTCCTAACCAAGTCCTCGTCTTCAGCAGCCTCAAACTTTCTCCGCATCTACGAATAGCTCTGCATAATACTCTGATACTGAGATCGGGGGTGGTTGTTAATATAGTTGAACTTTAGATGATTCTAAAATCTCCTATCATTCCACGAAGCTCAAACAGTCACAGCGTGATCGGATCTTGTTTGGAAACTATGACAGTAGACACAAATGTTTATTTGTTCCGATCAAGAAAAAAAAAGGCACAAATGAAGAAAAAAGAAAAAGATCCAGCATCTCGAAACTTTCCGAATCATGAAATTGAACACATACAAAAATCAGGGCCTGGACCATATTTATATTCGGTCCAGACCCTCAAATCGTTTCTCAAAAACGATGATCACAACTTAGTCCCAACGTGCACTGCCTAACTGTCACAACCTTTCTCGAACGACCCACAAACAGAAATTATAACAGGGAAGAATTAAGGCCTCTTTAAAGCCGCTACCGAGTATCTGAAACTCGCTAGGTTCTCAATCGAGGATATGAGCTAGCATGAGTAAGGAAATGTATTCTGAATCAGGAGGAAGTAGATGTAACCTTAAAGCGAAACAATTACTAGTCAAATCGGTAATTCCACACATTCCATTCACAATATCATGGACGGACTATATTCAACAAAGAAGGTACATTTTTTATCCTCAAATTCTTCTCTAGACGTAAGAGAGATAGAACTTATCTGTTTAGTGAGTAGTGAATGATTTCGATTGCTGGCACGAACCTACCAGGTCGCCTCCTTTAGCCGACAGATCTAGATCATAGAATGCCTGAAAGACCGTCGACGATCATGGTTCAAAAAGGTTATCTGCCATGTGTGCTTGGGCAAATCTATAAAGCTTGAATATCCTGCATATCGGTTCTCAATCTCGAGTTCGAAAAGTCCATCGACAAATATGGTCCAAACATTAATTTGTTCCTAATACCATGGGTGTGCGAACAATTCAAATATTGAGAGTACAAAACTAACCAAATTGTTCATTTCTGGCCCTAACCCTAGATGATATAAATAGCGCCATTGAGGATTGTTCAAAAGTTCCACGCATCCTCCAAAACATCAGCATGTGCAAGCCAAATCAATGCGTTTTCGCCTTCACCTTTCTTCAACTGCGCTGTCTGTTTGATAATTTCCCTCGCCTGTTCTTCATCCTCATGGAAGGAATCTGTAGAAGTCACTTGAACCCCCTTTCCAAAAGGAGCGTCTGGATAACTAATAAACATCGGAGTATGGAAACAGTCGCCGCCTAGGAATGCCCATTTAATGACTCCATCTTTGCGTGTCACACGAGCTAGAGCAGCCATGTTTCCGAGGCAATGCCCGGGCGCATCAATTAGCCAGAAGCTACCATCGCCGAAGAAATCATGGGCGTTTTTGAATGGGCCCAATGGTTGCCACTTCTCAGGTGCAGTAGTCGGGGACGGAATCCCTTCAATCGGTAGCACGGACTCCTCGTCATTCCAGATGCGTCCATCAAAACCACCTTCGGGGTCAGTTGGCCATGTTGGAGATGTCCACTTCAGCGTATCTTCGTGACAGATGACTTTTGCGTTTGGGAAGAAATCGGATGCAGGGAATATGTGGTCCCAGTGCGCATGGCTATCCATCACTTAGTAGGAATAAAAAATCATCCTCGACGCATCATTGCCAGGATAGTAGCTTTATCATACCTGACAAATATGTACTTCACGTCGTTCGGATCGGCCCCTACGGAGAGCACATCTTGCGCTGGGTCACGTTCGGCCGGTGTGGTGGAGAAGATTTTATGCTGAACACGCTGAACTCGGGGAGGATATAAAGAGAGGTCCTATAGAGGTAAACTTAGCCAGCATGACATACTTATTACTAATGCTTTAATATTAGATGTAAAGCTCACATGAGCAACTCCAAGATCAAACCAAAACTTGGTGTTTGAAGGCGAATGCTGCATGAAGAATCTCCACGATGTCCCGTGGAATTCACCTTTAAGGCCAGCGATTGCCAGGGAAGCATCGATTTTCATCCAGCCGGTCTCGAACGCTGCTATAGAAACAACAGCGTCATCCGATTCCGGTGAAGGTAGTGGGTTGGTATCCTTATACGACATGTTCTTGTGTATGTCTCTGCTCGACTGAATTCCAGATTAATCGCTCTGTTAAGTACATTCACACGTGAACTGGCAGTTTACTTGGTGCACACTTGATGATATAGGATGATCAGTGAAGATATGCCCGACTTAGGGTTACACAACTCTCGTATTCGATATGTACCTATTGGATCAATTCCTTCGGTCCGATCAGATATTCACCTAAATGTTGATCGTTTCGTTCACCGAAGGGTTCTTCTCATTGATGCCATCGGCTGAATTGTAGTTTTAGTAGTTTTAGTAGTTTTAGTAGTTTTAGTAGTTTTAGTAGTTTTAGTAGTAGAGATAATTATCAAACTCAAATCAATCATTACCCAACGACAGCTAGACTGGGGAACCTCAGATCGTGCTCATACAGTATTGTCATTAACTTTTCCAGATCACAGAATCCATCCTTGTCAAGCCGTGTCTAAGCTCCGAGCATGTCTGCTTTCACATTCCCGATTCATATCCCCGCTGAAAGCCCGTTTGGGATCTACAACATCCCCTTCGGAATATATAGTACTAAGGTTAAAGTGAGTCATTAATATCGGTCTTCGAAAAGTTAATAGCCAGCTACATTTCTTTGCTCATGCTTAGAATCAGTCTCCGAGAGCCGCCACCGCAGTTGGAAATTGGATTATTGACCTGGACGCATTGCTTCGACATGGCATCTTCGACGGTGGAGAACACGCGAAGTCACTTCAAGGAGTATTCTTGCAGGTCCGTAACGATTCCCTATCTCTTAAAAAGCAATTGACATTTTCGATATCAAAGATCATCTGCTAATTATCATCTATCATAATAGCCGGTCTTGAATGGCTTCGCTGCGTTGCCAATCGCCGTTCGCCAATATGTCAGGCAAACTCTGATCGAGAACTTCAGCGACTCTGAATCTGCGCTTTTCACGAATCAGGAATTGCAATCTGAAGCCATCCTTTCCATAGAAGGAGGACAAATGCATCTGCCAATGAAGTTGACCGATTATACAGATTTTTATACATCAGTTGTGCATGCTGAAACCGTGAGTACTGAGTCGGCCGGATCAATTGCCTCGGGCATTTCGTGTCATAGACTAATTCAAAGAATAGGCCGGCAAGGCAATGAATGTACCCATTCCACAAGCATTCTGGGAATATCCGATGGCCTACAACGGCCGCATATCTTCTGTATTAGTATCCGGTACCGATGTCATTCGTCCCAAAGGGTTCTATCCCTGTGAATCAGAAGATAACCGTGTCAAGTTGCAACCTTCACAAAAATTGGACTTTGAAATGGAACTTGGGTGTTTCATCTCCCAGCCCGTTGCACCAGGAGATGTGGTCAGTGCAAAAGATGCCTGGAGGCATGTGTTCGGTTATGTTCTGCTCAACGACTGGTCTGCAAGGGATACCCAGCGTTATGAGATGTATCCTTTTGGACCATTTCATTCCAAGAGCTTTTTGACAAGTGTTTCTACTTGGGTGGTGACTCCGGAGGCACTTCAGGGTAGTTTAGTTGGCCCGGCTCCGGCCAATAAGATGCCCATTGATGCTCATCTTCAAAGTGACCCGAATAATCATGCTGCATATGATATAGAATTTTCGGTGTTCCTGTCCCGTGAGTTTACCATAGGCTGGAATACATGAAAGAGACGTTGACAGGACACAGGAAATTCCTCTGCGCCGGTGAAGATCTCACGATCGTTCCTCAAAGACTCCCATTGGGACTCCCTGCAGATGATTGCCTACCAGTCTTCAAGTGGCTGCGGCTTGCATACAGGTGATTTACTCGGCTCCGGAACAAACTCTTCACCGGTCAGTATACGATACCCGGAATTCACCTCATTTTTTGAATTATCGTCGATACTGTGTGCCCGGAGATACTGACCAGGGTTAGACACCAGAAGCACGAGACCCATTATCACCGGTGGGATGTGGATGTCTTTTCGAGGCGGTGTCTGCAAAGATTGATCTTCCCATGGTGGCAGGTCAGAAAGTTACCTGGCTGGAGGATGGTGATCGTGTGACTATGGAAGGCTGGTTTACGACGCCGGACGGCCGACGAGCAGGCTTTGGGCCGTTGACCCATTTGGTTGTTCCGGCGAGGCCGTAGAGAAAGTTTCTCCTGCTAGAAAGCATTTGTTAGTTGTGCGTAGAAAGAAGGAATGCCATGGTTTAGGTATATGTCATTGGCGAATATGGATTTCTGATAACATGCTTCGTGATGGTCAATGTCATGGCTCACTGGAAGGTCAACCTCGTCTTCTCCTTCCAAGGTTACTAGTTGCATGTCCATGGAGCAGTCAAGATTAAATCATTCATACTCAACTCCATATTTAGGGCCATGGAGGTCAATGCGCAACATGTGATATCGCATTTCCTCTAACCTTGGCTATAATTGACGACGAGAACATCGCAAGATATACTTTCTTTTGGCTAAAAGCATGACTAAAGATCGCAAGCACATCGAGAACCTGCTTTTATCGCTAAGCAGCTAGGCGTTTCTCGACTGTCAACAAGTCATTCGCATAAATAGTTAAGGTCCACCCCCATATTAGTATCGATGCGGGGAATAAACATCGCTTGGTTCGAATATTTATCCACCAATCAACTCAACCTGTTTCCATCAATCAACTGACGCGCGTTTTGTTATCGAAGCTATAAAAGTTAGCATGAACACATGGCAACCAACCAAGGAGTACGGATACCCAATTCAGCTCGAAACTCACGTTGGATCAATCAAACACAAGAAAAAAAAATGAGATCTCATCGCGTGGCAAAGTCCTATGCGAACCCTATCATTACCGGATTCAATCCAGACCCTTCCATCATTCGCGTCGGCCAGGATTATTTCCTAGTGACGTCGACATTTGAATATTTTCCAGGAGCGCCGATATATCATAGTACAGACCTAGTTTCATGGAAATTGATTGGCCATGCTTTGACACGACCAAGTCAGATACAGATACACACCCCTGAGCCAGGTAGTGGCGTCTGGGCTACAACTATTCGTTATCACAATGGAATATTCTATGTAATTACTACAAGCTTTGAACGTTATCGTCCACAGGATGATGATCGAGTGTGGCCGCGAGGGTTTTGTGTGAGGACCGACAATATCTGGGATTCGACTTCTTGGTCGGACCCGGTATATTTTGATGAAGTAGGATTTGATCAAGATGTATGTTTCTCTCATTCTTTTTGCCTATTATATCAATTGAACCAAGAATCAATTCATAATAGGTTCTAATGAGTTGCATAGCTCTTCTGGGATGATGATGGAACCGTATACCTTTCTACAACCCGCCGAAAGCTTCATCGCACGCCAGGTGTCAACCTCAAGGATTTCGCTATCCACATTTGCACCGTTGATCTCGAGACAGGAAACTCTACCTCGGAGCCGCTTCTTATCAGAGAATCGCCGTCTGGTGTATCTGAAGGCTCACACATCTTCAAACGAGGGAATTACTACTACCTTTTCACCGCGGAGGGAGGTACTGAGAGTGGCCATAGTGAATGGGTTTGTCGAAGCGACAAGAGCCCTTTCGGGCCGTGGGAGGTAGGGCCAAACAACCCGCTTTGCCACAATGGCACCGAAGACGATGTGCAGAATATCGGTCATGCGGATTTTGTCGAGGATACTGACGGGAACTGGTGGGCGGTTCTTCTAGCTGTTCGCCCTGTCAAGAAGACTGATGGAAAGTGGGAGACCTCCGTATTCGGTGAGCTGGCGCACTTCGCCAATTGATTTGATTGCTTCTGACAAAAAAAGGTCGTGAAACATTTTTGGTTCCTGTGGATTGGGTGGATGACTGGCCTATTTTCAATGGAGGCCAGAAAATTTCCCTCGACTCTGGCCACCCGGCTGTTGTGCAGCAGAAACCGAGGACTTGGAAAGACGATTTTACAAACCCAGATCTGCAGCTTGGGTGGTACCGCAAAAGTAAGTACAACGTTCTTTGCTACCAAAGAAGCAACAAGACAGCCAATGACTGACTGTGTGATTTCTACGATAGACACGCCTAAGAAACGAGATTACTCCTTGATCGAACGTCCAAATTGTCTCCGACTTCACGGTGGCCCTTATAAATTATCTGACCCAGCATGCCCAACCTTATTCCTGCGCAAACAATCAGAGCGCTTCTGTACATGGGAGACCCGTTTATCGTTCACTCCCTCGTCACCGTATACAGAGGCTGGAACAGTCGTGTGGATGGACTATTTCACATACAGTACTATTGGCATTCGACTAAAGGTCTCTAGCAACAAGGGCTCCAACGATGCTCCTAAAGAAAAGATTTTGCAAAGAATAATACGATTTACTCCTCCAATTGGAAGTGACGCTGACGTTATCGAGCACGAATTGAAGAGCTTGGACTCCGATATCATTTTAACAATTAGCTGTGGAGATGGATATCAATTTAGCTTCAGGGAGATTGTTAACAACGATACCACAACCCAGGAGCAACTTCAGTGCCTAAGTGAAGTGGCTAATGAGGTGATGACGAGGCCACCTCCAATTGGCCTTCAGTTCACAGGTGTCATGTTGGGTTTATATGCATTTGGCACATATCACCCCTGTTCAACGCCAGCGGACTTTCACTATGTTCAGGTGACCAATACCTCTCAATAGATTAGATGTTATAGACCACTAAATATATTTAGATAATTATCTATTGTTCAACCCTACACAAACAATAACGTTCAAAGCTATACCTTTTTCGGACTTGTATATTATTCTCGGGATATTAAACAATCTCGCAGTGCAACAAGACATTCAATATACGTACTCAAGTATACGAGTCATAGAGTTTGACCTATCACTGGAAAAACACACAGTCTAGCCAAAAACCAGCTCCCAGCGCTTATTAGTGCGATTCCCCAGTGTTGGGGTTTGCGGAGGGTGGAAAAATAGAGGTCCATAAATCCGGGGTCGACATGAGTGGTGGAAAATATTCCAGTCAGGCAAGCCATAGTCCGGAGTATAATAAAGGGAAATACGTAGTAACGCTTTAGCACGTGTTTGGATAGTCGTCCCATCCATGATAAAAGCGTAATAAATAATGATAAATACCTTGTTGCTGACCGCAGGTTTAGAAATTCTCTCTCTCAGTCAACTCATTGCTCCGTGACTGAGGATCTGACTGATCGAGGCTCCAGAATTGCAAATACATACATAGACAATTATCGTGGCGAACATGGCGGTCAATATGTTCCACTCGAAGCGACTGTACAATTGGTATGAAAGTCATTTTTCCCTCTGTCCGCGCCGCCCAATACTCATCTTCTCAGGTACATCTCAATCGTCGCCGCAGCATGTATGGTGTTGTACGGCTACGACGCCTCTGTTTTCAACTCGGTCCAAGGTTCTGCCAACTGGAAAGCATGGTTCAACCACCCTAGTACCAACCTTGTCGGCACAATCACCACCGTGTACTCGGTCGGAGCTATCGTCGGTGGTTTCTTCTTCGGAGGACCCATTGCCGATTATTTTGGCCGTAAAGTCGGTATGGGTATCGGTTGTGTGTTTGTTATTGTTGCCACTTTCTTGCAATGCTTTGCTCCGTATCATAGTATTGGATGTTTCTTGGCGGGAAGATGTCTTATCGGTATCGGGCAGGGTATTGCTCTCAGTAAGTGGCACATCCATTGACCTGCAGGAGAAAGTGAAGAATTATTTGCTAACCAAAACATTGTCTATAGCTTCCGGTCCCATTTACATCGGAGAACTCGCTCCTCCTCAAATTCGTGGCAAAATCATGACCCTATGGCAGACTTTCTACTCTGTTGGATCATTCATTTGCTTCTGGGTGAATTATGGTTGCTCAAAGCACGTTGCGCGCCTCGGTGAATGGGACTGGAAGATGGTTGTCATTTTCCAACTCATGGTCCCCATCCTGATTCTCGCTCTGTTGCCGACAATTCCCGGAACGCCACGATGGTACATCCAGAGACACAATGATATTGACAAAGCCCGTAATGCCTTGCGTCGTGTCCGCGAGACCGAGGAGGAAGTCGAGGAGGAACTCACCCACATTCGCGGAGCTTTGGAATACGAAAAGGAGGCTATTTCTAGCACATACAGTGCTCTCTGGAAGGACAAATCTATTCGCAAGCGTCTACTCTTGGCATTGATAATCAACGCCGGACAACAACTGACTGGACAAGGGTCTTTGAACTCCTACTCCACCATCATCTACCAAAAGGTCTTCAAGGACTCTAGCCAAATTGCGCTGATCAATGCTTTGAACGCCACATTCGGTATACTCTTCACACTCAATGCTATCTGGATGGTTGATCGATTTGGTCGCAAATTCCTTTTGATTGTTGGTGGTATTGGAATGGGTTTGATCATGGTCATTGTCGCATCAGTCGAAACTCAAACACCAACACCGGGTGGGGCTAAGACCGAGCCTGTCGGTATAGCGCTCGTGTTTTTACTGTTCTTTTTTATCTTCTTCTGTGAGTTGAAGAATCCTTGCTTTCTGGTGCATCGGCAAAATACTAAGAATATGCTACAGACAAACCTTCCTGGGGAGCCACAGTCTGGATCTGGACATCAGAAATCTTTTCCATGAACGTTCGTGCGCAAGCAGTAGGAATGGCCTCTCAGACCCAAAACGTCGCCAACACCATCTTCCAACAATTCTTCCCAACCTTCCTGAAAAACGATGGATTTTACGCATTTTACTTCTTCGCTGGAATCAACATCCTTCTTGCCATCTTCGTGTTCTTCTTCATCCCAGAGACCAAGAACGTGCCATTGGAAGAGATTGATGTTTTGTTCGGTGGCGCAAACCACACTATCCAGGGAGAGAACATGTTGGCTGAGAGCAAGTTGCAAGGAGCGGCTCACATTGAACACACCACCGCAAGCAAGGGAGCTCGGGTTGACCAGTCGGATGTTTGATTCGGTTAATGGATGTGCTATGTGTACCAGTTGACCGAAGACAACCTGGAAGTTTTGTATAAGCACTGCCTACATATAACTGGAATAATATATACTCTAAAGCTATAATCAGAAAGCTCATTGCTCAGATCTTAGAGCGAGGATACTCCCAGACGATGATAAGTGCGGCTCGGAGAATATGATCGATGTGACAAATCTCCAAGCGGCTCTGCCCAGCTAAGCAGTCACGAGAGAGACCTGCTTCAAGTCTCGTAGACATCCCATTTATCTATTGTCTTCGTACTACATTAGGCCTTGTAAATATGCTTTGACAGCATGGCTATTGGTCATCAAGGATAAACTCCATAACAGAAAGCACACTTCCTTGTGGTCGTGAGATAGATCGTAATTTCAAGCGGTTGTCAGCATCGGAGCATAGCTTCACCCAGTCTGCTAGTGGTCGCTCTCGGGCGTTGAACATCGTCATCATTTCAAGGTCCATAGTTCTATAGAGATAGTTAGGATCAATTTCCACAATAATATTTGCCCAGTAACTTTGCTTACCTTGATTTCCGCTCTTCCGATCTGGGCAATGTGTTAGGTTCCGCGATGACAGTGTCATTGATAATCAGGCGAGAACCATTCTTCATTGCAGGAACTATATTCTGGATTATTTGCTTACTGACAGAATCTGGATGATCGTGCAGAATGAACCTTAGAAGATATATGGAGGCTGAAACTGGTTGTTGTGTAAAGAAGTCATGTTCCTGGAATGTGAACCGTGACTCAAGTCCTCGTGGGAGTGCTTTTGCTCCTTGCTCAATAACAGTGGACAAGTCCTGAATGATAAAGGTTGCCTCTGGAGCCTTGGTCTCTGCAATAGCAATGCATGCATGTCCGGTTGAGCCTCCAACCTAGATAGCTATTAGTGTCTGATTCAACGGATCTTAGATGGCATCAAGTAGGACATTCGCGAACTTACATCCACAACGGTTGCATTTCCAATATCTTCCCACTTGTATCCATCTACGAGATGGTGGACACTATATCCTTCAGTAGAGGTCATCTCGATCATGGTATTGGCAAATCGCCGCTCACGGTCCGGGAATTTTGTAAGATGGACGAATAGTGGTTCATCGGTGTTGAAAGCTATGCTGTAGGCTGACTCACTTGGCTTCTGGCTGTTGCCATGCTTCTCATGTACCTCGACGAGTTTCGCTGAGCTGGGATAGGTCTCCTCCAAAGTGTAACCAACCCAGTCATTCAATGATTTAGATCGCACCAGTAGAGCTGATACGCAAGTATGAGCTACCAAACCGGACTCTGGTTCATAGAAAATCCGGTTAGTCATCGCGTGGCGCAAAATACGCTTTAGCAGATCTTCATCAACGCTTCTTTCCTTTGCTAACTGTGCGTATGAGATTGGTCGATCCAGTGGTACAGCCTCCGCAATCTTGAAATGGTAGATCCATCGAAGACTGGACATGTCATGGTGCTAACATTTTGTCAGAAGGATTTATGATGTAGAAAGAATATGACAGGTTACCCCGCATGAAAACCAACGCAGATACTCGGCTGGACCTAGTAGGAGCTCTCGGATAGTCTGCGATGCATCTAGCAACTGCTGACGCGCATCAAGGATGTCCTTGGGAGCTGAGGGAAACGATTGCGGTGCATCCACATCGAAGGAAGGCTGTGGATGACTGTTGCTAACCATAAAATCGGCAATTGCTTTGGCTGCGTTTGAGATCTGGGCGGCCAGATCAATGATAGGGTTCGCCATCGTTTCAAGGTTTGAAGACGTGATTTGCTATCCAATGGAACTGACGGGTTGGTTATCCTGTACAGTTTAATATATGGGTACAAAGGTTACAGCAAGTTACGGTCCATCAAAAAGAAACCAAGGAAAGGACATCGCATGATGAGGGGCTACGGAATTTAGCGCAACTATCAAATTGAAAGTTTCAATCTACTACCTAGTAGTCTGTACGCTAGAGAATATGAACCTTTGATTGGTAAATTGCATGATGCGTTATGAGAATTGGACACTAGCTGTCACTAAGTGGGTTACTTAGTGGTTGGAACGCCTAATTGGCTGCTCTGAATCCGAAAACTATTCACCCACGGATACTTGGAGAAGGTGCACTAGCCATCGACACTTCAATACTGCAATTGCCACCCTGTTGGATAGCCATAACAGATATGACAAACTCAGAAAGGGAGGATCAGACTGTGCAATCTGACATATCGCAGATTATTGCAGAAGACGAGAATGAGGACTACGAGGCTGAGGACGACGAGGCATATGGCGCTGAACTGTAATTCCCAAGCAAAAGCGTGGCTCGGTGGAAGTGGCGATTGGAAATAGAGTACAACTGACACAGTCCTCTATAGACATAGCTATACGACGTCGTTGGCCTCGAGCGTTACCGACCATAAGTGGGTCCATGGACGACGCTTTCATAGCTATCGAGAAGGAAGTGCGTTACGATGTTTCCGAAACCATTCCGCTACCAGGCCAAGATCGCATCCATCATGCTAACATAAAATGTATCACAGATTATATGTTCCCTAACGATGAGAAAGAACAGGACCGTCTCGACATGTTTCATCATATGTTCAAGCTAGCACTTGGGGGGAAGCTGTTTCTTGCGCCGGTACATGGAGAGTCGCTCCGAGTTTTGGATATTGGTACTGGCACAGGGATATGGGCAATAGACATGGGTATGCATTGTTTCCTGCAAATAATCTTCTAACGCTAATAACAATCATTGTAGCCGATACATTTCCTTCCGTCGAAATGGTAGGTCTTGCCCCCTTTCGACATTCGAGCTTACCAATAACCTGATGCGTATAGGTTATCGGAAACGACCTCAGCCCCATACAACCTAGATGGTGTGTATCCTTTGCATTGTGCCGATCTCCAGTGCATATCTATTGACAGTAAGAGGGTGCCGCCTAATGTCCAATTCGAGGTTGATGATGTTGAGGCCGAATGGCCGGAGAGACCGCCCTTCGATTTGATTCATTCAAGATACATGTGCGGATCCATCTCGGATTGGCCAAGGTTGTTCGAACAGGCGTACAAGTAAGTTTAGTCTTCAGCCATGGAGTAGGCCATCATAGCTGCTAACCCACCGCGATAGCCAAACCAAAATTGGAGGCTGGGTCGAATTCCAAGACTTCCACCTCGTAAACTACTCCCAAGATGGTTCCCTGAAAGAAGAGAATAATGTGAATCGGTTTTACGAACTGCTTCGCGAGGCATGTGAGAAAATGAACCGCTCTATCACTGTTGGCGTGGATTTAGTTAAATGGGCGGAGGAAGCAGGCTTCTCAAATGTGAAGCATAAAGTCTTCCCGCTTCCTCTCGGAACGTGGCCACGAGACCAGAAAATGGTAGGACTATGCCGACCCCTGGCAACATGCCTCCGAGAACTCGACACCGCTAATTAATGGTCGACAGAAAGAGATTGGAGCCTTCAACATGCTGCAATTTCTTGAGGGGCTGGAAGCCTTCAGCATTGCTACCTTCACTCAAGTGCTGGGGTGGAGTCACGAGGAGGTCCAAGTATTCCTAGCACTCGTCAGAAAGGACGCAAGAGATCGGACTGTGCACATGATGCATGATTTGTAAGTATTATGATCCTTACTGTGACTGCGAAACAGGTATGGTAACCTACTCTTCCATCTCCGTTTAGCCATGTGGTATATGGACAACGATTGAAATAAGTCACTGTCGCAACGTATATTCCGTTATATCGCGTTACGGGTACAGCGCGTACGCGCTGTATGGTATTGGTTATTCCGTGGCGCGAGTCACGTATTTATATAACTAACTAGGTAGTTAGAATGCCCCATCCTCCTTTCCCGGAGGACAGTCATTATATATATTCATATCTAGTTATTACGATTCGCTCAGCTTGTTAGATTAGCTGTTCTACGAGTCTATGCTTTGTGATACGGGCCGTAGAGAAAGCAACAGTTATAAAGACACTTCTGTGGGTTAACGATGTCAAGAAAATGAATTTCAACCTTGAATATACCGAATACAAGTTCGGCACTCAGAAGCAAACATACTATCAACGCCGGTGGATGGAAGCGATCTATGCTCATCAACTGCATCTAGCTGCATAAGGATCGTGTTACTAAAGCGTTTCTTAGTCAGGCGTAACATAGCATCCAACATCATAAGTGCACTGGCTTCGGGTGTGAAGATGGGCGCAGTGCCGGGAGGTAATTCTTTGAACCACTGAGCACCAGCCTCAAGAGAACCACTGTTGCCGTCTTGTTCTTCAGCCTTCGCATCTTTCTTTACCCGAAGAGAGGCGGCAAAGATGAATGTACGGGCCTCATCTATCACGCCATTGTTCATCTCGAATACCTGGGCCATGAGTTTGTGAACGCCATAAGACTCGAGACCAGTAAGAATATGGGCGAGCTCGCCTCCAATAAATTTCCCGCCGACAAATTCAGCGTCACTGCCGGGCGCAGAAATGCCGAAATCAAGAACCTGAACGAATTCTTCTTCGTTGAGGGGTTGGATACACTTCCGGAGTAATGTCGCCTCAATCTCAGGATTTTCGTGAAGATAGCTAACTGCAACAATCATACCCAGACTGACGGAAATAGCATGCTTGTCGTGGGAGCGACACCATTGTCCATAGGTGGATACTGATCTACCCTATCTAAGTATTGATACGTAGAAACATTGGACATCGATGTCAGTTATATATACCCACGTGCTGCCCTATTCATATGGACGTAGGTACCCAATACCTAGGTAACCTTGGAAGCGACCCTACATATGTACCTGCATACTTGATTTTTCCTGACGCCCTGCTGCTTGCCTATTCCATTTTAGTGTCACCCCGTCGCCGCTTTTACTCCCTGAGTAGAACTGAGCACGACCCTGAGCGCCGTGATCAGATCAGTGAGCACGGAATTCGTTCGTCTTAAGATAAACAATAGCATGGATTTGGACCCGTCGAGAAAAAGAACCCTCACGTCATGACAAAAGACATCCCGAGATGCCTAAAAGTATATATAGAGATGGTTGTTACGCTCACGATCGAGATTCCGACCATGGTCAACGTCGTAGACGTTTTTCGATTTCAATGACTACAATCAGCCTGTCTGGTTCCAACTCACAAGCGATAATGATCAAGTCTACTTCCATAACTACCACCATTTGGCCAAGCTTCTCTACCCGGACCTCTTCAATCGCACAGCATCACACCCCAAGTTTAGCCTGTTTTCTAGGTAGCCGCCGCAAAGACTGCGCAATAGAGCGTGTCTTCCCTGGCCAACATAGCCCATCAACGGATATATGAAATTTGCTGGTCGATCCGCGCACTGCTTCAGCCTCCAAACCTCATTTGGTCGTAGACGGCGACCTGCTCCTGCGTCTAGCTGACACCAACCAGGAGACCTATAAGGGAAATGGTGGTGCTACATCCTGACCTGTCTAGTGGGCCGCTGCTCGTATGCTGCAGCTGCTGGATGCCTTCCTCACTCGTCTTGTCTTCGCTTTCCACAATCTCATCTGTCTCTTCTTGGATTACCTTGGCGGCGAAACCGGTGTCTCCGTTCGGACTACAGCGACCACCAACCGGCATCGCTGGACCTGGACATATGGAGAATCTAGATGATATTGCCCTATTCAGAGGAAAATTGAGGGTTTTCCTCGGCCAAGCGAAGATAAAGCTGGGTAATCTGAGCTTTGGTCTCAACATTCAGCTTCACGACAGAGTACATATGCGAATCAGTTAGTGGAGAGGGATGCCACCATCTACATCCGTGAAACCATGTCTGCGTGGCTATTGACTGAAATACACCCTCCGCAAGATTGCGAATGGCTGGAGGGGAGACTCCCTTAGAACATGATTGTACGTAACAATTGACTCAAAGCATGGTAACGTTTGAGTAGAAGAACTAACGAGTAGCGTTGGTTATCGCAAACATGTATCCGCTCCTTACTATTAACAGGAGATCGCATGCAAACAAGCAAGTACTACTTGCAAACACACTAGACAGACTACCATAGCTATTGATCCAACGATTTTTCATCGGGTAGACCACTAATTTCTAAAAGCTAACGCGATTTCTCACTAGAGATCGATACTTTTTGCAGGAACCAAAACCTATTCGCCCAGACGAAACCTTTTACTTTAGCAACCTGCGCCATCATTCACGTCTGTAAAGAACATGAGCGAGCTCAGTAGAAGTGCTATTCACAACCACAACCCTGCGTGTCAAGAATTTCTCCTCGCCAATGATTTCCAAAGCCCAGATCTAAGGCTCATGGAGTGAGCATATCGGATATAATAAAGAGGCTCACGGTGCGCCTACCTGCTCAGCCGTCCATCCAGAGTTGGTGCTACGAACAAAGTCATGAATGAAGACCTTCTCCACGGTCATATGTTCACTTTCAGCTTCCAGGTCCGTGCCAATGAGCTCAGTCAAAAATGGCCTAACGTCCGATCCAGCCGCCGTGGTCTGAAGCTCAACAATTGGTCGGAACCCCTTATCCAAATATCTCGTCCCAGCGATATAGTGACTACGGATAATGACATGTCCGAAGAGGGTGTCGTTGTGCTCGAACTCGGCCCACGTTAACTGACGATTCTCCGGTTCGCCCTTCAGACCTCCTGAGCCTTGCTCTAATCTCATAGAAGTCGACCCATCCGTGTCAGAGCCCATGGTGATCTTTAATGTCGTTGTTGCTGCCGCAACTACCTTCCTTGTCATCCAGGAGATTCCTTGCTAATATTTCCTTAGTTTATTCCTGACAGGTTGGTGTTGGACTGTTTCACTACTTGCCAGTTTCAAAACGCTATCGAGGTTGGATGATCGATTCTTATCCTGTTTCACGGACCATGAATCAGCAGGATCCGCTTAGATAGCAAATTTGTAGACTTGCCATCACCCAGCTGCCGCTTATATCGCGGATACTTTTAAGGCGTGAAGAAACCATTGTTATCCAAGTTACGAGACGTAACTCCGCAGTTACCGATGCAGGAAATAGTATGCACCCCAACGATAACAACGAACTACCCTCTATATATATCGTACGAGACACTCACGAACCTCGGATATTATTTGTGGAGGACTTTTTCTTCGCTAGCTGTCCGAGTTGGCTGAGGATCCGGTCTCTTCGGTCTCTTCAGTCTCACTCGGAACAAAGTCGCAGTCGCTCAGAGATTTTCGGATTCCGTTTATTCCTGTGATTGCTCCGCGGAGTAATCAAGATATCTCAACCAAGAACTATGGTGGATGCAGATCAAAGATGATCTATGTCCTTGATATTAAAGATTACGTATGCCTTCATTTTCCACTGTTCCTGACGTAGGAGTTAGTTAATCATAATTTTCTCTGCGGGCGTTCCTCTGCCTTTATACCCATTGTAAGTGTACCTTATAAATACCATTGACGCCTACGGATACTGTGCAGTAAAACGAAAAGCATCAAGCCTCTAGAAGTATCACGGAAACTGGGCTTCGCACTGAGTTTCCACTGAGACAAAGCACGATCGAATCCCCTCCGTCTTATGCTCAAAGGTCTTATATGACATTAAAAAGAAAACCTGAACTTTGCCATCATGATCAGTGCCCCTCTTTTGAGTGCCATAATCTTCGGTACCTCTGTATCATGTAATTTTTCGGAACCCCCTTCCCTCTTCATCCATCAAAGAATAGTACTGACTTCACCAATGTGAAAAGGCCTGTCAGTAATCTCGCCGGCGAGGGGATCTGAACTCGACACTTCCCGGGAGACAACTATTGTATGGTCGTCCAACAGGTGAGCGCCAAAACTGGGCCTCTACGTAACTATACAGTTCATTGACGCACAAAAATACATGGACAGCACTGATCCAGCGAATTTCAATTTGTACCTTATCAATGATGATCGGCTACCAAGCGTTAGCATTGAAATCGCGAGCAATGTCTCCACAACGGCTGGATCTTACAGCTTTGACGGAGTTGATGTCGTACCGAGGTAAGGAATTCCAGGCAGCTGCAGGATGACAGAATTATGCGATACTAATTATTTGTGCGCTATCAGCTCCGGCTATCGGTTCACATTTAAAGATACTTCCAATAATGATTTGCTTGTCCAGTCGGACACTTTCAGTATTGTTGCTAAGGGAGATGACACCACTACTGTAACATCCGGGACAAGTACAAGTGCTACCAGCGCTACGGCATATCCTGCATCATCCAGTACTACAGCAACGACTACAAGGCTAAATGCTTCGAGTACTAGTTGTAAGTTCAAAGGCCGTCGCATCTCTTATCTGTTTTGATTCAAAAGAAACTAATTTACGGAACAGCGCCCTCGGGCTCATCCCCAACTTCCCATTCCCTGGGCACTGTTTCTCAGATACCGAGTTCCCCATGCATCGCTGGATTAGTTGTTTTGCTCTGCGCATCGATGTTGTAGTATGCTTCATTCGTCAATCCAAGTTACGTCTGCGATGTTGTATTAGGGCGGCGACGTATTAGTCAAGAATATGACTAAAAGCAGCCAGGATATTGGGTCACGTTTGTCATTTTAGTATCACGCATTCTGAGACGTTGATAAGTCGATTTTGTACATCTTCCTGTGAAACCTACTTTGCGAAGCCTCTTCATTTCGATCCTTTTCGAGTGTTGTAGCTGGACGATAGGCGAGGCTGGGACTGACTGGCTTCAAAAGCACTTTATTCCTCTTATAGCAAGCTGTACAACAGATGCATATCGAATGCCGATTCCTGATAGTCATAGAAGTCATTTGATACCTCGGTTTGCTATTTGATCACGTATGCAATAGTATTTTAAGATGTATGCCACCTGATTCCTCACATCTCTTACGACCGCGCATGATGCGGGCTGTTTCTCTGTTCTAAAAGGACAATATGGAGACCTTGTTGGACAACTAGTACGGCTTGGATTTAATCATATTGACAAATTTGATTTTTCTACAACTTTTCCAAAGGCTCGTAGGATGACATACGAAGCTAAAACTATCCAGAATAGCTTCAGGGCAACATGCTTAGTGCCATTTGATCCCGAATCTGTCAATGAAAAGCTTACGATCAACTCCGGGAAACCGACATTACTTGTTTCTCGATTGTAAAAATCATGCAAAATTGCAAAAATGAAGAGTCCAAAGATAAATAGATGAATTGCAGAGAACAAGCATAAATACAGGCAACGTTCTCTGCAATTGACAGACAAGAAATATAATAACGATACACAACAATTCTCTATTCTTTCTATCTTCTCGATTCTCTTTTCTATTCTTTCACTTCGCTGCCAAAAGTTAACGGCCGAACGTATTCTCATCGCCGACTAGCAGTCATAGCATCGGCAGTTGTAGCAGCGCCGATATGTCCGCGTACCAGGCTATGGTCTCATTGTTGTTGCTTCGGCTGAATGTCTATACCTGCAGGTGCAAGATTAAGGCTATGTTTAGAATAAATTCCTCTCAGAACTGGTCAATCCTCTCTGAGTGTGGTATTTCACTTTTTCCGTAGAGCAGTTCATTTGAGCCAGCTCACCGCGTGATGTCCGGCCAGTAATCAGTTTTCTAAGTGTTTACCCATGTGTTCGTCATCAATGTTACATAGCGTTACCTTGCGAGGGGGGATCCGCTATCAAGTTATACCGTTGGACCTTTGTGGTTCCTGACCCAACATGTTAAGCTTTTGTTCTTCCGCGGAACAATCCAGCTGATAGCCTGGAAGACATCTGACAGTGCCAGCCTGCGCTGAATAAAAGTTAGTAATCTGGTAGGGCTGTGATATACGACCCTAATAACTGTTACAGCCAACGCACAAGACGCCAAGGTAACTATAGTAATCAAGCCGTCCAATACTGGATCTTTCTTCCTCATGAGGAAAGCTTTCCGAAACGCGTTATCTGGTATTAATGGCTCTAGCCTTTCGGAAGGATACCCGTTTGCGGAAAAGCCAATATCAATTCACGATGTTGCTCCATGATTAGGCTTATACCATTCTGAACAACTGATCGAGAACGTGGGTGACCTATTGATAAGGTTTGTGCCTTGCATTACTCCGGTAGATCTAAAGGGGGACATAGGATGCAAAGCCTTTCAAGGATGAGCATATATAAAGATGTTCATGAAACCCTACTAGTGTAAAATACAAACTTCTCTATTTGATTCATCAAAGCAAAGCAAATATAGAACCGAATTACCATCTCCTCGTTCAAGATGCATATTCCCTCGTTCTTCGTTCTTCTCGGTCTCACGCAGACTATTCTTGTGGGTACGTACTTTTGGCCATCACTTTCATATCCCCGTTTTTATGTCATGATATGATTTTCACCTACTCATTACCTAATCTTTGAGCTAATATTGAATTCTATTGCTTAGCTGCTGACTCGAGCGCCTGGGAATGTGAAATCTGTGAAGATGCTGTGGACTTGGGCCTCGCAGCTCTCAAGGATAACCGTACTGAAGCTGTTGTATCTGAACAAGTTAACTCGGCCTGTTCAAAGGTCGCCTCCAACGCCACATCCGAGTGTGAGAAGATTGTCGGGACGATTTTGGCCAAAGGGCTCGAGTTGATAGAGGACAACGTTCAGCCTAGTGCTGTCTGCAGTTATCTCGGTTACTGTTAATTTTCGATATCGCGCTCTCGCAAACGACGTTCTTAATTAGCGGGGCATTATTCGACATCAAGATCCTTACAACCGTGATTGCAATCGAGAGTTATTTTGTTGTGTTTCGCCCTTTTTAATAACTTACATACTTCTATAGCCCTCACCCTTTGTTCTATTCTTGTCACTCGCTTGTCAATTCCTGGGTATCTAGATACATCTGGAGTCTGCTAGCCTATGTTTGTCTAGTTCATAGGCCAAAATTGGGGTTGCACTAGGTATCGACATAGGACTCTACAAAATTCCGATTACACCAATATTGCGTTTTCGATGCATCTATGTTGCCCGGAAGAACTCATGTACTTTGATATATGCTGGATATTACTAAAACCTATTTTGATATTCATTGAAGAGATTTTACATACATTCGTCCATTCAACGTTAGATGATGATGGGGTTGAAATTGTATGATACGTGTAGGAATTAAGTTACAGTATCTAGCACTAATTCCGTCTTGAATCATTATCTTGAAAAACGGTAGAAGTTGCAACCCGACAGCCGTAGGTCGCATACAACGATCTAGTTCTGCGGCAGCCGGTGTCGCTGATAGATCGATATAGTGTCAAAAAAAAAGCAAACCAGTATGAGATCCTCAGGAATCGTCACCCGATCATCCACCCTATGTACAGCTGTGTGTAGTGATAAGTTCTCTCAATGAGACAAGGACTCTATGAAGCAACGTCTCAAAATATCTCGGCGCAGAGTTCTACATTTCATCTAGTCTCCATCATCCAAACATCCTTCACATGACCTGGTGCAAGACGCTGATGGCACCTTTTGCCTAAACATAGAATATTGTCCCTGCCAGCAACATATACACCCACGTAAGATCACAGAGCAAGCTCTGTGCAACTGAAACAAACTGCTACTTCAATCTCCTCAATGGTCTGGAGCATCTATATTCAATCGGCATGATGTATAGAGATATTAACCCGACAATTACTCCTGACATGTCAAGAGTGTCTGAAATTGCCATTTTAGTAATCTCGAGCGTATGTGGCCACAGCGGGAGAAGACCAATTGCTTGTTCTCAGGCTTGTACGGTTCCGTACATCAGCCCCGAGCAGTATGTACCGCTAGAGTATCGCGCTAAAATCTCCATCCCATCAGCAAGGTGACATGGTAGGATGAATTAGACATAACGGTTCCCCGGTGGAAGAATTACGCGTACCGGCAATGGAAGATCCACAGATTAGTTAGAGTTTAGTTAGAGCTTCCACGATACGTAGTCGTTAAGCAAGCCATGCAGCAGAATTAGAAGCCGAGATGCAAGCTCTATCGGCATGGACCGTATTACCTAGTTGACATTGTGTACTTGCTCAATTCATTCAAGGATATGAAATCACGTATCCAGATTACCGATCAGCGATTCCTAGTAGAACAACCTAATCTTAATTTAAGGAGATAGAGGACTTGCATGATGTCTCGTGAAATAGAAACAGATTCAGCACTTGAAGTACGCGTACGGTGATACTATCAATTAAACACTTCATAGTGACCTGCATGGCAATTTTCTGTCCATACTTCTGGGGCTTCCCTATCGAATCAGAAATAAAGTCTTACAAAACAAGGCGGATTTCAGTATTAGCTTCCTATTTTATGCATTACGTATTCCGTATGAGCGGGAGATCCTAACCTTAAAGGTCTAGTTTATTATGTACTATTCTATAATATACAGAATAATATAAGGTTTTTTATTCAAGATACGTAGATCTAATATTCTGTTCAACGTGTTCGTATCAAAAATTACCGCGTAATTTATCGAAATCCTGAAGACCCTAATAACCACTCAATAAAATCTCGTTGTGCTGTAAATTTGGTAAAAGTAACCGTATATAAGTTACTATATTAGATTCTAGAACAAGATTCCTGTTTGTTGCCGAAATATCGATATGTGAAATTGGAGGACGGAGATTATGATGTGATTACCAAGTGCGCACCTTAGTCGTGCATTACGTTAACGCCGATTGTCGATCGAACAGCGTCTTATGAATTGATAGCTAGACTAAACGCAGAGATGTTGTTGAAACTCACTTCCAATGTGGAAACTATTGTTTTGGTTGAAACTTTGTGTTGTAGATCCTCCGCGGAAGATCCACCTTAAACCACTCGTAGGCGCTTGTATCCCAACTTTAAGTGCAATAGATATATTAGTGTATATCTGTCATTGATGAGCTCTCAATGCCAATCGCGGACGCATGTGATACGAAGCCAACAGCAAACAAAAGATGTCCATTATAGTGTTTACCTAGCATCCTAATGGTTACTTTCGCAGCACTGTAAATTGATGTTCCGAGAATCTCTAGTCATCCGGTAGTCGTGGCTCTCGAGAACAACTGCAAACCAAGAGAACAATTGGTGAACCACAGGTGTTCTTGTGTGCTGACGCAAGATATAGTGGAACCGCCAGGAGATTTTGCCCGCTAGTTGAGCATTCGCCAACAGCGATGGGTTAATGCCAGCGACATGACATGGTGCCAGGAAGCCTACAATTCGGGGTGTCTCCAGAAGCTGACGACTACACTAGAATTTTCGAGGCAAATGATGCCACTCCTTATCCTGGATTTTTCTAGGCAACGATTTATCAAGATTATGAGACTAAAGCGAAACGATTTAAATATTGCACTGCGGAAGAGAAATCAGCCAGCTGGATCAGCACGGTGTCCGCGATCATCTAATATCGGAAGGACGTGATATTGCTTGAACGGACCTGTCATATATTCAATGCTTCAGCAAAGATCAGCAGCAATCCATCAAAGTTACTTCATTGAGACGAAAGTTCCCCCAACAACGGATGATGGAGTCAGTCCATACTAAGTCAGCAAGGTCATTCAAGCAGTCCTGTAAAGGATGTGGACTAAAAATAACGGCCGGAGCAGTCGCTTCGTCTGATGGAAAGCTCAGTGGAAGATATCATAAGCGATGTTTTGTTTGCTCCACGTGTCGGTCGCCGTTTCAGACAGCAGAATTCTATGTATTCAATGATCAACCATATTGCTCTCAACATTATCATCTACTAAACGGGTCGATATGTGCGATTTGCAAACAGGGGATTGAAGGGTTATGTTTGCAGGCGATTGAGGAGAATGATGATTTCTCTCAGTGCCGACAACTATTTCATCCAACATGTATTACAAATCCAATTCGCCGTACTATGACTTGGAGAGTGAATTCAACCAAGCTAGTCTCTCTCCCAGAAAATTTGAGAGTGGGTGTTAATTCATCATTTCTGGCTCGACCAAGACATCCATTGTCCTTTCCACCATTCGAGCATCCACACTCAGGAGAACGTACTTCAACAAGACGATCATGAAGCACATACATGCCGGATTGCTTATTGACCCCTCGCACATATCCAACATACAGACACCATCACAACGAGCGAACATATAGTGGACTGGCTGAGGGAGAAGGATATTAGATGGAGGTACGCCTCCTGTCAAGATCGATACGCCACTACCATTGCGTCCCATCGGCTTATGATAGCAAACGGAACACCACTCAGGGCATTAGAATGATAGCGTTACTTTGGATCCATTCAACGAAGTGAGTTGCATTCTCAGGAGGTGGACTCCGAACTTTCAAGTTGCAGCATGCCTCCTCCCTGTCTAGAATAATGAATAGCTTACAAGTCATGAGTAAAAAGTAGATCCCACTTAAAGACAAGTTGATTGGATAGCATCAAGTTACTTCACCTCTTAAAAAAGTCTCATAAGCATCTGCTTTTCTATGTTGTTGATCCATTAACAGCTGTAGACAAGATCTTTTATGGGCCTGGCGGGATAGGAGGTCGCGGGAAAAAAGTGCTGGTAATATACAAGGTTGTTTCTACAGTCGTAGATACTGCATTATCTTCAGCAGATGGATGGTGATCATTGCTTGAGATATGCTTCTCCACAACTGCGGAAGTGATACCAGCAATGACACCCAGGAGAATAATGCCGCAGGCCCCAAGAACAAATATTCTCTTGTGTTGGAAAATCCAGTGGGTTGTAGGAGAAGCTGTTGCTGGCAAAGGCTTTTGCTGATTGTCGTGATCGCTGTCCACAGGATCAGTTCTGAAAACTGATTGTCGAATTTGAGAATTGTCGGTGTTTCCTGAGTCAACCTCCTGTTGACTTGGTACATGTGCCTCTGGCAAAGAGGATTCCGTGGCTAGGCTGGAGTATGGAGGCAAAGGTTCTTGATATCCCCTTATGTCCGCTGTAATTGAATAATTTTGGCCATTTAACGAAATTGTCGAGGGGCTTGTTGGTATTGATGTCGGCGTCATGTCAAAAAAGGTCTGCTGATATGAGGAGTACGGGTGCTGAGGTGGAGATACCGACAGGGAGTGAGACTCAAATGTTCTCGGAGAGTTTATTGTGACAAAACTTGAGGTTTCTGCCGCCCAAGCGTGATGGTTAGGTTGATTGAGGTGCGTGCTTTCTGACTCCCATTGATCCTGATTAAGAGTTCCATTTGTCGGAGGAGCGGATTGAGAGCACGAATACGGCATTTGGGTCATGATATGGACAAATTTTTCCTTTCTGTGCCGATTGCATAGAAAACTGATGCACTGAGAGCAACATTCAAGTGAATTCCCACATTGACATGCTAGATTTGGGAATCAGGTTCATTCAGTAGGAGTCTTTCAAGGGTTTACTGATTGATTATTCGATTAGTAGAAGTATTATTATGGACTTACTAGCCAACCAACGAGTTTCCCTTCTACGATTCAGCACTAGGTCCAGGGACCTGAGTTGCTCGACATGAGATATGATAGCGACTACTTAGCGACTACTCCCATTTATTATTACTCTGATACGCAAATGAATTCCATGGCTGAGTTCCATGAAGAGCCGTTGTTATTATTGGATTATATCGCTAGACATTTCATTTATCGTTAATTAAGCGTCCGGGACTGGGTGTAGTTTCAGCATCATACATGGATTAGTCCGCGGTGCAACTTCACTGCTTCTGTACAATTAACTATCATTACCTCGATAACTAGGTAAGTTAACTAGTTAAGTTAGTTAAATTAGTTAAGTTAGTGATAACTATTACGTAAGATAGGTTAAGAAATCCTTCCCTGATAAAATTTCTACTTATCGTCATACAGTATAGGTTTGGTTTGTAACATATACCGGTCACCAGTCATTCGGGATCAGTCGGAAACCAAACCGCTGATCCGTCGGATAGTTAGTTATTAGATTCGGAATACCTTTATATGGCTTGATCTTATAAAGGCTGCTGGAGTTAGTTTCCGGTGTTGAGGCTCACTATAGGGATATTGCAGGTAACTATAGCCAAGTCCCTCTCTAGCATAGTCTCTGAACAACAACTTAATTTGTGGCCTTGGAAATCCTGCCGCTTTTTACCTAGAATTGTATCGAGGTTCTTTGTAATGAGGGTAGTTCTAAATGTTAGACTAGGGCCATTAAGAATAGGTAGCTAGTTATACGACCTCATATGACCTCGTGAAGTCAAC
This sequence comes from Talaromyces pinophilus, assembly GCA_001571465.2. NCBI lineage: Eukaryota > Fungi > Ascomycota > Eurotiomycetes > Eurotiales > Trichocomaceae > Talaromyces > Talaromyces pinophilus. Next base: position 3,403,801 of record CP017348.1, on the reverse strand, counting down.
AGTAACTATATATGTCTACCTGCTTCCATTGTGATAAACACCGGATAGCGAGGGGCGGTCATGAATTCTTGGATAGAAATACGGATCGAGTGTGGCTAGGGTTAAGTGAGCAGTAAGAAACCTGAGCGTAAGCGTGAGTCCAGACTGAAACATACTTTACTGGGTTGGAGCGTGAGCGGCCTCACAAAAACGGCGGTAGTTGAAAAAGGAAAGGCTCACCTGCAGGGAAAATCAAGTTCGTATAGCTTAGCTACCTAGGTACCTCCACAAATTGGAAGCTAACAGAAAAGCGAAGGTATCTATATTGTTCGCATTGATTCTTTGTTGACTGATGAGTAATGTGTCCAACCGGTAGTAGCTATAATGAGAAAGCTCATTGCTCACCTGGGCAGATTTCAGAGCCACGATACTCTCAGATGTTGATTTATAATACACACCACTTAAAGCGGGGACAAGGGGCGCTTCTGTGGCAATTCGATGTCGACATCACGATATAGTGTCTTTTCTCAAAAGTATATAAGAGTCGAAGAATCTGTGTCTGCTCATCAATTTATTCCTTCTAATTCAGCATACGGATTGAAGTCACTGTACCTAGATTGTTAGCCTGATTGTTGTTAGCCACTTTGTATAGAGGTGGGGCAGCGATATTGTCGCTCAAATCTTCCTTCGGAAAGAATTCCGATCCTCACTATCTCCAACAATCAACCGCTCCTAAGTGAATTAAGTCAACGAAATGGGCTCAATCAATGCTTCCGACGCCAGAGTCGTCAGAGCTGACGGCCTGAATTACTTCACCCCAGCCAACAATGCCGGAGTCGCTCTTAGTGAGGATGCCAGCTCTGTGCCTACGCTCTTTCGTCCGCTCAAAATACGTGACGTGACTCTCAAACACCGCATCGTCGTGTCGCCAATGTGCATGTACAGCGCGGAAGCAGACCCCAATTCACCTGCCTTTGGTGCTTTGACGGACTACCACATTGCGCATTTGGGCCATTTTGCGCTCAAAGGTGCTTCATTAATCATCATTGAAGCGCAAGCCGTACAACCCAATGGACGTATCTCACCCCACGATGCGGGGTTGTGGGACCACGAGACAGCTTCCGCGCAATTCCTCGGTCTCAAGCGTGTAGTCGATTTTGCGCATGCCCAAGGCGCAAAAGTTGCAGTGCAGTTGGCCCACGCAGGACGCAAAGCAAGCGTTATGCCACCTTGGGTCGCTGCTGAGCAAGGCGTGCGCAGTTTGAGGGCGGAGAGTCCACAATTTGGATGGCCTGAGAATGTTGTCGCGCCGACGGGTGGGCCGGATATGGTTTGGTCTGGGGGTGGTGCGGAGGATAAGCAGTATCATGTTCCGCGGACATTGTCTACCGAGGAAGTCAAGGAGGTTGTCAAGGCCTTTGCTGCGTCTGCTGCGACGGCAGTGAAGGCTGGTGTTGATGTTGTTGAGATCCATGGAGCGCACGGGTATCTGGTTCATCAGTTCTTGAGTCCCGTCACCAATAAGCGAACTGACGAGTATGGTGGTTCGTTTGAAAATCGCACACGTATTGTTCGAGAAATTGCAGCAGCGATTCGCGCCGCTATTCCATCTGGAGTCCCACTGTTTTTGCGAGTCAGTGCAACAGAATGGCTCGAGGGTACCGACGTTGCGAAAGATTCAGGAACTTGGGAAGCTGAATCCACCATCAAACTGGCCAAAGAACTCCCCAGCTTGGGTGTGGATCTGATTGATGTCAGTTCCGGTGCAAATCACAAAGATCAGAAAATTGATCCACATACATCGTACCAGATCGACCTCGCAGCGCGGGTACGCAAGGAGGTGCACGAGTCAGGAGTGCACAACCTATTAGTCGGTGCAGTTGGTTTGGTCACTACATCTTCACAGGCCAAAGATATCGTCCAGGGTGCCGATACATACCCCGGTATCGTCAAGGATGAAGCCCAGGCCGCCGACTCTCTCGTTAGCGGCTCCCAGCCAAAGGCGGATGCTGTTTTTGTTGCACGCCAGTTCTTGCGTGATCCGGCATGGGTGCTTAATGTTGCCAAGGAGCTGGGTGTGAAGGTCTCTTTGCCGCATCAGTTTCACCGTGCTCTATGAGCGAGCTTGTCTTAAGTTGGATCGGTCGGGTCTTTGCTAAAACGTTTGGGACGTGTATTTACTTCTTCCCGGGTCAATTAGACCATATAGACTAGATATAATGATCAAGTCATCTCTGTTGTGTTGTGTATTAGCTGCTATTTTGGTTGATACTGATGGATATATTCCTAACGTTGAACCATGCCTCCACTCCATAGCTCTTTAGAAGCCGGGGGACGGCCTCGACAAAGCAGAAATCAAATTCCGAGTATTGTATACGGAAAATACTTTCAAAATTCCCATATCCAATGGCTACAAGTACTACATTATCCGGGCTTAGAGATTACTTGAGGGAAAGTGAGAGTGGAATCAGAAGTAACAATTGTGGATATCTATAAACTGCTCTAGAAACAATGTCTGGATAAGAAGAGAAGAAAGAGTACACATGACATGAACACAGCCCAATCACACCACCAGTGGCGCAACCAAGACGATAGTAAAGTACATAGTGCTTTTGAGAAGTGAAAACCAAAACCAGAACTCCGATGTAACGAAAGCATCATGCCATCAAGGCATCCTATGAACTCCTTTGAATATTTCATATAGTCATATATCCTATAGTCACTGGCTTTATGAGGAAACGGGGCCGGAGGCCTGACCGGGAGCATTGGTATCGAAGTTGTAGAGAGTCTCATCGACAATCTCCCAGGAGATCTCAGCATGGCCATCGGCGCAAGCACTGCCACCAGTGATCTTATCGAGAACAGACAAGCTGAAGTCAAGACCAGGAGCACCCTGGGCATTCCAGGTAGTGGCATCGGGGGAACCCTCGCCGCAGCGCTCACAACCATCACCAATGAAGAGGGGGAGGTCAGAAGCCTGACCATTGACAGAGACGACGACTTTCTTTCCGCAGTAGAGGGAAGGGTCAGAGCGGAGCTGGGTGTTGTTCATGGCGACGATGTAGTTGGAGTTGATGTCGTCGAGGGTCAAGGCAGTCTCCTGGTTGCACATGACAGGACCCATGTTCTGGTATTCAAAGGATGTGCCGCAGGCGCTGACCTGCTCAATGTCGTAGTAGTAGGTACCAAAACCGGCACCGCTGAAGATGGACTGCTGACCGAGAGCACCAGCGAAGAGACCGGCAGTGGCGGCAATGAATTGAGCCTTCATTTTGATTGTAGTGGTGGTGGTGAAAGAAGGAAAGACAAAAATGTCAAGTAGTTCTTGTTGTTGGTAAAGGAAAGACTTGGAATTTCTTCCGAAGAAATGAAAGTACAAAAGATTGACTTTTGAAAAGAGAATGACTGTGTCAAGAGAGAATGACTTGAGTTGATGATCGAAAAAAAGAAACGACCTGATGCATGACTTCGAGGCCCCTTATATATTCGAATCCTGCCCTCATCTGACTCAGCACGAGAACCCAGTTCCATGGTTGATGGTTTGTACCTCGCCTCGTGAAATGCCTCATAGAATGTTCCCCCCTGGACAAAGATTTTGGGACCTCAGGGCCGTCAGGGCTTTGTCTCTGACATCCAATGACAGCGTGGGGAAAGACGGAGTGGCGATCCTCCACGAGGTTTTCGCTCAGGTCCCCAGTCTCCACACACACATCTTTTCTTTGGGATAGCGGTGGTTATGCCATTTCCGGCGATTTGGGATAAATTCTAGACCGTCGACTGTCAGGGGAGCGTGCCATTCCCCCGCTCCAGCGAGCTCAGCATCCGATATTCCGCGTTCGTGGGTTTCCCAATGGTTCAACAAAGCTATTATAATGCGCTTCGATGCGTATGAGTTCATATTAGAGCTCTTGTGTACATTTCAACGTCGTCTAGAAAATATCTTGCCCCTCGAGTCATGGATAAGACAGCCGCTTCGGCACAGCGAGAAAAGCGGACGAACACGTGGAGACGAGGCGTTCTACTCATGAATTCCGATTGGTATTCATCATCATAGGCAAGTACCAGAGCATTGACGAAGAATCAGAGGTATGTGCACGACTCCTGGGAGAATGGGCGTCCACGACGAATGGCAATGCTCGGGTTCCAGGAACTCGGGAACACGCTAGCGACTGTTCTCCACCAACAAGGTGACGTACCAACCCTGGATGATTCCTGACATAAGCTTTGTCGTCTCTAGTGAAAGAGACGAACGATGGGGGAACAAAGATAACTGATAACCGATGACGTCTGCCGGTAGTCGCTGCTTGTGGACCAAAAGTCTGGGTCTCGGAACCAGGCAGCGCGTTTGACCAGACTGTTTCTCTTTGTATGTTGAATCCCATTGGTTCTTTGGGGTTGGAATAAGCTGACATCATAATCCAAGTTTTCGTGTCGGATAAAAGGGCATAGAAAGATGGTGGAAGAAAAAGAAGGAACGATAGAGTTGTGGAACGAGCGGGGACTAATGCAACGGCTCAAGTGTCAATTGGCGCAGCCGCGGTGAGGCTTGGAGTTGTAAGCCATGCAAGAATATGATTGGACAAACTGCTTGCTTGGACCCCACTGGGCTTGGGCTGAGCAATGCTATTGGACTACCTCAATTAGACTTTTCGATCGATTGGCTTGGCATTCGCCGATTGATTCGGAGCTTTTGCCGAGTATATGTCTCCTGAGGCATCGACTGCATACCTTTCTGCCCACCATTCACGTATACAGTCCTGCATATGGCGAGATGTCCGATAAATCATAAGGTGACCTCGCCATCAAGCTGAAAATTTGTATGCAGACTTTTCTCTTGAAGATTTTTCTCGTCGCCTAAGCAGAAAAAGAATGACGTCATCTCAGTCAAACTCCAACACCATAAGCGGATCGCCACGAGTACCTGCCGTTGGAAAAGCCTTTCAGTGGCGGGAAGGCAAAGAGCAGCCATGCGAAGACTCGTAACTCCTGATAATGAGTAATAATTGAGGTTGAACAAGCCTTTGTTCATCTTTTGTTCAATCGCCACACGGCTGAATAGCCAGGCCTTGTCACTTGATGGTACGGTGGAATTTGAAAGAATCCAGAAAGGATGGCCTTTCGCATTTTAGTCACTCCTGAGAAAGCTTGTAGGGACATATCATAGTGCTGAAGTTTATACACTTGATTGCAAAACCAGTGCGCGTGTCATGGACCTGGATCCACCTTATTTATCGTCCCGATGTACACGAACACAACTATATTTCCATTCCATGCCAGCTTTCCGTTGTCGATCTACGTATTCAGAAATATGATTTCTCATTTCTTTTTAGGTTTATTGTCTCATATAGCAGCACAGATATAACTGTCTCAAAAAGTATATTGAGTTAATCGGGTAGAGAATGCGCTGCAGGATTCGAGCCTGCTGTTAAAATCGAAAATTCCTACTGCTCCTCGGCCATGTATTAGATAGAGGAGAGTCACAAACTAGGTTTGCTACATTGTAATGATGGAATGCCTCCAGCTTATGCCCATATTCTATCAGCGTCCGGGGTAGGCTGAGATTGTGAATAGGTGGCATTGAGCAGCCCCTTCAGCGCTGGGAAACGAGACTAGCTGCTGAAATCTCCGGCCGTCGATGGAGCCAGGGATGTGATGTCCATCTGCTGTTTTCTCGAGCTTACCATTTTCAGAGTGTTAAATGCTGGCTACAAAATATGTATCTGGTATTCGTCAATGGCTGCCTTGGTATATGCGATGTACTCAATGCTGAATACTGGATGCGGTAATGACATGTCATCAGATTTGGACAGTGATCGCAATCGTCTGTGGCCTGACCTTTACCCTCATCCCATTTATCCAAGATTTCCCGCATTAATAGGTGAACGGTCGAGAGGGAAGTTGATTGAGAACCTATAGTGACATCCATATAAAGGATACCGCTCGATAAACCGTTGAAAGTCGCGGAAACCGCTCGTATAAATATCCTTCGTCGACTACGACCCCGGCGTGTTTGGAATGGTTACTCACCCCAGGTGTCTCCAGGTTTGCTCCTTACGTATGCATCACCGGTGTCTCGGCTAGAAAGGCATCACATCTAAGTAGACACGGATGAGATAGCTCCGTGGCTGAAAGGCCGAGAACAACCTCTGTCCGCATTCAAAGGCGAATTATGGACACGGTATCACGGCCACTAATCAGCTGGGGCAGCAGTAATGCACTTGAGCAAACACACCAGCTTGTCATTTAGATACATAATCACTCTATGTAGGACCGAAGCCGGCGGTCATGATTAGGATACGTGCCGCATAGCTGCCTGCGGGGCTGGCTAAATATTTCGCGCTTTGCTGCTTAAGATACGAAGAGACAAGAATCAATAACCGGGACACAATTCTTGGTATTATTATATATAATAGTGCCTCGGAGATAGAAATAGAGATGGATGGGAAGTTACATATCCCCTCTGCTGGGAGAGGTCAGGGCTAACGAAGCCATCCATTGATCCGCTGTATTAGTGCTATCATTACATTGAAATTGCGTTTCTTAATTCCCAGCGGGCTTCTGGCCCAAAACAACGGTGCTGCATTGCTCAGAATCGTACTTAATAAGGCACCTGGAAGGTATACTCACTGCTCTTGATAAGCATGGATTTTCGGATCACGCAACCCTCTTCTCATCTCCACTAGATATAGCTCGACCTCGGCCCGACTCCACTATAAGGCTCATCAGCTCAGTCTGGCCCCCTATATATTTTTCAACTAGTCAGTTAATGCATACTCCAAGAACATGTGTCAATAGCATCATGGACCATCCCTCGATTCCTTCCTCCCATTGCAGTCTGTTATATCGGCCTAGCTCTTTCAAATGATGGTCCTTGGCCCAAGGCCCGATAGGAGCTTTGAACCGATGTTCAACGACGTTTTCGAATCCAGCGGCGATCATCTTGCCTTTTGCTTCGTCAACAATTCTCAGTGTTTTCCCGAACGCATCACCGGCCTTGAGGGAAACTTTTCCCCATTCTTCGAATATGGTACCATCCGTACTACCATCATCGGATTTGGGAACAACCGACTGCTCCACTTGCTCAATATAACCACCTGGTTTTAAATGTCTACCAAAAGTCTCATTTCTCAGTCCTGCAATCTTTTGATAGTGTCACACCTACCTAAAAGCCTGTTCGTAGAACTTTCCCCAGTCCGCAACACATCCATATAGACCACGCACATGGATGAAATCAAAATCATTGGGCGAATAAACCCACTCCTCACAACAGTCATCGATTTCAAATTGAACATTTGGCGGCACCAAACTTGGCTGAATTGGGGAGAGATCGGTACCGATTACTTTTGCAGAGGGATGCTGCTCCGCAAAGTCACTATGCCATAAAATTAGGAAAGATAACAAACTCAAAAATGGTTGGGGTTGAACATCGCCCATATGCCCGTTCCTGTTCCAATATCTAACACCTTCTATATCGAGTTTGAGCTCTCAGCTAAAAGCAATCAATTGATTCGAGAGTACTTACTTGAATAGTCTCCGATATGGGTGCCAAGTATAATTTTCCGCGAAGCATGAGAGTGTATAAATGATGACTGGAGCTTCGGTGTTATTGGTGACTTTACATCAATGTGTAGATGCATCTTACGTTAAATCAGTGTGGTCCATGGCGCGCTCGTCATTTGGACCCCTATCGGAATCTCAGTTGGTGCCACTTTTAACAGTTCTCTATCGTATCCCGTACCAATACGCGCCAGAGTGATATGCATGGTATCGGCGCCCATTCTCATAATGGTAATTCATGATACTACTGCGAAGTGAGGTCAATTCCCTATCCAAGAGGAAGACATAAAGGGTTAGTAAATTAGCCTAGATTGAAACGTCCAGGTCTGAGCGTACGAATCGACATTTTCGCTATAGGCCGAATCCGATTCCGAATCCTGGTGATTGTTTAAGCGTAGTTCTTGTTGACCACTGTACCAAAAGAGTCCAGGTATCTGAATTCCGCCAACAGTTTCCATGGACGCTAGAACTAGTAAAACTTACCACCGGGATATGGGTATAATCAGCCATCGTTGGTAGCCACTATGTCCCCAACAATAAATGTAATGATGAACACTTGAAAAAGCACATTTTGGGCCACGGCAAAGGGACTCTTGGGGTTATATGTTTGCGTGAACAGACTAGGACACGGCCCGCCGCGGAATCCACGAAAGCTTCCGCAGCAAATCATTTCATTCATGTTCCCAGAGTCATCCGCAGTCCGCTCGCAGCAGCGCAGCAGCGCGAATCAAATTACGCCATCTGGTCGCCATGGGGGGTGCATGCTAAAACCTAATGTCTAAATGGCGAGATGGCCCGTCACCGCATGATAACACCCCTGCGCAATTGCTTAATATGTATAACCAGTCCTTTCCCAGTTCCTTCGGATGTTTGCTTTCGTAGACAGTTATTGTCGTGTCTGAATAAACTGATACATCAACGACATAGATACAGCTGGATTGGTGGCTAATAAGTAACCCTGCACACAACATGACTAGTATTGACGAGCTCCACACCGGGAATCTTTTATGGCTGACTGCAGCTGCATATGTTGGTTACACCACATATCGCTTGCTCTACAATCTCTTTTGGCATCCATTGGCTTCCTTTCGTGGTCCAACCATTGCAGCAGTTACGCCTCTTTACAAGGCGTATATCGACCTTGTCGCCAAATCGTCTTTCGTGCATACTCTTGAGAAGTTGCATGCGCAATACGGTAAGAAACTGCCAATCGCCTGGCGAAATCGATTTTGCTGACGCATAGTCGTAGGCGACATCGTTCGTGTTGGTCCTAACGAGGTATTCTCCGATCCCGAAATACACCGCACATGGACTGAAATGGATGGAACAGATCCACTTTAGTTCGCCCTCAGCGTACCTGGAAATCTACAATGCAAGCAACAAATGGGACAAAGAAAAAAGCTTATATCACAGTTTCGGCGAGGATCGTTCATCATTTGGCTTTCTGACATACAATGAGGCCAAGGAAAGAAGAGATGTATTATTGAAGTTGTTTTCGAAAAGGGCGATCGCAGATGTTCAGGGGCTTGTTTTAGAAAAGGTAATTCGGCTTTTCAAAGCATCCGTCCCTAACTATATTCCTCATCTTAAGTAACATAATGCAAGGTTACAAAGTTGTGTGATTCGTTCGAAAAGCTGGGTTCCAAACCCGCAGATCTTTTTTACGCGTATCGATGCATGTCTGTGGATGTTATTACCTGTGATTTTCCCCCCGGTCGCTGATTCATAAAGATAAAGTTCTCTGACAAAACCTTTGGAGAGCAGATCTATGTTTTGGGAATGATATCGACGCTATTGGTGCACCTGACTACGAGGCACCAATAGTGAAGGCCATGGATTCGTCTCTCCCAGTCTTCGTTGGCTTTAAACACTCGTCTCTCTTAAAAGGGTCAATTATGAATTGTCCTCCGAAATTGTCCAAGATCGTCAGCCCAGCTACTTCGGGACTTGTGGACTTGCAACAGGTTTGTTTTTATGAATCGACGAGCCAATTTTGCAACGGTTTATTGACACTCTCTCCAGCTCCTTAAAGGTCAAATAAATGATTTGACCAAAGATCCCAAAAATTTACAGAATCTACCACACTCAACAACTATATACCACCAGCTGCTTCGTCCAGATGCATACCGTAGTGGAACTGTTCCCAGCGGAGGAAGTCTCTACGAGGAATCCCAAGCTCTGCTATTTGGGGGTGCCGATACAACCGGAGCAACCCTTATGCATGGATCTTTCTATATATTGACGTTGCCAACAGTATATGCAAAGTTGAAAGCAGAGCTATTGTCTGCTTGGCCTGCTTTAGATGAAATTCCCAGCCTATCTGAGTTGGAAAAGCTTCCGTATTTGGTAATACCCTCTTCCCGGCCAATTTTTATGGCATTTCAACATGCTAACCTCTCTTGATTCATAGACTGCTGTCATCAAAGAATCTCTCAGGATGAGCCCTGGTGTTGCGTCGCCGCTTCCACGTGTGGTGCCATCTTCGGGTGCAGTTATACACAAGACTTTCATCCCTGGTGATGTAAGATAAAACAAAGCCACTTACCACTCCAATCAAATAGCTGGTTATTTACCCTTTCTAGGTCGTCGTTGAAATGAGTAGTCACTTTGTACACCGCAACGAAACTATATTCCCCAATCCAGATGAGTTCAATCCCGACAGATGGCTAGAAGCTAGGGGAACGGATCTCGACAAATGGCTTGTTGCATTTTCAACAGGTCCACGAAGATGTCTTGGTTCAAAGTAAGTTATGCAGTATCGCTAATCAAACTTTGACTCGGGTTGCACAATGAGATTATCTAATCTTTTGCCCCCCTTTTACAGCCTTGCTTGGGCAGAGCTTTATCTCTGTTTTGCGCACGTTTTCCGAAAGTTTACGGTTGAGGTTGGCCCTTCTAGGTATGTCGTTATGTGAAAAACAGTTTACATGAGACATCTAACATTTGATTCCATAGCCCCAAAAAGCTTGAATGGCGTGATTGTTTCTTGCCGGAGTACCGCGGACCACATCTGAAAGCAATCTTGACTAAAGAAGCGTCTTGATTCATTTCTTACAGTATGCAGAAGGGTGAATGGTATACAGAGCAAGCTTTCCTAGAAAGCTCTGGTGAAATTCTCTGTAACTGGACATATCATTGATCTAAGTTAGTCTTAGTTTGGGAAAGAAATCGTCATCACACTTTTGATCACTTCAAGTTAATTCCACGATTTCTATGCAAAAGAGAGCAACTAGAAATTGCAAGCAACAAACACAGATACATTACTATAAGCAGTCAATATCGAGTTTCCGATCCAAACTGTGTTATATGAACTCTAAATTAGCAGAAACAAATTCTCAAATTATTTAAGTCGTGCCATCCTAATGATAATCTGAGTGTTTAATAGCGGACACCCCGATTCAAAGGTCCACAAAACAGTCATGATACGTAACTGTTGAAATTGTACAATTAATGTCCCAGTTCTTGCTCGGGATAGGAGACGCTGGAGGGATATCTTCGGATTGTCGCATTTGCCCGTCTAGTAAGATGACCTGTTTGAATTGAAGCTAGAGAATCTGGCCCAGTCGATCTTCATCATTATCCAGTCTTGATTGTTTCCAGAGTGCCGGTCCACGAACTCGTGGAAACTGGAAAAGCCCCCGATAAAGATAACGACAGGAAGTCCACTAAAGAGATCCGTTGAGTTTCTTTAGAAGGACTTCGCTATTTTGCAGTGATTATTGATCATGTTAATCATTGTAAGATCCATCATACTCACCTCATCCACGAACATGATGGTTTTACGGAACTAGAGATTTCTCACTCAAGCAGTCGCCGGTATTCCTTACAAGTGGTTAATCGAGATCCCCAGAGATGTATGGTACGTATTCCCACTAATGTTGTCCGCTGCCGCGCCTGTTGGAGCCATCAAGATTACTTCATGTATCTTCTAGTGAGGTCCATTCCGTGCACAATGGCTCGGATGATCTAGTTCTTACCGGTACCTCCTTCTCCTCCTACATAGAGCAGAGCCTGCTTTCGTTATGTTAAATCATAGGGATAATGAGCCCATTGCAGGGCGTCAGATAGTATCCGTTGGACAATCAATTTTTGTTTTTGATTTAGTAGAATTTGTTCAATAACCAGAGATGTGAGAGAAGCTCCACTTGTATTTTCGTCAACTTGAATTCAGTTAATTCCGGCGGTATAAATGGTGGTTAAAACAGGGTTACCAGCGCTCGTGTCGGCGATACCACGCTGCTGTGGCCTATTGGGGTCCTGTCTCAATCTCAGAGCGGGCTGAACTCAAGGGTGCCCTGTCACTCCCCTAGAACAGGTTTGTGTCAGGTGGTTTTCCTATCCCGGTATCCCTCTTGCGATCACTTCGGCTTACTACGAGTACATGCAAAGCCCCCACACATCTTTTCTACGTCGCAGACGAAAAATTCTCGGCTGCCTCAGCCCATCTTTCGATTGGCTGCTCCACTAATGTGGAGAGATTTAAATCATTTAATATGGTATCCACTCGGATCCATATGCATGGGCATTCTACACGTCAGATTCCGACGCATAGGGTAGCCCGCGATTATAAACCGGTAAGTAACGCGGGAGACCCACCGCGCAGCGGAAGAGCGCACATCAATAAGAGTGTGAAGAAATAAGAGTCTTGATTGTTATAGTTGATTGCAAAACAAGTGCGCGTGTCACGAACCTAGATCCACCTTACTCTGTAGTTAAACAGCGTTGTGTCGAGATACGTCAGGTTTGGTTGAACGGCACAAAGGTTCCTTGAGTTATAGTCGACGAGATGAGTAACAAGATCTTTGCAGCGGTCTGGTTATCTCTAAAGGTGTCTATCCTATGTCGTCCTTCGCCCACCACATTATCACATCGAATGAACACATAGCTTAGTTATGTACACGAATCGCTTCTCTCTATATTTGGCCCCATATTATAACCAGCTCAAACATCTTACCGCCAAATAATAAAACGTTGGATCATTCTTTATTCCTACGCAAGACTTTCCAGGGTTAAGAGTAATTCGGCAAGCGTAGTACCAAGAACACACCCGGTGTCGTATGTAGATGGAAGGACAGTTTGTGGCCCGGTTTGATTTTTGTATCCGAGTTGTAGTAGAGTCGCTTCCAGTGAGTTATATTGTGGGAAGCCGTATCTGGATCCATCATGTAAGCTGCTACACTTCCCATCCACACGAGAAAGTTACTTACGTCGTCAAACCATTCTCCGGATCAGTAGCAAATGCCACCCACGCTTTCCTCAAATAGTCTGCAATTGCAGTCTCTTCCTGCGTCCTTGCAACAATATTCTCAATATCCTTATCCGTGTTGAAAATAATGGGAACCTCACTTCCATGCCAAGCTCCAGAATCCGGGGAATTCGTCAGTCTCAAATTCGGAAACTCGCCGAAATACCTGTATCTCCATGTCGGAACGTTCTTGCTCACAGAAGCCTCGGCTCGGTAACCGCTGGGACATGTAAAAATCACAAAGTTGAGATAATCCCATTGAGCCTCTGTAAATGTAACATTTTGGGCGTCAAAGATCGGACGGAATACGCCTACTTCGTTGTTGTTGCTTCCCAGAAACAGTGGTCTTTTGATAAAGTTTCCTGCGGCTGAGCGAGTGACATAGTCGCTGAAGACGGTGATGTTATCGATGGTTGGGCCGAATAGGCCCGTTGCCCCTGCGATACCCGTGCTGACTGGGATGGCATCTTGAATATCCTGCCAATCCTTGGATCGCATGCAACTGAGCACCGTGTTGGGATTGGAAGTCGCGTCTCCGCATCCGAGAGTGGCAGTGACATTGTGCCACCTCGAGCCCGATGTGGTCTGGTCAGCTTGAGCTCCTGGTAAGTATACATTGCCAGACTCGGCTATAAAGCCTGCCACGATTGGATCAGATGTCCAGGCATAGGTGTAATAGTCGACTGATTGTCCACCGGCTGACTGTCCGAAGATTGTGATGCGATCGGGGTCTCCGCCAAAGGCTGCGATGTTATCCCGTACCCATTCTATTGCAAGACGCTGATCGAGCAATCCGAGATTGTTTCTTATATTTGGGTCTCCAGGGAAGCCGAAAATATTCAGCCGATAGCTTCATGTTCATGTCAACTATCTGATGTATGGTGATATGCCCACGAGTACTCACTTTGCAGAAACAATAATGACATCCTCAAGATCCACGATGTATTTGCCATTATACGCTTTATTATTAGTCGTACCAGTATTAAAACCCCCTCCATAAATCCAAAACAGCACCGGCTTTAATGTACCATTGGTAGCTGGCTTGGTCCATACATTGAGAGTGAGACAATCCTCACTGTACTGCACCCCCGGTTGTTCTAACAGATTTTCCAGTATAGGGATTGCCTGCGGCGTGAGACTGAATTCTGCTGATCGAGCTATCAGCTCCTCTCTGGGTGCAAATGTGGCGTTTGCTGGGCAACTATATCCCTAGCTTACTATGAGTCTTGGGCGACGAAAAACTTTATTGCAAGATTGAATATACTCACAAACTTTGTAGCATCTATAATTCCCGTCCCATTGAATCGCTCAGGAGGAGCCCATCTTAATTGGCCGACTGGGGGTTGTGCCTGTGGCGATTTAGATTCTAACGCATTTGTTTTTGGAGGATTGACAATTGACTGACGTAAGGTATACCCAAATACTCTTGGACCTGGTATGTTGTGCCTGACGCAAATCTTCCTCGCACCTGACCTGAAGTTGTCTGTACGGCTAAGGAAGACGCCACTGTTTGGCTTATGGATAATCCAACCCCTAACAGGAGGAGTGAACCTGTTCTCGAAAACATGACAATTCTAGTGCGTGAAAGCAACTCTTTTATATTAGATACCGATGTAGGTAGCACTGAAAAATGTAGGCTCAATTATACATCTCAGAAGAATATGAAAAATAAATAAAGTAAACGAATGTCACTTGGTTGGAGGAATTATTGAGCTGGAGTGCTATTTTGCTCATAGACCAACGAATCAATGATTAGTCCGACAACCATGATCCAAATTATGAGCTCATACAAACGCCTATGCAGTCTAATGCATGCATGGCAAGGTCAATCACTAGACACCAATAGCTGAGGGGATTGGTGGGTTACCTTACATATCCACGAGCCATCTCCCAAGGCTTTCTCCCATGGTACATACTTGGATGGGAAGTACGTTCGAATACCTACGTTACGACCCCCCTATGTAGACGCAATCCACAAACTGCTTTTTGTATGTGAGGACCGCTTTGTAATGCCATGGCACTTATCTCCGGAGATATCGAATTCAGGTCTCTTGAGCAAAGTTTAGATCGAGCTAGGGTTCCTTCCGAGCCTTGAGATCGTCAACTCTGACGCAATGGCATCGATCTAAATCGTGTAGTTTGTGGATCATGATCGGCAAAAAGTTCTACAAATAGCAAAGTAGTATCTGTAATAGTGATACCCCGCATCCTTCGGCGTTCCATGCTGTCAAATGACTTGTATCGCGAAGTACTCTTGACGCCAGCTAGGATAGAGACGTGGAAAGCCACATCTACTAGATGAAAAGTCCAATAGAGCTCAAATGTCATTACGATAGAGGAAATATCGCTGGCTCATCGGCTAATCTTCTGGATGGAGTTACGGTGAAAATAGCGTAGTATACCGCTAGATGGAGTGGTGCAAGCAGCAAGGGAGATCGTCGTAGTCTACCTAGGTAATCGGTGATGCATCATAGTTAGCACACTATATCAGCTATTTATGTAAGTCTCCACTCCAATAGCCAATGCTTTTCATACACAGACCAGGTCGGATATATTAAATCAGATGTGTATAATTTTCTTCGATCACATCTGAGTATATAACGCACAGAAAGCCGCTTGCATGTCGGCCGCTTAAGGAATGTGTCAGTGAGCCCTAATGCATTGCCGCTTCCGTACTTCAACAAACATCCAGAAGTGGCATAAAGTTGATTTCCACTGAAATCAAGTGCCAGCTTTATGTTAATCGAGCTGTGGGTATGATTGATCACTCTGCTATTCTCGGCTACAGTGATCATGCACAAAGAAATGGATATTTGTCGCGCACAAGCTTATATTACCGCTCAACGAGCTACAAATGATACTACCTAGGTATCAATTCGAGACGTCTGCTGGACCGGGGGGGGGGGGTTTTTTTGTTCGATATCTAACTAGATTTCCGTTTTCAGCTCCACTACCACTCCGGGTGACATTCGTGATATTTTTGGGCTTTACCTAGGTACAGAAAATGCCCTATCTTAGATAGGAAGTGTCGGGGTTTGAAGACACTGAACAACGTGGAACTATATATCCAACATAACATTTGAACTCAACTGTTAACAGTTTTGACCATATGCCTACCGAGATAATAAGTACTATTGCTTGTACCTGATAAATAGATAAAATTCACGAAGCGAAAACTGCTCAATCTCTTGTCATGTCTTTCATCTCCCCACATGTTACAACCGAGTTTTCTCTTAATCGCAGAGCTGCCTTAATGCCCTTTTCATAGCCAGTTCGAAGGAAGATAGGACTGCAAGATGCATTATTCCCTTTTCTCCGAAGTTCCGTCTTACCTTTACAGTAACACTGATATTCCCGACTGGAAGCCCACCTCGGCCCAGCAGGCCACGGCGCTGATATCCCCCTTGACATTCGGCAACCTTTTGAACTCAACCCGAACGGTGGGCAGTCCAACTGCAGCCGATTACGCGTTCTCTGATAGAATTATCCAGTAATGGACCAATTTTGCAAAGTCCGGAAATCCCAATCTTCCCCTCACGGGACAACCTGAATGGCTTTGGTACTATGCTAGCTCTCTTGATAGTAATAATTCAACGGAAACGCGGGTTATCGGGATCTTGGAAAATAATTCAAGAAAATTTGAGCTATGATTATAGCCGGCTTGGGCTCATTCGTAGTTATAGAAATATCTCTGGTGGCTTGGCTCAGGAATGGAGCTCGTTTAATAGTTTTCACGGCCCTGATGCCCATCAGCGGTTGTTTAGCCGCTTTGGAATTTCAGGCAAACAATGTTGGACGTCAGACAAAGTGGCCATCGGTTGATTAGAAAAAACATATCCCAGATTCGGAATTTGCACACTCTGTGTGGATTCACGAGATACCGAATACTCTCCTTTACTCCTGTTTTGTATCATTCAGTGTTGATATTCAATGTACCTTGCTAGAGCAAGTGCAGAACCATTCTTCTCATTTGATTTGATTGAGAAATGCGAATATGCGTCTGGACCCTAACCAGCCCAATTGCAGGTGCAATGGTGGAAAGACCATAAAAAGGAGTCGTGGGGAATATGGAGGCATTTATTCACACGTCTAAATGAACCCGGAACCGAGCCGTAGATTCGCAAATGGACTTTCCGTTTATGTGTCGAATGCTGTGATACCGATGGCCCTGTGACGAGTCAACTAAGGGCATTGCTGGACCGCGTAGTATAAGGGCGCCACGACAAGTATGGGCGGCTCAGAGTATCTATTGTTCCTCTCCCAGAGGTACCACAATCGCATGCGACAAGATATCCGCATGCTTGGCCATCCTTGTTCAGGCTCCACCACGCTTGAAGAAATCTTCAGACAGGTGTTCTAGATGATCAAGGTGACTCGGCTGCAATGATCTGCATCATGGCACAAAGTATATCAGGAAACTCCACAAATCGAGGACCGACAAGTCATATGAACATCGAAAGTAGTTGCACATGTCTGGTCATATATTATGTATATGCATATTGGAAGCCGAGCAGGTCTCCAATGACGAGACCGTAACTCAGCACATTGCTTCTTGGCGATCAAGATTCCCCGGGAGACTGAAAATTCGACCCGTGAAGCTGGCTCTTAATAGATGCAGTGCGCTTGAGATTATACAGGTCCTTTCGCCGGATCGGAATATCCCCATGATTCTTCTCCAACTCCGCCAGCACCTTCCTCGCCGGCACCTTGGCGTTGAACATAGCTATAATCTCGTCTTTGATTCCTGGCGACAAAAATAATTGCCGCTGCTTAGCATGCTCTGCCACATCCTCCGACAAAAAATGATTATGAACATCAGATACCATGGTCGCTTTCCACGCCCCCTCATCTCCAGGCTTGATCTGAAACCGAAAGGGACACGAGACTTTCCTCGTAGGACGGGTATATCGACGTCGACGATCGGCCTCGGTGACGCGATGACTGTTCTTGTATGCTCCACCGCGATCGCAGCCCAGAGTGACGCTTCGAAGGTTTCCCATGGCAGTTTTATTGGAGCGTTGGATAACGATGCCGTAGCCTTGTTTGTGTTTCGCTAACCAGCGATTGATTTCGTCGGCGACTTCCTTGTAGTCCATTTGCATCGGATACATGTTCATAGGTGGCAGGGAGCCTCGGGCATGTGGTTCATAGTCGGGGATGATAGTCGCTGCGTCCTTTGCGAAGGGATCTGTGTAATCGTCGTCTGAGTCGTGGAAGAGAGAGTCCGAGTCGCTTGCCTCTCTGGCTGGTCGCAATTGCCTGCGGCTTGCGTTCTGTGTCGGTCGGAATTGTCCATGGAGTACTCTCTGTGCTTCCGCTACCTTATCGGATGCCTTGGATTTGCGTGGAATAGGCGATTCAGTCTTGTCGGACGTCTTGTTCAGATAAGATCTGAGGTCAAATGGCGCTGAGTCCGGAGCTTGCATTGGAGGCACCGGAGGCGGGTCCAATGCCCATTTGAAAAGGTGAGATCTGAAATCTGCCATTGTCAATTTCTCGCCATGAGAAATCTGAAAGACGAGATGGCTAGGCCTCCAAATCTTGATGAGTGATGACAATGAATAATCGCAACCTTAACGCGCTGGAGATAAGATAATTTGGAGGAATTGCGCTTTACCTGATTAGGGTTAGTTTGTTTATAGCCCAGAGTTTCGTCTTTATTTTAATTTTGTTGCTTTAAGAAGACTTCTCTCCACTTTTAGGGCAATAGCTCCCCATCTTTCGCGATTCTTAGGCGGTAGACCAATCTTTTGATTGTACTGAGCACGCAGTTGTTATCTAGCCTCTATGCTCAAGAACGGTGGTGATCGCTTACGAACTCCCACACGACTTCCAGAAGTTAAGAAAGCCGAAGAAGCGAGGAAGGCCGCCGATGTATGAAGGAGCATTACTCGATAGATCAGGCTACTCTTTCATCATTGGAGCTGGACTTTTGCTTCCAGACAGCGATCAGCTGTGCCCTGGCATTGTACTTGCTGTGACGTCGCTCCTGAAATGAAATCACAAATTCTGAACTAGATATGTCCCCGAGGAAGAATCTCCCGCCGGATTCATTGACCAGTTCTGAAAGCCACCCACGAATTGGTACTCTTGACCCAGGTTAGTATCAAAATCAGTCACGCTGAAATCAGCTACTCCAGGCATAAAAGACCCAAGGAGATAATTTTCAATCGACGGTACCCCCCCTGACACGCTGTCCGCCATCGGTGAAGCGCCGAAGAAGTGAGGCGTGTTAACAAAGTTCTCTTGGTTCGGTCCGTCATCATTTTGTGCCATACGTCGTCCGGAATTTGTCATGCCTGTGTCACGACGGTCATCAATTGTGGTTGTCTCGTTGCTATTTCGGGTAGATTGTCCCGTTGTTCTCTCCCGTCGATCCCAGAGTTGTTTAAGCATTCGAGCATAAGTGTGACAAATATGCGACTCGGTAGATGGTGCCCTTTTCATGACAGCCACAAAGTTGCGCGCAAGGGAGATGACTTCTTGACGCTGGTCTGACGTCTGGAATGCCCCGGCGCAATCTGCTTTGTTTAATAGTACTGCAGCGTAGACTCCGTATCTTTATCGCAAAGTAAGTAAACTTTGAGCCTAGATAGGTAATTTATTGAAGCTTACAGGTAATAACGCGAAGGCAAATAACATATCCCTTGACGAGGATCAAGGCTATTCATCAGACCCAACAGATTCATAGCTGCACTGATGGCGTCAAATATGTACCTCCCGTCCGGAGACAACATGATACCGCCGGCAAAAAACTCTGCAAAGATGCGCCTGTTATGATGGTCCTTGTTTGCGGTGCATGGCATCGAGGCTCGTGTCAAGACAGCTTGAAACGAGAAGGCATTGGTATACAGACAGACATACTCGTACATGATCATCAAAGTCGTCTTTATCTTTGCAGATACCGCAATACCGCTCCATGTCGAATGCCAAGTAGTCGCTGAAGTGCGAAAGTCATCGAGGTATCGCGCGTAGTTGCCTTCTAGCACCATTGCCATTGTTCGGTCCTTTGAAGAATAGAGAACTGCATGCGCATTGTGTAGAATTTGTGTTAGTTCCATGGTTGCTTGTAACATTGACGCATAGTCTTCAGTGACATCTCCCTGAAGTGGCTGGAGACTCGGGAAGTCTTTTGCAGTGAAGTTTGCATTGAGAGACGGCCCTCGGGACCAGAATGATTGTCCAAGACGCACCGAAATCTGTCGATCGGCCATAAATATGTCTATCGAAAATCAGTAAGGATAGATACGGTGGAAATAGATGCGGTTAATTTAAGACTTACATGCCCAAATCAGTCGATTCTGCTCACTCTGCTCTTTTGACTCGCTGCCATCACTATTCCGAAAAGCACCCTGATCCAATCGCTGAAGATATCCCTGCCGCACCGCAAGACCAACAAGAGACCAGGCCGTTCGATCCTCACTGAAAAGACTCTTTGGTGACTCCGAGGCTGTTTCTTGTATTTGAATATGAGGCAGCCACTCGGCTAGTATTAATAGACCCTCTACGGTTCGCGGAGTTTGTGTCCATGGATGCGTTAGTAGTACATCGATTAGAAGACGCTGTACATGGTCCCAGCAGTACCGGTGAGTCAGTGAGTGTTGAGTGTCATCTCTTGATGCGATAGTTAGTATTGCCGTGAGGAGGAAGTAATCTGACTTTTGCAATTTTTCCGTGCTTCCTGGCTGTACGAAGGAGGAAGGGACGATAGGGAAGTAGGGATGGTATTTGTGGTGGTATCTAGTAAATTGTTAGCACAATTATCTTCTCTTGTTTTGATCGAAAGATTGACATAAACAGCAGCTCAAAAACTAGGCTGGGACGTAACAATCCCCTTTGCACCAACACATAGTCTTCAAAGGGCCGTGGCGACGCCTTGTGACGATTCTGAGCCTCGTCGGCCCCCATAGAGGACGCCGATCCATCTCGAGCCAATAGATTCGAGTTGATGTTTGAGTTTTGTATATTCGAAGTCTGGACCGCTGATTGACTAGATGTTTGCGTTTCTCCGGATCTAGCTAATATCTGCAGCGCATCAGAAGGATTGCAGAGTTCCATGGCTAGAACATCTCCATGTCCTTGCTCTGGACCACTGTCTCCATCAATCGAGACATTACCACGGAGTTTTTGTACATCACATGATGTATTGAAAGGAACATTCTCGGGTGCAGTGGCTCTCCTCAAGGAGGGGGATGATGTCTCTATAATCCCCGCCGTCGAAGTAGCCCGTTTATGTCGAAAGTTACCTCCACGCCGCGATTCAGCAAGGATGCATTCACTTCCGGAGAAATGACAAGACACGCAAGGAGCTTTTTTAGGTTCTCCGATGCTGTCACTGAAACAATCAGGGGTTAGCCACTAAATGCTCCGTTCCGATGGCAAGATAAAAAGGGTGGTCTCACAAATCACACCGGATTTTTCGGTGTCGGCAGCGCAAACAAGCGCGATACGACCTTTTGCCTGTGCTGGCCGTCATTTTGTAATCCTTAATTCGGTAATAGGTGGATGGTTGAGCGGAGAAATAAAAGGATCACAAGACATAAGTATTTGAGGTTGTCGGCTATAGACGGCTATTGTACCGGAATTGAGCCCGAAGTATAAGCCCATAACCCAGAATTCACGATCAACTCAATTGCATCAGTTTGAGAACTACCATTGAAATGAATCAAGATATATTTATTTTGTTTAAACAGACAGGCCTCTAGATTATTCGCTTCCGTAAGTCTACATTTTCTATCCGGAATTACGCTACAGATAAATGTGAATCCATGGAGAAATATACTGCCATGCAAGGTCTGAGGGTGGCTCGAGAGAAATATAATATTCGCGTAACAACCCTTATATACTTGAGCCTGGGGAATAGACTCGGAAATGTGTGTTATGTGAGGTCTGTCTTTTTGCTAACCATTCAAAAATATGCTTGCACGTAGATAGTAGAATGAGGGATGGAGCGGTATGTGTTGACAATATGTAGAAATCCATCATTCAAGGCCACTTAAGTATATATGCAATAGCCTTTTACCATCTAGTCATCACTTTCTGCAGATAATCGAACGAAACCAAAGAACAAAATTGAGTATACCCAGCATTACATGCTTAACAATTAAGGCAATCCCATACGCTCGTCGCTATGGGGATTAAAGCCCCAGGCTAGCATGCTATCATCGTGTACAGTTGCCCGCCTCATATCTCTCCTATACTTCGTCGTAAACTCGCCACCAATCGCCCGGTGCATTGTACATGTATTGTCCCAGACAATCATATCTCCAACATCCTTCCACTCAGCTTCAATAACATACTTCTCTTGCGTTGCGTGTTCAAAGAGCCTGTCTAGAATAGCCCGCGACTCATCCGGTGTTACACCTTCTAGAGAATGTATATGTTTCGCAAGATATATAGTAGGAAGTCTCGAGCGTTCATGGATTTGGAGAAGTAGATGACGACTCATAAAATGATCAGTCGGGTCTACATCCTTGTACCATTCCGGAGCTGCAATTTTCTTCGAATGTAGGATTGAGTGACGCGCTATAAAGTTTTTCTCATGAAGATACCTTTTAAAGTCTTCGTCCAAGTTGCGGTATGCAGCCCTCATATCAGCAAAGGCGGTTGAGCCACCAGTACCGGGAGGAGGGAGCTCATGGGCAAGAAGAAGGGAATAACCAGCGCGGCGGGGATTGAAGCTGGAATCTGTGTGGAAAAGGGAGTTTCCCTGTGAAGAGTGAGTCGCCCAGGTGGTTGATTCCGAGAAATGATAGTGTGAATATAAGGTGCATACCTTGTTGGCTTGTCCACGAGGGCTGCTAAGGTCAACAATAGAGCCGTCGACATCAATGTTCCCAACGTCAAAAAGCTCATTGTATTTTAAGCGATGAACACGGCCGGCTTTGTTGTATGGGGTCACATCATCGAGCTCACCGAATTTGCGAGCAAGCTCTAGATGAGTCTCGTCGTTTAGTTTCGTCTTTCGGATAATAGCAAAGCCATACTATGTTGTGATGTCAGCTATATGCCTTAATCAAATTCCTTGGGATAAGCCGCCCTACTTTTGTAACAGCATCTCTGATAAAGTTGTATGCCTCCTCAGTCACGCCATTGGTAAAGTCAAGACCTGTAATCTCCGCACCAAATCCATTCTTGATAACGTCGAGAGTAGGTTTCAGTGAGGTTTTTAAAGTAGAAGAGGTATCGGTGAATATAGTAGTACTTGACATGGTGATAGATGGATGAATAAACGTAGTGCAATTTTGCATCTGAGCAAGACGGGTTGTGGTGGTTTGAATCGAATCAGGGGGGAAGTAAGAACGGATTAATGGATTGGGACGAGATGATTCGCATTTTATACCCCGCAAATTGACTTGAAAGTGGCTTGCAAACTTTCAAGATGTCATTATCGGTAGCTTTTGCCAATTGTATCCTGATGGGGAGCATAAGCCGTCTATTGCCGTGTGGAGCGGATCTAGTACCGAGCGCTGTTCAAGGTATTGACATGTCAGCAAAGGCCTCCAAAACGTTATTAATGGGGACAGTACCAATCTATTGTTTGTTTACTTCATGAAATTTGAAGATTCCGCATAATCTTGCCCAATTGACCTTTCGGCTAAGGAGATCCCGTGGTGTTGTTTGGTCAATTTTGTTGGAAAGGGGGGCGGCGTCGTACGGAAAGACGTGACCTTGTCTAGAGCTGTGGAATTTAATATAATTATCTATTGAAAAACAAGGATTTCGTTACATTTACCTTGAATACCCACAAAAGTCTTCCACATCCCCGTCTGATGTCGTTTAGGGCAACCATGTCGATGTCCAGTGACCCGCGGAACCCTAATATCTTGCCTCTAAAACATGGCTATCATTCATAAACATCGCCATCTCTCAAACATATGGAACTATCTTGTCTGAATTATTCCAGGAAATGAGAACAATTGGATTTCTGAACTGCTCCCTCAAGTACCACGGCTATGGCCGGTTTCGATTACATCACAGGAAATAGGGAGATAAGTTCATGCGTCTGCGGCTTTTGATTCGGGACTATCTTTCTGGAATCATCGTTGTAATCGGATGTAGACATATGATTAACAAGAAGCTGAGATGTGAGTACTTATAGCAACACACGGACCGAATGGAATTGTAGAGTCTACTAACGCCACCAATCAACAATCAAGAGCAGCTCCGGTAAAGCGATCCTGAAGTTCAAACAAGTTTGCAAAATGTCTACAATAGTAAAAGAAACCAAGATTCAATCAGCTGCCTTCAAGCTGACCGATATTAACCCCGGATTTGGCGCGGAGGTTACTGAGTTTACTTTTCCAAGTGGCGTTCCGGAACGAAATTTTTCGTCTTCTCGAAGCTGCAGTGACCAATGCATGATTTAATTCATAGAATTACTTGAAACTTTCCATACCACTAACCTCGGTCATATAGCATGGCGTCGTCGTAGTTCGTGGCACTGATCTGACCGACAAAACTCATATCGAGTTGGCACGTAAATTTGGTGAACTCGATGATATGACACTATACAACATGGCTCGACGAAAACACCGACTGAAGTACATTGAGCTCTGTGATGTCAGCAATATGGAGGTGGATGGTGGCATCGTTGACCCAGAAACTCCTCGCGGCCATGCCGACAAAGTGAGCCAGTGTCCAAGTTACGGAATTTGTCTTCCTAGACTAACGGCATGCAGGGCAACCCATTATTCCACGTTGACTCAACCTTCAGTCCACGACGAGCAGGCTATTCGCTCCTCCTGGTCTATGAACTGCCCCCAAAAAACACTGGAGGTGGACTGGTCTTTGCAGACACGCGACAAGTCTAAGACGATCTCGACGATGCCACGAACCAGTATCACATGAAAAACGACTTCATCGTAGGACATTCTTTAGTGCAATCCAAGAAACAGGCATCACCCGAATTCTTCAAGGACCATAATCCTAATGACTACCCATTTGGACTTCACAAGTTGGTCTAACTACACGAAAAATCCGGAAGGATGAACCTTTACATTACCTCGCATATTCGTCATATTGAGAAACTTGATGAGAAGGAACCTCAGGAGCTGTTTGATAAGTTGTACAATCATGCTTAGCAGGGTAAGTATGTTGTTACCATTGACCGGAAGGGTGTGGGTGATTTGATGATTTGGGACAACACCTGTACCATGCACAGAGCCGTGGCAGTGCCTTTTTTGTACAAGTATCGAGGGGATATGAGACGTGCGACGGTCACGATTCGAGTAGTCAGGCATGGTGTTTGAATGAGCACTCTGATGTTAGCCAGTGACTGCCTTGAGGTTGCTGAATCTGGGCATTGTGGAATAAGGTAACTATTGTGCATATACAAGGCAATCCAAGTGTAATGTTTCTTCATCAAGAAACAATGGTTGGATTTGCCAATTTATCTCCGAATGAAACATTGATACAATCTCAAAATACTCCAGTCGGGAATATGATTGGCGCATGGGAAGTCAACGACTGACATGGACTTGTATGTTTTAACTCTCCAAACTTGAGCATACATCAATGTAACTCTATCAGTATAAGTCTCTAATGAATCCACTAAGAACTTTTGAATCCTGTTACAAAATTATGGAATTTAAAACCGGGGTGCGGTTATCTATATCGTTCTATACAACACCTCTACATGTCTCGAAGTCGTGAAAGAATCGGAAGAGTCATCTAATCTGTGTTTGCTTCCGCGTAAGGATTCTGAATACAATTCCTGAAAATCATAATCAATAGATGTAGACAAACTCATCGTTCTTCCGATCCGTCAAGTCCGCGAACGCATTATCGCCAATCTCCTCGCGAGCTTCTTGGTTTTCATCGGATTCGTTATTCTCCTCAATGTCATGATAGTGCTGCTGCATAGAATGATCCACCAATTTAGCGGGCTTCCCATTCTGAACACGTTTTCTCTCTTGCAACTTGTTGAGGAAGAGCAAATTACCCCATTGGATGATAATGACTGCCACCAATGAAGAGAATATAGCAAGGCAGTCGCGAACACCCGGGTGATAGGCGGGAGCATCTTTTGAGTTGAATAAAAGAGGGCCAACGATATTTCCGGCACTGCTGGCAGCGTTGTACGCGCTCGATATGAACGATCGCTTGGTAGTTCCACCAGTGTTACCAACAATCCAGGAGATAACGAGCGGGTTACCTCCATACAAGAATGCCAAAAGGTAATAACCAGCCAATAATGGGCCTTGATTTCCATGGTGAGGGACCACATATAGGATGACCAACCCTGCAACAACAGGCAACATTAAGCCTACCAACACCGCACCCTTGAGATGCGCTTTCTGCGCAAGCCAACAGCTGAGCAGGATGACGATGATTTGCAACGCGCCAAAGGGCATGCTCATCAAACTACTCTTCTCGGCATCGAATCCGAAGCCAGCGAGAATGGTAGGTCCAAATACATTTGTGACACTGGCGCCAACATTGAGCATCATACTCATGGCTACGAATAGCCAGGTTTTGGGCTCGAGGATGGCTTCGAATACGTGGTCCCATTTGAATTCACGTGTACCGGCGCCCGTTTGGTTCGCGCGTAAGCGCTCGATGGCAATGATTTTCTCCTCTTCGTTGAGGAATCGGGCTGATGGGATGTCGTTGTCGAGAAGAAGATAGATCAGGGGAACCGAGGCGACTGTCAAGAGTCCAACAAACATGAAGATGCTTTGAATGGTTAGCAATGAAGTTCACAGTGGATGTTGTCAAGGAAATGAAGATATTTTGGGTCAAATATGTGATAAGTAGGAAAGAGAACCCACATTTGCCACGACTTCAAAACATCAGAGTGAATTTGCGAAAGACCAACACTCAAACCAGCTGCCACAATATTTCCTATTCCATTCGTTCCATACCATGCAGCCACTCTAACAGGCTGTTCCGCTCTCCGATACCACTGGGCAGTAATCATACTAAACAGTGGAAGACACCCAGCTTCAAAAAGACCTAGAAAGAAGCGAGTGGCCATCAAACCGCTAAAGTTGGTGCAAGCCGCCATACATGTCTGCGCGATGCCCCAGCCCAGAACGAGAATGGGCATCAGGATTCGGTGCGGAACGCGAACGATTAGATAGGATGAGAATGGCTGCCATGCTAACTGTGCAATTGACGAAATTGAACCAACGAGTGAGTATTGGTTGCCTGTGAGGTGTGTATCTGTCTTGAGACCAAATGTAGCGCCATAACCGAGAACAGTCTTATCAAGAATTTGCAGGAAGTAGACCCAGATGAGAACAACTAGGATAGTCCTGTCGGTCTTTCGGCAAATCCGCTTGGACTCGGCTTCTGTGATTATTATCCTTGGGGGATGTGTGATGCTTGGTTTGATAGGATCGTTATCAACATCATGGAAAGTGGAAC
This sequence comes from Talaromyces pinophilus, assembly GCA_001571465.2. NCBI lineage: Eukaryota > Fungi > Ascomycota > Eurotiomycetes > Eurotiales > Trichocomaceae > Talaromyces > Talaromyces pinophilus. Next base: position 3,376,650 of record CP017348.1, on the reverse strand, counting down.
TCTCCACGTGAAAAGTGCCTGCGTCCTGATTCTTATGATCTGTCATCTTGTACAGATTAGCTTGAAAGCATGGAGTAGTATAGGCGTGTTCAGGGAAAAATGGAACGCTGTAGTATATATTTTCAACAACGTTGGAATGAAAATGAAGATGCAGGAGAAAAGTGTGGATTATTTGAATCTGTCAGTCTATTCATTTCTCCCCAGTTCCAGTAATCATATGTACAAGTCCAAGCAGGATATCGAGGAGAGGCAAAGGACGTGGGGGATTAACAGTTGTTGTCATTCCGTGGGGGTGAAAATATCAATAACCGACAGCAAAATCTCGCCATGACGCGCGGTGTCCCACGCTTACTTAGCTCTAAAGATAACGAAAATAAGCAAAAATATGGGGATTAGATAGCACGCAACTCGAAAAATCCCCATAAATACGAACCCCGACCTCCAGAATTCAATACCCGGCGTGGAGACCCCCAAAATCCCCACGTGTAGAGCGTTGACTGATTGTCGCATGATTCAGTACTTCGTGTTGTTGACTGTACAATTACTAGGTATATCTTAGGTTTTGATAGCAGGACGATCTTATGAGAAGTTACACGGTACAGGCGGGAATAAGCATTCGCCTCAAAACGCCATAACTTTAATCATCTACCTCGTGAGTCTGTCACAACGTAGTGTCGCATCTAGACTTTGAATAATATGATTAACTATTATTAATGCTCGACCCCAGGGAGACGGACTCCCCGGCTTAACGTCGGCAATTGACAAGCACAAGTGGGCATTACCAATGATGGGGACTTGATGAATGTCCAATGAGAGGATGGATTGACACATTTTTCGCTGTAGCGGCATTCTAACTTGGTATATTTAAGCGATAAAGTACGTAACTTACTTCTTACTCTGATGTATTTAATCTATTTCGTCATATGACAGTCTAGCCTAAAAGATTAAATATGAAAGGTATGTTTTTGCACAGATTATGAATCACCTAGCCCTAACCTCGGCTCAGCGGCATCACGGACAAACTTGAATTTACTGTGATTTGACCCTGATATACTCAAGTCTCGATGGGCCTTTATAAATCTGTTGCTCTATTATCGAAGTATTGACCTAGAAATTGTAATTTTCAGTTGCCGTCATCCAACCAAGAAAGATGCCATTGAAAGAAACCACTTACATGCTGAAGACCCAGGTCCGCCACCTTTGCCACACCCAACAACTGCATACAAGTTTTTATCTCGTCCGCCAGAACTATCGAGCCAGATCAGTATAAAAAAGGACTCCGCATTGCCATTTCAAAAACCAACTTACTTTCAATTGTCCGCTCGACTCCACGAATCCCTCCGGCACCAAGTCCCCAGAATATCGATCGACCAATACCCACACCTTTTGCACCCAGACATAGCGCTTTTACAACGTCTGTGCCCCTGCGAATGCCTCCATCAACTAGCACTTCCACTCTGTCAAACACCTCAGGGCAGTATTTGCGGATCTCCAATAGTGTATGAACTGCGGGAGGGGCAGTGTCTAGTACACGTCCGGCATGGTTCGACAAAATGATACTCTTCACCTGTGAGAATTGACAAGCCATATACGCATCTTCATGTGTTTGTATGCCTTTTAGAACGATAGGTAGTTTTGTGTGTTCCGTGACCCATTCTAGTGTGTCTTTCCATGTCAGGTCATACGCCGGACCGGAAATTGATGCTATAGCTGGTTTGAGCTGTGTCGTCGGTTCATGATTGTCGTCAATACCTATTATTCCACCCTCTTCTCCCCCGAGCTCGTGTTTCCCTGGAACGGGCTCATCAAGTGTCACCACAAGACACTTGATCGCTTCCAGCTTATTGATTCGTGCCAGCACTTCTTCACTTTCTTTCCGATCTTGTTGAACATAAAGCTGAAATCCATGAGGTTGATTCGGGCCAGCGTCGACAATCTCTTCCGGAGTCATAGAGGCATTGTTCGAGATTATATGCATGATGCCAAAATCGCGACATGCTTGAGTGATACCCGCCTCACCAGCAGGCTGAAATCGTCGAGCCATTGCCATTGGAGAAATAAAGATCGGAAGTCCTGATGATTGCCCCATTATTTGTGTCAATAAGTTGCAATTGCCGACGTCGACAAAGATGCGAGGACGCAAGAGGATGGAATTGTAGGCTTCTGCATTCAAACGTTTGGAGATGAGATCGCCCGAAGCGGCAAAGTTGAACGCCCATGCCTCTTTGCTGATTAGTCTGGTGGCCAGTTGTTCGATCTCATCCAGGCTTTTCAGTCCCTCTAAGGACGGACATTCTGCATGATCTGATTTAATGTATATCTTCCTCATTGGATACTGGTCAATTTGCTTACCTTCGAAAACTTCACCCATGATGAGATGTGCGGGAAGGCTCACAAAGGGTATGTAGACCAATAGCAAGAATGCAGAAAAGTAGGATTTTGGCAAATAGAAATGAACACCGACACGGACAGTATGGATGTATCCATATATTTGTAGTCGTTTAACTGCAAAGTTCCAGTAGATATCGAGGCGTCGGCTATAGACTATCATTTTTCAGGATTCAATTGCCGATAAACTTTTTATAACTCCCAGAACGCATGGTCACTTGGCAGTGAGAGCAATATTGAAAACTCGAAAAGTATACTTATAAAATATTATATTTTCACTTTTTTGACAATAATTAGATCCGTATGCAGGATACAATTTAACGGGCTGGATCTTCCTAGGATGGAAAAAAAACCATAGTAGCTCGATTAATCCTCTGTTCCTCCGTCTATTACCGTCTTATACCGGTATAACTTTTACTAATTTGTGTGGTGCGGATGAATATATTTACTATTGAACACTATAAGAGGGAACATTATGTCCACAGATTGAGCCCAGTGTATATATGTTTGTATCTAGAGTATTGACATGATTGGCACTGTGCCTCTCGTCCAGCATTATCTTGTGCAGCCGCGAGTTCGGTGAAGAGGGAGCATACCAAACCAATGGTGTAGTCTCCGATCCGGAATGTATGTGGTGTTGAGATTCTCGCGGTATGATGCAGTCGATGCTATACCTAGGTATAGCCATATACCTGAGGTCAATGACACAAGGCCGGGTACATATATTTAGGAAGTTATAGATAACAAACCATCTACCGAAGGGTCTTGCTGATTTTATGTGGCTGAGACATCCTTGGAACACGGACTCAACAGCCTCTTCCAAAAATTTTTTAGTCCTTTTTGTTTTTCTTTTGCCGCCTTGTGTTTTTCTGGATTTCAGCTTTGCTATGGCAAACTGACCCCTGTCAAGATAGGCGGTCAAATCTTTTGCTAACCAATGCGAGGCGGTGGAACATTGAGCCTCATTTATAGTGAGCTCGTAGGTAACTCAATCAAGACAGAAACTAGATGCCTTATTTATTACCTAGGTATGGCACGATTTCCGCTTATTCATATTGATGCGGTCGAGGATATTCACTTCTCCGTGGATCGCAAGATATCTTCGAGATGATGCTATGTTGAGATGAGAGCACGCATCTAGTTTTCGATTGTGCCATGTGGCATGAAGGAAATAATTTCCATCGGAATAAAACAAGGATCTCATCTGGGCTAACCCTAGAGCTGTAAGGGTTATTGGAGGTTTTTTACCACTAGCACACAAAAGGAAAAGAATGTATGGGCAGGAAAATCGTTGTTATATTGGCTCTATCTCCCCCATTGCTAAGGTGCGATTCCTGTCCCTGTTATATATGCGATTCTCATATAAGCAACCGACTGTAATTCTTTCAATCTGTGTGTCGGATAATTCATCAAATTAGGCCTGTATCAAGGCCTCAAATGTGCTGCAAATAACGTATCAATAGTGTGTCAAAAATATAACGAATTCTGTGTCAAATAGATTCACGCGCTATATCCGCTCTCAGCGTAGCGGTAAAATATGGCCGACAAAGGGTTGGGGGTTAGGGCTGCCCCTCATTAAATAACCCTAAAGGTCTGGCCGTGGGGCACGTTCATTGGTTGGATAAGAAAGCATGTGACTCCATTATCAGATAAGCAGCAGAGTTAGAAAGTGGGGCATTTCTAGTAGGTTTTATTGGTCACTTGCGTAACAGACGTTACCAAAATAGTACTAGCTCATAATTAAACTCTTGGCATTCCGATAAGAGTCATACACCAGAACATTTTTTTTTCTGACTGAATGGAAGAACTTTTTTTTACTTCAAGACTGGCAGTGCGCCCACAGCAATTCTTTCATCTTTAATCCTGCATAATACCGAATTCGTAAATACAATATCTTCTTTCGAGACGCCGCTAACCAATTTCCGATCATAATGGTTACCAAACTCGAGGCCGAAACGCCTCACGACAATTTCGATGTACGTACCAGCAGTATCATACCGTCAACAACTTGCGCTGGATCGCTCCAAATATGGCGTGCCGGCTCAATTGACTCCCAAATGCGAGAAGAATGAAATGGCTAATAATTGGCTTTTTAGACTATTCTTGTCCTTGACTTTGGCGTGCGTAATTCCCGATTTCCATTACCCCTCCTTCGACCTCTTGCAGGAAGCCCATGGTCGATAACGGAGCGACGTTCCTACCGCCAATGTTCCGAGACATTTTCCATGGCAAATACTGACTTTCATCGTTAAAGTCTCAAACGAGTCATCTTATCCTTCGTCGGCTACGCGCTCTCGGCGTCTTCGCTGAGCTCCGTCCGTGTACCACCAAGATCGATGAATTGACATGGAAGCCCAAAGGAATTATTTTCTCTGGAGGTATAAAGTCTGCTTGATGCATTGTAATAGGGGAGGTCTGACCAAGATGCCAGGCCCTGCTTCTGTCTACGACGACGGCGCACCCCGTAAGGTTTCCATATCCAGAACGTCGTGTTGCATATGCTCATATGGGTAGATGTTGACCCCGCCGTTTTTGACCTTGGTGTCCCCATTCTGTGAGTATATTCTCTGTGCATCTTGCCATCTTGAATTGGAACTAATCCGCGACGTATAGTGGTATTTGGTATGACTTGCTTCGCGATTGATAGACGGTACGAGACTAATATTTCGACTCAGCTACGGTATCCAGGAGATCGCTTGGCGCATCAACTCAAAGAATGTTGCCCGCGGCGAAGCACGAGGTTTGCACTCTTAAAACACCGCGTAGGATCATTTTTAACCCCGTATCTTCAGAATATGGTCACGCCGATGTCAACATCATCAACGTTAACAGCCATGTCAACCGGCTTTTCGCCGGTCTCGGTGATACAATGCCTGTCTTCATGTCTCATTTTGACAAGCTTGTCAGCCTACCTGAGGTGAGTGAAATTAGATTCTGTTTTATTTTCCCGTTTATTAACTCTACCAGGGCTTCGTGGTCATTGGTGCCACCAAGAACTCAGAGTACGCCGGTATCGCCCATGAGGAGAAGCACATCTTTGGTTGGTCTTCCCAAGCCACGTTTGTGGCCTTACAAGACAATCTGCTAACGAAAGCGAATTAGGCGTCCAATTTCATCCTGAGCTTGAACACGTCAGTTACTCCAAACCAATACCTCAAAACGCCCACTGACAGTCGAATATAGACACCCCGCGGTGTTGAGGTCCTCCGCAACTTCGCCGTTGATATTTGCGGTGCTCAACCGAACTGGAAAATGGGCGACTTCGTCCAGCTCGAGATTGCTCGCATCCGTGAACTCGTCGGTCCCCGAGCGCTCGTCCTTGGTGCTTGCAGCGGTGGCGTGGACAGCACTGTAGGAGCAAAACTGATGCGTGAAGCAATTGGCGACCGCTTCAAGGCCATCCTTATCGACAATGGATTTATGCGTTTGAACGAGTGCGAGGAGGTTAAGGAGACGCTTGAAAAACACCTCGGCATCAATCTTACAGTTGTCAACGCTGGCGAGTTGTTCATGAGTCGTCTTGCGGGCGTCTCTGATCCCGAGAAGAAACGAAAGATTATTGGTTCGACTTGTGCGTACTTACATTTCTAGTATTGGTGGAAGTGTACTGACTCGGGTGAAGTTATCGATTTGTTCGAACAAGAAGCTATCAGGGTACGTGTCAGCTTACCCAACACTGTATGTGTGTTTCTAACGAGACTCTTCAGATCGAGAAAGAGGCAGAACATACTCCCAACTCCGGCAAAGTTGAATGGTTCTTGCAGGGCACACTCTATCCCGATGTGTAAGTCATTCGAGCCAATTGCTTAGTTCCAAGCTAACATCATTTCAGTATCGAATCTTTGAGTTTCCGTGGTCCTTCGGCCACTATCAAGAGTAAGCCATTCAATGAAGTTGTGCAAAGGAAGCGGACAAAAGCTGACATTAGACATAGCTCACCACAACGTTGGTGGTCTGCCTGAGGTAAGCAATACATTTATGTCAATACCAAAGTCATCTCAACTAACTAGTATATAGCGTATGATGAATGGCGTAAGTTGAACCACCTAGAGAGGCCCCGGCAAGTTCGAAAATACTAACATGGCTCGAATTCGGCTCTTTAGCAAGGCTTGCGTGTAAGTACAGTTGCCATCTCTTCGCCAACGCATGAAGACTGACATGATTTTAACACAGCTTATCGAACCGCTTAGACTTTTGTTCAAAGATGAAGTCAGGGTAAGTCAAATCTCCAGATAATACTTCTTATATTGAACCATACAAAATACTAAGTTACATATAGGCAATCGGTCGCCAACTCGGCATCCACGAGTCTCTCGTAAACCGCCATCCCTTCCCTGGCCCTGGCATCGCCATCCGTATCCTCGGCGACTGTACCGAAGAGCGCGTTAAGATTGCCCGCCAGGCCGACCACATCTTCATCACCAAGATCAAGGAAGCCGGTCTTTACGACCAGGTAAGTCGCGTTAGCAGACCACCACAAAGCGAACACAAATTAATTCTTCTGCAACAGATCTCTCAAGCTTTCGCTGGCCTCGACACAAACCGCAGTGTAGGTGTTTTCGGTGATCAGCGAGTCTGGGGATACATTGTTATTCTCCGTGCTGTTCGTACTAAAGACTTCATGAGTGCGGAGGTGTTTAACTTTGATCACGCCTTCCTCGGGGTAAGTCACGTTTGAATGATCTCGATCGCTTCCCATGTAACTAATCCGTCTACTCTAGGATGTTTCGCGCACCATCTGCAACCAGGTCGAGGGCGTGTCCCGTGTCGTCTATGACCTGTAAGCAAAAAAAAAAATCGACTTTATGGTCTCGAACCTCAGACTAATATCGTCTTTCTAGAACATCAAAGCCTCCCGGTACCATTGAGTTGGAATAAGCGGCCTGACGGAAGCGAGGGTAGACACTAAACAGATTAGACGAGGGGTAGTAATCAAAATTGTACGGCGTTTTGGAAATTTTCTTGGGAAAAAGCACATTGAGCGGGAAGAACGAGGTTGGGTAGAGAAATGCTTAGCGGTCTTTTGGCTACAACAGAATAAAGGTTCTTAATTGGTTATCTACGAGCAGCCTTGATGCGGTGGCTGTGACTTTTGGTGTCTTGATATGTGAATACCCCAGCGCTAGGTATATCCTACGATGAGAGCGTGTCTTTCAAGAATGAATGCAATCTTGAAGCTTTCGGGTCCATTTTTATCGATATTTTCTTGTCTCATTACAATCGGCAAAACGTATCCCTAAATTCCTTCATCTCATCATGGGACCATTATTTCTTCATGCTCCATAGCAAATAAGAAAAGCTTCATGTACCAAGCTAGACTTTCATCTAGTTATGGTACGTAACACTGTAAACACTGAAACCAATCGGTTCCTTCGAATACTCCAGCTTACCCGCACCATTAATCTCCAAATAGACCCCATTAGCAGCCTGAATAGCATACTCACCACTACCAAGATACGTGATATTATACGCCTCCGCATCCTTGGCATTAGTGGTAAATGTGCTTCCAGTAGTGAGGTACCGTCCATCAACGGCACTGTAAATATTGAAAGTAGTACCCTCAGCAGTGAGAGCCTTGAGAGCCCATCTCTGACTCTTCGCGTCATGGCTCGAGGTAGCCTTGCTTGTCGCCAAGGAGTTACTATTACTCCCGTCGTTGGTTAAAGCGTAGCCCTTGTACTCGAAGACGAGGTAGTGACCCTCAGTCATGTAGCCGCGCATACCCTTAAACCCGTCCTCGAAGTAGAGAGAGTCTTCTTCGGTTTGGTTGCCGTAGGGAATACCGGAGACATATTCGCTGCCGGAGCAGGAGCCGGTCCATTCGATGTCGCAGAAACCGCTGTACATGCCGATTAGTTCGCCGGCGGAGTTGGCGATGGGTGTGTTGGGGGTGGGTAGGTCGGGGATGCTGTAGTCAGGCTGTTTGGAATGTTAGTAGGGGTGAAGAGTTAGGTTGAACGTTAAGAAGACCTACGTTCTCAAAATCAAAAGCGTTCACGAGGTCGGACATGTGCTCGCGGCGCCATTCATTGAGTTGAGGGGTGACGATGTTCGTGTAACCTCTGGCAGTGAGGTATTGCTCTATAAACCCATGTTAGTTCGAGTCACGTTATACGAGGCTTTAAAAAATTGCTTACCAAGGAACTGAATGATAGAGGAATGGTCTGAACGTTCGGTAAAGACGTGACCACCTCGAGTGAAGGGAGAGATGATCATGAGGGGGATACGGACACCTTCATGTATCAACACGGATTATGTAGGTTTATGATAGAAGAGAAGAAACTCACCAGGACCGGAGAAGGTGTAGCCCAAAGTTCCATAAGGATCTTCAAACCATTCACCAGCGGTGCCATTGGGAGAGATAAGGGGCATAACAGCGTCACCCCAACCACCACCCTCTATTTTCATTAGCTTTTATCCCACGCCCGTTCTAGGACAGGGTTGTTACGCACCGTCGTAGTTAAGAAGAATAACAGTCTCCTCTCTATCCTTGCCATTAATAGCAGACCCGACAACCTGATTAATAAACCACGACCCATCAATAGGAGTGTTTGGTGAATGCTCCTGAAGCGCACCAGGAGGGAACACCCAGCTGACCTCCGGCAGAGTACCAGCCGCAGCGGCAGCCTTGAAGGCATCGAGACCATTGTCGCCGTCAAAGGCAAGACCACGTTCGTACAGACTGGAGTTAGTGGATGCATTTTGGAAAGCCTCGAAGTAGAAGAGACCATTGTTGGTGGCCCAGTTGTAGGAGTTTTGGTAGGAGCGCCAGTCGACGCCGGCTTCGTCGAGGTATTGGGCGAATGCGGGCCATTTTAGGGGGAGACAGTCAAGGTTGGGGCCGGAGCAGGCTTTGGATTTGGTTAGTTGAATGGTTTCATGTATGAGCTGAGTGTTATCAGATCTTACTATTGGCTTGTTGGTCATCTAGGACGACACCGCCGGCGCCAAGGGGCTGAGGACCACCAGGAACGTTGATGGAGCCAGACTATATCCTATGTTAATATAAGATCTTAATATGGTATCTGTGTTCAGATACATGCCTGCCAGAACCATCTGTTGGGATCAGTGTTGGAGGCAATACTCGCCTAAGACAGAGCTACATTAGCAAGAACGTAGAAGCGAGTACGATAGAACATACATGGTAATGATCGGCAACAGTATAAGACTCAGCCAACGCAAAATGATACGGAATATCCTGACGCTTAAAGTAACCCCAAGACTGAGGCGTTGAAATCTGCGCCCAGGCATTGTTAAGACCACCATTGAAAGAGTGGTGGGTCGGAATCCAGTTGTTGGCACCGGCACAGAGACATTGACTTTTGTTGTAGTTCTCCTCGCCTCCAAGGTAGTTCAACCAGTAAGGGAGGAGATACTCAGCCTCGGTAGTGACGCCAGTGAGGTTCCTACAAAGTGTCAGTACTGTTGCATATAAATGCAATAGCATGTCATGCAGTATCGATAAGATCTTTTCATCTCCGCTTACTGGTACCAAACCGACTTGCCGTCAGGGTTGATCTGGACGTTTGGATCGGCAAAGCCTCGCACACCAGACATAGTACCGAAGTACTAATCAATCACGTCAGGAACATTTTTCTCGTATCAAGCAGTGTATAAACTCACGTGCTGAAACGAGCGGTTCTCCATCATTAGCATAATGACATGCTTGATATCCTTGAGCGAAGCCGCCCCTGCGTTGGCGGCAGCGGCGAGGGCCAACAATGCAACGAGATTCTTCTGCATTGTTGTTTGCTGGACTGTGAATTATGTTACGGGCTAGATACAGCTTGGCATGCTGAAGGTGTTGAAGGATTGATGTCCCCTTCTTATACAACTATCTTGAAAATGTCAATTCACGTCTGTGAGAAAAGATAAGATGAATAATCATAGAAGCGTCGTAAGCTCTCATTATAATAAAAGTCAATTGACGTGCTAACCTCGGGGTTTCAGGTGCAGAAGTCACACGTGTTACATTCTGAATAATACTGTTGGTTCAGATACTCGGTAGGTAAGCAGACAATATTCAGAACAAAAACGCTAGAGCAATATGTGGTGGTACCTTCGTCTCCCACGTGGATTGATCATCCTGGCTCGTTTGCTCACGCGAGGTGCTGGCAGGAAATGATAACGGTGTCAACTAGCTAGTCAAATAGCAGTCCGACTAAATTCTCACTCGTTCTAGAATATGGTAGTACGTAATGCGACACAGTGACGTGACTCGGCTGCCAATCAGCTAAAGGATCCGCCAACATATAATAAACGATAGTTCCTTTTCATCTTTGTGTGGTATACATTGGTCTGCAACTTTACCTGCTCTAGAATGCCCAGGTGGCATTCATATGAATCATATCTCGCCGGCCTACAATTCAATACGTAAAAGGGGAATTATGTATCAACGTTACAACATATGCAAGCCATTCACACGGGACATAGCCGATATCGTCCGTAATACCATGGAGGTCAAATAAACGTATGGGGCCCACTATCAAAACCCCATATCTCAAGGCTTATATCAGCCTCTTTAGCGTGCATTGGCCGCACCCAAAGGTGTGTATACAGCAGTCCAATAGGGGATCCTCCGACTTCAATACCAGACAAATTATTGGTCAAGCCACTAGGAGTCAAGCATTGCCCTTCAGCCAGGAACATATACTTACTCGCTCACGGACCGTGTGATGTGGCCTGAATCAGGGAATGTTCGGAAACTATCCGGTTCAGATGGGTCTTTTGAATCATGACCTGTTGTACGAGCAAGCACTACTTGTTAGAAGATAACCTCTGAAGCAATCATCCCGGCACCTCCCCTGTAGATAGTAGTATGCAGATTAAGCATACATACATAAAATGCTTAGGTTACATTGGCCTGGCCCTTCAACCTTTCCAAAGGTAGCCAAGGGAAGCAAACACATACATATCGTAGCAGGGTCGTATGACCAAGTCGACGAGAAATCTTTTAGCATCTAGAACTAAGAAAATTCCCAACAATTACTTCGTCCCTCTTCCGAAGATGTTGAGTTATACTAAACTACGTATTACATGTAGTTGCAATAGATGATCGCACTATGGCGTGCATTTAGCGCGGGGTGATCTTGAGGCTAGATTGTCGAATCCCGAGTGCTCTCATGGAAACGTGCAGCGAAAATCACGATTTTAATTTCCACTTTCGGAAATTTCCGACCACATACCTTTTTTGGAAGAAGAGGGTACAGCCCTAATGCAACCTTTTGTTTGAATATGTAACTTTAGTCTAGAAATCGATACCAGTCTAGTTATTGGTACATTAGGGTCAAGTACGAAGGGCTGGTTGTGGTTTCGTTCTGGGCTTTTGCAGCCATTTTTAGCAATGAGCATTAAATAAACAAGCGTCGCTGGGAGTAAACATCTCAATGAACCTAATTATTGATATCACCATCGTTGTATATGTAATGGACTCATATAACCTCACACGACGCGGACTCTCTAAGCATCTGCGCAACAACAACAAACCCACCGAAGGCGGGCGCTCCAAACAGGCCCAGACACAGAACATATGCGAAATTCTCACTAACATAACGCCAAAACAGCTTCTTGACACGACCATCAGCTTCCTTCCTCACCATTTTTCTTGCATTATCAACAAGTCCAGTGAAAGCTTGGGTAATGAGAAGGGACAGAAAAGGTTGAACCGGTAAGCCCATACCAACAGCCAACCAACTCATTGTCCATGCTCGTTGCGCAACAGTGCTTGATCCGATTTTAAATTGTGACATTCCGCCAATGACAGCCAAGGGCAAGGCTGCTACTAAGACACGTACCAGAAACAACAGCCGCTGGCCGACAAGGTAGTATTGTTTGGGATTGGCGGTGCTAAGGAATTTGCCGGGGCTTTCTTCTATGGTTTTGAATTGGTAGCAGTTGGGGCAAATGAGTAACGGCTTTTTGTCCTCTTTGGAGTTTTTCTTTTCGAGGTTCTCCTTTTCGTTGGTTTCGTGGCTGTCAGATGACGGTACAGGAATTGTCAATTCGCCTTCGTGAGCGGACAATGTCTTCTTCGGGTTACCAGACCCCAAGGAATCAGCTTCCATGTGCTCTTCATCCGGATCTCGTGCCAACTCAATCTTCTCAGCGGTCACGGGTTCAACTTCACCAGATAGGTAGATCTTATTGCTCAGTTGAAATTCCCACATTTCCTGTGAGGACTCTTTAAGAGCAGCGGAGAACACAAAGGTATCCTCCACCTCAAGCTGTGCACTAGGGAGATTGCCAATCATTCCTTGAAATTCACCTCCGCGCCGTGAGGCCTCATCCATCATCTCAGTGCGAACAAGATACAAAGTTGAATATCGAGGAGTAACCAGGTTGCCTAACAGATTGACAAAGGACATGATCACATAAGGTAGGACTGTAAACGAAAACGCCGCATATCCATATTTGGATACTTGATCGCCTCTAGACCGATACAAACCCGTCAACGCATAGATGATCTGGATAATTGATACCAGGGCGGACGCAAAGCTGTACACTGATGAAAGTTTGAATTCGGACTTCCGGACTGGGTTTTGATCTGAGTTGTTGCTGGAAGGGGATAACGGCTCGACTATAGCGTTGGCAGGCACATAAGCCAGTTCGTATCCTTCTGGTAGCTTGTATGTCCCGAAGACTTGATAATTTTGGCGGACGATTTCTAGGCGGTTAGAATCTGCCCCTGGTTGTAACCATAGGGGACTTTCAACTTGTAGTTCGATCGGGTCGCGGTGTGCTTTTCTAAGCGAAGGGTTAGAATACTCTTCGAGCTGGAAACCATTTGTCATAATCTCTCAACTTACAATTCATCCACATATTGCTCGACCTTATCTTTATTCTTAGCTGTGAACGCAACGTGTTAGCCATCGGTCGCAACGTCATAGGAGATCTTACCCTACACATCAATTTATAAGCTTCGTACTCATCCTCATCCTCATCTCGCAACTCCTTAGACAAAAATGACAAGGAACGAAGTGTCTCCCCCGAAATTGGCTTCCATTTCTGTGAACGAACAACCATACACAAAGCTCTCGAGCGAAGCGCTTGCTGGATTGGGTCCTTATAAAAAGCTGCATGTCGCACCATAGCCAGCACCCCGCGACCCGCGCCTGAGCTGGGGAAGAAAATTGCCAGCACCATATTCACAATCGTTATACTGACTGGTTCGCCAGGGAACGAAATAACGGTGGCGGCGTGGGATAGATAGTTGCCCAGAAAGAAAGACGCGACATCCGTCCATGTTGTCGGTGTACACCATACGTTTGTATCGGGGTTGTAGGTCACACCTGGAGGGAGGGTGATTGTATTGTCACGAGCGGGAAGGACGGCGGCCCATGATCCGTATACGATAGCGAGTAAGACGAGGACATATGTCCTGGGGACGAAGAGAGAGTATGTCATGGTCGCGAATATAAGCGACTAGAGACCGAACTGGCGGACGGCATGACTTGATTTTCGACGATGAGCTGTCGCGTGTTTATAAAGTGTCGAACGAAGCTGTCAAAATAAATCAGGGGATCCGAGTGGTCACAGCGCGGCTGAAGACAGCTGAGATGCTAGGCGCATTGATGAAATCCCATGGACCAATCACGCAGTGCTTCCTGCACGATCTAAGTCAGAAACAGTTAAGCCACGCGCTAGCCTTGCAAATTGTCCAATAGAAATGCTTTCATCCTTCTACAGAGTTTAAGGTTTGTATTTATCGGGCATCAGTTGGCCCCACTCATGCCACTGCCGCTAACCTTTTCTGGACAGCCTAATTCATCAACAAAAGTGAAGGACATACTATGGTAGCTTCATCGTTCAAGCAAGTACAAGCTATTAGACCTCGCATGTAGGAGAAAACATTTCTTAAATAGACTACATTGCTAAGTATGCTACAACTTGATCTACCGGTGACGGCTTCCACATGCCGAATTTTTCCAATACAAATCAACTGGAAATGTCTCTTCCCGTCGTTTTGGGAAAATATATATCGTTACAAAAATCGTACCAGGCTGAACTTGGAACATTGAACATTGAACGTTTTATTCCATGACCGACAGTACCTAGGTAACTTTGGAAGCCAAAATTCCTACCTAGATTTTTTGAGAAAATCAGAAGATATTGCGAACGAAGTTAATATAGATGAATCCCCAATTTTGGCTCACAAATTCCATTCGAAGGTGCTCTGGACAGCTGTCCCAAACATGATAGCTATCGTTACATTCTTAGTCCGCTTAACGATTCCGAGCCCTCACCAGCAAAGGCCCCTTCAGATCACTTATTCCAACACTAAACATCTCCGGGATCTTTCCCTTGTACAAACCATTAGCTACACCTGCCCGCTCTTGTTCGCTGGCCAACACAAATTGAAACTCTCTTAATAATGTACTCAGAAGTTTGTAGATGTTGGCTGTCGCCACTGTTTTGCCGATACATTGGCGTCCACCGAGTCCGAAATGCATCAAAAGACGAGACTTTGCGGTGATCGAAGGTTCGTCCCATCGAGTTGGGTTGAAGATGTTGTGGACTTCGCCCCATACGACCGGATTATGGTGGAATGCATGGTTGCATACCGCGAGAGATGTCTAATACACTATTAGTCAATTTGTTTCTTAAGGTCAGGCCGGACACAATTCGGTGCTTACTCTGTATGGGATATGGGATCCTTCAATTGTTACCCCTGCCGGATCCATGACACGACGTGCCAATGGCATTGTGAATACAGGAGTGATTCTGAAGTTCTCTCTCATGCAATTACACAGAAAAGGCAGCGACGCTTCGACAGTACTAATCGGATAAGCTGCCTCACCGGGATTTAAGGGGGGCAGATTAGAATCGATTTCGTGGACACACTGTTCCAAGTACTCAGGGTTGTGTAGTAGATGACAGAAAAGCAGTGTAGCAGTAGCACTGGTTGTATGCGTTCCTGCAATACTGGTATGTGTCAGTACCTCCGTGCTTCCTCAGTTGAACTTTCACGAGCAAATCGTACATGAAACCAAATGCTTCCGTTTTCAGATCATCAGGAAGGAGTTTCTGTCCTGTCTCCAGATCCTTGGTCTTGATCAAATTTGTCAATATATCCTTTCTTTCAGCCTTTCATCAGATACTTTGGCAACCGACAGACCAGCTAGACGCCTGTCAATAGATACTGATGCCAGATCTGCACAGGCTTTGCGGCCCGCAAACAGACTTTTGAGCCCAGCGTGCGGTACGTATGGAAGATATTTCTTCAAAGCCATAGTCATCATTGGCCAGGAACCTGTCACAGCGGCGAGAAGACTATGCTCAACAACGGGAGGTACACGACTCTCATCGTCTGACTGTTGTACAGCGAAGGATTGGCTGAAGGCCAATTCGCCTAGGACATCTATCACATAATAGTGCAGGATCTTCTTGAGGTCGAAAGTCTCATTCCGATTGATATGGGATTGAATCTCGTCTTTTAGTATCTGGATATTCCCGTCCAGGTAATTTTCCATGTCCTTGATATAGGCCATTGAGAAACTGTGCGACGTGTGCCGTCGTCTAACAGAGTGCAGCTAAACAAGTCTCAGTTGATTGTTCCGTAACCTTTTGGCGGCAGACGCTAGAGTCCTTCATAACATACGGCTTCATCTCGCATTCCGAAGACATTCGGATGTGCAGCTCCATACGCATCATAAAACTCCGGTCTTGGGCATAAGCCTAGCACTTTCTGGTATATAACCGGAATAGCACTCTTGTGGGTAATACTTAGTTTATCCGGTCCATATCGGACAATTGGACCGTATTTCATGTGTAGTTTGGTCAAATTGTATGGCTGTTGTAATGATAAGAACTGGTTCATCTGCCATAGATCTGTGAGGCTTGCGAGGAAAGGTCCAGGATACTTCGCGAGGGGGTGCAAGTATCGTTGATAGACAATATATGCCAAGGCAAAGATAGCCAACAAACTGCCACCAATAACCAGGGGCATTTAAGATATTTTCTTCAGTATGTATTCCATGATTGCTAAGTTTCCTTCAGACATGAGGGTAGTTTGCTTGAATGCAAGGTGACTACGAGGAGACATATGTCTTGATACATATTTATGCTACCCAATTACATATAAACGACTGGCAGTTCATTTTCAGCCTTGTACCTTTTAACCCCCTCACAACGCAGATATTACCTGTTCGAGAATATGTGATCTCGGGTTCGTTGCGGGGATTTTGAGAAGGGTCGGGAAGCCCTCGCCCGATTGGCTGGTTGGTACATTTACGTTCAAGGAGGGCCATGAAAGATGGCGAAGAAGATGCGAGGAAGAGAATAAGTCGATGAATATTCTCGACCTCTTGTCATAGATACCTTACAAGCATAGTGATTTTAGAGTAACCGATGAGCACAATGCGTCGTATAGAGGTGGCGTGTACGGAATGTCGGCGTCGAAAACTCAAGGTGAGCATACCCAATCGTAATGGAACGACAGTGTCTAACACATTACATTAGTGCGATGGCATAAGACCTACTTGCTCTCGCTGTGTTGACTTGTGCCTGGAATGTACCTACCAGAAAATGTTTTTCATGCTATCGCACTGCTCATGAGTCTTTTTTGACGAAATTTTTTGCTTGTTGGTACACTTGCAACTATACCAGTAAGTCGTTTCCTGATGTTAGCGAGATTATAAAAAGTACTTACACATATTACTAGGGCTGACCGTTACCCTGCATTACCTCGCCATCCTGCTTGTTGCAAAATATGTGCCTGATATAGTATCGGCTTCTTCCCTGATCGAGGTTCGTCAAGAGACCGAGCAATCCCTTGAAATAATGAAAAGAATTGGCAAGTCTAGTCTTGTCTCCCAAATAGCAAGATGTTGTATTGAGCAGCTCTTATCGTTATTTGACACACTTGGAGAGTTTTACGACTCTTGACAATGAAGAGCTTGACTGATAAGTGCAAATAATAGGAACGGAGCCACGACAATCTACACCGCCAATATCTCTAGACTTTCTGGACACAGAGCACTTTTTAAAGAGTATCCAGGGGCTCTCGAATGAGCTCTTGAATCAGTTCGGGAAGGATGACTTTGATGAGCTGGATCAGTCGTTTCTTGATATTTACTCTCGGCTTCCGCTTTGTGAATGATCTTGTACAGTAGCATAAAATACTTCGAAGACATAATGTACGATTCTGATAAGAAATACGCGTGACATCTCTTGTAGCATGGACCGCCTCAACTTCAATGATCGAATTGAAGAATGCCGGATTGGTGTTTCCAAGGATACCGCGATGGATATAGTTGGGGATGACGTTCCTCCATCGTTATCGCTAATCGTTTTTTGATGACTATAAAACTCACAATAAGCTGGTTAAAGTTGTCTTTTCGAAAGTGGTAGATCTTGATGCGGAGAGATAAACAATGTCGTTCTCCAATCGGCATCAATCGTCCCGTCCGCGGCTATCTCAGCAGATGATATTAACCATGAACAAAGTCTTTACAATCAATGTGCGGGGATAGTTTTGCTTGGCGTAGCATTTGGCTTACCCCGGATTTTCAGAACAGGAGACCCCCATGCCCTTTCTCCGAATTCAGATACCTAGTGTGGCGACCAGAGTTAATGGCATAAAGTCCCTTTCTAGGCTTGGTCGTTCGATCCCAGATCGAGCAAACAGAAGTTATCAGGATAACAGTTTTTGAGATGATGGAGAAGCCAAACATTGAACACGTTGAAGAGGGCCATGCGTCTTGTCCCTCGGAGTCGACTGATATACCACATCTAGATCGCCTTTCTGCCGAGCATCGTGAATATCTGTTGAGCCGTCATGGTACACTGGATCTCAGCCTGGTTCCATCCATGGGTGATGCAGATCCACTCAATTGGCCAGCTTGGAAGGTAAGTAAATCACTCATACCATTTCATTCCCGGTATAGGTGAAGAACACAACCCCATACTGATATTTTTCATACTCGCTAGAAAACCCTGAGCCTCGCTCTCATCAGATTTCACGCAATGATGTCAACCTTCACAGCAGCATCCATCCAAAGTGCATTTGTAGCGATAGCAGAAGACCTGCACGCCAGCGTTCAGCGAGCTAGCTATCTCACATTTCTTGTTATTGCAATCATCGGCGGAGCACCATTGCTCTGGAAGCCGTTTGCTGATCGATATGGTCGTCGGCCGATATTCCTCGTTTCGCTCATTTGCAGTCTGATAGGCAACATTGGCTGCGCAAAAAGTCCGTCTTATGCCACGATGGGGCTGTGTCGAGCTCTTACTGCGTTTTTTATTTGTCCTGCAGCAGCGATTGGGACCGCGGGGGTAGGTGAGATGTTTTTCAAGAGAGATTATGCGCGTTGTATGGGAGCGTGGGCTTTAATGGTCACGTTGGGTGTCCCCTCTGCCCCGTTTATTTTTGGTTTCGTTGTGCGGCGGGTCGGATATCGTTGGATATATTGGACGTTGGTTATAGTATGGCAGCCCTTGTAAACCTGTGCCTATGAGCAATATAAATGGCTAATACATGAAGTTATAGGTGAATGCGGTTCAGCTGATACTCTGGTTCTTCATCGGCTCCGAGACCCTATTCGACCGTTCGTAAGCGATGAAGGTGGATTTAAACAGTTATACTTCCGATTAAAGCCTATCAGTTCAACCCCATTGCGTGTTCGAGACTTCGCCTACCCACTGTCATTCGCAGCTCGGAGGTGCGTCATGATACCCAGTTTCTCCTACTCGATGGTCTTCCTCTTTGCCAGCATTCTCATTTCAGTTGAAATCTTACAAATATTTGCCGAGAAGTTCCACCTGGATGCCCAACAGATTGGACTTCAATCCATCTCCATTATTATCGGTTCCGTAATTGGAGAGCAGATTGGGGGGTATCTATCTGATCAATGGATGTTAAGTAGACAGAAACGAAGCGGTAAATTGCCAGCAGCAGAATACAGATTATGGCCTAGCTACCTCGGAATAGCTCTCTCAATATGCGGCGTTGTTACCTTTCTGGTTCAAACTGAAAAAGCTTCTTCTAATTGGAATGTCACTCCCTTGATCGGGGCAGCCATCGCCGCTGTCGGAAACCAGATTGTCCCCACCGTTAATATCACTTATGTAGTGAGCTGCTATCGGAGTGAAGTCGCTAGTGTTGACGTTTTTATCACTTTTGTGCGTCAAACTTGGGGTTTTATTGGTCCTTTTTGGTCAGTTATAGTACTCGGTTGTTTCGGTATATGTGCCTGGATAGGTATACTGATCCGATATTTTAGGTTCCCGCAAATGCTCGAAAAAGTCGGCTTCTATGCGAGTAACGACATCATTATCGCACTCATTGTCGTTGGGAGTGTGATTCCGACAGTGGTTGTACAATGGCAGGGCCATAAATGGCGGGGCGAAAATATCGGTTGACAAGGCTAGGATGGATGCTTGTTTCACTTTATGTCTGGGGTCGAGATGAAGAATTGGAATGGTCGAACCAGATAGTAGAAGTAGAGCATGCTCGTTCTTTCGGCGTCACATGCAACAACCGGCAAATTTTCTCTTTAAAGAATGGCTTTAATTTTAAATTAAATATATGACTTGGATGAAGCTTCACGAAATAGATGCAGACTAAGGCATTTAAAGTACGTATGCAGTGGATACTAAAAATTAAATAGTCTGTACTGGCCTGCATAGTAATTTTCCGTCCCTGTTTCTAGGGGCTTTGCCGTCAAATCAGGTATGGTGTCTTACAAAACACGCCCTTTTCAGTAGACTCTAGATTCTAGGAATAGCTTCCTATTTTATACATTATGCCGTATGACTGGGGGATTCTAACCTAGTAGAGCTGTAGTCTAATTTATTGGACTATGGCTACTACGTTAGCAGCGAAGATCGATCGACAAGGACAACGACGTGGTGCTTCCGGCCCCCATGATTGGTTTCAATATGAATCCGCCCCGGGGTTTGTCACTTTGGCCCGATTTTAAGCGTTTATGCTGTCAGTGACACATGCAACGTCGGAATTTCCTCATATATAAGCTTTGTTGCATATAGCGATGATTCAGGATTTGTTTTGTTTCCTGTTGCGTTCAAGCGGTTTCTGTTGAGTTCGGGGACAAGATATAAGTTCCAAGATGAAATCTACATCTACCATCAGCGCAGTCGCAGTGCTGTTGGCTGCTCCTAGCGTGTATGCTAGCCTTATCAACTATCCTCCCATTCCGAAGGATCTGACGACCCCATATCAACAGCGGTTGGCAGTTTATGGACCTGGAGGTAGGATGTCTTTTTCAATGTGTGATTCAATACAATCAACTTAAAACGGTAAATTGATATGTGTCTATAGCCGTTTCCGTTGGATGGAACACATACGCCTACCAAAGCTCGGCTTGCGTTCAATATGGAACATCCAGCTCCAATCTCAACTCGCAAGCTTGCTCGACCATCAACTCCACAACATACGCAAGCTCGCGCACGTACTCTAATGTCGTGATCTTGTCAGACTTGGCCCCGGCGACCACTTATTACTACAAGATTGTGTCCACAAATTCAACTGTCGGACACTTTCTGAGTCCCCGCAAGCCAGGCGACAAGACTCCTTTCAACCTAGATGTTGTAATTGACTTGGGTGTCTACGGAGCTGATGGATACACCGCCACCAAGCGAGACGACATTCCCACCATTCAGCCGGAGTTGAATCACACCACTATTGGCCGCCTCGCTGCTACCGTGGATGACTACGAAATCGTCTTGCACCCCGGTGATTTTGCCTATGCCGACGACTGGTACGAGAAGCCCCACAATCTTCTCGACGGCAAGGATGCGTATCAAGCCATTCTCGAGCAATTCTACGACCAGCTTGCGCCTATTGCCGGAAGGAAGCTGTACATGGCGAGTCCCGGTAACCACGAGGCGGATTGTACTGAGATTCCGTATACCTCTGGATTATGTCCTGAGGGTCAGAAAAATTTTACAGACTTTATGCATCGCTTCGGACAAACCATGCCAAGCGCATTCACTTCTAGCTCAACCAACACCACCGCGCAATCATTGGCTTCCAAGGCTAAGAGTCTCTCGAACCCACCTTTCTGGTACTCCTTCGAATACGGCATGGCCCACATCGTCATGATCGATACCGAAACCGACTTCCCCGATGCACCAGACGGCCAAGATGGCTCGGCAGGACTGGACGGTGGCCCTTTCGGTGGCACCAGCCAACAACTCGATTTCCTTGCCGCAGATCTCGCCAGCGTAGACCGCAGCGTGACACCCTGGGTTCTCGTCGCCGGCCATCGTCCCTGGTACACAACCGGCGATAGTTCCTCAGTCTGCACATCCTGCCAAGCCGCCTTCGAGGACCTGTTTTACACCTATGGCGTTGACGTGGGTATCTTCGGACACGTACACAACTCCCAACGTTTCTTGCCCGTATACAACGGTACCGCTGATCCCAAAGGTATGGACGACCCCACTGCACCGATGTACATCATTGCTGGTGGCGCTGGCAACATTGAGGGTCTGTCTTCCGTGGGAACTGTCCCATCGTATAATGCGTTTGTGTATGCGGATGATTACAGTTATAGTTCGTTGAAGTTCTTGAATGAGACTAGTTTGCAGGTGGATTTTATTCGGTCGTCGACTGGAGAGATTTTGGATTCGAGTGTTTTGTATAAGAGTCATTGATTGTGATCTAACGTGATGTATATATGATTGATTGACATATGATATCTTGTTCCGCTTATCTAAATAATGAAGGACTCGAATGAATCCATATACCAATCTACCAAAAAAAAACATGGCTCAAAATCTGGGAGATCAGTTGAATGGAGGCTGCGAAACACATACTTGACATGAAATCTATTTCTGCATTTCTAGGTATCAGAACCTCATCAAATCATCACAAATTGAAATACCACAGTGTCCAGGATGATACTCATAACTACCTAGGTGGGTTTTAAACTCGCTATCTGCATCAATGAAAAAAGGCTCAATCATGGAATCGTATCCTAAAGACGATAATTCTCCAGATGAGCCTCAAATAAGGACTCTTGCACCATCAGAGAGTCCTGGCCCTTCAGTTCCCACATGCGGAGAGCAAAACAGTCACAGCCTCTCTCGGGTCGACTGCAGCCAGTCACACCCTCCAATTTAGTAGACCACTACCATGATATGCTTACACGGAATTCATGTGTGTGTATCCATGGCTGTCGACGTTGACAGAAAGATTGATATCGTCGGTCAACTGCGACCCTTAGTTGTGGACATAGTACGGCGAGGTGGAGTAAGCGTAATGAACATGCAAAGAGAATGACTTGATTACAGACAGTCATTGACGGAATACCGATGATAACATCTGCAGAGGAAAGTTGTGCGTTTGCGGTGAGGGTATCGGTCGATGTCAAGACCCAGAATACGATCTACCAAAATCCCAGTCAGCTTATAGCAGGATGAGAGATAGTGATAATGTGTAAGGACTTACTTTCTCGAGAAAACTGATACGAACCACTGACTTAAATGCGACCATTTTCAACAAGACGTGTTGCCCTCGCAGCTCGACTTTGGGGGCTTTGTAGAATTCGATGATCGATAGAATGCAGATTGCGAGTGAGACTTTGCAAGCTATCTTTATATCTTTTGAAAGTAGAAAGTTAGCATTGCATCTTGAATGAAAACCAAGAGCTGGTAAGATTACCCATCGTCGAGCGAAATAGGGTTCACTACTGTTATCACAGTAGACACCGATGGCTTCAGTCAGGTACATCTGTGGCGCCGGGGGCACCGAACGTGGCGGTTGAGTATTGAAAGACAGCGATAAGTCTTCTCTATTCAACCTTGAAGGGATAAAAGTTTCTTGTCAATAGAGTATTGCCAATCGTACCCTATACCATTGTAACCCATCAGCCGGCACTGACGACCTTCTTCTCTTGGGTACTCTTAAAGATGCAAAGACTTGGATCCTTTCATGTTAAATTGGTGTAATAACCTCTGTCATCAGAAGAAGAAAGAGCTCATGGCAATGACCTCGAAGAAGCTTTGCCATGGAGTCAGGTATGTGGCGGTTTGCGGGAAACAGACGGAGAGGAAGGAGTGGATTCCGTATGCGGGAATTAGGAAGCAGATTCGCAGTATCCTATTAGGAGTATGTTACAACAGCTTAATTTCGGATGTTCTGAAATAGTGTGGGAATAGCTTGCATATATTGCCCATTCAGTTTGCTCAAGTGAGTGATGTGTAGTCCGAACAGAATCAACATTAGGATACAGATAAGAGCCGCAAAGACGCCGGATATGATCACGTTGAGTTGGCAGTACGTGAGGTTGCCAATGAACGGAGCGGCTGAGGCTGGGAAACAACCAACATTAGAATAGTACTTGTGAACACAATGTGTGTTCGGTTGGGCTACTTTCCGCGAGCGATGGTGCAGTGCAGACATGTGTACTTTGGCTGCTGCTGCTAAGATCAAGTACTCCCATGACGGTTCGCAATGTTTCTGTCTAATTTTGAGTAATGCAGTTTGTGAATCAGAAATAAAGCGAGTCCAAGTATCTTGGTCAGATCAATGTTGAAACTTGAAAAGAACAGGGAATTCTCATTGCTGTTATATGCCATGTCCTCGATTTGCCCAGCCTCACCCTTTAAGGCTCGATAGAGGGCACATTTGACCTTACGCAATCTCTATTGTTCTTGAAAAAAATCAACAATCCAAATTTATAATGAAAGTCATCATGGCTGGTTTATATATATTGAATTTTACCATGTGGCTAATGAAAAACTAAGTATAATGACGATGCTAGCAAATAGCGCAGACAAATGAAGAGGCTGAGCTGTCCTCACACGATTATTGACATAAATGAGCTCCATAGAATGTATATATCGTCATTAAACAGACTATAGGAATTAATAAGTCTCAACATTACCCTATTGGGATTTGGCATGTAAGGATATGATTGGCTTGCTGGCGCTGCCACAAACGGAGGAGGCAACTAGGGCTAGGTTTTTCTCGGGCTCGAGGTTTTGAAAGCTTGAATCTGCAAAAGAACCCTAATACAGGTGTTTGATGGAGTCATTAAACAGCCGAAAACACCCTAAATTTTATCCATCTAGTCCCACCTAGAAGTTCAATGGCGGAAAGACTACGGTCGCTGATGGAAATAGAAAGTATGGACATCATTCGTAACCCTAACCTAGGTCACGTTTAATGAGGTCCACTTGGGGATTCCATCACTACCACCTTAGAGATAACTGTAACGAGTAGAATTGCACTTGAACCCATGATCAGTTTCGTTCGTGTGTGCACCAAGGGCAAGTGACGATGAGGTACCGGTGAAGTTTTATGGCGTATGTAGCTTAAGGCGATATTAACGGCTGGCACATGTATTTCCATTCTGTGATAGTTTGACCAGATCGTTCTTCGTGTCAACCCCATTTTTCTACTAGTCGTAGACGTATCTCGCTGTGGTTCAGATACCAGAAATATTGAGAAGGTGATAAGATGTATCCTGGAATAAACCGGATTGTTTTTCGGCTCAAAAATTCGATCAAGTCAAGCTTGCAACATTATTTGTCTCTGTCGACTTTTCCTAATGTCAATTTTTTAAGTTAGCCTATTTCTTTGACTTGTTTTCCAGAGTATGACGAAAGGGGTAGCATTGTGCTGACTAGGAAAGCCATGCGAAATCTGTTGATGACTGGCAAGGTTCGTTCAATTGGCCCCTCGGAATCTCCCATCGTCAAAGCTAAGGCCATGTTATTCGTACATGGATGACACTCTTACACAACAATCATGGAGCGCGTCGTCAGCTTACAATCCAGCCTTGTCTACCTAGCGACGAATGAAAGGAATTGATAAGGAGGCAAGGTATTTTGACCAGGGTCATCATTGAAAGCAGTACAAATCGAAACAGTTGGCTGCGAAAGTGAGTCAGAGGAGATCTTGTCTCAGGTCCTACCTTGATGAGACGGAATTGTCTGGTGAACTTGGGAAGATATAAATCGTGATCACGAGGTTCAACGGTCATGTATTTGGCCTTGACAAAGATCATGTTGATCTCTGATTAGCACTCACGCCATAACACACGCCCGTGGCGCACAAATCCATCCCGAGTTCGTGTATGAACCAATCAACAAACCCATGTCCCATACAAAATGACGCTAAGGCTTGCTGAGCCTATGTTATGTACGAATAAAGCTTACGCTCTGGTTTGCCTTTGAGTGTGGTGGAAGAATCCCACCGTTGATCTCGTATATGAATTAAAGTTTATAATCCTCTGTGAGATCGTTGCTTGGGCTCCCATGTGGTGAGCAATATAACGTGCACGCTTACGTACCCATCTACACGGGCCTGCATACGTCATATGTGGAAATTGGTATTGGTCGTTGTTGGTCGGAGATGCTCGGAGATGGACGGAGTTCGAAGTGGTTTTGAATTGGTTGGAATTGGGTTTTGAAATTGTTAGTGATCGGCTTAGTGTTGGATGTTGGCGGTATATCGGCAGAGTAACTAACACGGTGGGGGTACGACGTGGAAATAATTCGAACTACCCAACCAATATAAACACGCACACTATCTTCCCAATAGCCCTAACTTAATGTACTCTTTACACTTAGTTATAGCGCTTCTTTGCTCGCTTAGGCTTCATGCTGATTCCTGAGCGGAATTGACTACGGATCCGTGTTCCATCAGTTCCCACGCACGATACGCACCTCGTATCCTCGTCTTATTCATTCTATAATACCCCTCCTTACATATACGTAAAGCTATAACAAGCTTATATACGTATAAGCAAATTACTCAAACTATGGATTTATGGGGTTTAACATACGCCAGGTTTACTTAGTCTACGTATTAGACTACCTATCTAATCCCTAAAAAGACAAAGAACAAACTATTAGTTCTTAATTTCTTGAATCTGAAGACACCAATGCGCTTATACAGAGTATAGCGTGTTACTTTATCTTAATACTTGTTATCTTTTACTATAGACTGAGTTAGTCTATTATTTTAATTTAAACTGTAGGATTATGCATGTGTGTCTTAGATCGCTGCCAACAATCCTTCGGCTAAATCCGAATCTGGCTGCATGCCCAGGCTGATGAGCGTGTTCTTTTCCACTCACCCGAGTCTACGTACATATAGTAGGTACTGAGAGGTTCAGCCAAGCCCCCCGCACCGACCTCATCGCTTACTCCTTTAGGCAATCATCTGGAAATAGGATAGTGTGCGTTATTAGGCCTCACCCGTCATTTTTAGCCATACAGCCTCGTAGTGAGCGCTACTGGGGCCTCCCGGGATCTATAAGGACGTAGTACGTAGCCCCCTAAGGATCCCTAAACGTTGGGCACGCTATAGGGCGCTATTCTCTGACCATTGGAGGACTTTTAAAAACCCGGTCGGCATAGAGCTTACAGTGTAACAAAATGTTTGAACTAGCACTATATAATGCAGTAGGCTATTAGTTCGCGATGGCCTCTAATATGACCTGGTATCGCGCTGTCGCTAGGTGAATGGAAGGGCGTTCTCGTAACAGCTTGTAAGGTCCCTGGCGGGCGTTTAGGGCTAGTGACGACTCGTGCCCTCGAATTAATCTTAAGAATTGCCTAAATAGGCAGCTTCCTGTATTTCCCAATTCAGTAATCATACTCCGCACTAGCTCCCATTGGGGCCTCAGGCAGCCGCAAGGTGGTGGCGTGATTAATCGAATGCAGGATGGCCTATTCAGGAAATTCCATCAACCAATCAGACGCCAGGACGTGGGAAGCGAGAAAAGCACGTGACGTTTGCGACGTGTCGGAACTCAAAAAGGTAAATTCTAGGAGTTAAGCCTCTTGGGCTGTAATTTAACTCGGCTACGAGATCCAATTCCAAGCCGGAGTCCAATGGAGTTCAATCAGTTGGAATCCGTGTCGATTTAGAGGTCGCCTGCCCTTATAGATTTAGCACCGTGGGGAGGCTAATCCTATGAGGGCAGGTGAAAAAACGTTGACCTGGCGACTCTCTGTGGCTGCTACTACCGTGGGGTCCTTGGGGTATACTACGTATATATTATATTTTACGTAGAATATAGAATACGGAGTGCGTATAAGTATTAGCTTATGTTAAAACCCGCTAGCAGCAGTGGATTTGTACATGGGGGCCGAGTGTATTCTGCGATCGAAGGCATCGTAACTAATCAGAGCGCTGGGACGGCGCTGTAAGCTGTTGGTTTATTATTTGGTAAAACATCTCTAGTCTTAGCTTCAACCTAGTCCGTACAAGCTTTATAGTACAACGAGCAGAATATCCAGTACTAGTGTTTCGTTGGCTGTCATGATTAATATAGCTTGGTTGAAGGCTTAACGCCGTTAAGCATTTTAGCTTCTTGAAGGCGGGAAAATTAATCAGATTATGTCCGGTCATCCCGTCCTGTCGTACTCCGCTGAGCTTGTTTTAGTAGTGATGTTTGGAGGCTCAACTCGAACTTGGCTGCATGGTTGTTGATCAAGTGGACAAGCTCAATGATCCCTTCTGTCTGCCGTTTACCATGTACCATTTAACCAGCTGGAACACACCGTGACTCTAGTATTCGCATGTAATTATTCCATCTCCTCTAATGACTGGGTCTACTCGCTTGCTAGGGTACTCTCAATACACTCTTATCACCGCCTACTGCGTCCAGCCCACTTATACTCTAACAAATGGGGACGGGACATACGCAAATTGGGGGCCAAGCAGGCTTAATATACCTACATCTTAACAGATGAATCAGCCTGGCGCCCTGGCTGAATCATCTGTAAGCTGTATTCGATTTCGGGGCCATGATGGAACAGATTTCATTACTCATGCAATCCACATCAAAGAACCTTGTAAGTCAAAGCAATTGGGTCATAGGCACGAGACAATTCTCCCCCCGAATCATACATATCGTATTTTTATACGAGGTTTAATTATCTCAACTATCTGTCGCCATTGTACTCCACAAGAATTTAGAACTACGATTCCACCATCCAGTTGCTTGTTGTTCTACGTGGTTCATGACCAAACACGTATAACCTACCCTGTCAACTAGTGTTTTTTGCCCCCCTCTTCTTGTAGTCTGTAACGAAGCCCTGAAGCACACCTTTACAGAACGTCAGAATTGGTGGCAATTATCGCGTCTTCAGACTTTGTGGACGCCACGTGGATAAACCAGTAGTAATAATGTATATAGCACCAGCAGAAATATCGATTTCACTTAATTAATTAAGAGGATCTATTTTTGTTGCTCTGCATTAATCGAGTTTGGAACGTGAATTTCTCAGGCTGATGATTGGAGCTGTTCTCCAGCCAGAGAGCAAAGCTGAGCGGGCGAAAATAATTCTGTAAGTGCTGACGTACTAAATCTGTAGGATGACAGTGGAACCCGAGTTTAATCCACTCCATAAGAATCTAACTGCTACAAGACTATGATCTGATAAATGAGCATGGACTTGACCCTAGGCTCGCACGAAACACACTTCTTTGCCACGAGTTCGTATATAACAACACACTAAACTTCCACGAACCAACCAGTGAGATAAGGCCTGTCAGAGTAGTTTTCTAGCCCCTGTTGCCAAATTATTGGGCGCATGTCATTTGACGCAAGAAGTGGCTCAAGACAGCTATCTTGTAGCTTAATTGGAACTAAATCTCCGTGATCTTCTATAAAGTCACATTCAATTCCTTTAAGCTGATGAGCCGTTGATGACCAATTTTATGACGCTATAACCATCTGCTGTTCGCTTACAAGCTCAGCCTTGCTGCAATAATCCTCTGCTTTTTATTTGCGATCAGTTGCGATCCGAATAACTTCAGCGGTGGACTTACAATTACCACCATTTGTGCGTCATGATTGAGTCCAAGGTAAGTCATTGCGCGTTGAGATATTTCACTCACTTGGAAGGGATCCTTCAAGGGATCTTTCAAACCCTATGAATCTTTCTCCAAATGCCATCAACTAGAGTTGAGCCTATGGACTGATCGTGATTAACCCATGTAGTTTCAAGAAAACCATCGTCGGCGGCGGGCGCCAAACCAGTTGGTATGGACTCAGCCGCGAACAATTTCACCATCTTTGAACAAGCAAACAGAGAAAGTCTCGACACTATCTCGGGAGGCGTCAAATAAGGATACTAGAATACGGAGGACGCCAGTGCACGACAAGCAGCAACAGACTTCTAATCCAAGGTCCTTTCCCTCGTCCGGTCACACGAAGCATGTGTTAGATTGGAATGAGACAGAACTTTTCGACCTCGGAGGAACCTTCGACATGGCGAACGACACTACCAGTGCTCCGAGTCCTGCGAAAGGCATCTCCATTCTTGATGCCGCTGCGCTACCCACACCTCAATCAATGAATCCACAACAATATGCGATGCAAGTCGATGACAATTATTTGGGCAGTCTCATGTCCAACTTTACCGACGATTCAGCCGAGGACGGTAGTAACAGCTACATGACTGAGGGGCCGTCCGACTCCAGCACGAATTCGAATAGACTCAACGGATTTAGTGCCCTCCATCTTGCCGCCTACCTTGGTAAAGCTTCCGTCATTCGTCTCCTACTCTCAGCATGTCCCGACGCCGTGGATGTCACAAATAGTGACGGAGAAACTCCTCTACATATTGCTGCCACGGAGGGTCGCTTCGAGGCCGTGTTAGAGCTGCTCCGCGCAGGGGCTAATACGCTCCTGCAGGATGTCGACGGACGCACAGTTTTACACATAGCTGTTTGCAAGGAGCATGTCGACCTTGTACACTTACTATTAGATGGTCATCATGGACAAACTTTAATTCGGCTCTCCGACTCTGCCGGTAAAACCCCTTTGCATCAAGCAGTTATGCAGGGATGTGACCAGATAGTCCAAATATTCCTGGCAAAGGGCGCAGATCCACGCATGACAATAGGCAAGTCGAGTGGAGATAGCAAATTAGATGCTGAGAGGGCAAATTTTTTCAATGGCATCATGACATCAACTAACAATGTGTCGGCCAATCAACAACCTGACAACTTAAAGACGGTCAAATAACACATCGAAGTTGAAACAATGCATTGAACTTGACGACTTGGCAGCATTTTTTTATCGGAGTTGGAGTCTGGAATCTGGGTTTCTTAGCTAGATATCGTTCTTTTCTATTTACATCAACGGGCTTAGGATTCTTGGGGGCGTGAGGGGTAGATATTGTCGTGTAGCAATTTGGCAGTGGTTTGTTATTAACTAGATATCATGATCTCTATATGTTAACTATATTTCAATCAAGAAGCTTATGATTTTCAAGGAATATGATTCATGTTGTTTAACAATAGTAAGTATGTATATACCTAGGTAGGAGGTGTATTTCAAGGTTCAAATGTTGTTGTCCCGAATGTATAAATCCCACGGTACCTAGGTACCCGTGGGCGGATACCTATATATATATGTAGGTATCTCACGGCGTCAACCTTGGAATGTATCTAAATTTTTTTGAATCACCTAGGCCACTGCATGATCTATTATAAAGGTGACGCTTTATAAGCTAGTTCTATTTCCTGTGATGCAAAAATGTAGCTTTTTTTGGTGTCTGCTCCGTACTTCAAAAATGACGACGTCATGGGTATATATCTCTCCTGACACCAACGAACGATCTACATCAACACCAAGAACCACGGCATTGGATTAGTCTTCTATGCCCTGCATAAGAGCGTGCATGATGCTCATCTCTCTCCACCTGACCCACAAGGGAAAGAATCCCTGCATCTGCAGGGCACGAGGATTCGTATTCGGTAGGAACGGCGAGATGCTGACTGACTAAGGGAAGAGAGCGGAGAGCGGAGTGAGGGCCAAGCCAGTTCGATGCAAGGTTGCGTATATAGAAAGATTTGGAGCCAAAGAGAGAGCCCCATCTGCCTTCGGTCCCCGGAGGCTGCAGGTTTAAGTCGTGATGGGCCGGCCTACCAACTCACGCCGTTGTTTTAGGGCTAAGATTCGTGGATTTTTGAAACTGAAACTGTAATAAAATGTTGTAAGCATCGTGCATGAAAGAATGCATTACTCTGGTAAGTGGCTCATATGATCATACAAATCCGTCGTATGCTATATTGGGACTCACTCCGCCACATTCATCTGCTGTCGTCTGCTTTGGACTCCATCACCAGCGAAATACATATTCTCCATACTACTAAGATCTTCGAGAGAGGGGAGGCAACGTGACGTCTTGATGGGTCTTGCACACGGCTTTCTAGCCTGCATTTCAAGATGATAAATGCCCCGTCGAGTAAGTAGTGTCGAGAAAGTTACGACTTGTACAATGGTAATACTAACAAGGCAAGTTACAGTAGCTATTTTGTTACAATGGTATTGTACTGTAACACTCTAGGATGAGCATTATGGTATTCTTTTAAGGAAAGAAAGAGGTACTGGTGGTAATATAAGTTTGTAGGCAGCAAGGAGGGTGTCGCCTCGTTTATGTCCTTAAGAAACAAAAAATCTCTTCACGCCGTCAATACATTGCCCTTCCCGGAAAGTCCAGCAAGATAGTTTATATGCAATTATTGAGATCTAGCATAGGTAGTCCAAGTGTCTCGTGAAAAGTTATCGGTCAAATCTACATTCCTGTCACTTTCTCTGGAGGTTGGCCCGGATGGAAAAAGAAACGAACTGAAGCTGTTCGGTGTTTATGTCCCCTGCTTCTTCTCCCTTCAGGAATACGTGGAGTTGTCAAACGTTTTGGATTTGAGAAGTCATTGGCCGGAGGTTGGTAATCCATCAAGTATGAGGAATTTTTTTTCTCGTAGGATAATCCTTTTATTCGACTTTCACTTACGACGTAACCGCTAAAAATATCATATACAAGTAAGCTATGAGAGAATCCCCTTAAATAAGTCGGAGAACTTGTCTGCTTTCCCTTTATCAGTATGTTCGAGGTCTTCCCTCGAAATCCCGCTTTCCTCACACATCGACTTAAATATCCCGGCTGCCTTCCACAGCTCCATTGGCGAGCCCAGTTCTGCAATTCTCCCTTTATCCATTACGCACACCTTATCATAGTGGATGATGGTTCGTATACGATGCGCCACTGTGAGAACAGTTTTGTTTTTGAAGGATTCCACCAACGTACGCTGGATCTTGTCATCAGTCTCCAAGTCCACACTTGATGTTGCCTCGTCACAGACGACAATCTTACTACCCCTAACCAAGATTCTCGCGAGAGCGAGCTGTTGACGTTGTCCATGGGAAAAATTTGACCCTTCTTCCTGGACAATGTCGTCTAAATGCACGCTGGTTCCAAGATGGGCTCCGCGCAGGGCGCGCCAGAGCTCTTCATCAGTATATTGTGACAGAGGGTCGAGATTAAAGCGGATAGTACCGCGAAAGAGAATGGAATCTTGTAGCTGTATAGACAAGCGCGAGCGTAGATCTTCGAGTGGGATTTTGGATATGTCAACCCCGTCGATTAAAATACAACCGCCGGAGAGCTTGCAAACTCGAAAGAGAGAGCTGACGAGAGACGATTTGCCAGCCCCCGTGCGGCCGACAATGGCAACATGCTCACCGGCTTCGACTGTTAAACTAAACCCGCGGAGTACTTCGGGTAGACCAGGGCGATAACGCATGCGAACATCTGAGAAAGTGATCGCTCCACGCTCTGGCCATAAGGGCGGAGCTGACACAACCCACGAGTCATTAGTGTCTTCGGATGGGAGGATTCTGCCGGAGCTATATTCGTAAATACGCTCCGTCGCAGTCATTGAATCTTCTACACGTGACCACTGACGAACGATGAATTGAAGTACCTGCAATGCGCCTAGAGAGTAGGTCAAGACCAGACCTGAGATGGCAGGAAGCTGAGTAAATCTGTCTACCACAACTAGAACTCCACTTGTGACGATCAGGATAACTCCTACAGTATCTAGCCGAAGAGCAAGCCATCTCTGGCTAGAGAATGCCAAGAAGCCGGCACTATTGTGGTTATCGATCGTAACATTTAGCAAGTGAGAGAAATGTGTTTGCATCGAGTAGTTGCGAATCGTGGTTACCCCAGACAAGGTTTCAGAAAAGCGCGCAACCATGATGCCTCGAAGCACAGCTTCGTGGCGCTTGAACTCTCGTGCAGAAGCACGATAGTATGACGCAGCGAAGAGAAAGATCACGAGACCGGGGAGCAAGGCGATCGCAAACCAGTGGAAGTAAGCCACAATGAGACCAAGAATGCCAATCATCATGGCAGCTGAAATCATGAAAAGCCTCACTGCCTCTGGTAGCGCATCGTCCATGACTTCGATATCCTTGGAAAAACGGTTGATTATCCGCCCCAACGGCGTGGCATCAAAAAACAAAATCGGCGCACGTATAACATTTTCAATAGCTTTATTCAGCATCACGTTGCTGGAACTTGTACCCGTGATGGAGATACAGAGACTGAACAGGTAGAGCAGACTGCCCTGTATGATGGTGAGAGCGACATAGATGCCGATATATGTGTTGCGGGCCAGGTCAAACCTGTCGAGTGTCCACCAAGCTAGCCATAGTCCGCAGAGTAGGTTGCCACCTTGCGCCATAGCAAGTAGCGGCAGGGACAAGTAAATAAGAGACTTCTTGTCAGCACTTGAAATGTAAGTTCTGTAGATGGCCCACGGAATATTTGACGTGGCTTGCTCCTCAGCATCTATTAGCGGTGGCAAGGTCTCGTCATTATCTTGGTTTTCTGCCCATGAGAAACGTTTCAATGACAAACGTTTCTTCTCGAAGGATCTTGTTGCCTGACTAGGTTCTATGCTATCCGTTTTTTGCTGGCCCTGGTCTTCTTTTCCTTCCGTCTCATAGACGAGGTCACCAATCATGTCCGGATATTGGTCTATTAACGTTTTGTAGGTGCCAAGTGCTTTGACACTTCCTCCTTCCAACCAGAGTATTCGATCACATTGGCTGAGAACGTTGACCTGATGTGTTGCCAGGATTCTTGTCTTCCCTTTAAGAAGCGAAAGGATTGCATCGTTGAAGATAGCGCGGCCAACATATGGATCTACAGCAGACAGTGGATCGTCTAACAACACTATCTCTTGATCCGAGTATATTGCTCGTGCTAAACTTATTCGCTGCTTTTGCCCCCCGCTCAAATTTACCCCTCGCTCACCGATTTCGGTTGCATCTCCATTCGGAAGTGAATCAAGGTCTGTGCGGAGTTGACATGCGGTGACGACGGCCTGGTACCTTTCCGGATCATAAGGTGTGCCGAATAGGATATTGTTTCGTACTGACGTATTTTGTATCCAGGCTGTTTGTGGACAGACAGCTATTTTCGAGCCGAACTTTAATGATCCATGTACGTTGGGGATATCACCAGTCATAGCGGATAGTAAGGTGCTTTTTCCAGAGCCAGTTTTGCCAATCACAGCCAATAGCTCCCCTTTCTGTACAGTAAGAGAGAAAGACGCTGGATTATATGGCGTAACCGGTCCATCGAAGCTCGCTTCTAACGCAAGAGTTGACTTGCTCAAGTTGGAGACGGTCTTCTCAGCTGAGGCACTCATCCCACCTCGAGTGAATACTGCATCCTTCATCTCCACCGCATATTCCATATTTCTATCCATGTCATAAGGCTGCACTTCTTCTGCCAGGAGATACTCCTCAATTCTCTGCAAACTTACCCATGCGTCGCTCGCTTGGCCAAGGCACCCAGGCAAGTAGGCAGTGGGTATGAGCAAAGCACTAAACAATGCGACACTCGAGAAAACAACAGGGGCGGTCAGTTCCTTGCCACTGCCGAGCGCAAATGTCACGAAGCTCACCATTGCTAACAGCATAGGCAGACTCTGGCCTAGAGACGTGACGGCGTTGAAAATCGCCATATGAACCTGCAGTTTGCTCGTTTCTTCATTTCGAATTTGAATCAACCGCTGTGTAAAGTTTTTGTCCCAGCTAAAGTACTTGATCAGCCGTATGCCCTGCAGAGCTTCTTGTGTTAAGCTGACACGAGCGTCGGTAGCAGCGTTTATGCCTTGGCGTTTGGTGTAGATTGCCTTGACGCCGGCAACGAGGAATCCCATGGCGACAATCAGACACCCTAGCCCCGCGAGCGCAGAATAAGAAAGATTGACAATAAGCAGGGCCATGCAGACAAGGACCATGATCGGTGACGTCCACACTACGTGGACCATGTTGAGACATTCCTCAATTCGATGTACGTCCATTGATACCAGATTGATGACGCGCCCGTTGGACCACCCTTGTTCTGTTTCAGCATCAGAAGCAGAGGAGGATTTGACGTTTTCCGTGGAGTTGTTCTCTTTGCCGTTTTTGACTAGAGCTTTCTCATCTCCTTGAGATGGGGTTTTTGGGATATTAACTTGTTGGCCTGCAGCGGCCGAGGCAGACCCTCCAGCCCTACCACTTTCGGAGATCTTCATACTCTTCTCCAGAATCTTGGCAGTCAAAATTGCCCGAGCCTGACCGCCAACCATCTGCCCAGAATACAAGAAATGGTTCTGTAACAAGCTCACTAGGACCTGCATCACGACAATGCCGATCAACAGTCCAATTCCTCTACCGACCGTTGGAGGAGCACCATCTTCCGGGTCGAGTGCGCCATAGTAACTGTCCATGGCAAATTGGATTAGATAGCGAAGTGTATAAGGGCTCCCAACAGTTAACAGGTCCGCAAATAGGCGATAGATACCCCCGATCCAGAATTCACGGAAAAAGGTTCTATGGAGAGAAGTAAACAGCGGATTTTTAACATCGCGTGCTGAAACCGCTTCCTTAAAATTGTCATTGAAAGTTACAGTATGCCGTTGTACACCTCTCGAAGGATTAAGCGATGGAATGTCGTTGAGTTGAAGTGGCCTGCGATAGCCTGTCTAATTGAAGGAGATCCTGGTCAGAGCTGAAGCCGAGTCTGAGGAGCAGTGATCAACTCACAGCCATCAATGATCCCATCCAACTAAACGTCAATTTGCTGAGGAAGCCAGCGTCAGACTCTGGAGAGATCTGTCGCGCTAGAGGCACCGTCGATACATTGCGCTCGAAGAGGCGCCTCCATGGTGCATGCGATGCCGCTGACTCCTCTCCCTCTTCTCCCACCGCCTTAACATTTTCGTTCTTAGCCATGCCTCCGGTGACTTCTTGCAATTCAGGCGTATCGGTGTCATTAGCACACGGCGAAGAACATGCCTTCTTTACATTGCTTCAAAACTAAAATTTCGAATATCTCAGCCCCAACCGGCCTGTTTCCTTCTCGCTTTGGGCGCTCGATCCCATGACTCAGCATAAACACTACTCTAATACATTGCACAGTCTTCGAGGCTGTAGATGTGGCTGAGAGTCCGCAATACAGAAGGCTTGCCAGTAAATTACCCGTTTGGAGAGTTTCCTATTTTGGAAATCTTACCGCTTTAGGAAATTTTTGTCCAGGGGCGGAAGGCGAGGGGCGAGGGTACGACCCAATGAGTTACCAACGGGCACTATTTTTAATTTTATTTTGAGATCGTTGGCGAAAGAAGTCAGAGTTCAGCGTGGCTCATGGTCGCCTTATGTAGGCCCTGGTTTCTACGTTTCAGACGAAGTCAGCGATTAGGGTTAATTGGCTTAAGAGACTAAGCTGTCTTCGGTAAACAACTCAGTCCAGGTTTTGTTTGTGATATCCAGCATCACCAGCTTTAAATAACGTAACCTGCCATAATATTAACTTGAAAATCCCCAGTCATACAGATTGCAATAGGAGAAGAATCCTCGTAACAACGACCAAAATCCCTAGAAAATGGCCGCCCCAGCAAACATCACCCTCAAGAACCTTGATGGCCAATGGGTCATGGTATTTAACCCCCCCCCCCCCCCCCCCTTTTGGCTGGTTCGCGACCGTAACAGTTAACATCTATTATGCGTAGAACAGAGACCTCTCGGAGAATTATGATCCCGTCCTCAAGCTCCAGGGCGTAAATTGGCTCATGCGCAAGGTACTGGGCATGGCTACTGTTACCGTGGTTATCAAAGAATGGGAAGAAGGCGGGTACACGCATATCGACGTCGAGAACCGGCCGAATGGCGGCCTGCCACCTACGACGGAACAACGGGTGTTCAATAATGAGGGTGTCGACATTGCGCACGCGCTGTTCGGAAAAGTACGTTCTCAGACGAGATGGGCTTGTAAAGCCGAGTTGGATGAGGTGGATGGATTCTTAGCGGACGGGCTCGAGACAGGGGAAACGGAAGAGGGAGCAGCTAAGCCGTCGTATGTTCACATCGCAACGGAGCACCTTGAGCACGGGGTGACGACGCACCAGGTTTGGGGGTTTGCACAGTTCAACGAGCAGAGATACCAAACAAGACATATTCTAGTCATAAAAGGGGAGGAAACTGCCAAAGTGACGCTGGTGTATGACTACCTTGGGCCGCGAGCTGCTGATGAGTCCTGAAAGACTGTTTTCAACCCGTTACTGGTCGTAATTTGAATATTGAAATGAAACTCAGCCTTCAAAATCCATGGAAGAATATGCTTCCTAAGCAGTACCATCTTACACATGACCAGCATTCTACATATGGTGTCTCGCGGTTGCCCATTGGGACTTTCATTTATTTATATGGGCAAAATCAACGCCATAGACAACCGTATAGTAACTTTATGTTAACCAACTGTTCAATATTGATAACCTGTAGGAGGCATGCGTTGTGCTCGACACAGTATATGTATATGTAACTCGTTTTGAATTATTTTGCCCGTCACAGCGCTGTATCTAATGAAGATTGAAATAGATCAATTAACTAATTCACTATATCTATACCTTCCGAAGTCACTTTTTTTCAAGAATTCATATCAATTGATTGTACACTACTGCGTTGCGTGCCTTGGTAGAGACATATCCATGGGTATCTATCTCAGCGGGACATTTTTAATGACTGACAGCTAGTAAGATTGAATGATTTTACCTAGGTACGATCTATTTTAGATAACATTAAGATTTTACCTTTTAGATAAGGATTAATAGGTCTTCTATTAATCCTTTATTACGTTAGACAGGCTTTAAAGGCGTCAGTAGAGTCAATTAGGTTAAAGATGTTGTAATCGCATGACACTTTACAGCCAAATCCGATTTTACCACGACATTTCGAGACTGAAAAATCTCCCCGGAGCAAGAGCTAGTGTAGTCAAGGCTTCAATCCTTGCCAGCGTCATTTATACTTGGGCTTAACGAACTATAGTCCTCAAGCTTCTTGTCATTCCAAATCACATACTTTGTACTCTGACTTAGTTCCATGATATTTAATCCTAAATGGAGAATAGCTAGGCGTCTCGATTTTGAATCAATTGATCACATCAATTTAGAGCAGTAGTCAATTGAGATCAACGGGAGATCCATCGACAAGGCTATGGAGCCTTCCAGAACGCAACTTTTGTGCCGTTTACATTGGTCACGGAGATAGCTAACTTCTCTAGCCAGGGCTGATTATCTCTCGGCTCTATGCGGTCAAAGACTTGAAGCAACCGGACCACTGTGTAGCTGGTTTCGACAAGTGCTTTTTGCTGACCAAGACAAGTCCTCGGCCCTCCGTTGAAAGCCTTTACGTGATATTATCAGTACTGTTCTTCTTGAAGATTATCTTGTAGGGACTCACTAAAAACCCCCACCCAGGCCGGAGCTTTTCATCAAGCCAGCGCTCCGGACGGTATAAGTGGGCGTCATTTCCCCAGATCTCAGGAAGCCGATGCATTGCATAGACCGACGAGACGACACGACTTTCTTTGGCAACGAATATTGGCGACTGCCCATCTGGGCCACCACCATGTGGAAGGACGGTGTCCTTTCGTGCGAAGCGCTCGTTCAGGGGAACCGGAGGGATGAGACGGAGTGCTGTTCATTGGTAAGTCCTTCTAGTTCCAGAGTATCACATGCACAAGAACAGTTGGGATTTTGGCATTCTTACTCTCATTAAGGACACTCTTCAGATATTTCATGTCTTTCAGCGTCTGATAATCGGGGAGTCGACCGTTCAGCTCTCCCACCTCGACGCGCAGTTTGTCCCAGGTATCAGGGTGGCGGGCTAGAAAGTAAAAGATACTACCAAGCAAGCTAGCAGTGGTATCCCTGGCAGCCACCAGAACATTCAAAAGCTCGTTACGGAGGCGGATCGGATCTCGACAGCTGTTTGCTAACTCATCCAGCAAATTATATCGACCAGGTTTAGAATTGCCCTTGAGTGTCTCGTTTATGAAGTTCTCGGTGAACCGATGTACGATTTTGCAAGATTCATGGAACTTGGGGTCACGCAAAAGCCAGGCATGCTTGCCCAATGCATTACGTTTTTCGATCGCTGCCTCAGCGTAGTCCAAAGCCTGAGAGAACTCCCATCCAGCTGATCCAGGCCCGCTCCCTTGGCAGCCAACTGACTGTCCCACTAAGAATTCAGTGGCACTGTCGATGGTAAAATTGTAAAACAAAGGCTGTAGATCGACTGTCGTGCCATTAGGAGGCAAACACGAAATGAGTGCTTGCACATGGTTTTCAAGAGCTTCGAGATCGGCAATCTGAGTCCGCGTGAAACATGGACGGATCAAGTCCTTTTCGCATATAAAGTTAGCCAATTACTACTATTGGTGCCGTGTATCTATAGAGCCATGGCAGACGTTGCACTCACCCGAGAATGATGCCATGCTACGTCGTCCGAAGTGAAAATACCTTCACCTAGCAATGGACCCATGAAATGCACTCTGGGACCAAGGCCATAATCCAGAAAATTTGTCGCCAGGACGGTTTTGAGATTCTCCGGGTCGCATGTGAACACAATATTTTGCCCTAGGATGACAGCAGTGTTGGTCCGGCCAATCTCTAATCCCTTTTTGAGTGTCTGTTCCAAACTGACATGGTCCCGCCGGAAGGCTAGCACTTTCAAAAATGCAGATAGTCCAATGATCCGCTCGGACTGGGGGGCGCGGATGGGGGGTTGGCAATTGTGTAACTTTTTAAAATTGCGAATCTCCAGGTATCGAGAGACTCGAAAGTAGCCTATGGTCAGTATGCTGAGACTGGTGATAAGCAGCAAAGCACTCTTGGTTTCAAGGATGGACAGCATAGTTGTGATGCGGCGGCTCGACAAGTTGAATTGACCAAACCTTTGGCCATGAGACGGTCTCAAAATCGAGGTAAATGAGAAAAAAGCAGCTATCAACTCGATTTCGGGACCAGATTGTGTACATCCTACTACATAATTCGATAAAATCACAGGCTGTAATGTTCGACTTCTCCATTTGGTTAGTCTGAAAATCCACTACCATATACGGAAATAGACTAGAACAATTGGAAAAAGTGAAGATGGAATGTTCTCAGCGAGATACACGCACTAAACCCATCACTAGTGAGCTGTTTTACAAATGTAAGCTGTCAGCAGCAAGTAACTTACAAATTACGATGGCAACTCTAGTAAGGTTTCATGAAATTATTCAGAAAGCATTTAAGTTGGGCAACATTCACTTCCTATTCTGGCAAGTCTTCAGTGTTACCTGTACAGGCGTTTCCCACTTCGGATTACTCTAGGGCTACTTAGGGGCCGCGCTAGAACGTGTTCGGATTTTCCTCTGGTGGATAGAGTCAGGGCTTTTATCCCTTTTCGCCGGGGGCCCTAATACTGGTGTGGATATTATTTTTCATTAAGAGCTTAATTCTATATTCAAGCATAGTAATAGTAGTTGGATAATAAGAAACGTACAAAGTCCCTTAATGGGTTTCTCGTGAAGCTTGTGGAAGCCTACACCAAACACATTATTGTTGTATAGCATAATCTCTTCACGTAGAGTTGAAAATGGCGGCGAAAGTGGCGATACCTCAGCACCAAACAGCTATCATCGCTGATCCCTCAGGCAACTTTGCAGTTTCCGACTCGACGAGAGTGCCGGACTTGGAACCCGACGAGATTCTCATCAAGACCTCTGCAGTGGCATTGAATCCTGTCGATACCAAGCTTGTCGGCGGTTTTGTAACACCGGGATGTGTATTTGGATTTGATTGTGCAGGTATCGTTGTTGCCATCGGTAGTGATGTGCACAAGGACCTAAAAGTGGGAGATCGTGTATGCGGAAGCGCTAGTGGGAGTAAGACACCTTTCCATGACGTTTCTGAACGACTTGACGATTTTCTGACTGTCTATGTAGTGAACAAAGAGAAACCCCTGGGTGGCGCTTTTGCAGAATACGTCAAACTCGTTGGTGATTTGACATTCAAAGTGCCTGATGACATGTCCCTGGAAAGTGCGGCCGCATTGGGAACTGCTATTGCGTCGGCGTGCATGGTTCTATTCTGGTCGCTGGGATGGCCTGTAGATCTCCTGGATGGCAAAAAGCCAGAGGAGCCTCTCCCTCCCGTTCTGGTCTACGGTGGAAGCACAACGACTGGTACCATGATGCTGCAGCTACTACACCTGTGAGTTGAGGCTCTTGTTGAAGGCTGGATCAGGACTTTGGCTAATGACTCGTCTCTTCAGCTGTGGGTTCCCCACGATCACTACCTGTTCTCCACACAATTTCGAACTTGTGAAGTCGTACGGTGCGGACAAAGTATACGACTACAAGACGCCCGACTGTCCGCAAAAGATCCGCTCCGATAGCGCGAATTTGTTGGAATATGTTATTGACTGTGTCTCCGAGGACTCGTCCATGAAGTTTTGTTACGCGGCCATGGGCCGGGCAGGAGGGTATTACACCGCGTTGAACCCGTTTAATGATCGGTTGGCTACCCGTAAGGTCATAACTCCAGACTGGGTCCTAGCCACACGGATTGCTGGCGATGGCTCTAGCTGGCCAGCTCCGTATGCTTGCGACCCCGAGCCCCGGCTACGCGATTTGGCAGGTCCACTTTTCGAACGCATTCAGAAGCTGCTAAACGAAGGCAAGATAAAACCTCATGTCATCAAGCTGGAGCCAGGCGGCTTGCCAGGAGTGTTGGATGGAGTGCACACTCTCAGAAATGGGGGAGTGAGTGGACAGAAGCTTGTCTACGCTCTGGCCTAAGTACGAACCTGATAGCCATTTGAATGTATTTCTTGGTAATTCGGTTACTACATATGTGATGGTGGTAATGGTCGCTTTGTTGCTGCCATGATTTGGAAGCTCCTTAGAGACGACGTTGTAGGGCTAATTTATATCGTGAGATTTTATGCAATAGAATACGCACATTAGCTTGGTAGTTGCGTTTGATGTCTTGTTAAAACTTGTTGTAGAAATTCTTCAAGTTTCGTTTATTATACTAATCAGTAGAGCGACTGCCATAAGGCCGTGATACGCATTTAAAATCCTGCCTGCTGCAGAGTGAGAGTTAGATGATGATACGGGCACATTTAGAGCTTCGCCCTGATTAGGAGTTGGCTTGCTCGACAGTAAGCAGTACTGGCATGTAACTGGATATGCTCGTGTTAATAGACGTAGTCTTCGTCAGAAACTGCGTTTTCGGAAAATGCTTCCTATGGTGACAATTAATCGATGAGGCTCCAGCATCAGCTGAGCCATTTTTCACTCTTAGATAAAGGACGAGAGATCCACATACAGCTGATAAACATATGATCACTTATTATTTCTTTTTCATGTGGCCTGATTACAGCCAGTGGCAGCAATCGCAGGCTAAAGATTGCTGGTTTCGGCTCTAGACCGGGGGCCGGAGGAGTATACTACACCTCGTTTTGGCAATATTCCCTAATATGGAAATGAGCCAGGCACAGCATTAGGCACAGCATTTCGCACCATGTGAGGTCCACCACGTGCTGGTGCATCGCAATGATTGACGCCTATTTGTGCCACAGAATAACTAGCACTGGGCAATTGATATACCTACTATTAATAATATTCATTCATTCGATTCTTTTGTTGTTTTCTAATTAGAATCTATCATCCACGCCAAGTAATCTATAGAAAATATGGCTGCCATTTCCTGGCGCCTGGTTCACCTATCGGTAGTTCCTATCACGTACGCCGTGGTCCAATATGGACCCCAATCGGGGTTCCTTGGGGCCCTCGCTCGTGCTGGCTACTTCGGCTGCTTTTACATACTCGCTTCAGTCGCCCTTGCTTTGCATATGATATGGGCAAGATTCCTCTGGCCCATATGGCTCAGTCCGC
The DNA here is from genome assembly GCA_001571465.2 of Talaromyces pinophilus. NCBI lineage: Eukaryota > Fungi > Ascomycota > Eurotiomycetes > Eurotiales > Trichocomaceae > Talaromyces > Talaromyces pinophilus. The sequence goes on along the minus strand of CP017348.1, from coordinate 3,333,264 downwards.
TTACTGATCTACCCCAACCAAAGGTTTGACTCCCAATATGCATATCGCGACTGGCATGGACTCACTGGTAGTGTAGGGTGGAAGCTGGCTGATAGGGCACTGGTGGCAATTGTTCAGAAATGGGACAGCCGAATCTGAGAGATGGTAAGACCAAAGTGATCCGCTTCTTAGTTTCAAGATAGAGAACTGAAGATCTGTCCAGGCTTCGCGAGATAGAAAACGATGGCTTTATCTATTACCGCAGCCTCTTAAACTCGCAGCGTATTGTCATCACAACGCCGGCGCTAGTTGGGGAAATCTGCACACGTGTTGACGAGTTCGTAAAACCGGTCATCGCCAGGGGAATTGCTGGAAGGATTCTAGGAGAAGGCCTAGTTCTGTCTGAGCTAGAGAAACATAAACAGCAGCGGCGCATTTTCCTCCCCATCTTTGCCCCGCGGCACATTCGCGAAATGTTTCCTATCTTTTGGGGTAAGACCCGTGAGCTCACACAGAAGATGACTCACGAAGTGCTTTCGGACCCTCACCGCGATGCAGTCTTTGAAGTTGGTCACTGGGCTTCCCGCGGAGCCCTTGACATAGTTACTATGGCGACCATCGGTGAAGATTTTGGATCGATACAAGACGAGAATGCAACCTTGGCAAAAACCTTTCGACGAGCCATTGAGCCATCCCGTGGCTATATTGTACTTGCAATGCTTGAGATATGGCTACCGGCGTGGTTGGTACACATCCTACCAAACAAAATGAACCGTACAATGGGCGAATCAGTACCTATATTAAGAGACCTGTGTCGGCGCCTTCTACGAGAACGACGTCAGCAAGCCCTGGAGAAGTCTAGCAACGGCAAAGACCTTTTGAGTTTATGCTTTCACTACGAAGAGGTGGCTCAAGCCAACGAAGAAGAGGTCATCGACCAGATGACAACTTTCCTGGCGGCGGGCCACGAAACGATCTCGGTGGGGATTACATGGGCAGTATACATGCTTTGTCTTTACCCGGAATGGCAGACTCTCCTTCGTGAAGAAGCTCGTGCCCATTTGCCAGACCCTAACGCCAATATCGACCATAACAATGGATCCCAGAGCCGAATGGCTACCAGTGCCGATGTCGACAATATGCCCTTGATACAAGCATTTATTAACGAGGTCCTGCGCTGGTATCCTCCTATTCCACAAACTATGCGAGAGACGCTGCAGGATACCGTGATAGGCGGCAGGGTTATTCCTAAAGGTACCTGGATTGCGCTTCCCATCAAAGGCTTTCACCGGGATGAGCGCGTTTGGGGCCCGGATGCAAATCAGTTCAATCCTCGACGTTGGCTCAATGCTGACGGCTCAGTTAATCTCAATGGAGGCTGCCAGAACAAGTTCTTCAACCTAGCATTTATGCAGGGCAGCCGCAGCTGTGTCGCACAAGGGTTTTCCAAGGCGGAGATGGCGTGTGTCATCGGAGCCTTGGTTGGTCGCTTCAGTTTCGAGCTCGTTGATTCCGGCCTGTTAGATGAAAGCAAAATGGAGATTGCGGTAGGCAGCCTGTCAGCGCGTCCGTTACATGGCCTTGACGTCAAATTCAAGTATTTGGATGGCTGGGAAGAGAAAAAGACATGATCTAACGAATAATTGAATGTATATATGATATATTTCTAGGTGGTTTGGGTCAAGATCAGGCTTGTGGAAGTAGAGTGCCGAGTGGAGTTGATAAAGCATAGTCGCCAGACATGTAATCATTTGCTTTATGTGTGATGTGTACCTAATAATGGCTACTATGGATATCTCGCAACGATTCGAAATGATTGCGGATGGAAATGGCACTAGCAATTTGATAGAGATGTGTGAAGTTATATACGGAGAACTATCTGGATTCATAATTCCAAAGACTCAATAGGATCATGTCAACGGAGCATTAATCGCGCATCTCCTCAGCCAGCGTACTGAAAATTTTCGCGATGTCACTAGCTACTTTGGGCGTCCTGGGAAGGTCATGCCCACCTTGGTGATCGTAGAAGATTCGAGTGTCTTCATCACATAGATTTGCTAGCTGAACTCCAGAGGGCCATAGAGGATCTTTGCCACCAAGTATGTGAACAGTGGGGAGTTTGACCACAAATTCCTCCGGCCAAGAGGTCAGATCCAAGCCAAAGCAGCTAGATGGCGGTGGCATCTTACTGGGATTATGTAGCAATTTGCTAGTATCGTCCCAGAGACCATTTGTTGCACCCGGCCGCGTGGTTGCCTTTGAGAGATTTGACAAAGCGTTGGTTTTAGACCTTACCAACTGTTCCGTCCTGAACTTTATTCGTCGGGCCTCCTCGGTAATGGGAAGTCCAAGTTCCTCCAAGAAAGAGTACTCAAGGCCTGCATTGATAAACACAAGACACTTGGGCATTATCCGCTCCTTAAACTCGTCGGTCCTCTGAGGCACCTCGTACATTAACATGGCAAGGACAACAACCGACGCTTTTGAGAAGCAGCAAATGCAGTCATAAGGTCCATTTTTCTCAATATACTGAGCCAACCATGCTGCTGAATTCCTTATTGAAGTGGCGTCGGGAGCCTTGTACCACGTATAAGCTGTCTTGACAACCGATGCGAGACCTGTAGGAGGAGCACAGCGAATAGGTCCATCGACAAAGTGGAAGCTGAAATGCTTGTCTAGCCTCGTCTGAACTGGGACTGAACAGCAGTACTGTTAGGTATCTAATTGAATGAACAATGTGAAATGTAACATACGTGTTTGAGCCTTGAAAATGAGGGCACTGGTGGCATGGCCATGGAGCATTAAAGTACGCATTGTGAAATAGGAACCTTGGGGGTGCGGAAATGAAGCGAAATTTGGAAGTTGCACAAGACTAAAATTTTAAGAATAAAAGAATTTCTTCAAAATTTTGATATTATGAAACTCAAACAGTACTTGACACTGGTTTCCTCTGGGAAGGGGAAGCCCTCAGTGAGGATGAACTAATTGCTCACTGTGCGTAGAGTGTTAGGCCAAACCAGGCTAGTTCTGTACGTTGAAAGCTACTTCAACCCATCAAATTACTATATACACGGTTGGACTAATACGAGCAAGTGGTGATTTAGCTAGCGATAACTATCAATTAGCACTGAGGGTTCAGATTCGCAGGGCCTTGTAAGTACGCATCTGGCGGTGACACTCAGTGTCACGTTCTTTTCTCTTTTCGGAACCCTTCTTTGAGCTTGTGGCGTTGCACCCTATGACTTTTTGCCTAATTAGGTACCATGTACTTAGTTTGGAGTAGATTAAGTGCGAGAGCTCAGAAGAGGATGGGCCCCGACAATGGGTCCTTACAGGTGAACTAAAACAGGGCCGCCCCCAAATATACCGGAAAGGGAAAGATAACATCTTTTTATAATATTGGACCACAGTGAACGTAGAGAATATTGGCTATCTCCAAGACGACTAATGCGTTATGGCACGGTCCTTTTGTAGAGCTTAATTAATTATTACACTACACGCCTCCTTTGGGAAATTTGGATAGACAGTTTCTCGAAAGAGTTAAGAAATTGAATAGCACAGGCCTCCCTCTGACAAGGCGACTGGAGCGCTATTGTGATCCTGGGGTCGCCATAATCAGTCTCAAGCTATGTTGGGGCCAAAATTTACAATTTGGCTCAACACGTGTCAACCTTGTTGAGCAGGGAGCCACTCGAATCCACAAGAGAGTAAATCCGAGGTTTTGAAAATATGCCACCATTGCGCGGCTATAGCATTTTTTGAGTACAATGGGTACCATAGCAAAACCCGGGGACCGATTTTTGAAATGGCTTTTTGGATCACAGAGAACGATACGATAGATGATAGATCGTGTATTTGCGGCTCAGCTAGCTAATTCATTTGATTACTTTCTTGGACATCGTTCTTGTATCATGTTAATATCTATGCCTCGATTGGATCCACCCAATCGTAGACAACTTGGACGACCTTGCTAATGTCGCCCTTCTTCACCACCGATCTTCTGACATATTTTCTAGAGCCTTCGACTGTGGTAAAGCCCCAAACCTGGGTACTTGTCCAGCCTTCATTCTCGACGGACAACTCAATGACGTCCCCATCCCAATCCGCGGTATATTTCTCCGAAGGACCTTGAAGCACAGCTTCACCCACGGACGTGGGCGAAACCAAGCGCGCTCGCACAATCATTTTCCCGAAAACCGTGTGAGTAGACTCGCGGGGTCCCCAGTTGAGAAACCATGTCTCCTCAACAGCGTGGCCGAGGGAGTTCTGGGTTGAATCGATACGAGAAACACCGTCGTCAATGCTTTGTTTGAGGGTTACGGAAACCGCAGCCTTTGAAACCAAAGTGCGCACTAGAAAAGGCACCTCCTGTAGCTCGAGCACAGGAAGGATATCGTCGGACTGTGCCGAATTCTATGCGACACGGTAAGCAATGTGTAGAACATAATGGCAGTAAGAGTATTCTTACGAGCTCCCATTTTCCACTCAGATTATGGACTGAGGCTTTAGGTGGCGCTGCCATGATGTAAAGCCGTTTAGAATAATTTGGGAGTGATTGATTGATGATAGTTTGTATGCCTCAAATTTACAACTTGGAAATTTTTGCAATGGGAAGTTGACAGCAGTGATATTTTGGTCTTTCGAAAAAGCATAGTTTAGGGAGCCTGAGCGTTCTCGCCCCTATCCATACTCCGTAGAGCATTGGCTTATTGCTGTTTCGGGAAATCATTCCCCGATCTGGTATTGCCCAATTCGGCACGTGAGAATAGGCTCCTGACCTGGTTAGCCACGTGCTATATCTTATAGATCTTCTAGAAGCTTGTTCTATTTGTTTCGTGTATAATATCATGCACTGCAATGCAGGAATGACAAGAGAATATTCCGGCCGCTGTTCTTCTCGCCGCTCTTTGAAGTCGAGTCCATCCAGTTACTCCCGCAAACTACACATAGAAGTCCCCCAATGGCTTGCGCAAACGAGCCGATTGCTGTTATTGGCAGCGGCTGCCGCTTTCCTGGTGGCGCAACATCCCCATCCAGACTATGGGACTTAATGAAAGAGCCTCGCGACGTTGCGAGCAAGATTGAGCGGTTCAGTGCTGACGGGTTCTACCACAAAGACGGGGGCCACCACGGCACAAGCAATGTACTTCACTCATACCTTCTTGAAGATGATACCAGCGTCTTTGATGCCCAATTTTTCAATATTCCCGCTTCAGAGGCCAGTGCGATTGACCCTCAGCAACGGATGCTGTTGGAGGTCGTATACGAGGCACTTGAGGCTTCAGGTCACAAAATTGAAGAGTTGTCTGGCTCGCCAACGGCTGTTTACGTTGGTCTAATGTGCAATGACTATGCTCACATAACCTATCACGACTTGGAATCCTTGCCCAAGTATGCAGCTACAGGCACAGCGTCCAGTATCCTTTCAAATCGAGTGTCGTATTTTTTTAACTGGTGAGAACCTCGCCACGTTATGTTGGAGCATTATACTGATACATGATTCATAGGACTGGTCCATCCATGACAATTGATACTGCCTGTTCATCCAGTCTTATTGCAGTACATCAAGCTGTTCAAGCACTGAGGCTCAAACAGTCGAATCTTGCTGTCGCAGCAGGAGCGAATCTTATCTTCGGACCAAGTAAGAAACCGTCTACAGTATTTCACTCGGCATTCGCTAACTAAACTACTTTCAAGCCAACTATGTTGCTGAGAGTAACGTGAACATGCTTTCACCCACAGGCCGCAGTCGTATGTGGAGCAAGAATGCGGACGGATATGCACGAGGCGAAGGTGTGGCAGCTGTTATACTCAAGCGTTTAAGTGATGCCATTGCGGATGGTGATACGATCGACTGCATCATCCGTGAAACCGGTGCAAATCAGGATGGGCGAACTCCCGGAATAACGGTCTGAATTTCCAAATTTTCCAGAGAGTTGTTCACCGAGCACCTACTGACAGCTTTTATAGATGCCAAGCAGCACATCGCAAGCGCAATTAATTCGGGAGACATACGCTAGAGCTGGACTCGACATTGAGAAGGACCGATGCCAGTATTTCGAAGCACACGGCACTGGCACAAAGGCCGGAGATCCTCAAGAGGCTGGGGCAATCTACAAGGCCTTCTTTGGAGACAAGCCAAACGATTCTACGGAAGACAATCTTTACGTTGGCTCCATAAAGACAATCATTGGTCACACCGAAGGTACGGCCGGTATTGCGGGCCTACTCAGAGCATCTCTTGGGATGAAACATGGCTTCGTCCCACCAAACCTACTCTTCGATGAGCTGAATCCAGATATTGAGCCCTATTACGGTCGCCTTCAAATCGTCAAGACGGCTACGCCTTGGCCAGAACCCCCTGCTGGATCGCCAAGACGAGCAAGTATCAATAGTTTCGGTTAGTGGGAGTTTTTTTTTTTTTTTTTCTCATCCCACGTCTTGCGGTTTGGAGGCTAACTTTGCGATTTTGCCCAGGTTTTGGAGGAGCCAATGCCCACGCCATCATTGAAAGCTACGTGCCGAAAACCCCGAGTACGACCGCAAGCGCGGAAGAACGCAGCTCGTGTGCTGCTATACCGTTTATGTTCTCCGCGAACTCTGAAAAATCTTTGACCAATCAACTGGAGAGGTTTCTATCTTACTTGGAAGATTTCGACGAGAAGAGTACAAACTTGCGCGACGTTGCCTGGACACTGTCGCGGAGATCTGCCTTTTCGCTAAGAGCATCTTACTCCGCGCTGACTCCTGAAACTCTGCGGACCAAGCTTACTACAGCAATTGACGGCAGGAAAAAAGATGGTAAAAATATTGGTGTACGGCCTTCCCACAAAACCAACACCATCTTAGGTATATTCACCGGTCAGGGAGCCCAGTGGCCGCAGATGGGTCATCATCTTATCGAATCATCTCCACTGGCTGCCAAATTAATTGAGAGTCTGAACAACTCTCTCCAGAGTCTTCCAGAACAGGACCGTCCTCAATGGTCTTTGCGAGAAGAGCTGTGCAAGGCTGCCGACTCTTCGCACGTCATGGAAGGCGCCTATTCTCAGCCGCTATGCACTGCTGTCCAGGTGCTCATTGTTGACTTGCTACAGGACGCTGGCATTACATTTGATGTTGTGGTCGGTCATTCCAGTGGAGAGATCGGTGCTGCATATGCCGCAGGTTTTTTGAGTGCTGAAGATGCTGTTAGAATAGCCTACTACAGAGGGCTTTATGGCAAAGTGGCAGGTGGACCCAACGGCACGGCTGGTAGTATGCTTGCTGTCGGCACTTCAATGGACGATGCCAAGGAGCTCTGCGAACTGGCGACGATGAAGAAGTATGGAAAATTCAATGTCGCTGCTAGCAACTCTTCTGCAAGTGTCACACTATCCGGAGACATCACGGCAATCGAAAGGGCCAAGTTCATCTTTGAGGATGAACAGAAGTTTGTCCGTCAACTCAAGGTTGATACTGCTTACCACTCACACCATATGCAACCTTGTGCCGAGCCATACATGGATGCCATGGCCAGGATTAAGATCAAAGTCAAAGAGCCTCGAACATCTTGCCGTTGGTATTCCTCCGTTCTTGGGGGAGACTTGGTTACAACCGAGATGGCGGAACAACTAGCAGGTTCGTACTGGAGAGACAACCTGCTTCAGCCTGTGCTGTTCTCACAGGCACTCGAAAGCGCGCTCGAAAAAACAAGCACAGCACCAGCTTTAGCTATTGAGGTCGGCCCTCATCCAGCACTTAAGGGTCCTGCTTCATTGATCATGGAAGAGAAGCTCGGGTCAGGTGTTCCCTACACCGGGGTGCTGGCAAGGAATGTGAACGACGTGGAGGCCTTTTCCGATGCTGTTGGTGCTGTGTGGGCTAACGTGGGATCTGTAAATTTGGACTTCGGAAGTTTTGATAAAGCATTTGCGAATCTAGACTGTGTCGATAGACCCAAGTTTTTGAGGACAGTTCCCCAATATGCGTGGGACCACAGCCAATCTTTCTGGGCCGAGTCCCGCTTGTCCAAGGCGATGCGCATGCGGCAGAACAGGCCTCATGAACTACTCGGTATCAAGCTGGACAGCGGAGAGCACGAATTGCGTTGGCGCAATTTCCTTAAGCCAAACGAGATTCCTTGGGTTCGGGGACATTCTATTCAGGGTCAGACAATTTTCCCCGGAGCTGGTTTTGCCGTCATGGCGATGGAAGCTACCAAAGCATTTGTTGCTGATACTGGCGAGGAGATGGAGCTCATTGAGCTCGAGGATCTGACCATCCACCGAGCACTTGGCTTCATCGATGAGAACATTGGTTCGGAGGTCATGGTGACGCTGTCCAACATTGAGCGGAAACTTGGTTTGATTCTCTGCAATTTTACATGTGAGGCTTGTCCGACAAAAGATGCATCTCCCACAATTTTTTCAACAGCTCGTATCAGCCTTCGACTAGGCCCGGGATCTCGAGACACACTTCCTCCAAGAGAGCCAGCACCGGAAGGACACAAGATAACGGAAGTCGACACAGAGGTCTTTTACAGCTCCTTGGCAAAACTGGGTTACAACTATGCCGATATGTTCAAGAGTATCACAAATCTTAGTCGTCGGAGCCTCGCCGCTTCTGGGCAGATTAACAGCGCCGGCGAGACAGGGTATGAGACTGACTTGATCGTCCACCCCGCGCCTTTGGACGTCGCTTTCCAGGGCTTATTCTGCGCAATTGGTGCTCCGGGAGATGGTCAACTCTGGACGTTGATGGTACCAACTGTCATTCGAAACATCAAGGTCAATCCTGTCACATGTAACCAGACGTCCTGCCTTGGAACCGACCTCATGTTCGATGCCAAGGTTCAGCTCGGAGAGTCCCGTCAACAAGTCTCTGGCGATATTGATGTGTACGACACCGAAGGTAATGCTGTGCTACAAATTGAGGGACTTGAAGTCACATCTGTTGTCCAAATCACTGCCAAAGACGATGCCCAAAAGTTCTCGGAAACCGTCTGGGCTCCTGAGAAACCCGATGCGGCAAAGGAATACACCGAGTTCTGGGACTCAGAAACCGAAAAGTATGAAAAGTCCAACTTCGTCGAACGCGTTTGCTTCCTGTACATGAAGAGGTTACATGACGCGATCCCAATGGAAGAGCGTGAGGGTCTAGAGTGGCATCCTAGGAGGTATCTCCACTGGGTCGCTTCCGTTGTTGAGGCTGCAGAGGCAGGAACCCATCCAACCATCAAGAAAGAGTGGTTGGATGATACAGTTGAGACGCTGAAGGAGCCCATGCAAAGGCAGGTTCTGTCATTCGAAAGAGGTCTAGTCTGCTGTCCTAACGTCACAAATGTAGGTTTGCCGAGCAGTACGAAGATTTCCACTATCTATCACTCCTTGGAGACAACCTCGTTCCTTTCATTCGTGGAGAGGTATCTCTTTTGGAAGTCTTCCGTGGATCCGACATCCTCGATCACGTTTACAAGCATACATACAGTGTACCAGAATACAACAGTTACCTGGGTGGCCTCGTAGAGCAACTTACTCACAAGCATAGACAACTAGAGATACTTGAAATTGGTGAGTACATTTTCCTCAGATGCAAGGCGTTTAGCAACATTAACCGGTTTTTGCAGGTGCTGGCACGGGTTCCGCGACGGAGGCGATCATGAGTCGGGTTGGAGATAATTTTGGTTCTTACACGTATACGGATATCTCCGCATCCTTCTTCCCTGACGCTCAAGAACTCTTCAAAGAACATGATGCAAAGTTCATGTATAAAACTCTTGACATCGAAGGAGAACCAACAGAGCAGGGCTTCACCGAGCGCCGTTATGATCTTATTGTTGCTTCCAACGTTTTGCATGCAACCAAATTCCTTGAAAAGACTTTGAAGAATGTCCGAAAACTTCTGAGGCCGGGTGGTTACCTGGTCTTGCTTGAAATTACCGACAATGATCCCGTGCGCCAATCATTCTTCTTCGGCTCATTACCAGGCTGGTGGGTTGGTGAGGAGGACGGCAGGGTGTTCAGTCCTTTGCTCTCACAACGCGGTTGGGATGCAGCATTGAGGAAATCTGGTTTCTCTGGACTTGAAACCACTACACCCGAAACGGGTATGTTTATGGTGCCACTCAGCGTCATGCTCAGTCAAGCCATCGACTCTCAGATGGAGCTCATCCGACAACCTCTTAATCCGGAGAATAGCAATTTGGATTCAGTCAAGCTACCCAAACTCCTTGTGCTAGCTGACCAGGGCGCGACGGCGTCTCCAGTTCAAGTCGAGGTCCTCTCGGCTCTTGCCCCCTTTACCAGTGAGGTTGAAGTTATTACTAGAATTGAGGACTTGCAGGAGAGCAACTTCGGTCCTAGGCAGCTTGTTCTGAGCCTCATGGAACTGGACACAAATCTCTTTAACCCCTTTACGCCTGAACGATGGAGGGCTATTCAACTCTTGACGGAGAAATCTTCCAATATCCTCTGGGTCACACGGGGAGGCTCAGGTGAGAATCCATTCAGTAACATGATGGTTGGCGTGTCCAGATGCCTTGTTCCCGAAAAGCCGGACTTGAGATTGCAAGTCATTGACTTTGCTGTCAAGGAGCCCGTAGATGCCATGTACATTGCAAGCTCACTGATGAGATTGCACATTTCTGGTATCTGGAACGGATGGTTGGAGCCATATGTTACCACATGGTTACTGGAGAGAGAAATCCGCGTCGTGAACGGACAGGTCATTATTCCACGAATGATTCCTTGCAAGGCAATGGACTCGAGATTTAACTCGTCCCGTCGTACTATCCGCAAGGAGTTGTCAACGAAGGAATCCGTTATCACTATCGAAAATGTTGTCGGAACCTATGAACTGCGCCAGGTGATAAAGCCAGATTGGACTGTTCCGTCAGGGGAAGCATATGTGGAAGTTGAGACAATGCTGTCGAGTTTGACTCCGTTGAAGATTAACTCGATTGGTTCTCTATACCTCATCATTGGAAAGATGGCAGGCAAAGATCAAACCGTTATCGCCTTCTCTCAAACACTGCAATCACGAATGTCAGTGTCACAAGGAATGGTCTTACCCGTTAATGTTTCCGAGGATCAGGGCGTGGAGCTACTTGTCAGTGTGATGAACTACCTCCTCGGCCACTATCTCGTCTCGCAGACCGCCGAAGATACTTGTCTCATGGTCCATGAGCCTACCGCATCTTTGGCAGCTTCCTTGAATGAGCTGGCGCGCGATTTCCATGTGGACATCAATCTGACAACATCTGACTCCAGCCGGTCAGACCTGAAGTATATCCATGCCCGTGCTCATCGCCGGACTGTTCTATCTATGCTCCCTGCCAAGTTATCTACGTTTGCATACTTTTCGATCGCTGATGAGTCCATTCAGTCTGGCCCGCATATTGAAGCTCATCTTCCATCCCATGTCAAGCGCCTTTCCCCCAGTGAATTCTTTGCTCCGACCAATTCTGCTCACATGAAGCCTCATGCAAGCCCCGTGACAGCACTAAAGCTGCTCCAGGCAGCTTCGGACTTTTTCAAACTTCATCCTGAGCCTGAGGCTTCTGAAGGCGTGCGGGAGCTTAGCTTGGACGAAGTTCCAGGCCACACTCAGGACGCTTCTCAGTTTACGTTGGAGGTTGTGAACCTATCAACTGAATCTTCAGCTTGGGTTTCACTCTGCCCAGCTGAGGATATGGTCCAGTTCCGTTCAGACAAGACATACTGGCTCGCTGGTCTAACTGGTGACCTGGGTATTTCATTGACTCGTTGGATGGTTGAACGTGGAGCCCGCTATGTCGTTCTAACGTCTCGTAATCCTAAGGTTGATGAAAAGTGGCTCGATGGAATGAACGCCCTCGGAGCTACTGTTACTGTCTTACCCATGGATATTACGGACGAAAAGCAGGTTTCTGAGACATACCGCATCATCAAAGAGACACTGCCTCCAGTTGCGGGTGTCTGCAACGGTGCAATGGTTTTGAATGATGGACTTATTGCCAACCAGTCCTTTGAAGACTTCAACGGTACTCTGGAGCCCAAGGTTAAGGGCACAACCTACCTCGATGCTCTCTTCCAAAAGCCTGATCTGGACTTCTTTATCATCTTCTCATCGCTTGCGTATACTACTGGGAATATCGGACAGGCAAGCTACGCGGCTGCGAATGGTTTCATGGTCAGCATGGCTGAGGGCCGTCGACGACGCGGCTTGGCTGGATCCGTTATGAATATGGCTGGTATCCACGGCATTGGCTACATTACTCGCCGTGAAGCAAATCTTATGGACCGCCTTGAAAAACTGGGTTACTCCAACATTTCGGAGTGGGATTTCCTGCAATTTTTCGCAGAGGCTGTGCTGTCTGGCAGGCCCGATGATGGAGCCATAAGCAAAGTGTGGGAGATATCCTCAGCCATCCGACCTGTCGACGCAGACGCAGAGAACCAGCCGCCCTGGCTTCAGGCGCCTAGATTCTCTTGGTACAAGCGGGCAAGAGGAGCTGCAGCTGAGAGAGACGACGGAGCTACATTCTCAGTGAGGGAACATCTCAAGGAGCAGACTACAATGGCAGGTGTGACCACGGTGCTTATGAAGGGCTTCGTCGCTACCTTGTACAAATTGTTGGGCATGTCACCCGAGGATGGCGCGATCTCACCTGGTACCTCATTGATCGAGTTGGGTATTGACTCTCTTGTCGCTGTGGACATGCGATTCTGGTTTACTCGTGAACTAGACCTTGATCTACCAGTTTTGAAACTTCTCGGAGGTGCTACCATCGAAGACATGGTTGAGGATGCCGTCGCCAGGCTTTCCCCGACCTTGATCCCTAATGTCAAAGATCTTCCCAAACCTGCGACTGAGGCGGCGGCAGAGCCAGCGAGTGAAGAAGCTGCTGCTGCAACTTCCAATCCCGAAATCGAAATCGAGGACGCCTCGAGCACTCAAGGTAGCAGTGACGATGAGAAATCACAAGAAGGCGGTTTTTCTGTCCTATCTGCCAGCGTATCCACTAACACTACACCACCACAGAGTGTGAAAGGTTAGGACAAGCGCTCGCATTTTTGCATTCTCCTCCGCGTTGATTTCAATTTTCTTTGTTATATAGTTTCAGCTTTTCTGTTGCTTTAAAGCAAGTTTTTGTCCTCGAAAGTGTTAATATCTGTGTAACTAGTTTATCGATTCCTCCTTTAAGTTGTCAGCCAAGTAATGCAGTGCTTACCTTTGATCATCATTTCTCTTTTTACCTAGGTAGCAATCATCAAATCCTGTGCAAGTATCTATTTTTTCAATCATTTGTTCTTTAAGTTGCTAGCCAAGTAAGCAATACAGTTTATAATTGTGATCTATCTTCTGCGTTTTCCATCGAGTGACACGTAAAGTACAGATAAATACTTGCGAGTTTCATTCTTGCTACATATTTCAGATGAATTTGTAATTTGCCATGTATACATATCAATCCATGTCCACAGACAGTAGGTATTGCCTTCTCCCTTAAGCCGTTCCAAGCACCCGTGCGACGTCTGACAGCACTCCCGACTTTTCTTGTGTCGAGTTTAGCCCCCAGGCAGTTGGGGAAGAGTCAAGAACGGTCGCTCTTCTCATGTCACGAATATACTTTCCCTCAAAGTCACCTCCGCATGCTCTGTGCAAAACACATGTGTTATCCTATACAAAATCACATTAGCCTCGATACTCGGCTACAGTGCTTATTGTTTTAACTCACCCATATGACGAAGTCGCCGTCGTTCTCCCAATTGACTGTGAATGTATACTTGTCTTGGGTGACATGTCGCATCAAATCGTCTATCACTGGCTGACTATCCTCATGTGTCCAGCCATCGAAGTGGTGTGCGTGGGCAGCAATGTACATGTTCATCCTTTTGCTTGGTTCATGCATTTGAACCAGCTTATGGCGAGCCATGGAATTCTTCTCCGGCTCCATGTATTTGAGGAAATCGCACTCTGGAGAGGCCAGCCGACGGCTATGCCAAAGAGAATGCCACACGGCGTAGTCTTTGATTTCTTCCTTTTTAGCATCATCCAAATCCTCATAGGCTGTCCTTGAATCCGCAAAGGCAGTACCACCGCCACTTCCCTTGGGAGGTAACTTATGAGCACGGAGGACAGAGAATCCAGCTCTGCGCGGGTTATAGGAACAATCAACATGGAAGAGGCTGTTGCCTTGGCCAATCTGCCAGCTCAGGCTATTCTTTTGAATAATTGAACCATCCTGTTCGATGTTCGACACATCGGTGAGTTCATTGAAGGGCGCAAGCCGATACTTTTGACCAGGCATGACAAAGACGGTCGAACGATCAAGCTCGCCGAGTTGACGTGCAAGGGCTACGTGCCTCGCATCATCGAGTTCAGCACCCCGGAAGACCAAAATGCCATACTTGGCCAGGCCATTACGAATAATCTCGACGGTTTCTTCACTAACTGGTTGAGAAAAGTCGATGCCGTTACACTCCGCACCAAAAGTAGGATGAAGCGGCTTGAAGGTTACCTCAACCCCTGAGTTGTTCTCCATTGTGCTATAAAAAATGGAATATGAAGCTAGGGATCGGCGAGTCCAAGATTTGAGAGCAAAAGTATGTTGGATTTGACAATAATGGGTCGCAGAGGGTGGTTGAGGACTTCATTCGGCCGGAGCGAACGTTGCGTGAAATGTTCCACTTTTCGCTACTGGACCTCCAGATATTCATAATAATTAGATCCTTCTATAAGAGGTGACATGTAATTTGAGCCAATCAGTTGATACGTCTTGTGGTGTAGGATTGCCAAAAAAGGCATTACCAAATTGAGAATGTACGACCAGCCGACTTTACCCGTTTTGGAAGAACTTGGACAACTTCTTTTCATGTTGCTGTCAGTCATTCGATACCAAAGTCAGGATCATGCTACGCCTTACCTTTGCAGAGTGAAAATTATCGTTTTTGGTCAGCTAACGTTCGCCCCATAGCACCAAACCAGCCTCTGTCCATATACCCTAGGCTTCTAGATCGTTCCTACGCTCTTTGAGGTCCATGATCTGACTGAGACCTCTAATATTGTAGATGAGAGGAGCAAAGCTGTTTTCCAAGGGCTCCCATCAATTCAAAAATGCTTTTTATCCTCTAATTTTCCAAGATCAAACATTTTCGAACAGACATAGTCTATAAGCCATTCTCCAAAAAAGCTATACCCCCACCACAGTGGCCGCGCCATTGTGCCACACCAAAGCCAATCTGGTCGACCAACCCAAGTCCTTAGAAACCACGGTACTTCGTTCTTAAGCGCGCTAGAAACCACTGTCTCTGCGAAAACGGGTGTATCGACTGCATCACTTCTATTGGCAAACTGGAGCCGGGCCTTGTAGACATCCTGAACGGGCAAGTAGACGGATGTCGGGGGCAGAGACCTGTGCTCTCTATTGTGGACGTTGGAGCGCACAACACCGACCATGCAGACCATGACTCTGACCCCTAACGGACGTAACTCCTGACGCAAGGTGCGACTGTAGCTTACGACTGCACCTTTGCTTGCGCAATAGGCGCTACCGAAGACATAGGATGTCAACGCAGCCAGCGACGCAATGTTGATGATAAGACCCTTGGCTGTAATGAGAAGATCTGCAAAGGCTGCAACAACGGCCATGACTCCAAACACATTTACCTCAAAAGTAGATCGCACATCGGGGATAGACAGATCTAATGCAGGATGGACGTGTGTGCGTCCGCTATCGGGGGAAGAATAGCGTATTAGCAGCGATTTTCTCTCTCTCAATCGGCCGGAAGTATATCGGTCCCTACGCATTATTGACAAGTATGTCCAGACGACCATTGGTAAGTTCGGAGACGGTTTTGTGGCAGTTTTTGATGCTAATGGGATCTGTAACGTCCATTTGCACGGTGCTCATTCCCGCCTCAGCTAGATCGGCCAATACTGAAAAGTCCCGAGCAGTCGCGATGACGTGAAGGCCTCGAATTAAGATCAGCAACAGGAATCAAGCACCTTAAGCAAAGGTTTTACATACCTCTTCTATGAAATTCATGGCAAAGGGCATGGCCAATGCCTCCAGGAGTACAGCTATCGTTGCTAAACGTTACTAAAGACTTCTCGCAATCAAACGAGTCCGTTGCGAGGTTCTGGCCTACCCAGTGATAAGAACTGACTTCCTCTCTGAATGTTGCGACATTTTCTGCTCCGTTAGCTTTGTCCGGGATTATTTTCGGATAGGAGATCTCTGTGAGGAACAGCTGATCCCCGCCGCATGGGTGTTTACTATGTATTACGAAAGACATCTTGTGTTGTGTGCTAGTAGATTAGATCTAGGGGACCATGTGCTGGTATATCTGACAATCCACTAGATTAAAATAGGCAAAATTGAAATATTATCGGTAAGAATGCCCTGACTTGCTAGAAAAATAGCTCAGGGGCGGTTTTTGTGCCAAATCCAGTATTGCCAAAATCGGGTAAAGTCGCCCAAAAAGGTAAACGCCACGCCCCAAAGGAATATGAAGATGCAAAACAAGCCAATTAAAGTTGGGTATTTCGTTTAGCAACACCAAACCAAGTGTGAAATTATCATGCGGCGAAGTGAAGTAACGATATCAGGGATCAGCAGACGTAGCAGAAAGAGTCCCGCGCTCTCGCACTCGACTGTGAGAAATACATTTGGTACGTGCTGATACATACCATACTTAGGTACTGATATATTCCCCATCATATGCTAACTGAAATTTGGTGCTGATAAGACAATGAAAACCTAGTCCAAAACGTGTTGCTGCGTGTTAGAGCAACCGAGACACGATGATAACGCAGATAACCTACTCTAATGTGCTAGCCATCGGCATTTGCTTAGTCGCAGTTAGAGCCTTTCATGTATTCGTTGTACTGCCTATACTCTACACACGAAAGGCTCGTAGCCTAGGTTGCGAGCCAGCACCAACTGAACCGACGAAATGGCCACTGGGTCTGGATATGGTGGTACGTGGTCTTCGCGCATCTCGTGAGCAGAGAGTCATGGATTTTGTTCTGGAGCGTTTCGATGCAATGGGACGGTATACATGGTACATGAAACTTCTCGGCAGTACCAATCTTATAACTGCGGAACCAGCAAATATTCAAGCGTTGTTGGCGACGCAATTTGAGGACTTCAAGACTGGAGCACCAAAGGTCATGAGCTTGAAGCAAATGATTGGGAGAAGCATCTTCATTGCCGATGGAAAGGCCTGGCACGACGCCCGAGTGTTAATGCGTCCTCTCTTCAGTCGCGAGAACGTATCAGATCTCACTGTGTTCGAGGACCATTTCCAAACGCTGCTGAAGTGCTTGCTTCAGCCAGGCACTGAGGTTGACGAAACAGGGAGGAAGTGGACCAAGAGGGCAAGCCTCGCATCGTTCTTTCCGTGCTTCACTATCGACAGTGCCACGGAGATCTTTGTCGGTAAGAGTGTGGATTCGCTCAAGACTCGACTAGAAGAAGTTATAAGAGAAAGTAGCGGCGAAATCAAGGATGTGGATACGGTCCCGAAAAGGGACTTTGCCTGGGCCTTCAACCGCTCGTTACAGATTGCGAACGTCCGCCTACGCCTCAGGAGCCTGTCATCATTATACGGACGCAAAGAATTGAAAGAATGTAAACGTGTTCTTTACAAGTTTATTAACGACGCCATACACGCGGCCGATCTAGCCAAGGGCCAAGGTCAGGTACGCGTCAAATATGATTTTATCAACACGTTACGCCAAAATTGCCCGGATCATACAGAGGTTCCCGAACAGATAGCTGGTCTCTTAGCTGCCGGTCGAGACTCCACTGCCAGCTTGATGGGTTTTGTATTCTACCACATGATCCGCAACCCTAGAGTATTCGAAAAGCTGCTCAGGATTGTGCGCGAGACGTTTGGTCCCGCTGACGACGATGCGCCAAAACGAATTACCTTTGAGACCTTACGTTCCTGCAAATACCTTCAGAATGTCATGAACGAGGCACTCCGTATGAATTCTGTGGTACCTTTCAACAGCAAATGTGCCGTACGGGATACTATGCTGCCAACCGGTGGCGGCGCGGACGGCACGAAACCCATCTATATTCGCAAGGGTACCGAAATCGCATATAGTACATACGTGCTACATCGACGCAAGGACCTCTGGGGCGAAGACGCGGACCAATTCAGACCAGAGCGCTGGGAAGAAAAGAGGCCGGCAAATTGGCATTTTCAACCGTTTAGTGGAGGACCGCGTATCTGTATCGGACAGCAGTTTGCGCTGACAGAAGTGGGATATGTAATTGTGAGATTGTTGCAATGCTTTGATGGGATCGAGGGGCTTGACTATGATGGGACCAGGAGGGACTGGCTGAGGTTTAGCATTATTGTCACGCCTGGAACTCCGAATCCCAAGGAAAAGGCTGTACCGTGCAAGTTGAGACTCGCGCCAGAGATTATGGAGAAATATGAGAGTAAATTAGAATAGGCAGGCTTCTATAATGGCAAATGAATGACGTGGGCTTCTTCAAATGGTGTTGTTTTAGTTACGTAGTCAATACCTTTATGTACAGTCAATATTGACAACTGACAACATATATTAGCATGGTGGAATTCCAAGGTTGTGAACACATCAAAATATTTCGACACCGGTAAACTACTCTACTCACCCTTATATACTTCTTTTTACTAAGATTGGACTTATTTGATCAGAAAATATTTTGTCAATGGTGATTGCCAGTATTGATGATAAAAATATTGACGACACTGCTTTAGTCTTAGGTGCCAGCCAATCGCAACGGCTTAGTAGATTTTTAGACAATACAACATAAAAAATTGATTTTTGATAGCTTCATATGTCGATGTAGCTGACCGCAGACTCAGACACTGGCTAACCGCTTCGAATAAAAGAAATCATGTATCGGCCCAAGAAAAGCGAACAAAAATAAAAGCAACATTTGGTCCCCTTGCTCACGCACAACTAACAATCATTTCAACATGTGCTCACCGCTATCCTGTGACGAGTGCTTTCTCTTCTTCTTCTTATCCTTCTTCTTGAAACTCAAAGGCGGAGCCTTCAATTCGGGCGGGAGCTCGTCTAACCTCATGCCGACGTAGACGTAACACGCGACAATGACGATCTCTTCCAGGACGGCCATGAACAGATATATCGTAACATTACCAAATAATGCATTGTAGTTGTCCCTGATGCTCGGTATAAACGTCGGCAGAACGCTGTACATAAATCGCACGACCATGAAGGGAATGCAGACGGCAAAGCCATAAAGCAACGGGCGTTCGTTGGGGGGTATCCTGCTCAAGCCGGTCAAGAAAAGCAGGAACAAGCCCAAAAAGGCAACGTAGGCCGCTAGAAAGCAGATCACGCTGGCTTTGAGTAAGGCATTGGTTCCCAAATCGGCCGACTCGGAGGAGTTGATGCCACCGTAGATGCCCAGCACGAGACCCGCAATGGCGACCAGGGAGATGACGGAAAAGGCCTTGTGGTGTATCTTTTTGGCATATTTATTCCTGAAGGATTTGTAGATTAGTTATCATTCTATTTCGATCTTGACGCACTCCGAGACAAGCAAGACTCACAGTCGCCCAAAAATACCAATATTGAGCAGCGTCAGCGGCGCCAGGCCAATCCCTTCGCAAATGAGTGCACCACCATAGACAGAATCGGTCGGATAGTTGATGGACGCAAGTTGGAAGGAGGCTCCAATTAAGCGCAGGAGGGAAAAAGTGATCAATATAACCCAGCCTTCGGAGCGCCGGAAGCCGTGGCGATGACATAGTACGAAGCCGAAGATTAGGAATATGGCGAAGAAGAAGATTTGGATTACGGCAACGCCGTCGCGATAGGTGAAGACGCCTGGCGGATCTAACATTTTTCTTTTCTTTTCTTTAGGACGATAAGCTGTTTAGAAGTCAATGAAGGACATGTGGCCGAGATTCGCCAAGACAGAGGCAGAATTATTTATATTTATAAACTTAAAGAACGAAGAATGAATGGTAGGCAGAACAAATATCGAGAAATAACACCAGCTTATCAGATTTGAGAAGGGCCAAATTACGGGGAACCCCCTTTCTAAAATCGTCCCCCACCACTACAAAGAGATGCCGAATACGTCGTTAGTAGAAGCGCTAAGGTAGCTAAGCGTCGACCTAAGACAACAGGCTAATTGTCATGGAGGGCTACTTGGGCTGCACCATTGGCTTTTGGGTGTTGGCCCCGCCTAGGCAGAAGCGTTTCGTATATTGTTTTGCCTGTACGTACTTCGCAGTATGTTGGACTGTAAAGCGCTGATCGATCATCGTGCAAATATAGACTTTGAGTTTGAGACTGGCATTGTCCTATCGCAACGGAGTAATCTCGAACGACTCCATCAGTCCCACCCAATATTACCCAGGCAGGAATGATCATCCATACAAGCATTTTCAAGGATCTACGGTCCTCCCGTGTGGCGTTCTTTACGAAGTACGTACTATGTATGTACACAGATCACCGAGAGAACTTAGGCAGCTCAATTACGAGTCGTGTCTTCGGAACATACTCCGACAAACCTAACCTGACCGAAATAGGCAATACGTACTAATTTATTCTTACTGCCTGGTGTCAGACGTGTCAGAGTCCTGGAGTAAATACAACTTATTATGTGGTCTCCACAACGCCAGTGTTTACGCTACATACTCTGTACTACGGAGTACATAGTACGTATACTTCATTTGTTTAGCCAATGAAATGGGAAGACTAGTACCAATACGGTAATAATTATGTGAACCAATAGCAATGCAGGTAACTAGGCCAAACAAGGAAATGTTACCCTGTTTGGCCTAGTGATTTGTCCCAAGAAGGAAATCTACTAGTCCAAATAAGGTATACATAGATCGAGCTGCATGCGAAGGTCCTCCCGCTGTTCACAGAGATTCTTCTTCATTTCGAGTCATCCCTCTGAAGATGGTGGCAGAGGCTGAGCGAGGAGACGAGGGCTGCCGGTGATGGTTGTCTTAATATGCTTGTAATATTGTCATTGTCGGAGTCTTCATACAGCCCGTCGCTATGGCGAGGTATCACGCCAACCCAACCCAACCCAACCCAAATAACATATGAGGCTGGCCAATTACTCGTTTAGGAAACCATTTTTGCTGATCAGACGATTACCCAAATCAG
Source organism: Talaromyces pinophilus (assembly GCA_001571465.2). Taxonomy (NCBI): domain Eukaryota; kingdom Fungi; phylum Ascomycota; class Eurotiomycetes; order Eurotiales; family Trichocomaceae; genus Talaromyces; species Talaromyces pinophilus. The sequence continues at coordinate 3,312,171 of CP017348.1, read as the reverse complement.
TTCGTCTATTGCTGGATTGGAAGCCAGAGAGGAATAGGAAACTACTAGCTACGCATATACTTTGGAAGAAATGGCGCTGATGTCCTCCTGTTTATGGACCTTGAAGCTACCTATTCCAACTTGTAATAGCCATAGTAAGACTACTATTAACTCTTGATGGCATTTGAGTAAAATCATCTTATAGTAGCCGGGACTCACGAAATCAGTCTGGTCAACTGCAAATTGGCCCACATACCGTCATATCCAATCTAATCAAAGCGCCTCTGGGCTCCGTGTAAATGCGTGCCACGTCAATTGTCGACGGGACGCCGCCGCCGTGCAAGCTTCCGTCCTTCTGCGTGACTGGGCTTGCCTCGGATCTAGCCAACGTCACTTTTCATACAGTGACTTTGCAGAACATAAGTGTAGCTAACTGCGAATCCCAAGACCAAGACCAAGCTCTGCTTTATCGTTTTGGACGCTTTATCAGCCATCTTGCTGAGTCCGACCATGTCACATTCTCGGCCGCTACGCCGTCGGTTGGACGTTTCTGGGTTCAGGCCGTGAATCCGACCCAGGGAGAACCCGAGCTTCATATTTTGGCGAGCGAGCATGAAAAAACGGTCAAGAGCGATTTTAGTATATGTATCACAGCCCAGAGCACATATGGTGCCTCAACCGAAGCCACAGTAGCCGGGAAGACGCCATTCAGCCTCTTGGTCGAGCACATCGACGTTGACAAGATCAATATCAGCCTCATCTTGCGCAATGATTACGGGGGGAATACCGCGGCGGAACACCTGGCGGCTTTGGTTGCCTCGTACTTGAGGTCCGATTCCACAGATGTGACAGGTGATGTGGCAGGTCTCGAGCCGTCTCGCGTGAACTTTACGCCGTTTTTGCGAGCAAATAATCATCAAGCCAACGGGGCGAACGGCAATCCAGCTGCTTCCCACCTCCTTCATAGCGCATTTGAGGACTGCGTTCGCCAACATCCCAACAATATCGCGGTCGAATACCTCTGTCGAACCTCCTCTCCAACGCCTGCACAGAGGCCGACCACTGCCTATACCCGGCGTGATGTCACATACGCCGAGTTGAACACTGAAGCAAATGACCTGGCTTTAGAACTTCGGTTGATGTTGCAAGTGCTGAAGGATAGGTGGCGTCCAGTTGTAAGGGACCAGTATGCCGTACCCCTTCTCATACTACCTAGTCCGGAACTGTTCGTAGCTATGCTGGCCATTCTCAAATTGGGCCATGCATTCAGCTCCCTTCCATCTGATGCACCGGTTGAACGGCTTCGAGCAATTGTTGATGACCTTGGTGCACCAGTTCTGTTTGGGGTTGGTCCAGCGCCTTGGGGAGATCTTGAAGGATCACAGGAGGTTTTCGATGGTATCCTATGGGTTGACGTCACCAATTCTTCCGCCTGGCGAAGGGATATCCTCGTAGACGACATGCCATGCCCGAGCGTTCGATGTACGAGCGAGGATGACATCTGTTATCTATTCTACACAAGTGGCTCTACTGGGAAACCGAAGGGTGTGCTTGGCCCTCATCGCGCCGCCGTCGCCTGTGTAGAATCCACACTACATGGCCCGCTCTCACACCTTCCTGCCGGTCCTCGACTTCGCTGGCTCAGTTTGAGTGCCCCATCATTTGACCCATTCATCATCGACACCTTTGTGCCTCTGTCAATGGGCGGTGTGGTCTGCGTCGCTGAACGTGACCTGCTCCTGACAGATCCAGAAGCTTGCGCTCGTGAACTGCGTGCGACAGCTTCGTACGCTGTCGCCAGCTTAGCACTGCTAATGCGACCCGAGAAAATGCCTGAGCTAAAGACATTGATTGTGGGAGGTGAATCTGTCAACAGCCGGGTGATTGAGAAATTTGCGCGGGTTCACGGCTCAAGCCACGCAGAGGACGACAGGTATCTGATTAACGCGTATGGTCCCACCGAGACGACCATCTTCATGACAGCTGAGCCCTGTACGCAGGCGTCGCGTAGCTCCATTATTGGCGATGCCTTGTCGTCTGCCTTTTGTCTGGTGGTTGATCCAGATTCACTGGATGCCGGGAAGCTGAGAGAAAAGCCTTTCGGGCTCGCAGGTGAACTTATTGTTGGCGGTCCCCAGGTTGCTCGTGGGTACCTCAACCGCGAAAAGGAAACGTCAAGGGCATTCCTCTCTGCGAAGCAATTCCCGGAGCTGGGTCTGCCTGTGGGGACAATGCTCTACCGAACAGGTGACAAGTCTCGCGTGGTCTGGTCTGCTGATGGGAAACCCAGCATCGATTTCTTGGGTCGCATCGATACTGACCAGGTCAAGCTGAACGGCCGCCGTGTCGAACTCACGGAAATTGAGAATGTTCTGGCTGGTGTTGACGGTGTGGCAGCCGTGGCAGTCGTTGTCGTAAAGAAGCCGGGCGCGGGATCCTCCCATCTCATAGCGTTTGTTTCACTCTGGCCGGATCAAGATGAACAAGATGTTGTGGTCAGGTGTCGGGCTCAAGCGGAGAGACTGCTGCCCCATTGGATGTCTCCAGAGACTTACACCATCCTTAACCAATTGCCCTGGACGGCAAGCGGAAAGGTAGATCGGAAGACTTTGGTGCGTTTTGCTGTTGGCGATGAAGTTCCTGCTCCGAGTCACAGTTCAAACGCCACTACTCAGCAAGTCAAGAGTGTGGACACCGAGAAGGAGCCCATGGACTCGTCATCAATCGTTAGCCGTGGTGTTATTACTGCTATTGGCAAGGATGCTGCGGGCTTAGATCAGAGTACATCTCTTCTAAGCCTCGGACTGGACAGTCTGCGGGCCATGGTGCTGCTCCAGAGATTGCGGGACGATGGGATAGAAGGATTGAGCTTGAGCGAAGTTCTCTCATCTGAAACTGTCCGCGATTTGACAAATCTTGTCCAGGCGAGAATGTTGACGGCAATTGAAGATACGGTGATGACGATGGAAACGCAGCCAGAGAAGGATTCTGATTTTAGCAACGTGAACAGACAACACAAAATGGCGACTTCCACGAGCGAAGCTGACAATGTGGACGTTTCTGCAATCGCCATTGATGATGAAGAGGCTCTCTATGAACTTCCAAATACCGCGAAGCTGCGCCATTTCTCTCACCACTGCCTAGACAAGTGCGCGTCTGCCCTCGCACTTACGGCCTCTGACATTGAGCAGGTTTTGCCGGCCACCAATACACAAGTCCGCATCTTGTACATCGCGACGCGCCCCGGCTTTGTCGATCCATCCCGATACTCCGGTCGACCGCAGATTGAGCACTTCGTGTATGATTTGCCTCTAGACAAGCTTGACCCGGCCCGTTTCAAGCGGGCTGTCAATGTCGTCCTTCAGAGACATGACTGCTTCCGAGCCATCTTTTGTAGCGTCGACCACCCGCTGTTCCCCTTCGCCATGTGCATCCTGAACAAGGAATCACAGCGTTTCAAGATTCCAACGGTCGAAATAGTATGCAATTTTGACAGCAAAGATAAAGAACGGTGGCAAAACACAATAGTCTCGTCCCAACGAGCTGCAGAAGACTCCATGAGCATGGACAGACCTGGTGTTACAGTGACTTGGGTCCGTTCCGCGGATGGGAACCGCGACATCATGATCTTATCACTATCTCACGCAATCTACGATGGTGTTATGTTGTCGCATATACGCGAGGAGATTGCCGCGGAGTATGTCAATCCTGGGAGCCAACCATCGGGTATCCAAGGACACACAGACAGTGCCACCAACCTCGCGCTACTGCCTATACGCGCAACTGTCGAGCTTTTGCTTGAGCGCGGTGATTGGACTGAGACTATGTTCTACTGGATGAAACGTTTGGGAGGCGTGCCAAACTTCCACATTGGATCCAAGAGACCTGTTCCTCGTGTAGAGAGATCCCTCGCACAGAGTGGAGTCAACGAGATCACACACATGCGCAGATCTGCGCTCAGCAGCAGCATGTCCATGCAAGAGCTCTCAAAGAACGCCACATCTAGTCTGGGTACCACTATGTCCAGTGTGGTTCAAGCAGCATGGGTGAGCGTCCTAGCCCAAACCACCGAGGCTGACGGCCTCTTACACGCCCAGTTCGGAAGCATAGTAAATGGCAGGACGACGCAGGACCTGTGGCGATGTGTCGCTCCTGTACTCACAACCGTGCCAATACACCTACCCTTGAGTCCCGGGGGCAACAAGAAAAATCCAACCAACCGCGAGGTATGCCGCATGCTTGCCGCTCAAAACACCGATGCCTTGCCGTACATCGACATTCCCTGCACATCGGTCGAAATGTTTGAGATGGGTCACGCCCGATTCGACACCGTCTTGAACCTGCAGGCGTATCGAAGTGGTGGTTCTTCCAGTGGCTCCATGACGACGGAGGATGTTACGATGCGAGATTTGCCCGGATGGGACAACTGGCACAACCTTTTGCCTCCGTTCAAGGAAGTAGACGTCGGATCAGTCATCATGATGGAATTGTGGCCGGCATTTGGGCCCCAGGGCCCTGATTGGGACGGTAAAATGACGCTCAAAGCGACTTATAATACTCGCAGGCCAGGGTATGAGTTTTTGACGGAGGAATGGATGGCTGGCATGCTGAATACCATGGAAGACGCGCTAGTGAGGATCCTGGCGCAGCCGGACGAGGAGTTTTATGTTAGGTAGAGTGAGAGCTTAAACCCTAGGTATCAATATAAGTCGAGCAAGATGTAGAAATTCAAGTACACCTGGACAATCATACATGAGACTATTTGTTGATACCTCCGCAATGCTATGGCGCTTCAATGCCCTGGAGCTGGCCTCGAAATACGGCCATGCAGAGGTGAACAAAGTGCTCTTAGATGCAGGGAGTGCCGACGACAGCGCTTGACCTTGCAAATGCAGTTTCGAGTGACTCTACCAGCAGTGTCGGTCCTCTTCAGAAGGGGGCGACCTTGCACGGCATTGCCGCTTGTACGGGCGACACAGAACTCCATGCGCCAGCACCGCCAGCACGTGAGAGGAACAATGAGATGCTCCAATTTATCCTTAAAGCTGGGACCAATGTAGAGATCCTTGACAAATATTCGAACACACCATTATACCGTGCAGTTGAAAGAAACAATGGTGACGCTGCACTGCTTTTCTTCGAGTACGGGGCTATTGCAGAACCGCCGCAAATCCAATCCGGTGCGAAGAGTATCCTGCATCATGCGCTCTCTCATACTGCTGGCGAGTTCGTACCGCTCCTTCTCGAACACGGTGCTAAAGTTGAGAGAAAACCGACCACGACATGACGCCACTTCTCAAGGCAGCCATCGTGGAAGCGTGGTGGTCCTCGAGGCTCTCAATGCAGCACGGTGTGATATACACGCTCGCGACGATATGCAGCGGACTTCCCTGCATCACGCACCCGTTAAGCATACAGATGCAGTAAGGCCACTGTTGCGCTTGGGTTTCAACCCCAACGCTCGAGACACCGAGGGCAAAACTCCGCTACATCGGACTCCTGTTAGACGCATGTCACAAGTGTATGAGTTGTTGGTCCGCCACGGGGGAGATGATAAAGCCGTAGACCATGAGGGTCATTCCGTGTATTATTATCAGAACCAGAGCTACAATGCTAATTACGGCTAGAGCCCGTACTGTATGGGGGAGAAGGAGTAAATACGGGCCTCATGTATTATGACTGTTTGCTACCACACAAAAAATGCCTTGAAACGACCGAAGGGAGAGAAAGGGAATAGTCAGTCCGGCCCTGCACGTCCGCCAGAACTCGATGGGTTTGTAGGCTGGATCCAGAAAACCGTAGAGAAGAGAGTGCCAGTTATTACTGTGAATGTGCAAACTACTCTAGTAGCTGGTTCATTCTGTGACATTGATAGTGTGTTTCTTCTCGGTCATTATCCTCATTTGATAATCGTTAATATGCGCGGTCTTTAATTGCTTCAATCTTAAATGATTCGCCCCATTCAGGATCTCAGGTCTCCAGATTTTGAGCAATTGTAAATAAAACTACCAGCTATCGAACGGGCCTACTTTCAGTCGTTAAGATTGGGGCAAGGCACAGTGTGGTTTCGGAATCCACTTTGAACCTTTTTGCTTCAAATGTTTTGAGTTTATCAGTGACTCACGGTGACTAATACGAGACTAAGCCACACCCCAGACCTTGCCTGAGAGATTCAGCCTTGGAGATGCCCGATTCGTATAAATCGCAGAGATTGTTATCAAATTTGGGCAGTCTTGTTAACAATATTTACGAGAATATAACGCAGACTATAACAATTCGATCCAACGAACACGCTTGCCAGCACTATTTTAATACATATATTTGATTATCAACGAGTCCACCATGTCACACCGTGGAATGAGACAGAGCATCGCCAAAGAAACACAGAAGCTGACTCCTGGAATCATCCGATCCACCCAAGGTGCCACCGCGGATGCAAAATTCTATCCTGATCTTCTACCGGCGCTACAAGAGAACACGAAACCTAGAGATACCCGAGTGCATGTTGAATATGGGGACAGCTTCACAGTCGCACAGGCACTGTTAAATGCTGGACGGACCAAGGTCTCGGTTTTAAATATGGCCAGTGATCGAATTCCAGGAGGCGGATGGCTTCGGGGCGCTCTTGCACAGGAAGAGGCGTTATGTTTACGGTCAACGCTTGCGGCTACCCTGAACCCCTCGCATTACCCGACTCCTCCACTAGCTGCAACATGGAGTCCAGGGGTTGTTGTATTCAGAGAGAATACCTCCCATAATTGCACATTATTGGAGACCGATGATCGTTTTGTTGTCAGCGTCGTTAGTATGGCTGGTTTGAGACGGCCGTCGTTGACTGGTGATGAATTGGATTACCGTGAGTGTTTTACAAGTCCCTATTTTCAGTCGACCATAATCTTACTTGACATGCGAATAGGCTTTCCTGAGGACATTGAGTTGGTCAAGAACAAGATTAGACAAGTCCTTCGTTTAATGGCGTTAAATGGGACCTCATGTTGCGTCCTTGGTGCCCTAGGCTGTGGTGTTTTTGCTAATCCACCGAAGCGAGTTGCTCAATTATTCCGCAACGTCATTCTAGAAGACGAATTCAGAGGTCGCTTTGACGAAGTTGTGTTTGCGATTTTGGATCGAGGATTGGGGGGCAACTTTGAGATTTTTCGGGATATTATTGGGGACTTCATTATTGACAGCAAGCCAGCAGTCGCATAATGTCATGAGCGCATAGATGTAAGTAGATAAATATTTTCTGCTTCTTACCATTATATCAAAAGATAGGCTCTAGTTCATCCTGGAGTCCTGGACGTTCGCTTTCCCCTTCTTTTCGCTGTCGGACCATTTTACCACTAGACCAAAAACGAGATCCCATCCCCTTAATGGGGCTTGTGTGACGGTCCGTATCACGTGATTTGTTTCCAACATTTTATTAGGGTTAGGGTTAGACAAACTCGGCGCCGGAAAAACTATCCAATTCGTAAAGCTATTCCTAAAATGGGAATTGGCGGATAAGGTTAGGATTACCCCTAATCCGTGATTGGCTCGCTACATCTTCCGCAAATGGACTAGGTAGCGTTGTAGCTTATTTGGGAGGATTTTGTGGCTTCACATTTCAAGCAACTTACTTAAGGATTCAACCCTAGGCAACTGTCCTAATGGCTAGTTGATGCACAACCGGAAACCCCCTCCACTTGAGCGCAATATTTACCCGAAAATGGTACGGAAAGTGCTATACTTGGACTTCTTACGTGGCTCAAGGGGGAAGTTGCGCTTTGAAGATTGGTAGAATTTGAAGCCATCACAAATCCTAGGGGAACTAGGCTTGGTAGAGGTAAGCTTCTGTTGAGCTTGCGCTGCGACGCGCGGCCCCGCGAGATATGCTGTCGGGTGGAAAGTCCGTGGACTTTTCGCGTAATACGCGTATAGTCTGTCTCCAGAATTCGCTAAATCCGATACTGTATCACCCATACGAATGCCAGTACATGTTAGTCTTGATCAATCTACTGGTAAGTTCTTGTTTTACAATTAATAAACTACCGAAGACGAACGCGATGCAGGGGCGCAACCAGGCTCCGCGGATATTTCAGCTTCGCGGTGGAGGTGTTGATAGACTTGATTCCATCGTCAAATCAATCCACTAGTACTTATCCGACCTGCCCAATGACAAGCTTTATCAGCTATGCCGCGTTGTTCATTCGTTGATTCGCATTGGCAGTCTGTGCAGTCTGGATCAACTGGGTTTGGACTCTAAGATCATTTTCTCAATCACCTTGCAACTGTTTAAGAATATGGTCCTTGATTGCCTCTAGTGGTGGGAATGAACAGGTCAAGGCAAGGTCCTTGGGCTGCGTTTCACCTTTTTTTTTAGAACAGTTAGTGCGTCATTCTTGATGTAGCTCACCAAAGCCAATAGTATGTATGTCGGTAGCTCAACTTCTGCTATGTTCACCCTGCACTTATCACTGACAAGCACGTTCGTTGTCTTCAGGGTTTAATGATTCAAGCTAACTAGATAACCAATCCTCCACAGGGCTGGGCTGTACGAAGTCTAAAACCCGACCACTTACACCTTGTACTGTTTAGACGACGTTCTCAAATTGACCGATTTCCGCCGATTATCTCTGACTCGTGCCTCCACCATACAAGCATTAAGGTTATTACTCCAACGTGCCATCTTGGTCGAGAAGAGTACTGCTGATGCCATTAGCCACGAGTTAGTTTGATCATTGCAGGCCACCGTGCAAGATTTCTGGGGGGGACCATATGCACCCAATACCAAGCGTTGAGAGTAGTGGTATCTCGGACTGGAAGTATTGCTTGCTATTGAGATTGGCGAACGGAGTTCGTCAACTGCCGATATTGATGTCAACGCTGACGATACTAAAACTACAATAATTAGTTTCCCAAAACCATTGAGAATCAAATCCAATATGACTCCTTCAAGAAAAGGATCGCTTAAACGACCTGGTGCATCAAGCATCAGAAGTAAAGCTTGCCGGCAATGTCGCTCCGCAAAGGTAAAGGTAAGACTCAGATTCATCTTCTCAAGTGGGTATTGTACTGACAATGGATAGTGCGACGACCAACGACCCCAATGCCGTCGCTGCGTTAAAAATGGCCACATATGTGAATACCCAGATCCGCTGGAGTTGAATTTTCGCAGCGAAAACGATAAGGCTGCCGTGCGTGCTGAGTCGCTTTGGCGGCAGAGGTCAACTGTCCAAGCCGAAGAACGGAATGACTCTGGAATTGCGAAGGCTGGTAGAAGGAAAACATCGCCGTCGCATACGACTGCGGGTCGGAACGGCTCTAGCAATGCTTCGTCGTCGATTAATGGATCTCCTAGCACGCAGACTGATACTGAGAACGAAATTCGACGGGTCGCTGTCGACAGCTTCTTTCAGGATTTTGGGTGCACGTCGAAGATGCGAACACCCTGGCTAGACTTTTTCAGGCTGTTGCCAGAGTTTTATGAAAAGCCCTCCAGTGACGATTCACCAATCATCCATATCATTCTTGGTGTATCATTGGCATATTTGAGTCGTGATGGCTCATATCAAGGTTGCGAGATCATGGCTCGCACAGAATACTGCGAAGCCATTAACAAGATCAACGCTCATCTGCGACGGCAAACGCAAGTTCCCATCAACGAACTGCTTGCGTCGATGTCCTTGATGGGCTTTTTTGAATCGTTGATGCCGAGCTCGTCGGCAGTAGAAGATCGTGATACCACAGGCAAGAACCACTTCCCCCATCTCCAAGGCGCCATTGCAATGCTCCGAATGATCGAGATGCAGTCTTTCGACGCACCGAATTTTGATCCTAGAGTGGTCAATATCGTCTATTTCCAGACGGTCCTGACATGTATACGAAACCGAATGCGTCCGCCATTATCGATCCTCAGCTGGAATGGTCAACCAGACAGTCCCTTTCCTCGAAACCCGGGGGCTCCAATACTGCATCTGATGTACCAAACAGCTTGTTGGCAGGCCGACATAGACATCGCTATTGCCAACGCCAGCATCTACCCAAGTCAAGCCAAAACACAAATTATCGAAATGCTTGCCACCTTACGCAACGCCGACGCGCGCATATTGAAATGGGAGTCTTTCCTTCCGCCACAGCTCGTGTTTAGTGTTCGAGACTCCACCGACCAAGGCGACGAATACCCTTTAAGTCGAAACCACGCTCTTTTGAATTTGCCAGGCGCACCCCGGAATATATACACATTCCAATCCTGTTGGGCCACGACTCCCCGCGTCCTCGCATTCGTGATCCGTGCCGTTTTGCACTGCAACATCGTCAAATGCTGTACCTGGATGGTGACGCAATCCCAATCCCAGAACCAATATCACCAGTCCCAAGCTTCGGCAGAGGATTGGTTATTACAAAGCAAAATTTCGCGCGACGTTATCATCGACATGATTGAGCAGATATCGTGTTGTGTGAACTCATTGCTTATGGATCCTTTCATAATGCTGAATCAGCTGTACGAGCGCCCGACGGAGGAATCCGTGTATGAGCATGATATAGGCAAGAGTATGAGGTTGATGGGTCTGCCGTGGCCTATGTCCGTGGCAGCAATGGCGTTGCATGATGATTATGTTCTCCGGGGGGTTGGCCACGAAAGAGCGATGTGGTTGAGGGATGTGTTGGATCATGTCCATCGGAATGTTGGTATGTATTCCCTTTCTTTCCTAAGAGAATTTGTATGTTTGCTAATGGTGTGATGTGAAGGGGTTCGCCATCCGGTGTTGAGAGAGCCATGGCCTCATATACATCTCGTTCCGCAGACAGCGGTCATTGATCCGAATATTTTACCTGGTCCGGAGCATCTTTCAATGTCTGATATTGATCGTAGGAGCCTGGCTTCTCAGAATGAGATTGGGAATTTCTCTTTATGACACAAACTTTTGCTGAGATTTATTAGTATCGTCTGTCAGTATTTTGTTTGTCTTAGCTGGTGTTCGGGGTCACATTTCTTCATGGAATTTATCTGATATAAGTTGCAAGAGGTAGGAGTCAACTGGTCTGGAGGGGTTGCATAGATGGAAGATAGCCGCTTAATATATACATACTCATCCCCTTGGATCCCACCTCCTACAACATCCTAAATATAATCAAGGACCGCGCAAACGCTTGTCCGAGCAGTGGCCTATCTGACCCACAAATCAACAATAACCCTCCAACATGCCACTATCTCCGACTGGGTTAACTGGCTTATGTACTCCGCACCACCTTCCGAATGAGGAAGGGTACGCGACCGGGAAATCTCGGTCCCTGCCCTTCTTCTTTTGCTGCAACTCCTCTCATAGGTCTGTTATGTATTGATCGATGCATAGACATTCGAAGCAAAGGGTCCATTGTTTATTTGCATGGACCATTCGCGTCACAGTCCTGCAAATCGCAAATGGCATATAATATAAAAACATGGTAAGGCGGAGACGGTATGGATTAATAGGCCGATTGGGGGGAATGTTTGAGGTCTTGGGTATCAGACTGGTTCAAAGGGATGTCAAGTCATAGTCTGTTCTATCGTTGTGGGGGAGGGTTGGCCCTTTGAGAATATAGTTGGGTTCTAGGGATGGTGGGTCTAGGTGGTGAGAGGGTGACGGTGCCATGTTTGAAGGCATCAGAGACTAGGATCGGAATTTGAGGAGCTTGCAGAGGGCATACTTTATTCACATTCACAAACAGTCTAATTTTATATTTGTCTTACTATAAAAGAGCACCAAGCAAGCTGGCAATGCCCGATGCGGCCCTTTCAATGAGAATAAAAACCAGTCACAGTTGACATGCGTGACGTGGCTTGCATCAACATAACCATGCAACCAGGGAAGGCTTGCATCCACATAACCATGCAACCAGGGAAGGCTTGACCCCTCATAATTGCATACCCTCTTAGACTACTTGACCGACGGGTAGGTGCTTGCTGGCCGATTACTCGGTCCGAGGTTCACTTGTATTGACAATGATTCAGCCAAAGAAGTTATACATTTGATCGGATCTACAGACGAATCGTCCGCCTTACTCGCGAAAGCAATTCGAGTATCTCGCGGAAGTATATTATCCGATTCTTGTTATGAAGAGCTAATTATACACGTTCTTTGATGGTGACAACATGAAATATACCTAGGTATCAGCTTCTATTATTGGACCTATGTATGTGTTGGTAGGATTCATGCAGCAGCTGGGACATGGCTTATGCACATATATATATATATATATATTGTTTGCGGGTTGACATTCTTGGCGTTTTTACAAACGTAGCACTCTTGCAAATGATTTAGTTTCCGCTTATTCTGGTGATGTGAAGGAACCGGTTTCAGAGCTTGAAGTAATGGCATTTGATCTGCTTGACCGTTTTGAGCGCAATGATATCTTCCGAGTTGATCCCTGCAGTGGCTTGCTATAACAGCTGGTTCGGCGCTCCTTAGGAGCAGAAGGTTGCCTTTTGAGCAGTCAAACCATGTGCCTATGGCCGGAAATAGATTGCAGATCAACCATGCAGAGTGCGGGGTCTCGTCGATGCAGCGCATATATCCGTCGAGTCAAGCCAGCTCAGGCTTTCACCCGAGGACCCAGAGCAATCAACTGATACTTAATAGTTCTGTGTTATTTTCGGATGCACTCGAGCATTCAGACCTTACAACTGTCCAAGTGAGCGTTAATTATAAGCCCAGCCATCTATGATAGTTGGACATATTTCCAGCGGCATTTGGATGAGTTGATATCAACGTCTTGCGGTGACATCTGCAACCAGACGAAGGTCCTATCACATTTTCACTTACGTCTCAGGCAGAGACAGGCTCCTCGTCAAACTTATGTTTATACAATATTCTTGACAATTAAATATTGATCAAGTCGAAAATCCCAATCTTTACACCACAACAATGGCTACCGTCGACTCGGTCAAATTATCAGCAACCACGCATCCCGGCTACATCCACGCCAACAATGTATCACAAGAATCTGCAGACAAAGTGTCCCAACTCCTCAAAGAAAACCACGACAAATTTCACGTCTTTTTCGATCACCGGGAACTACACAGTATGCCCATCCTTCCCCAGTAGTCTCTTCAATCATACTAACATTTCGCTTTCTCTGTCTGAAAAGATCACTGCCTCCACCATCTCCTCGCCATATACGCCCTCGGCGCTACACCCAATGACCTACAAGCCGCCTGGGACAGGAATATGACCTATCAACTACCAAGAGTATTCCCCGAGCCGCACAAATTCGAGTATGACTTGAGTAACGCAGAGGTGTTTCTGAAGGGCATGACCAAGCCGGCATACTACATCCACTTTTTGCAGTTTTTCAAACGGGAGATTGCGTCCAAGGGCATGGGGGAGGTCGTTAAGGAGTATGTTTTCAAGGGCGATGAGAGGGCGAATAGGATTTTGACGAGGCTTTATGATGGTGAGTCTCGGATGCCTCTTGGCCAGGTTTGAAATGTTGATGGTCTCTGATAGGTGTTTTGCATGGATTGATGCACGTCGGATACGCATTCGAGTTTGGGCAACCGCTTATTCTCGCTGAAGCCCTAGCCGAGGCAGCTATAACAACGGAATACCTCGATCGCATCATCGACGATGTAGTAGCGTATAAGGAAAACAACAAAACCGTCCCAGACAGCGATCTCATGTCAATCTATCCCCGTCTCCGCGCCGATCCCACCATCTTCCACGCCGTAAGATCAACCGATGGCCCCAACAAACTACGAGACGGACTCATCGCCCGAGCCAAACAAAACATGATCCCATACCTGGCCGAATTCAGCGTAAAACCGCATCAAATAAAACGCAAAACCGCCGAATTAGCCAATACAGCTCTGTTCGTCGCGGCAGCAGCACAAAAGCCACGAAAAGTGGAGATGATTGACTTTGTCTTGCTGCATTCTGTCAATTCGTCGATTTGGATGTCGGTGTTGATTGAACAAAATTGGATGACGGATGAGGCGAAGTGCAGATTACTTGAGATCAAGGGATGGACAGATCTCATTACGTATGCTTGCTGCAGGGTACCAACCCTCTATCCTGAGAGAATCTTTAATTACACGCCCAAACAACCCGGTCATTGGGAGACTGTATATAGACGTGCCGTCATGTATAATGATGACGGACACGTCCCCAAATTCATCCGCGCGGCTCGTTATGTAGAGCAGGTCTCGAAAGAGTACGCTGGACAGCCCGAATTCCCGCTTCGACCGGAATTGTGTCTGACCATAGCACATATGGCGATGGATTCGGTGGACAGACAGAATGAACCTGGTTATCGACTTCCGGGTGAAGCCAAGTTTTATGAGATGGCGAATATGGAGGTGCAGCGGTTGATATTTCGGTTTGTAAGGTTTGGCGGGTTGGACGATGCTTGGGATCATGTACCTGATATTGCGACGTCGCCAAACTTGTAATTCATCGTAATCAAAAGCCGCGTTTAAATTAAAGATGATCGTGCCGACATCGAGGAATTTCATTATCATGTAGAGCTCGACAGTCCAGGGAGACTCAACAATGATTCATCCCAATCAAAGTCCAAGAAGAAATCCAAACCAGCCATATCCATGTTGCAATCGGCTGCTTGTCCTATACCGCCATCGTCCCCCATTGTCTCATTTTCTTGTTGATTCCTTTTCAAAACCACCTGATGGACAAGTACTGAAGTACTTCGGGCCACATTGAACCCCATTCGCGCTTTGCCAGTGAAAAGTTCCCCGGTCTTATCCTCGGGTCTCAACGTTTCACTATAAATGCTCAAACGCTCGATCAGGTAGTTCGTTCGATTAATAAAGTCGCTGGTGACATTCTCAAACTTGCGGCACAATTCCCATCCTTGTCGCATAGCAGATGATATAGCACTGTCATCAACCAGGTAGTAATGTTTGGAGCACTTGAGTAAGATCAAAAAGGAGACCGAGGCTGCCAAAGTCTTGTATATGCGTGTGGGCAATTTGATGAGTGGTTCTTCTATGGTAGATGCAGCTTGAATCATGGCGATAGCACACAGGCATCCTTGCACAATCCATTGGGCTCGTTTGTCGCTTCCTATCGAGTCAATGCCCTCACCGTCGCTGTCCGCGGCCGAGATGGCAATACTATAAAGAATCATTTTGCACGTGCAAAAGGATATATAATCAACCCGAGTCCAGTATGGCGATAAATGCGTCTCCGCGACCCGGAGTTCAGCTTCAACCATCGGGACGACGTAATCTGCTTTTGGGAGTAGGCCTGTGGGTGATGACTCGTGGTTACCCAGCGTTGTAATGATTTTCAGTAAATGATGAGCAATGTGCAATTGGCAGTACAGTGTATCAGGAAGCCAGGCAGGTTTAGTAGCGAGTGCGTCAAGTAGACCACGATCTAATCGAACAGTAGGAGGAATCCCAAGTTGGCCGTGGACACTTGATCAATTAGCCGTTGATTATCATGCAATTATCAATCCCGCATTGATAAACCCACCTAACATTACTGACAAAACAAAATATCCATGCTATCCGACTGGGAACATTGACAGGATCATGAACAGCGGAAACTCGATCAAACTCCGCCGAATAAGCCGGCCGATGCAAGCCCATGCGAACACAGATCTGCGTCGCCAGATTGGAAAACGAAAGAGATGCGTCCATGGGTAGCTTCTCAAATGGAAGATTCCAATAAGTGAGAAGTAGAAGAGCTTGTACGGAATGAAAGGTTCCATTTCTCGGACGAATGCAATCATAGGCCATGTTGGAGACTTCTTCGATTAGAGGTGGAAAGAGGTGTTTGAAATCAGGCTTGGCTCGCATTGCGGTGAGCATGACTGTCCAGAAAAGCAAGGGACTTTCGTTTGAGTGTGCGATGAATGAGGATACTGGTGGTAAAATTGGACAGATGGGATGGTAAAACTGATAGTATCTGACAAAGGTCAGTTTGAGTTATTTGCTCGGCAGTCCATCCTTGACTACCTACTCCATGAGAAGTTCCTTAATCAACGATGCTGAAAGTTGCACGCTGCCAATTGATCTCAATGTCGGTACCACGACACCATCGAGCGTCGGATTTATTTCAGCGAGCGGAACACCATCCAATTCCGATAACTGTACATTCGGGGTGTGAGAACTGTTCGATGCGCTGTCATTTGGTTGTTCTTTCAGAGTATGCATCGCTACTTTGACCTGTCGCAACTCTTGCTCCACCTGTTGCAGGCGTCTGTCGACATCGTCAGGAAAATAATCTCCCCGAGACAGATATTTACGTACTGCCTTTTCTTTGTCCGCTTAAAGGTCGGGTCTACAGAGCAAAACTTGCCAGCCTTGGTGCATCTCGAACATCCCGCGGGAAATTTCGAAGGCGCGTCGCATGCCAGCTACCACTGTCAGACGTGTTTTATCATTAACATGAGGGTATATACTTACTTTCATTTGGCGACAATGTACGCACGCGACAAAGTTCGATTTTCTACCTCGCATCTTGAAGCAATATGATGAAAATGGGTCAAACGCAGGATGGCAGGAGGTTGGTTGGGAAAAGGATGAGGCGAGTTTCTCCGAGCTTTGGTTCTTGTCAGGGCAGAAAGTTCACCCGGCACTGTACAATCTTTTTATAGATTTAACCTTGGAAAGATTTAATACTTGAGTCCTGATTTATAGCGATATATGTTTGTACATTGCTTTCAAAACTTGGCTGCCTAGATATGTTTCATCCTGTACCGTTGTTCGTAGAATTTAATTGTGATTATAGATATGCATACAATATATAGTTATAACCCTTGAAAGACACCCGTGGACTGCACAGATCAGTTGACCCTTGTAAGTGACAACACCTGGATGAGCAGAGATGATCAAGTACCTATGTATTACATTACAACTTCTAGAATTGAATTTACACTGAAACATCGAGGATCCTATCGTCAAGTTTGCTCACCACCCGTCCAAAACCTTTAGCCTCGTGCGCACTCCATCTTTCGGAGAAGTCCCAATTCCATGCTGATTCAACTCAACCTTACCATTTGGATCCTCAAGATCCATCTGAAACCTGCCCACAAGGGCAGCAACCAAACATGCCAATTCTGCTTTGGCAAACCCGGATCCAATACAACTCCTCGGCCCATGTAAGAAGGTCAAAAACCCGAGATGGTTCTCAACACCGCCGGAATTGGCTCTTCCTTCGCCTAGCCAGCGCTCAGGATCGAAAGTTCTGGCTGTTGGGCCCCATAATTTGGGATCCTGGTTGATGATTCCCATGGGGATGGTGAAGGTTGTGTTCTTGGGGATCTGGTATCCTGCTACCGTGGTGTCGCGTGTGGATTGACGAACTGTACCGGGGATGGAAGGGTAGAAACGGAGTACTTCATTGCAAAATGCGTGGAGATACGGGAGACTATCAAGTTCTTGCGCCGTGATAACCGATTCCGGATCGCTGATGGAAGGCAGGCGATCGCGCACTTCTTCTCGCAAGCGCTGCTGTATGTCTTGATGTTTGCAAAGAACGTATACAGACCATTGCAAGGCATGACTTGTAGTTCCATGACCAGCTGCCAGGAAAGTCATCATTTGATCAACGAGATTTTCGTTTGTGAATGCGCCGCTTCTCAGAGCGACGGAGATAATATCAACATCTTGGTCGGAGTCTGGCTTGTCCATTTTATATCTCTTTTCTTGGATGAGTTCGCGGCAGAGCTGTCGGATATATTTCGATCCTTCGTTTAGTCGTCGCACTCTCGCCGTCGGTATTTTTGTCATTAGCACCTCGTAATTCGAGGTGAACAACGACAAGATGAACCCGAGTAGAATCTCATAGCGTGCGGGCGGAATTTGAGTGTTTGCGTAATGACGGACAAGGGTACTCTGCGGATTTTTCAAAAATTGGAAATCGTGGTCCATCCCTGCAAGACCGAGAATATCAAGGGTTGTACGGGTGGCCCAGGTTTTGATGACGACGACATCCGACTTTGAGGATCCTTCTTCTGAAATTTCGTGTTCAAGGACTTTGACGAGATCTCTTGACTTTGCCCAGAAGATCGGGTAGAGGTCTTTGATGTGCCGGAATGAGAAGGCTGGCATTAAGCTTTTACGCTGGACCTGTTGCAACCATAACTATTAGCTGACTGGATTAATCAGAAGTTCCGAAAAAGAGAGGTATACCTTATGTGTCTCCCCCTCAGCTAAAAGCAACCCTTCACCACCAAACACATACAACCTCCGCCGCACCGACTCCGGCTTCACAAATGAAGACGCATTGAGTACAAGAATATCATTCAGTGCTTTCACACCGGTAACCAGGATGCGCTCATTTGTATCCGGGCCATAGAATCGAAGGAGACCATTATTCGGCACTGTGGCAACAGCATGCTTCAGTGATGCTATCAGCTTTCGTGAGCTGGTGACCTCTTCTTTGCCATTTACTGAAGGGGGTTCCGGTATAGCCAGTGGGATGTGTTTAAGAGGAGTGAAGAATCGAGGATAGAAATATTGTTTATAAATAAATCGCACGGCCACATAGGCCAGTATCGCGGAGACGGTGGCCACGGAAGGATGAAGAAGCTTAATGGGCGCCGAAAGGGGCCAAATATTGCCCCAATTAGACATCACAGTCATGCTGTCAAGCGATATAATGCCTTTGAAAGATTTGATTGATAATACTTCACACAGAATGGTCATTATCGACGCGATTATATAGGTCTTGACATTCATGTGCCACGGCTTCATCAAAGATACCGATTTCGGTATCTACGCCGATTTTAAACCGAACCAACATGAATGACTTCATGACGTGGAACGGCTACCGGCAAGAATATTGTATTACTCAGGGTTCAAGTTCTGTCGAGTTTGGTATATAGCGTATTAGCGTTGTTACACGGCTGTCTAACACAAATGTGTATAGGCCGACAGCGTGGATCTCTATCAATGCCTCATGTGGCTTCAAAACATCTATTTTAATGGTCTCTAGAGTGAAGGGCCCGCTGACTTTCCTTAGAACAAGGGCAGTGGTTTCACGAGACCTTCTTCCAATGGAACTAGGCAAGAACGATGATTGCAACAGAGAAGGATACGAAGGTATGATTATCGCTATTTTAACGGTCAAGGGAAATTGATTTTGCATCTCAACAACATTGAGGCAGACGAACAGCTCCCCTTTATGCTCTTTCTATTCAAAGGACCCAGACCCCAGACCACAAGAATGCGATCTATCCTCGATTCCAAGCTTTGACTTCCAAGAATGACTTATGATCTTCACTCATACCCCGCTCGACGCCTTCTTTTCTCCCCCATACTTCTATTCCAAATAAGGAGTGCCACGCTTTCATACGCGTCTTCGAACTGTAATCCATGCAGCTATCGTGAACAAGAAGCCTGTGATATCGGATGTGTAAAGGCATATCCGGGGTATGTGGAAAAACAGGCCCCATAACCGAAAACGGCTCTTGTTATCGGCAGGTCAGATTGCGAAACTCTCTGTCATTGGACGCCCAAAATAAATGTTCTCCCCGTATGTTGTATGGTTTCCCCGCAAACACAAATCAACAGCTAGGCAGGTTTGACGTTACTGGTGTTCCTCCACCCAACTGAGGTCCGCTCTGTGTCTACGGTTTGCTCCACAGATCTTCTCATCCTGAGCAGAGATTGGCTGGACCGTAGGATCAGGAACAACGTCATGATCCATGAATGAATTTTAGACTTGACTTGGCAACTTGGCAAAGGATTAATCGGATATAGGTAGCCCTACTATATCCTTATTCCACAATTTTTGTTCAACCCTGGACTTCATCCCGCTGGTCTAGGCTTGATGTAGTCGGGATAAGCAATAAGGAGCCAGTCAACTTCCTGGAGAGGTATAATATCCATTCTTCCAAAGATCCACGAGGCAAATCCCGATGCCGAATTCTGAAGCCGAACACGGGTATTACCCGCTCCATATGAAGAATTGAGGGTCAATATGGAGACAGGAGAGGTGCGTGCGCCCTTATAAGACAATTATTATGAATTCAATCAATATTCAGCGGAGCAGATAAATCCCGCAGTCCTCAAGATTTTCGCGTGTCTTTTTTGTGTAATCCTTGCCGTCATCTGCATTCTATTCATAGAATCTTCACATTCCTGAGTATACAAGAGACCCCCTTTAATATCTCATAATGGGCTCGGTAAATCAGTCCAATAACCCCTTGGGGCCAGTCATTCCGCTTTTGCTGGATGGCAAAGAGATCACTACCGAAGTGACTTATGATGTCGTTTCGCCTAAAACAGGCCAAACCATCTACAAATCTTCATCAGCCTCCGTCGAAGATGCCAAACGAGCAGTCGAATCCGCACAAACCGCTTTCGAGTCGTGGTCACAAACGAAACCCAACGATCGAAGAGACATCATCCTCCGGGTTGCCGACATTCTGCTCCGGGATAAGGAAATTTTGCGCACAATTGTCCACCAAGAGACCGGAGAAGTTGATTCCATGTTTGACTTTGAGCACAATCTAGCAGTACAAGCATGTAAAGCTGTTGCGGGTTTAATTTCAGCTATTCGTGGATCTGTTCCCACAGTTAGTGATGAAGGTAGATCGGCCATGATCCTTCGTGAACCATTCGGTGTTGTGCTCTCGATCGCTCCTTGGAATGCGCCTTATATCCTGGGCATTAGATCATTACTTGGCCCTCTAGCGATGGGAAATACGGTTATATTCAAGGGATCTGAATTCAGTCCGGGTGTGTATTTTAAAATCGCGTCCATTTTCCACGAAGCCGGACTTCCCAATGGATGTCTCAATACGATCCTTCATCGCCCGCAAGATGCTGCAGAAGTCACTTCGGCACTCATTGCGCACCCAGCTGTCCGCAAAATTAACTTTACCGGTAGCGCCCTCGTCGGTGGAATTATCGCCAGTCAAGCGGCCAAACTTCTCAAACCAACTCTTATGGAACTTGGTGGCAAGGCCCCTACTATCGTATGCGAGGACGCCAATCTGCAGGAAGCTGCTTTGGGCGCGACTCTAGGATCATTCCTCAATTCCGGTCAGGTCTGCATGTGCACCGAGCGTGTAATCGTGCACGCTGCTGTAGCAGATCAATTTAGAGAAATCTTCAAACAAACCATCGATCAGATCTTCGGCACCCCTGACGGACTGACGCTCGTCAACGCACCCCCTGTTACCAAAAACAAGAAACTTCTCTCCGACGCCATTGCCAAAGGTGCTAAAGTGGTTCATGGTGATCCCGAACACACCGCCGCAATCAACACTGCTATGCGCCCCGTTGTTCTAGAAGGCGTCAAGGAAGGAATGGATATGTACTACACTGAATCATTTGGACCTACCGTGTCCCTGTTTACCGTCGACAGCGACGAAGAAGCAATCAAACTTGCCAACGATACGGAGTACGGGTTAGCAGCTTCAGTCTACACCGAGGATTTGAGACGAGCATTCAGACTTGCGAAGAGGATTCAGTCGGGGGCTGTACATATTAATGCTATGAGTGTCCATGATGAGAGTAGTCTGCCCCATGGTGGGTTCAAGAGTAGTGGATATGGCAGGTTTAATGGTATTGAAGGGCTGGAGGAGTGGGTTCAGACCAAGACTGTTACGTGGAAGGACTGATTTGTCGAGGTTGATGGCTGACGGGTTGATCCTTCATTGAGTACCTAGGTACATACGAGCCAATGTAACATTTATGAGTTCGTGCGTATTATTGAAAGTACACGTGCACTTGCAACATGGGCATTATATATTTTTCGCTGCCACTTGTGCTGTGTCTCTTACTTCCGTTCCCTCGATTAGAGCCATCGATGGCTATCTCTCCTCGCTCGGGTTATATATTATGGTGCTCACGATGTTGGGTTCTTCGTTTGCAAATATGACGACTCAATTGCTGGTAACACAGGGGATTTTCTATGCTATTGGGTCAAGTTTTGCGCATGCCCCGCTGATATATGGGCGTTTGATCTGGTTTTCGGGTGGGCCAGCTTTATTTGGCGGTTTGAGTATGCTGTTGAAGCCGCTAAAATGGCCTTGATATATGTCTTACCCATGGCGTAAAGAGGGTGGAGTTTACCTGGCAGATGACCTACGGTCACCTTGGAAAGGAGCCAGGGTTTGTTACCTATCTTGTTGAATGTACGTGTATATATATGCCTACTAGCATATTAGTTGTACAGTCTCTCAAATAGTAGCTTAAAACACTAATACTACACTTAGCATCTAGTTACCAAGGGAATCGGCCCGAAACCGTCAAAATTTGATGTTAATGTTGTTATCTCCGGGTATGAGCAATGTCTCACTGTTTCTTTGCATCCATATCTACCCTGCCGACTCGGAGGATCTACAATGGGCCGGAGAAAGCTTACAAGGCAAATGACAAGTCCTCTTCTTTCTCTTTTAGCCATTAATATTTCAATCACTTCTTGCTTAATTACATAACTATAACTGGCGATTGAGAGATAAGTCTAACAAAGCATTTCGGTCATCAGCAAGCCTCGAGAAGAGCACGATTCTTAAGAAAAGCTAGCTGGAACTTTATAACTGATCCCTTTTTGGATGAGCCGATGTGCTTCTTCCATTGTTCATCAATGCTTGTTCGTTCACGTCGCGGAATTTTTCCCCAGGTATTCCGGAAGTGAAAAGTCCGAAACTCCCAACTGGATATTCGCGGTCGATAAATTGAGCAGGCGCACTTGCGGTTTCTGTAACGAGCTCCATTGGGACTAAGTAGCCACATGGCAGGAGGAGCTGACTCACTCGATCTTGAGCTGTACCACCATTGCCCCCTATCCCGGTACCGGTGATTCGTAGTTTTTCTTCACGAGTAGCCGGAGATGATAAGTCTGAAGTTTCTCCAAAAATAAAAAATAACCCTTGGCTTGATTTCCGGCAGACGGCGGAATATTTGTGGCGGTTCGGGACGATAGAATTGGAAATTATCGCTGTCATCGCCATGCATCTCCTGTCTGCGGAAGTCGGGAGGAAGTCCTGCTCTCTTGTCGACATACGAGGACTGCACAAAGGTGAATAGCTCCTGAGCTTTTTGTCGTGCTCGACGAAAGACCAACCAAGGAGATAACATAAAATCTAGAGTTCGATTGCATTTGGCATTTGGAAACGCGACACTAGTAGATTGTAATTGATGTAGTAAATGATATCCTTTAGTGAAGAGCAGATGAAAGCAGAATAGATAAAGTTCTATTGAAAACACGCAAGTGATGGCCATATACTCCACAGTATGGGGAAATATATCATGGCAGACCCTGACACAAGCATCGATGATACTTAACTGTACGATGAATATGAAAATGGAGAC
The DNA here is from genome assembly GCA_001571465.2 of Talaromyces pinophilus. Lineage (NCBI taxonomy): Eukaryota > Fungi > Ascomycota > Eurotiomycetes > Eurotiales > Trichocomaceae > Talaromyces > Talaromyces pinophilus. Next base: position 3,288,938 of record CP017348.1, on the reverse strand, counting down.
TTCCATTGACACGCCGCATACCTAGCAAGTAAGAGATTAAAGTGTTGGATCTGGTCCGGATTTCGAGGCTATCTCTTGTGCAATCCTTTCCCGGATCTCAGCTTCAGGCCGCGTGGGAACGAAAGGGATGCCCAGATAAGGTGAGCTTTCGCCTTCTTGACCAAGCTCGTACGGGAGAATTCCGTTGCCCAAGAATCTAAGCCGGTTTCCAGAGAAGTACTGAATATTGTAGTCGTCGCACTGTGAGGTCTTAACGACTTCACGCTAGACGCCACATCAAAACCGGACTAGTGGGATCTCCTTGTTTACACTAGTTGAAACAGAGGTCTGCCCAGCATGTCCGGGCAAGGTTTTTTCGGGCGTCCTTCATGAAATGGGCAATGACGTCTTCTTCAGGGGTGATGGGACGGATGTGCTGGGTGGCCATCTTGTGGATTACCGCATGTCAAATAGACAGGAAAAAGTACTGCATCCCACAGAAACCTCCATATCGGCCAAACTACATCCGATGCATGCGCGAAGTCTGACGCTCAATGGGATGAGGCAGTACTGAGAAAACTAAGATGGCACATGTATCTTTAGAACCCCTATCTGGAGTCCGTCGGGTGCTCGTAGCCACAAAATTGTGTACAAGCCAAACAAGACAACGGAACGACAGTAAACCTCTAGAGAGCTTAATAATAAGCTGAGGTATGTTTTACAGCTTGCTGATATCTCGCCAAGGCATTCACTAGGGGGTATGTCTTGGAGGACATAAGGACATAGGCTATTCAGAACACAACATTGATTCAAATGCACGCCATACTGATCTACCATGTGCAACTGGCGTTCTACCGGCAGTCACACCAGCGGTATTCGGACACGAAGGTAAGCCTTACTCCTATTCTAGTATCAATTTTTTCCTTGCACCAATTTCAGGCGCCGGAGCAGTGGTAGAAAACGGCTCTAGAGTTGACGAAGCCAGTGTCAGCGACAAAGTCTTTCTCAGCTATGCCTTCTGCAGCAACTGTAAGCAAATGCAAATCTAGACGAGCGCCTACTGCGACTCCATGATGCCTTTAAACTTTGGCGGATTGCGTGATGACGGCACATCGGGTCTCGCACTCAATGACGGAAGTCCTCTTCGAGCACATTTCTTTAGCCAGAGTTCCTTTTCGAGACTTGCTGTTGTGCATCGCAATTGCATCGTCAAGGTTCCCCAGCATACTCCTCTAGATCTCTTTGCTCCCGAGATGTGGATTACAGACCGGTGCTGGATCGATTCTTAATACACTAAATGTACAAGAAGGAAGTACTGTTGCAATATTCGGTGTCAGATCTGTCGGATTGAGTGCGATAATGGCAGCTCGTATTCGCAAAGCAAAAGAAATCATTGCCATTGACATTCAGCCATCACGATTGGAGCTAGCGAAGCAGTTGGGTGCTATCAGTACAGTCAACAGTACTGAGGTTGATGCCCTGCAAGAGATTCGCAAGATTTGTCCTCCAAGTGGTGTCGATTATGCGCTTGATTGTTCCGGTGTGTTGAAGGTGATTGAGGCCATGGTTGATTCTCTGGAGCCATGCGGTCGTGCATGTTCAGCTAGTGCCCCGACGTCGGGGAAGAGGGCGTCTGTTGATGTTTTTAGTCATCTGGTTATGGGCAAGGAATATGTTGGATGTAATCAGGGAGGACCAATTGCTAAAGAGGTAAGTCTGCGCCTTTTTGGCACATTCGACGAGTAATTTTATACTGATTCATATGAACAGATGATACCAAATATGATCGACCAACATAACAAAGGACAATATCCGCTCGAGAAGCTGATAGTTATTATGATATCCATGACTTTGAGCGTGTAATCAAGGATACGAAGAGTGGTAGCACTATCAAGGCGGTGCTTAAGTGGTCCTAAAGTATATGATCTGAGGATATGAGCGTTGTCTACCTAGGTAGAGATTTCATTGTTCGTATATATCATTGGCAGTTTCCTTGTTTCACTGTCTCGATGTCTGTATGATTTGGATGGAAAATTAGACAATGCAACGAACCCTGTCTCTTATGTATGCCCTTGTAGTGTTCGGCTAACCTTAAATTAGGGTTACGGCTACAGGGATCAAGATGGTTTCTTTTGCCACGATTCAGGAACAAAGAACACAGAGAACACGCAACATTCACGCCCAACTTAGTTATCATATGACTTGACAGAGTAGTCTCTCCATTTCGCACACACGCACTCTCTCTTTCACCAGATGAACTACCGATAGAAGAAGAAAACAGCACAACAGACACAAAGGAGAGATAAACTATGATGGAAGAGAGTGGCTCTCCTATCTCCAACCTATCGGACCGCCTGGAATCCCCCTCTCAAGTATCTGGCAGGCACAGAAACCGCCTCATCAACATCATCAAGCAAAACAACCTCCCTGAACTCCACCAGTTTATCACATCATACCCTTCTAGGAATGTGATCACCCCTGGGACAACCTACTTAGAGGATACCTTGTTCAATACAGCCTCGTATGGTAGTTCTAAGGCTCTTAATATCCCCTTAGAGGTATATACTGTAGTCTTAGAAGTTATAAAGAGATTTAACCCCAAGTTCGACCTACTACTCAACGCATGTGGTGCGGCAAATCTTAATATAATGCGCTTTATCCTAGACTGTCATAATAGTCCAGAAACTCGATTAGCCCTTAAGACGGTGGATTTATATGAGGGAGATAACCCCAGAGATACACCAATTATCGTGGCTATAGGGTCACCAATCTATTTAAACAAAGTTCTAGATAAAGACGATGAGATTAAGTAGATTGAGGATTAGATTTCATATAGTCATTAATTGATTTATCTCCTTCTTAACCAGGGCTATCTAGTAACAGACGTTGTTCCCCCTTTACCAAATCACATCTTACCTGGGGAAAGTCAGGTCTAAGATAGTATGCTTAGGCTTATTATATTAAGGGTTAATAGTCTATTACTTTGACGGCTCATTAACTCCAGTACCAATATCTATATTAGGCATTAACACCTCTATCACGATGGGGCACTGTTCTAGTAGAGGATAATAAAGGATTATGTATATAATATCATAACACTTTATCTAGTAAGTTTCTAGAATCCTGATGCTGTTATATTTGTCTTAGATCTTCAACATTACAACAATTATATTAACCCTGATCTGGCCTCCTCCCGTAACAGTGATAAGCAACTCCCACTGTATTGGGCAACCAGCGGCCCTGGAAATCATAACTGTAGACTCCTGATAAGCAACTCAGAATTACAGAGACCCTCTGACTGCTGCTCGACTATGATTCTACTGGTATCAACCTTGTCGACAACACTAGATCCACGCCGCTGCACTATGCTGCTACGGCCCACGCTATGTGCGGTTGTAGCCAGCACTCTGAGCTTGCTATCCGTACTTTACTCGAATACAGGGCTGACCCTGTGCTCTTTTTGCAATACTACCAGTGCTAACATCTAATAGCCATATATCTTGCACATTAATCCCAGCGTTGGGCAACGTTCTCAGGTGGCTGTCATACACTATTAAGATGTCTGTGATATAAGACTTAACAGTCCAATAAACATAGTGGTAGGCATTCTGTATGATTTGTCAAGGCATTGGCTATTTTCTGTCTTAAGTCAATGTAAGGCCTTGGCTTCGCGGTGCTCGGCCAACCCTAAATTAGGGTTACGGCTTCACTATTATTGAGCTGGAATGAGTCCGCAGATGTTTGTCCTTTGATTATTGATATGACTTAACTAGCTTGGATTACTTGATAATCAGTAACCTCTTAACGTAATTCACTAGTGAGTTGGCCACCCTAGCGAGTTGGCCACTTTTACCCGAAAATAATTCTATACTAATTCTTCACAACTCAACGCGTCAATATGCCACCAATTCGCAATAAAAATCCAAAAAATTCTACTGAGCAAGAAGGACGAATTTTATTAGCTATTTCTGATATCAAAAATGGCAGAATACGCTCTGTTCGACAAGCAGCGGAGGTCTATAATGTCTCACGGTCGACTCTTCAAAATAGAGTCAATGGCATGCCATATCGAGCTGAAAAACGCGCCAATAATCATAAATTGACTTCTTCTGAAGAGGAATCACTTGTTAAATGGGTGCTTGATTTAGATTGACGTGGATTACCTCCCCGGCACTCTCTTGTATGCGATATGGCCAATTATCTTATCTTACAACATGGAGGTCAACCAGTTGGAAAAAATTGGGTAACCAAATTGATTAAACGCCGTCCAGAGATTGATTCCAAATTCGCAAGGAAATACAATTATGAACGAGCTAAATGCGAAGATCTGAAGATAATTCAAGAACATTTTGACCGCGTACAAGCTGCTATATCTGAGTATGGCATCTTACCGGAAGATATATTTAACTTTGATGAGACTGGCTTTGCTATGGGACTCTGTGCAACGACAAGGGTTATTACTGGAAGCGATCGATATGCTCGGCCATATCTTTTACAGCCTGGGAATCGAGAATGGGTGACTGCAATTGAGGCAGTAAATTCAACTGGATGGGCTGTGTCTTCGTACGTGATTTTTAAAGCTAAAAAAAACGTACGATTAGGCTGGTTTGACGAGCTTCTGGATGATTGGAGAATCAATATTAGCAATAATAGCTGGACTACAGATCAAATAGGATTAGAATGGCTTAAAACCCATTTTATTCCCTATATTCATGGTCATACAATGGGAAAATATCGAATGCTAGTTCTTGATGGACACAGAAGCCATTTGACTGCAGAATTTGATTATACATGCACTAAGAATAATATTATTCCTATCTGCATGCCACCTCATTCTTCACATCTCTTACAGCCTCTTGATGTTAGCTGTTTTGCAGTTTTAAAGCAACGTTATACGCAGCTTATTGAACAACGAATAAGGCTTGGTTTTAACCATATTGACAAAATCGACTTCTTAACAGCATTTCCACAAGCTCGTACAGAGGCATATAAAGCTCAAACTATTCAGAATAGCTTCGCAGCCACTGGATTAAAGCCTTTCAATCCAGATAGAGTTATTCAACAACTTAATATTCAATTAAAGACACCAACATCTCCTCCAAGTCGATCAAGCAATATACAATCTTCTTGCTTACAAACCCCTCAAAATATACGCCAATTTGTACGCCAGTCAACTACAATTAAGAGGCATATAAGTGAGCGTACAGGAAGCCCAAATCAAGTAATTGATCTGGCAATTATACGGATGTCAAAAGCCTACGAAACAACTATGAATAACCTCTTACTTGTACGGAAAGAAAACTACAAATTACAAGTAGCGCATGAGAAAGAGAAGCAAAAGCGCCAAAAATCTAAAAAGCAGATATCTATTGAGCAAGGGATTACTAGAGAAGAAGTGCAAGCGCTTGTACAAGGTCCGGTTGAGGCATCTCATGCTGTTACTACTACTCCGGCTGAGCCGGAGCTCCCAGCTTCTCAAGCAGTCGTACGCCGCCAATATCGCTGCAGTGGTTGTAACGTTATGGGGCATAGAATTAACCAATGCCCTAGTCGTACTAGTAGTTAGATTTTTATATATAATTTGTATGTGGGTTTGAAATTGGGATTTGAAATCAATATGGAGTTATTTTCGGGTAAAAGTGGCCAACTCGCTAGGGTGGCCAACTCACTAGTGAATTACGTTAACCCCAAAATTGGCTTCGATTAATAATCAAGTCTCACTCTCAGATTTCATCTCGGCTATTGCGCCGGCTTTCCTTTTTGAGCAAACACCGGACGAAATCCGTGATTGGATCGGCTGTTGTACGGTTTCAATGAGTATCCTGGCTGTTTGTTCCCCGGATTCACCCCACAATTTAGTTTCACGGACTTTAAGCCGTGATTGTTAGCTTGGTGGGATTGGAGATGATGATTTAAATGGTATGGGTTGCTTGCTTGATAAGAATATGAAGTCTCGGATGTAAGGTATCTATCTCAGTAACAATATCCCATTCATCTGTCAATAATTAGAACGACAATCCAACATGCCGATCCCGAAATATACCTATAACGGTCCAATCGACCACACCATCCCTCCCAACCTCGAAAATGTGAAGAACAAATCTGTTATCGTCACCGGCGGCGCAAATGGCATGGGAGAAGCAATGGTGCGCGCTTTCGTGGCTGCCGGTGCTTTCGTGACGTTCGGTGACCTTGCCATTCGAGGCACAGAAATTGAGAAGGAGCTCAATGGCCCGGACCCAGACCAATCGCCCAAAGCGGCGTTTGTGAAATGCGATATTAGGGATTGGGATGATATGATCAATCTTTTTGAGACGGCTAGAAATAAGAGTCCGTGTAATAGTGTGGATATTGTTATTGCAAATGCAGGTATTAGCAGGAGTTCGGGTGATAGTTTGTGGAATTTGGATGGTCAGTTGATATCGCCAAATTCTATTAGAAATGCTAACAAAGATGTATAGATCCCAATGGGCCACCGACTAAGCCTGATCTCAAGATTGTCAGGACCAATATGGATGGAACGTTCTATACTTGGAGATTAGCTGTACACTATTTCAGAAAACAGCCAGAGACGGAGGACCGAGACCGCTGTTTTGTCATTACTGGTAGCATGGTAGCTTATATTGATTCTCCGGTACGTCGAATAACAGATTATCAGGGTTTATAGGTAGATGCTGACAGTGGTGAAGGGCAACTGGGAATACACCGCAACCAAGCATGGTCTACGCGGCTTCATGAAAACAGTCCGACGAAGCAGCTGGGAGCAAGGCATCCGAATAAACTATGTTGCCCCTTGTTGGATCAAGAGCGCTATTAGAACAAAAGAATACGAAACATGGCTCATCGAGAACGGAATCGAGTTTGGTGAACAAGCCGATTGTGCTGGTGCAATGATGAGAATTGCATGCGATAAATCCATCAACGGTATGAACCAATCGATTATCAATGGAGAATTTATGCTAATGCTAACTGAGTAGGCCGCTCACTTATGATCACACCACGCTCAAAAGCGCAGGAAGGCTTCATGGACGTAAACCAGGAGGACTACGCTGATCCAAAGGATGAGTACTTTATCCAGAAGCAAACGACCCAACTGAGAATTATTGAAGATAAGTGGTTGGATGACTACAAAGTGAGGATTTACAAAAGATGATCTGATGTATGATGGGATGCTGATTTCAAGCAGAGACAAGGTCAGAGGAAATAATGGGTTTTGATAGTCGAGAAATGGCGGAATCATAGTGTGAATAATACGTGAATGAATTTCCATACTTGTATCTAGTGGTCATCGTAGTCGTTTTCTCATGCACGGGCAGTTTAGGTTGTATGCGAATCACTGTAGAAGAGTAGCAAACTATATCGGAGTTGTCTAAATCAATCACCTTTTAACCAACCCCGATAAAGAATGTACCTGGGTAGACCGGCAATTCTACTTCAGGTTAGATGGATAGCGATTGATAGAGATGCACTTGATTGTTCATATAAGAAGAAGGTCTACGAGCTTTTTGATGGGAAGCTTGTCAAAACGCAAGCATCAACGTAACTATTTGCCGCCATTAACTCGCAATATCAAAATACGAAATTCTAGCCATGGCACTTCCGACTATACCATCCACCATGTTCGCCTGGAGGAAACATAAAGGAAATCTTGAGCCGGTCAGTATCCGAAGCTTGTGATAGCATGGATTGTGGCAGGTTATCGATCAGAATAATGACATTGTACAGGTCTGGGAAGAGGTGCCGGTCCCTGAAACGCCCGCCAATGGCGTTTTAATCAAGCTATTAGCATCAGGAGGTACTCTTCACGTTCCAAGCAGCGACTTCTGGAGGGGGAGAGGGGACTAAACGACCTTCATTAACATTAAAAAGTGTGCCACAGTGACCATTCGCTTCTGACAAACGAGAATCAGCGCCCGTGGTTTCAGGATAAATACATTTTGGTGAGATATAGCACGCATTTTTCTGAGGTTAATTTTTGAATCTGGGTTAATTTTTATCGTGAGTAGGGCCACGAAGGCTGTGGGATTATAGTTCGCATAGGAGACGAGGCAAATCAATTCGGCTTCAACATTGTAAGAGACATAATTTACATTATGGCAACGAAGCCTTTAGCTGACAATTCTCAAAGGGAGACAGAGTGGCTACAATTGCTGTACCGGGTTGTGGCTCCGATGACTGTCCCGAGTGCTCTCGAGACCTTGCACAGTATATATTCAAGTATAAAATCAAAAACAGACAATCAACTGATATGATGATTAGGTTGTGTGAACGAGCACATCACTCCGGAATCGGGGAGGATGGCTTCTACGCACCATATGCAGCGCTGACTACACGAGCAATTACCCTCGTCCCGGATAGTAAGTTCCTCTCATATGTGGTTTTTAGTTCAATAATTACTTACAGTAATAGATATACCGTCATCCGTCGCAGCAGTAGCCACAGACGCGGTCAAAACCAGTTACCATGCAATCACGCGACGGGCAGAAGTCAAGCCTTCAGAGACTGTTTTCCTCTTCGGACTTGGAGGACTCGGATTCAATGGCTTGCAGGTCATCCTGCATATCGGGGCCCGAGTCATTATTTCCGATGTCAGACAAGAACGCCTCGACGAGGCAAAGAAGATTGGTGTACCAGAAGAAGATATTGTTCCTGTTGGGACATCAGTGCAAGACTTCGTGCGCGAAAACTCTCTGGGCGGGAAGATTGATACTGTTCTTGATTTCGTGGGCAAAGACCAAACCTTTCAGGATGCTCAAGCTATTGGTACGCTATTGCTATTCAACATCAACAAGGAACTCTGCTAATAAGTTTTTCAGTCCGTCGTGGAGGGAAGATGGTTTGCATCGGCACACTAGATGATACCAATGTCATCGACATGAAGATCGGTATCAGGAAGCGACTTAGCATTATATTTACATATGGCGGGCAAAAGAGGGATTTGCAAGAAGTTCTTGATATGATCTCCAAAAAGGCAATACAGCCTCAAGTTGAAGATGCGAAGCTCAAGGACTTTCCTACTGTGTTGAAAGATCTATGTGATGGAAAGATAAAGGCACGTGTAGCCTTGCTGCATGACGATTAGTTGACGGTAAAATGGACAGAAGTCTCTATTGTAACTATTCTTGAGTATGGGAAATCTACTGATCACGATGACTTCTCGTCCGCTCTAGACCCATTAACACTGGCACTTTTCGGTAGACCTATTCCAACAGCCGCAGTCGCACCTGCATCAACTGGTAAGATAGCACCAGTGATCCACCTAGCATGTGGCCCAGCGAGAAAAACAACAGCACAGGCGGCATCCCATCCCGTCCCCTCTGTGCCGAGTAAGCTTCTCTTCTTCCTTGCTTCTCTGGCTTCATCTGTCATTCCACCTGCGTACATCATTGGTGTATATAACATCTGAAAACACAGTCAGTTGCTGGAAATGAGGCGAGAATGTGGAAAACTTACGCCCGGACAGACACAATTAACTCGAATCCCATCCTCCGCATGATGAGCAGCCATCGCCCTCGTCATATTCACAATAGCCCCTTTACTCGTCGGATAAAGCAAATGAGGCGTCCCGCCCTTCAAACCAGCAACACTACCCATATTCACAATCGATCCCCGGACTTCACCCTCGTTTCTTATCATTGCCGGAACGGCATATTTCGCCATCATCACCATACTCGAGACGTTAATCTCTAACCCTTTCGCCCATCTCTCCATGTCCTGATTGAAATGTTAGCGTATAACTATGACTTAATGATCCAGAATTATGTTATTGACTTACAACTTCCACCGCTGTACCCGGTGCACCCCCAACGCCGACATTATTGACTAGAATATCTACTCGACCAAATGTATCCAGGGCTTTAGTCACCACTGCTTCGCAATCAGAGGCGGATGTGACATCTGCTTGAGCAAGTATTGCTTTTCCGTAGCCTGGCGCGGAATTAATCATGTCCACCGTTCTTTGTGCCCATTCTGGGTTTTGGTCGACGCAGACCACGTTGCAGCCATCATTTGCGAGGAGGATTGAGATTGCTCGGCCATTGCCGATTCCATCTCCAGCACAGCCTGCGCCTGTGACGATACCGACTTTCCCTGCTAGTGAGCGAGAGGGAGGTGTTGATTGGGTTGCTAAGGACATGCTGTTTGATATTCTCCTTGCATGCTTACTATCATGAAGGTCAGTTAAAATATTATTATATAGCTTATCAAACAAGAGCATACAATTGATAGCTACAATGGCCGTAACTGAAGCTTTCTACTCACTTAATGGTTCATACTAGTAGTTTCGGTTGTAGAAATACCGAGGTGGATACCGCCTATAGCCGGAGCCGAATGGAAAAATATCCACCAGGGTATTCAGCCGGATCGAGATGAAGATGAGCATTCGGAGGTTTTATTGACGTTTCTGATAGGAATACAGTAGAACCTGGCTATAGCAAATAGAAGACCTTTCAACGCCTGGATTTGATATGTAGAGACTGATCCATAGATAAAGGGGAGTACTTCGAAATAATAACCTGTGCGATCAATAATGATTCAGGCTCCCCATATCGATATAAATAAATGCTAAACTAATAGCTGTATAATGACAAGGGGGGCTTCAATGTTTTTGTTCATTTTAGCCAGGTTCATATATCTGACTAATATAAACTATTGATAGCGACAACTTTTACAGAATTTAGGTAAAAGACTAATCATGAATCGCGGGTAAAACGCACAAATCCCAAAAGTGATCAAAGTCCACAGTCTGCGTAGCCCCAACAGACCCCTTCTTCGCCTCCCGCGACGAAAACCCATTACCCAAATAGGCAAACCTATTGACAGTTGCTTCCGGCGTCCTATCCATGTGGAAATCTTCCCACCTCGGGTTCTTCAAAGCTTCAAGCATATGTATGATCGATCCGCAGTAAATAGCAATAACAGGGCCATCAACAGTGCCGCGTTTATACCAGCTTCTGCATCCGCCGCTCCAGACTGTGCGCTCAAGATATTTGGCTACATGTTGGTTGTACTCTTCATTTACCTCATCTCGGACTTCAAAGCTGCGGATTCCTTCTGTTTGTAGCTTTCCAAGCCATTTATAGATGTATACTGCCACTGCTTGGATGTAGAGAATCAGGGATCCGTTTGCAAGGGGTGCATTGGGACCGACGAAGCCTGCCAATATAAGCATTTTTTTTGAACGGGCTTTGGAAATATTGATTGCCGGTAAGACTCACAGAAATAGTTTGGGAAATCAGGAACGCACATGCTGAAATATGCCTTGGGTTGATCCTCAGCCCATTTCTCCGCCATGTTGACACCGTTTCGGCCAATCAGGGGAAAAGCAGGCTTGAACGTGGTATCAAATCCAGTGGCGCAGACAATAATATCATACTCTAACTCTTCGCCAGATTTGGTTTTGATACCGCGCTCGGTAATACAGTCAATATCATCCCATCGCATTTCAACATTAGGTTGAACAATGGCTTCCAAAAATCCGGGACCAGGTGTGATACGGCGACATCCAATAGGAAATGTAGGTAATAAGAGGTCTGCAGCCTTTTTTCCCTTTTCACTATCTCCTAGACGCTCGGTCATGGACTTGCGGAATATTTCTTGGGCCTGTTTTTGGCCTTCGGAATCGATGAGTGATCGACTGTAATTTTCAAGTCGTCTGTCCATGAGTGCTGCGCGATAAGCTCGGAGATATTCGGGGTCTTTGAAGAGTTCCAATGTTTTCTCCGAGAAGTTATATTCTTCGTCCATCTCTGGATCGTTTTCAGTTGGCTCGTTGATGCCAGGTGCAGGACTGATCCAAGTCTGGCTGCGGACATAGCAATCCATATTTCCCACCACTGTTGCGAAACGGTCAGCTAGCTGATCTCTGTTCTATCAGAAAAAAGAAACCGCATACCTTTTGCCAGATTGGGCACAATCTGAATTGCAGATGATCCAATACCAATACAGGCGACTTTCTTTCCTGTAAAATCGTACGAATCATTCCAGCGTGCCGAATGCATAAGTGTACCCTGGAATTTGTCCAGGCCGTCAATCGTAGGCCATTGCCAGTTACTGTTGACATGTTAGCATTCCATGACCCGTCAAAGCTCGAAAATATTACTTACTTCAAAACCCCGCTTGCATTAACAAAAACATCGCATTCGTCCGTGAAGATAGATTTATCCGGTCTCTCAACTCGGATTTCCCACTTCCCTTTTTGCTCATTCCACGTAGCTCCCACAATAGAGTGCTTGTAGCGGATGTACTGTTCAACCTCATATTTCGCCGCAACGTCTTTCAAATAAGAATGGATCTGCTCAGAAGTGGCATAATAGTTCGGCCATGCTGCATTGGGACAAAAACTGAATGAATAGTTGTGCGCTGGGATATCGCATTTGCACCCGGGATATCTGAGCCTCATTAGTTACCAGGAATATCAAAACTCCAGAGAGTGAGGATTTACCTATTCTCAAACCAAGTTCCACCCAAATCCTCATTTCGCTCATAAATCACAAACTCTGTATTCTGGTTTTTCATGCGTTCGTTATACATGATACCCATCATCAAGCCGGAATAGCCAGCACCAAGAGACACAACCCTAATCGGACGACGTGTGCCAATGGGCTGTTCCAGCAGTTTGTAACTTGGATCCAGAACGGGTTTCTGTCCCAATTCTTTGGTTGCCACATTGGCTTGAGGCATCTTGGTATCTGTTTGTGGTTCTCGTGGTAGTGATGGAGCTTCTTGCTCCAAAGCGATCACAGAGGGTGCCATATCTTCAAGCGCGTAAGGGTATACTTCAATGATTTCAGATTTTCCACTGAGCGGAATTTCTTCTCCTCCTGAATTGGACTTTTCCAATACGTATATGATCTAAATAAATAATTACCAACTACTATCATCGTGTGACCTCAAATCGCAACGCGGCAACTAGCTCGGTGATTTTCCCGTGGCTATCGGCAGCGATGTCATTGTACAACAGACGATACCAAGCCTGTTCCCCATAATCACTATAATATTGGACACCAATTACCAGTACGGACTCTTGTGCCACTCGGTACTTGCCTAATTGAGGATAACCGAAGACACGGAGACAGTCCGAGAGCACATGCTAGGGGCTATGGCGTGGGGCATGGATAAAGATGCGGGGAGGATTAATCGATGCGGAGAAGCGGATGTTTTTACACATTATTGACTCGGATGAGAGATATTTTTCATTGTTTATTCCACCTGATTATGTTACTGATAGTTACATTCATTTGTCTGGCTAATATTCGTTGATCGTGAATTTCCCGGATGCAGACGGCTTGCTCCATGCCCACCGAATCCCATCCTCCATAACCAGATCCCAATTTTTACACGCTGACAGCTTATCGCCGAAACGCCGGAAACCGTGAGGCAAGCCTTTGAAGACGTTCGTATTTGTTGGCACTCTAAAGGACAGTCAGACATCGCACTGTTCAAGTAGAATTGTACCACTCACCCGTTCTCAGCAAGTAATTTCCCGTAGAAAAGTCCTTCATCCCTCAAAGGATCGTATCCTGCAACACCTAATGTAGTAGGAGGTAGACGCTGGGCCTCTTCCGCGGTGAGAAGGCCGGGATTCAGTTTTCGATCATTGGGATCAGGACTCTGCACTTGTAACAGACTATTGAATAGCGATTTTGTCTTCTCATTCAGAATAGGCGCGTCTTTGGCCTGTTGGTAGGATGACAGACTTGGATCCTTTATTTTCTCCAGTATAGGAGCGTAGCATGGTGTGCTCACGACGCATGGAATCATCAGAACTTGCCCCAGAATCGTTGGTTGCGGCGTCAATTTAAGATCACCTCCTAAGACTGTTTGTACAAGCGAGGCAGTTAACCAGGCTCCTGCCGATATACCTCCAATAACAAGTCGTTGATAATCACCATTGAACACAGAGCGGTTGTTGCACACCCAGACTAAAGCATCTTCCGCATCATTCCATGCCATCGGATATTTGTGTTCGGGAGTATGCCGATAGTTCACATTGCATACTATAGTCTCAACATTGATCGCAATCCGAGAACAGATCGAGTCTTCTGAACTGAGTGTGCCAAACAAGAATCCGCCCCCGTGAAAATGAATGTAAATCGGTAGAACCTCGTCTGCAGGCCGAGACGTAGGACGATAGATTCGTGCTTCTAGACGCGATCCGTCACGAGTTGGGATTGAGTAGTCTGTTAGAGAGACTTTGTCTTGCAGCTCTTTCATTTCTTCCTTTGCTCTAGCCTCCCTAGTAGCGTTATTTGACGCCTTGAGCTCTTCGATGGATTTATCCTCCCGTGGTGGTAGGGTTCCCTCGATTTTCAGCCATTGCTCGCTGGGAATTCCGTATTTGCTGAAGTCACACATATTGATAAGTGCTTTCTAAAGCTAATACTATGCGTTTGCTTGTAGGACGAATCAGTAACGGAAGATCAAAAGTCGTTTACTAAAAATCCAAGCAGTCATCGGAAAGAAGAGGATATGCATTAGCCAGAGTAGCTGATAGTTCACCTGACTTGGTAGTGTTTACTGCCAACAACAGCGAGGCAGTTCCGTAAAATATAGCCGAGGGTACTCGGAGTCAGTGCGACCTTTGGTATTTGATAAAGCTATCTATGTCCATACAAACAGCCTGGCATACTATAGAATACGATTATAACGAATAGGAGGCCTTCCAACGTTTGAATCTGGTATCTAGTGATTCCAATTCGTATGGAGAGAACTCTCTATATTTGTACGAATATCTAGCCTGATATCAATATACGTAGTGGTAAAGGGTCATTCCATTCGCTATAGCCAGGTTCAATTTTATCACATCAAACAATGCCGAGTAGTGATATTCCTGATAAAACATGGATGAAAGATATACAGTCGACATCAGGTAGATCGAATGATACATATTTTCAACTGCCTATATAAAGATCCAGCAACATAATAACCATACAAATAGGTATACAAACGTCTCTCATTAAAAGTCCAATTCATATAAAATCAGTACAACTAGCCCAATCATCCAACCCTTGCAGGAAATCCGTACACAAAAATATAGATTCCTCGTCCAAAAAGATTTCGTTCGAAGCAGTAGGAACCAACAACTGCTCCGCAACAGCACTGGTTTGTGAAGTCACGAATGGGAAATAATCCAGCCAGTCAATACCACTCATCAACACATCTTCTTCGGAATGCAATGCTCTCGTCGATCTATTGTTTCCGAGATGACTATTGGGAAAGTCCTCGGGCGTGAGGGGTTTATTTCTTTCAAGTAGTCTTTCGAATTGTTGTCTTATGACCGTGCCTGTAGCCCATTTCTTTTGCAATTCTTTAACAGTAAGAACGAGGATTTCGATCTCAGCTTTGGCCCCATCTTTGAGATGGTCTGTTCTGTGGGCTTGAAGAAGGCAGATAAAACTCATAGCTGTGTACCAGCAGGTGATAGGCATCATGTATCCGATGACGCTTCTCAGTAAGACGTCTTTCAGGATGCGTGCAATACATGTAGCGGCCATGATGGCCGGAGGTAATGCCCTCGGTAGGGACTGCGGAGATCTCGCAAGATGCAACACCACAATAACCGCCAGATATGGTAGATGCAATTGGTGGATATCAAGCTGAAAATCGGATGTATGACTTGAACCGATACGCAACTGGAGATGAGGAGGCAGTGAACGAATCCATTCTATAAGTTCTCTAGCTAGATGGACCGGGAATGGACTAGTGTTTGAAGAGGAGTTTGCGGATCGTGAAAGCTCCTTCGCGACTCGTCCAATTATGGCACATAGACGCACCCAGTAGACGAATACCTCTGCTTTCTTTTTATCTTCGAGCTCGGGAAAGTCGTCGAGGGAGGGTTCGGGGATGTTGCAGTCTTCTGGATCTATGAGACATGGCTTTCCTTGGCATATTGCAGTGAGTCTTTCACGGGCCTGTTGATTGAGTAGTTAGAGCTCGGGTGTGCTTTAATAAGAAGCAAGCAAAAAAAGGGACGCTACTCACAAACGCCGTCCACCATATACGTCGTTTTATACATTTTTGTATGCTATAAGTCCCCGAAAGCTCCGAAGCAGGCTGAAAATGAAAACCAGCTTGTTGGGCATGCTTTATCACGACGGCTGTCCACCACCATGAAGAATGCTTGTGTACTATGAGAGGCGGTCTCGGTGCCCACCAGTAGAACAATAAAACCGCTTTCAACGATCTGACCAGATCCTCCTCGCCATCATCATAGAAAATCCTCCGTGCGCGTTCGTAATAAGCAGCTGGACCGGGATGAGGTATAAGTGGAGGGCGTAAATGACTTGCTCCAGTCCCCAGCGCATTGTCAAGTAAAGATGACTCGGTGAGCTCTTGCAATATGGTGTCCCGCAACAACACCGGACACCACGCATAGCAATATTCCCAGTATGTCTCCATATAACTCTGTCGTAGATCTCCTTGAGACACTTCGAATCCGACAGACGTGTTGCGCTCCTCCCGTCCTTGATCATTGTTGAAACCGTTATTTGGGTTTTCGAGCTGATTGATGTTGAAAATGTTTGCATCAAATATACGTCCATCCGTTGTTTCTTGCCCCACTGGTGAGCACTGAAGACCGCCGTTCTCGGGCTCAAACGTGGCTAATGCTGTAATATCGCTGTTCTCGTTGTGATTGGAGCTTTCTCGTTCCAGCGCATCAGCTACTTGAGGATTATCGAATGCTGTCCATTGTGTGGTAGGAGGTTGCGCACTCTGGATCGCTATGAAACTTGAACGCGCGCCGGAATACTGTCTCGCACTGCGAGAGGGTTTGGCTGGTTGCGCAGTGTAGTCTATGCTGCTACTGAATGGGTTTGGTTCCCTTGAAGAAGGGCTGAGAGTGTCGTTATCGGGGTTATCCGTTGGTGGTGTTGGTGGATGAGAGGGCGGGTTTCCACTATTTCGCTGTCTTTTATCTCGCTTTGAAGGTCGCGTGCTATTGAGGATACATTCTGTGAATAAATTTGGTTGAACAGGTTATCTAAGATGGAGTGCACTTACCAGCAACTCCTTCCAGCAGTCGAGCAGTTCGTACAACTACCTTGCCCTTCATTCCGTTTGACTTGTAAATCACATCGTATCTATCCAACACCATTCTGGTTAGAAAATGATAGTTATTTGTCGCATCTTGGTATAACATGCCTTTTTCGAATGACAAAAAGCGCAGGCAAGCTCAGCTCGCTTCCTCTTGAAGCCATGCGCCGCAAATTGGACCCATTGAGCCTCCGTCATTCCGTTTCCACATTCCTATGATTGATCTCCTGGGAGTTTTGGCGTCGCCTTGCAAGCCGGTAATGTCTTCATTCAACCCATCAATTTGCCTTTAGATTTCGAATCAAGATTAAATTTTGGTTACTTGGGGAATGAAGGCTAGCGTGCGGGAGCCCTAGACCCCGAAAGAAGCGTGGCTAAATGGGTCATACGGGGGTACTGACTTCCAGGTACCTGCGGGGTACTTAGGAGGCACCTGGTTGGCTCAAACTAAGTTCTAAGGCCACCGTAGTACGTACCACTACTTGACCACGTGATGGAATATTTTTTGGCATGTAAGATGACCTCCAAAATTTCCACATTGGACATTGGACATTGGACATTGCCTTAGAAAGTTGCTCATGCTTCTTGCTGTTCACGGGTTTTTGAGGTGAGATTCTACAAGACTCTGGTCTATCTTTCCATTTTCACCGACCAATCTAAAAGGGGGGAAAGTACAAATCATAATCAATAGTTATCTCGAACCAAATGCGTACTCACGCGTCACTATTGACGGCCAAATGGAGACTCCATCGGCTACATTTACTTCAATGTAAGCAGCCATATCCCCGGTTGCTCCGGCCGTGCGCGTAAAATTTCAGAATGTGTCTGTGTATTATTTACAATACAGCCGGTATTGATACCGAAACAATACAGCCGACGGCTCGTCCAAGAATGGGATGTCAACCCTGATGGAATTGAGAGCCCTGCGATTTTCTCATTTCTGTATGCTTCAGGTTGATTATGAAGAAAGTGAGCCGGCTTGGAACCCCCGACTAGGTCATCGGCATGGATCATCATGTGGTTGTGGATCTGTAGAGTCCCGGGTCATTTGCATCGCGGACTTTTTCCCGTGTTCATGTTGACTATATACATTGAATGACTGATATATGGATTGTGTCCTGCCAGTGCTTTCGCATGATAAAGAGTCTCGACCTATCAAATCTCGGAAGTGAAGACGAGCGACATCAACAGACTATTATCTTATCGCAGAGTGACGACTTTCGTAAATATCGACTCATCAATATGGCTCCCTCAATCGAGACCATGAGCCCGGCTCCGGTCCATACGCCTCTATTCGAGAACGGTACCAAACACATTCCAGAAAACCCTCTGCCAGCATCGCAAACAAAACTACCCAATGGCAAAGTCTACGTTGAAGAACTTCTCACCAAATCTGATAAGAACTTTGACGCTCATGAGGTCCCGTTCAACCCTCAATATGCAATGAACCCGCGCAAACTCAAGATCATCACGATCGGGGCTGGATTTTCTGGGTTACTGATTGCGCATAAGTTTCAGCATCGGTTCCCGGAACTGCAGGATTTTGTTGAGCACACTATTTTTGAAGCTCGCAGTGATATTGGTGGAACATGGTTGGTGAATACGTATCCTGGTGTGCAATGCGATGTTCCGGCGCATATCTACGTAAGCTTTTGCTCTTTTGATCATAGAATCTGCAGCATGATTCGCTGACGTTTACTTAACAGGCCTTCCCTTTTGACCCAAACCCCGACTGGCCTCGGTTCTACTCTAGCGGCGCCTCTATTCAAGACTATATCAAGAGGACCACTAAGAAATGGAATCTCGATCGAGACGTGCAACTCAATACCAAGGTTGTTTCTGCATACTGGCAAGAGGAAGAAGGCAAATGGAAGGTTACAGTTGAGCACGAAGGCAAGCAGCGAGTTGAGTTTTGCGATATCCTTATTTCTGGCCAAGGAAATCTAGTGTAAGTGTTTCTCAATCATTCTCCCACTAAGACACCGACTTTAATGCTGACATTCTGGGTAGCCAACCCTCTTGGCCGAAGGTCCCTGGTCTATCAGACTTCAAGGGTCACATCACACACTCGGCAAGATGGGATCACGACTTCGATTACTCCAACAAGCGCATCGCAGTTATTGGAAACGGCTCATCAGGAATTCAAATTGTCCCACAAATGACCAAGTTGCCAGGTACTACTGTGCGAAACTTCATTCGGGGTCCGGCTTGGGTTTACTATCGGGTTCCCGCCTCCAAGCATCTTGGACGAGATACCGTGGATACAAACCCAGAATATTTCGACGAGGAAAAGGCGAAATTTAGTGATCCGGTCGAACATAGAGATTACCGCAAGGGAATAATTCATCGCACAAACAAGGCCTTCCGTCTGGTAAGTACTCACCGGTATGGATTGTAAATTGCAGAAGCTAACATAGGTACAGTTCATCAAGGGAGAATTCAATCAGGAAACTGTACGCGCCGCAACAGCCCAGATGGCTGAAAAGCTGAACCATGATCCAGACCTATGCGAAAAACTCATTCCTAAATGGGAAATTGGCTGTCGACGTGTGACACCAGGGCCTGGATATCTCGAATCTTTTTCCAAGCCTAACTGCAGCCTCACAAACAGTCCCATCACGCAAATCACCGAGAACGGAGTAGTTACAGCGGATGGACAAGAATATGAGTGTGATGTCTGTAAGTAAATATATGCGAAGTTTCCACAATTCATATGGTACAAGCTAATTGTTTTTTAAAGTGATCTGTGCCACCGGATTCGACGTCTCCAAATGCCCCCAATACCCGCTCGTCGGACAAAATGGGGTCAATTTGGCCGAGAAGTGGAAGTACGAGCCTAATTCATATCTTTCAGTTGGCACCAACAACTTCCCCAATTACTTCCTCATGGCTGGACCAAACTGTCTTTGCGGTCACGGTTCGCTTGTCGAGTCTCTTAACTGGACGGGCGACTACTTCGTGAAGATGATCAAGAAGATCGCCACAGAAGATATCAAATACATGGTCCCCAAGGAGGCTTCTGTAGATGCCTTCGGCAAATACCAAGCTGAGATCCATAAGACTCTCGTCTGGACCGGTTCATGTTCTTCGTGGTATAAGCGTGGAACTGTTGATGGCAAGGTTACGCATTTGTTTGCGGGAAGTGCCGTTCTTTTCAGGAAGATGCTTATGGAGATTCGTTCGGAACATTATGATATTGTTTATAACTCCGGAAATCCGTTCAGGTTTATGGGCAATGGATTTACTGAGTGGGAAATGAGGGAAGATGCTGATTTGGCGTGGTACGTTCAGGTTGCAGACCGCGAGCCAAAGGAATACAAGGGAAATGATAAGGGTTGGATTGTCAAATAGAGATATCGATACATTTAGAAGATTGTTAGATACAGTTTGTTTTATTGATGTTATGTAACGAGACACATGTTTTGGTTAAGAACGATTATATCACTTTTTGAAAACCTTCGCATTACACTATCTGGTTATAAGTACTAGTCATGTGTCAAACTATTCACTAGATCCGCTCACTACATGAACTGCCTCACCCCAATTTGGAATCCAAGTAACCAAATCGCAGTAACCGATTCGGTCTA
Organism: Talaromyces pinophilus; assembly: GCA_001571465.2. Taxonomy (NCBI): domain Eukaryota; kingdom Fungi; phylum Ascomycota; class Eurotiomycetes; order Eurotiales; family Trichocomaceae; genus Talaromyces; species Talaromyces pinophilus. Next base: position 3,268,338 of record CP017348.1, on the reverse strand, counting down.
GTCTGGCAAGATGGCACCTGTTGCCAACGTATATGGGACAGTCCATGTATTCTGGTTGATAGGCAAACATGACAAACCCAAATGAGTTCAGATGGGTTGGGAAAGTAGAATCATACGACAACACTGTTACCCCGGACCGGGAGACTTCTATGAATGATGGAGTTGCCGATTGGTCCGGCAATTCTAATGTTAGCATGATTTCGGCCTACCAAACTGGGATAAGGGGACATTGTAAGGTAGCTATAACGAACATAGGTTTTCCACTACCGGCTACTATGTGCAAGGTCTACTATGTGCAAGGTAAAACGCAATGCCGAGAAGCTAATTGATAGGGCTAGTCAGCCGGTATGTATCAAGCATGCCAACTAGCACTTGTTCAAACCGTTATTATCGAAGTTAAACAATAACACATAATTGGTCGTGATGATGCCAACTTCACAGAGGATTTTGCAGCTAGCAAACGCATCATACTCCATTAGCATATTAGTCAACATACTTGATATCAACATTTCATCTCTTCATACGGAACTTGATAGCTACGTCTTCAACGATGGCTATCTTAACCAGTCCCATGCCGCCGTTGAAACTACCCGAAACAGACATATTCTCATTCGTGTTTGATAGAAAAGACAGGAAGTTCCCAGATAATCACAGTATGTACCACCATTGCAAAAGTAACACAAATCTTGATACCATCCTAACTTCTACCCGCAGAATTATTCCAAGATGCTGAAATCAATGCAGCCTACACCTATGCTGAAATTAAAAAATCCGCGTTGGACTTTGGAGCTGGCCTCAAATCCAAACTCAAATGGAAAAACGGGAACGTCCTAGCCATATTCGCTGCTAATAGTATTGAGTGGCCGGCGGTCGTACTTGGTGGTCTACAGGCAGGAGGAGTCATCTCACCTGCCAACCCGGGGTACACAGCAAAGGAGTTTGCTCAGCAGTTATCAGATAACAGTGCTCGTGCAATTATAACTCAATATCATCTTCTCGATACGGTTAGGGAAGCACTCGCGCTTGCTGGAATGGCAGACACACCGCTTGTGCTCATTGATCAACCGGAGAAATCAACGGCACAGATTCCACATTTTAGGCAAATTAACCATCCAAATTCCGAGTCTGGTTGTGCAGGAATGAGGATCAATCCAAAGACAGACCTTGCCTTCTTGGTCTACTCCTCAGGAACCACTGGCAAGCCAAAGGGCGTCAAGCTCTCACATTACAACGTCACATCGAATATTAGCCAACTCCAGCCAGGTGATCAAGAATATTTGACATGGGACGGCTCCAGAACATGCAATGGCATTCCACTCCCCAAGCGTGAAGCTGGTGGCGACAGGGTTCTAGCCTGCGTGCCATTCTGGCATATTCTGGGTTTGACGAAAACAGTAATCAACTCACTGTACACTGGTGTAACCACAATTGTCTTAACGAAATTCGACATCGGAAAATGGTGCAGGACTGTACAAGAGGAATCGATAAGTTTCTCGTACGTTGTGCCCCCGATTGTGTTGCTTCTATGCAAACATCCGGCCGTATCAAAGTACGATTTGTCGAGTATTCGTATGGCAAACTCGGGTGCAGCCACTTTGTCACCTGAGCTTATAACTGCTTGCTTTAAACGTACTGGGATCAGGATGAAGCAAGGATACGGAATGACAGAGACATGTCCTACTGTTTTTAATCAGACATGGGATAAATGGGACAAACCTGTCGGTAGTACGGGCCAGCTTTTACCAAACGTCGAGGCAAAGATTTGCGAACTTTGTGATGAGGCCTTTGATCCTTCAACCGAAGTACCCGCCGAACCACGGGTATTACAGCAAGGAGAGACGGGCGAGTTATATGTTCGTGGTCCTAATGTCTTTTTAGGTTACCATAACAATCGTGTGGCAACAGAGGCCTCCCTGTCTGCTGATGGCTGGTATCGCACCGGCGATGTCGGTTTCGTCGATAATGAAGGGAATCTATTCATCACAGACAGAGTCAAGGAACTGATAAAATACAAGGGGTTTCAAGTAGCGCCAGCCGAATTGGAGGGATATCTGTTGGAGCATTCTCAAATCGCCGATTGTGCTGTTGTGGGTGTTCGGTCCGACGAAGCAGGCACTGAGCTTCCAAGAGCCTACGTTGTCAGAAAGGGCACTGTCAAGAATCAGGGTACTATTGAAGATACAAAGGCTATGCTTCAGTGGTTCAATAGTCGTGTTGCGAACCATAAGAGACTTCGTGGTGGGATAGTGTTCGTGGATCAAATACCTAGAAGCACTAGTGGCAAGACCTTGAGAAAAGTACTGAAGGAATGGGTGCAACGTGAACGTGATGCATCGGACATGAAAGTTCGGGCTAGACTATAGGCAAGAATGTACACACTGCCCATCATAATGAGCATAAACTTGCTGGTAATTGAAGTGACGGAAATACTTCAGTTTTAAACCATGTCATGAATAGAGCCGTCCTTAATTTTGAAAGATCTTACCACATCGTACATTTCATAGTAATGCGGTGGAAGTTTAGAGTTCTAAATTGTATTTTCGATAGTAATTCATCAAACTCGTATTGAACGCGTAGACAGACTTGACTATAATATAGACTACATCTGAAAACGAAATCCGGACGAAACATGATCAAGCAGAATCCCGGTCCCCTTGAAATAGCAAAAACGGATTATAGAACATATCGGAATTGTAAATTCTGCAAAATACTATTAGTATGGTTTTCGTATCTTGGTAATAGATTGGTCTTACCTTCTTGTCGGTCAAATCATCCTCGTAAGCATGCTCGAAAGCCTCACTAGTACCGGACGCGTCACGACGGCGGTTCTCATAAGCGCAAACAAAGCGGTAAACGAGTACAATAATTCCTGCAACAATAGCAGTGACTAGGACAACAATGAATCCGAGGGTGTATCTCGGGGCATCCTGGGCTCTGAAAACTTGTGGTCCAGCGAAATTTCCTGCGTCAAAGTTAGCATGGTGTATACCTAGGAACTTAGACGGCCAGGCAGAGTGTACCGAGAGAGTAGCCGATATACATCATCGACGAAGTGAGAGACCGTTTTGTATAACCTGCATTGTTTGCCAGGAACAAACCCATGGCAACAGCATAGGCAGATCCAGTCGTTGGAAGAACGTATACTGCGAACAGAAGTCCACCAGTTGCTGATCGCGGAAGGAGCCAGAGCAACAAGCTAGCAAAGATCGTCATGACTTGACATAGAGCAATAATATATGATCTCCATCCGGGGAATTTATACGCCAAGTACGTTGTAATAAGCATCATTGTACCAGCGTATGCTCCCGAAGGCATGGTCATCAACAATGATTTGAGACCGCTATAGCCGAGGTCCTTGATGATCAGGGGTTGGAAAGTAGAAATGGGAGCATTGGCAAACATGCTGGTGAATGCAAAGAAGAACATCAACCAAAACTTGATGTCGGTTGCGAGTTCCACTGCTTGAGCCGTTTTGAAGTGAGTATTGCGGACTCCGGAATTGTTTGTTCGCATTCGTGATACCGCGATGAAACGTTGTCTGTCGTTGAAGCCCTTGGCTCGGATGGGATCAGAAGGAAGGAAAAAGAAGACCAAGATTCCCCACTGGCGATATGAGTTAGTACTCTGGCGCTGCAAATTGGGTTTTCAAGGAAACATACAAGGATGGTCATGCCTCCGGCGAAAAAATACATATAGTTCCATGGCGAAAGTTTTCCATGGATATGACCAAGGCCCCAGTTGACCAACGGAGAGAAAATAGACACGTATCCAGTGCAAGAATACCAGGCCCTATAACATCATTAGTTACGGTGTAGAGTATAGTCAAAGCTCAGAAGTAGTATTACCCCATCCGAAGTGATTGTTCATCTTTCTTGTACCATCCGCCCTATAGCAGCAATCACGGCATCAGTTAGCTCCAATTGCAGTGCCGATTGGCGATACAAACTACATACCACAATCATCATGAACATCGGGCTGATACCGGCTTCAGTGAAGCCCAGAAAGAACCTCTGAGCATATAACCCCCGGAAATCCTGGCACGCCGGGGTGAGGATCAAGGTTATTCCCCACACGATTATAACAAGAGATGCGACACGCTCAATTGGATATCGTTGAGCAAGAAATATAGCTGGGTAAGCTCCGAAGATGAAGCCAATGTAAAAGATCGATGATGACATCGAGTAACGATTGCCCGTTGTGAGACCAAGGTCCTTCAAGATACCGAAGAGAGCCTATCAATGTAGGAATCAGTATCGCTATGACTACTTCAGAGGCTTCATCAGAGGTACCATACCGCTTGACCAAGTAAAACTTTGTCTGCATATAATAATGCGTAGGTAATACTAGGCTTAGCGTTAGCGCTGTTCATGCTGTTTGTGGTGACATGAAGATATAATTTACTGACCAAAGGACGGGAAGCAATTTGAAGTCAATTTTTGTCCGGAGCTTCTTCTCCTCTTCTTCAGTCCAGGTTTGCTCGCCCTCGTAGGCAGCGAGAACTTTAATAGCTTCATCTCCGTGCACAGTATCGATCTTCTTAATTCCTGCACTTTCGACCTCCATACTCTCCGTGTGGGAAGCTTCAGGTTTGATCTGGTCCGACATAGTTATTGGACAGCTTCCCAAGATAAAAGACTTGAAATGAAAAAAATATAATGGCACTAAACAGACACCACAATGGATTCCTTCAGTAGGTGTGTCCTCGTATGACTTTAAACAGACTAAACCGTCTAAGATCTTCTGCAAAAAGAGGGAATATTATATCTATAGCTTCCCATGTAGCTTCCAGCTACCTAACATCCCGACACATGAAATGCGAAAGCTATGACAGCTAGACTCAGAAAGTACAGGTTGAATTTGTCCGTAACTTAATGTACCTTTGCCGGTTATTACGTTACGAAACGGTATTCCCAAAGGTTTTACGCAGTGCGTGGCAGAAAGTTTATCTTGGTGCGAAGTGTGGGGGAGCGCCTGATCCGGGGTAACCCGGGGGGTCGACTACGTAACACATCATAACTTTGGTGCCGTGGGGAAAGTCTAAGACCGGCTGTGACTGTATAAGGAAAGTACCGAGTACCTGCATTTGGCCACGTGCTGAATATGACATTCGGTGTCAAGTCCGATGTTGTATGCTAGTAAGCACTAGTGCTAGATGCAAGATACAAGATAGCAAAGCTCAAAACCTTCGATTGTCCCGCTGATTCTTTTGAGTAAGGTGTTTGAGATATTATTGAAACACGCATCGTCTATAGCGGAAATCAGCAAATCAGCAAATCAACATGTCGAACCGGCCCTCTATCAAGATTCCTCCCGGTGAGGTGGCTGTTTCGGTGAAAATGATCAATCCTGTGAACTTTGGGCCAGCTATAATCAAAAGATTCATGGAACCAGCTGTCCCGGGAGTCGAGAAGAAGAGACCGAGCCCGGTGTTGACATTCTTGCTCGAGCATCCCTCGGGTCATAAAATGGTATTTGACTTGGGAATCCGTAAAGACTGGCAAAACTACGCACCTAAAATTTCCAGTTATATTCCGTCTACGAAATACGATATTCATGTAAAAGAGAACGTGGCAGACATCCTCGAGAGTAACGGCATAAAAAGGGATGAAATTAATGCAGTTATATGGAGGTAATTTTTCATTGCGCATAAAGGCCGTTACTTAATTGAAGATATGCTTACAATGTTTGATTTAGTCATTGGCACTGGGATCATATTGGTGACCCATCCAGCTTCCCATCCACTACCGAGTTGATAGTCGGACAAGGCTTCTCGGAAGCGATGCTTCCTGGATATCCATCAAATCCAGAATCTCCCATACGAGAGAGTGATTACGCGTAGGTTTGTTAATTTTCCAACTGTAATCGGAGACAAATCTGACATTCGTCTCTAGGGATCGGAAATTGCGCGAAATTCGGTTTGACGGTCCTAATGCCTTTCATATTGGCAAATTTCCAGCTGTCGACTACTTTGGTGATGGCTCATTCTATTTCCTTGATAGTCCAGGGCATGCAATTGGCCATCTCTGTGCTCTTGCCCGGACCACTGTCAACCCGCCAACATTCATCTTAATGGGAGGAGATATTTGTCATGATCCGGGCATTTTTCGGCCTTCGGAATACCTTCCCGTTCCATCGTCAATCACACCCAATCCCTTGAATCCGGAAAGTGATATACCATTCTGCCCTGGTAGCGCATTTGAAGAACTACAACACTCCAGAGGAAGAAAGACCACGGATAGTTTATATGACATGTGTTTTGGTCATGACATTCCTTTAGCGAAGAAGACAAGAGATCGTTTGCAGGAAATTGACTGTCAAGAAGATATTTTTACTATTATTGCGCATGACTCTGCTGTCAGAGACAGTGTGGACCATTTCCCCGAGAGTCTAAATGCATGGAAAGAGAAAGGATGGGGAAATAAGACTAGATGGACTTGGTTGCGACTGTTGGAGCCTTATTGGAGAGCAAAAGGTATAGCTACGTGATTCATATGAAATATACTCTTTTGTAGCCTACACACCTTCACATGTACATTTGATCGGATCAGATAGATGTATATGAAATGCTCTTTTAGTCATATGATATCAAATAGTCATGGCACTTTTATTCTGGCAATAGGTCGAGGCGATCCTAGCATCTAGACCAGTAGTATCGTTGTAGTCCTCCGAACATAACAATCACATCTTTCCTTTCCCTCCAGTCTCCGGCTCCTTAAAAATCCCCGGAAAATTGAACCCATCCAGAGGCTTTTGTGGCTTAAATCCCGCCAATTTCCATTTCCCATCAACCTCCACATTATAATAATGCAGCATCATCGTCAATCCCTGTCCCCTTTCCTCAACCTCACTTTCCTTCTTCTTTGTGGTCTTGTGACGTTTATACTTAACCCTAACCTGGTGATGACCAGTTATCGTGTCCTCGCCTGTACGCTCAAACTTGGGAGGCTCTGATATGATGAAATGCAGTCAACGAGGACACCTAGTCGATTTTTGTTGTCGGACATTTGGAGGAATTGTTCGGCGGTTAGATCTAATTTGACACCAGGGGTTTGTTTGGAGTAGTCGAGTCAGATGATGGTTAGCAAATCTTGTATGACAATTTTTCGTTACTGTAGCGACGCACCACGTCTATTGGAGCTAGAATTTCTTCCATACGATGAGATTCCTGGTTTGAATTAAAGTCATTTGCTAGGCGAAATTTAGATAAGCCTATTAGCAATATAGCACACCTTCGTGTAATAGCTATCCATCCATTCGAAGGTTACATACCTTAGCTCGCGCCATTCAATAGGAGCGATGAGTTAGCATGGTCCCATGGATTAAGCACTGTCATATAAGATTAAGTTCATCATCGTATACCGTCAAATGTGATGGCGTTGGCCATTTTCTCTACTTGCTGACGACCGTTCCTGGTCCTTTTTTCTTTCAGTGCGATAATGTCTTCATTCAATTAGGCGTTAACTTCTATCAACTAGCTGTGTACGTCATATTTACTAGCTATTTAGCTCTCTGGTAGCTGGTTGTTGGTTTATTTCCCCGCGTAACTTGATACCGAGGTCTGCAACCCCCTCTCACAATATAAGAAGCACTCCTAGAGCCTTGGGTTTGATAACACATTCATCTGCATCCTCGGTTCCAATTATATATTTTTATAGCGATCTTACCGACATCGTCGTTTGCGCCCGGATCTCAAGTTCTGTAAAGCACTCCAGGGCTGCGTTCAATCAAGCTCAGAGCGAGGAGACTCGCCAATACTTACGTTGCGCTGTATATGCCTGGCTCAATCTCATGTTGTATGAATATTGAAAAAGCTCAATATCAAGCCGTCCTTCAGCGTCAATCGAAGGATCGGTCTGCAATCTGAAGCATTAACCGGACTAGCAATCAATTGAGAGCATGGTGATAGGCTAGAGATAAGTTCTCGTCGCATATCAGCCCAGGCTTTCCGACGAACAGGGGTGTTGACCAATCCCAGAGCTACCAAAGCTGAAAACAAGGACAAAGAAAAAGGAATGAACTCCACACGATCGAATCAAGATCTGCCCTCCGTGGGCGAAACATGTATTCCCTGCACTGCAGGAAACAGAGCGCATTTTTAGGCAGCTTGTTTCCTGCTATCAGGATATCTTCAACGACATATGTTTTTCGTAACTCTTCCCGAATACAATTTTGTGCGCAGTAGCGCGCACTTGATTTAGATAGGCAAGGCACATCATGGAAAACAACACGTTATGCGGAGAAAATGAGTTCGGTCCCACAGTCACTCATTGCCGCGGAGGCTTTGACTTCACATTACTCTTTGAGGAAAGTCTATTAGCGATAGCCTCATCTGTACTGCTGTTGTTAGCCCTGCCTTTGCGGTACCGACATCTATGGAAGAAGAGAACTAAGGAGGTTGCGCGGAGTCCTACTTATTGGATTAAGGAGGTATGTAACTTCTTCGCTGATCAAAAAACATCTGTAGCCATTTCCGAGACTGATGCTGGATGCGGTAGATACTTGCCCTAACATATGGATTATCACAACTATCGTTGATGATTATCTGGGCATTGCCTCGTACTCCGCGAACACGAACCTCATTAGCCGCAGCAGTGGTGGCGTTCATAGCATATGCGGGCTTGCACCTTCTATCGCACCTAGAACACATCTACTCAATAGAGCCTTCACTTCTGCTCAGCCTCTTTCTATCGCTATCATTGCTGTTTGATATTGTGCGTGTGCGGACTCTCTGGCTCGCGAATTATACTGCCATCGCCAGACTTTACTCGGTCAGTATAGGGTTGAAACTAATGTGGTTTTATTTTGAATCAAGAACCAAGCAGGCACATTTTCTCAACCGAACAATACAGTATGGGGCTGAAGAAATTCATGGCCTGTACAGTCGCTCTTTTTTCTGGTGGATCAATCAACTCTTCGTATTGGGATTCAAGAAGAACCTATCAGTGGAAAGCCTGCCACAGCTGGATCGAGCTCTATCATCTGAGGTAGTACATCACGAGGTAAAGAAAGCGTGGGATTCATGTAAGTTACATAGATATGGGCGCGATTCTCGTTGAAGTCCATATCCACTGATATTGCGTCTAGCTTCAAAATCAAGTAGCAATACTTTGGCATGGTGCATCTTTCGCGCTTGTAAGACGTCGGTGTTATACTCTGTGACGGCCCGGATGATTCTAATTGGCCTCAACTATACTCAACCGTTTCTGATATCGCGATTAATTGACTACGTCGGAGGCAAGAGTCGAAACCAGAATGATGGATATGGGCTAATAGGAGCATTTGCTCTCGTTTTTATTCTCAAAGGGGTAAGAGATTGCTTTCTTCCAGTTACGTTTTTTTTTTTGTGTCAATATGATACTTATAAAGAGTTTTGCAGGTTTTCAATGGAATCTATGAGCACCATACATTCCGCTTTATAACTCAAATACGTGGTGCAGTGGTGTCCATGATCTATGAAAAAACGCTAGAAGTACAATCAGACAGCGATGATGATCTGTCAGCAGTGACTTTGATGAGTACAGAAGTGGACAACATCTCAATAGGAATTCAGAACGCTCATGAGACATGGGCAAGTCCAATTGAGCTGGCCATTGCTATCTACCTGCTAGAGAGGGAGGTCATTTGGGCTGCTGCCATTTCAGCAACAATCTTGTTGACAGTATTCTACTTGACAGGTCTGATTTCAAAGTCCTTCCCTGCATGACAAGCGACATGGATGCAGGCAGTTCGTGAAAGAGTCGCCTTTACATCGAATTGGCTAGACATGAGTAAAGCTGTGAAGATGCTTGGCATTTCCGAGCCGGTTTCTCGAATTGCCCAGCAGCTTCGAGTTCGGGAGTTGAATCTGCAGAAGAAATTTAGACGTTCATTTGTCACCATGAATCTAGTTGGTAGGTTGTTCCTAGTTAGTAAACTCGACAAAGTCAAATCTATTATGCTATTTTCCCGGAACATACTAACAAGAACTCACAGCTGGCATACCATCGAACCTTGGCCCTGCTATCACGCTTGCTGTTTATACAGGAGTCGCATTTTGGACAGGCCGAGATCCGCTCACTGAATCCCAAACTTTTGCGACACTCTCCATCATCGTTTTAGCTAGCAACCCGTTATCAAACCTCGTGTACTCTGCACCGAGGGTTGCTGGTGTCATTGAGAGTTTCCAGAGAATCCAGAAATTCCTTCTACAAACTTCGAGGCAGGATTATCGGGGAAGCATAAGGTCTCACATCAACTTGCAGGAAGTTCCTGAGATAATGGTCGGTGATAGTATATCAACGTCATTCGAGATGGAATATATTACCACAAGGGAAGGCATCCAATCTGAAGCCAAGCCGACGAACGATACAGCAGATGTTGTAGTAGTTCAGCAAGCCGATTTCAGTTCAAATCGTGCCACATCTGTCCTATTAAACATAAGCCTGAGACTTCCTCGTGGGTCGCTTACATTGGTTGTCGGCCCTGTGGGCTCAGGAAAGAGCATGCTTTTGAAAGCAATCCTTGGCGAATTACAGTGCACGCAGGGCTTTGAGCAGATGCAGATGTCGTTAAAAGTCGGTTACTGCGACGCACATTCTTGGGTTCGTAACAAGACTGTTCAAGAAAATATTCTTGGGCCACTTGAATACGATGACGAATGGTACAAAATGATCGTTCGAGCATGTGCCTTGAAAGATGATATAGAAAGCCTTCCTCAAGGACATCACACCCTTATCGGAAGCAATGGTGCCTCAGTCAGTGGCGGTCAGCGTCAAAGAATTGCCATAGCCCGTGCATTATATGCTCGCACACAACTAGCGCTCTTCGATGATGTTCTGAGTGCTTTGGATGCTAGGACCAGTGAACATATTCTTAAACATGTCTTTGGAAACCATGGCCTGTTACGCAAGCATGGAGTGACAGTTGTTCTTGTGACACATGTAGCTCATAATATTACTTGGGCTGATCAAGTGGTTGCGCTCGAAAACGGCAAGATAGTGGAATGTAAACGACCCCAGCGCCTTCGGGAGAACAACGAGCTCATACTAATGGATACAATACCGTCTGGTGTTGCTCAAGATACAAGTTCCAGCTCACCGCTCAATAGTCAACAGCCCGCGGTACCTCCATCTCATGCCGTTGAAGATATTGCTGACAGAAACCTGGGCGATTTGACCAACTATTTATACTATCTCAAGACTGCTGGAACTGGAAACATTCTTCTTTATTTTATGTGTCTGAGCATTGGAGCTTTCTGCTCTCAGTTTCCTAGTAAGTGTACCTGACATATTTCAATACAGGTGTTTAACATGTACTAACTTAGAATAGATCTCTGGGTTCAATGGTGGGCACAAACCAACGCTCGCTCCCCTTTTGAACAATTGGCAACGTACATCTCCGTCTATGCCATGTTAGCTATCCTCGGTTCAGCTCTGTGGGCATGGTGCATGTGGCTAGTGTTTTGCCGCATCGTTCCTAAAACATCAGGTCGCTTGCATGAATACCTGGTTACCAAAATCAATGATGCTCCGTTGTCGTTCCTGACATCCACCAATAATGGCACCACTCTCAATCGATTCAGTCAAGACATGACCTTGGTAGATCGATCGCTACCAGCGGACTTCCTCAAGACCAGCAACAACCTTTTGCAATGTCTGATGAGTGCTATTTTCATATCAGTGGGAGCGAAATATCTTGCTCCACTCATCCCTGTTGCTGGATTTGCGGTTTACTTAATTCAAAAGTTTTATCTTCGCACCTCACGACAATTGCGTCTACTCGATTTGGAGACTAAATCCCCGCTTTATACCCAATTCACGGAGACCATCAGTGGTCTTACTACTGTTCGTGCGTTTGGCTGGCAGAGATATTTTCAGGATGAACACCAGAAGTTACTTCACACATCACAACGACCGTTCTTTACTCTATTCGTTGTTCAACGGTGGTTGATCCTAGTCCTGGACTTATTTGTGGCCGGTGTTGCTATTTTGCTATGTCTACTAGCTGTGTTTGTTCCCAACATTGGTCCCATTGGCGTATCTCTGATTTCTCTTGTCACCTTTAGCCAGCAACTGGCCGAGTTGATCAATTTTTGGACGTCGATGGAGACAAGTATCGGGGCCATAACTCGCATCCGGCAATTTCAAAATACGGTCCCTTCTGAAAATCTGCCGGGTGAAGATCAGATTCCTCCTCCTACTTGGCCGTCTGAGGGACGGCTGGTTTTCAGGAATGTCTCTGCTGGATATACACTAGCTACTCAACCGGTACTTCGAAATATTGCCTTCACTGTGGAACCTGGGACTAAGTTAGGAATATGCGGCCGTACCGGGAGTGGGAAAAGCTCTTTAATCTTAGCCATTCTGCGTATGATCGAGGTACAGTCTGGAGATATCACAATTGACCACGTGGATTTGGTAACATGTCCAAGAGAGATTGTGCGTGATAGAGTCACAGTGATTCCACAAGAACCAGTACTGCTGTCCAGCATGTCTTTGCGGGACAATCTCATTGGGTTCTCTCGTCTCGCTGTTACACAGGTAAGGTTTGATGACGCGACGATCCTTGAAGCTTTACAGAAGGTCCAACTGCGAACATATGTTGAATCCTATGCTGGAGTTCTGGATACAAAAATAGATGCCATTGCCCTATCAGCAGGCCAAAAGCAGTTAATTTGCCTTGCTCGCGCCATTATCATGAAACGCAAGATTCTGCTCCTGGATGAAGCGACTAGCAACGTCGACGAGAAGACGGATGAGCTCATGCAGAGAGTAATCCGAACAGAATTTACACACAGCACAGTCATTGCAATTGCGCATCGTGTGCATAGCTTGACCGAGTTTGACATGATAGCCGTTGTCGATGAAGGCAGAATAGCCGAGTATGATTCACCAGGCAAGCTATTGACTCAGCCCGAGTCGCTTTTCCGTCGCTTTTATGATATACAGAAAAGCGCAACTTACGAGTATTAACAACTGTTCTGTTGGGATGTATGTGGATTTGCCTCCAAATTTAAGGGTTTACGAAAGTCTTCTGTTGTCTATGTGGACATCGAGTACACCGAGCATATTGAAATCTTCAGAAATGTACTAGTTGTTTCCAAGGTTGTTTATATGTGAACGTAAAGATCTGAACCAAGTTTGTGCATCTGTATCCTCCAACCCTAGTATGGCCGTATCATATGACAGCCATATTCGAAAATCATGCTTGATTCGTGTAGAAACTCAAACCATCATCAAACGTCATGGCTCATTTACTAGCCAATATCGAGCATCATCTGTCGACGCATGAGACATGTATAGCGCTCCTTTTATTTATCCTCAACTTTGATGCGTCCAAGATCAGGAGCAGGGTATAATTCCTCGCGCTTGTCCTCAACCTTGATACGGCCAAGGTCTGGGAGAGGATACAACTCTTCCCTCTTGTCTTCAACCTTGATGCGGCCAAGGTCTGGGAGAGGATACAACTCTTCCCTCTTGTCCTCAACCTTGATGCGGCCAAGGTCTGGGAGAGGATAGAGCTCCTCTCGTTGTTGAATCCCGTTACGCTGATTTTCATTAGCTCAAGATGACACTGGTAGGCACAAACATATAGTAGGTAGGGTATATGTTTTACCTTGTCAAACGGCAGTGCGGATATCAAGGTAGTTGTGGACAGCAGAATCGCGACGGTCTGGGTAAGAAGGCGCATTTTGACTAACGAGTCTTGAACAGTGGATGTGCCTAAATTGACTTCAACAATATTGGAATCGAAAAACTTGTTTTCGACCTTTCGCGTGTAGGGAAATCGGAGTACCCAAGTTCGTTAAGTACCTAGGTAGCTAGGTATCTATCGATTGTTATATATTCCAATTGCGATGAATAGGTACCTAGGTACTCGCTGAGGACGCCGATACGACTAATATAGCACCTTGTCAATCGGTCCCTAGTCACACGACAAATAACCAACTGATGGATTGAGTCGTGCATCACATGTCCAAATCCTTCGCATTTATGGGCCGATTTGTTGTTCATAGGTCGGCAACACTGTTGGATTGTTGGTGGCTAGACTGGCGTCGTTGTAGATCACTACAGAGACAACACCTCACAATCACTAGAGTCAATAGGTACCGCTCCGTGTCCAAGAATGCCGGGGGCTGAATATAGCCAATTAAAATCCCATCTAAGATGATATCAATGGCTTAATTCGGTAAATAGTCAGATCATCCAGTATCGTAGGGGCATTTCATGCATGATCATCATCGTCACGAAAACAATTAAGGAATCTTTGCCATGGAGATTGTCCACTATCACGAATATCGTGTATCCCCCTCGTTGTGTTGAGCTTGTTGATCACGATTGCTTGGGTGGAACAATATCCGGAGGATTTTAGTACGTGAATATCACTACATATATTGACCCCTCATAAGCGTACGATGCTACATCAATACCCCCCTTTAGTGTGCCACTTAGATCATGTAGATCATCGACAATTATTGCTTGAGGTTTACAAACACAGTGGCTAGTGTCATATTAGTGCGGTATCTACGATAACGTTGGTTTAATCAGCACCACCTGCTGGATGGTACTGGGGTTGCAATTCGGCTTAAACGGAGCGTAATATACACAGAGGATAGTAACCCCGCCCAACAGTACAACTAATGAGGGAATTATTGTGCAACAATGTCCAAAGGATTCTAAACTTCATGTCGTGATATGTGTTTATCAGGACTTTACCTGTATGGCAGGGTCTATGGACGGATGATCAATCCTTTGGCCCCCTCGAATGCTCCACAACCAACAACAAAAGCTATATACTAAGCTAGGTATTGGATGTCGGGATGATTGGCTTCATAAATTAGTTTACATGATAGCGGTTCCTTCTACGTCCGTTTTACTCCCAACTAAACAGGTCTTGTGCCAGCAAACGTTACGATGTGCCTGCGCTTGTCTGTTTCCCATTCTGAATTATGAAATATATCTTGTTCTCTAGGGGTTTCTGGAAATTCAATGAGATTTAAAAGGCTTAAAGCCATTAGCTGTCAACATGATACTATCAGCATTTCTGTCTGAGAAGATTTCAAAAGGGTACAAGAGCGTCGATACCGATTCGACAGATGGTGATCACAATCGGCATGACGACCGAACATCCTTGACTGAGGAGAATGCAAAGAATTATTTTGACTCGGAGTCACTATTCAGAAAATATAATGATGAGGAACATTTCAAAGATCGCAGCATCAAAGACCAATCGGCGTGGTCTCTACGGGGAATGATATTTGTGTGCGGTAACGTTGTTCTATTTCTGATGTCTTTATCGCTTTTCTTCGCACGGGGATATCGATGGTCAAATCGGCCAAATGAAATATATAGACAAGTCACTACATATTGTAAGCGAATCATGATTTTAACCTTGAGAACGGGTCATGATACATTTCATACCACTCGCTATAGCTATCGTGCTAACCATCGACTAGCACCTGTCTTAGACGATATCGAAATACCTTTCGTCCACAAGCAAGTTCATGGCGAGTTATTTCCCGCCTCGATCGTCGAGGATCAGTTACTGGGACGACGGGAACCGGGTCCTATAACTGATGACCTATGGCAAGATTATGAGGTCCAGCGAATCTTCAAGTTGACCCGTGAACAAGTCATCGCAATGGGCAAAGACCCGGAAATGGCAGTCAAATTACCGGATGAAACTTTCGGATTTGGTCCCGACGCGTACATGGGAGGACTTGATGCTTTTCACATATTGCATTGCTACAATGCAATTCGCACCGAAGCCTTTAAGGACTATTACTTTGACGGGGAGAAGTATCACATGGAAGGATACGGGCCAGAGTCAATCCCAAAACGGGATCATTCCGAAATGTTTTGGATTCATCTGCGGCATTGCAATGATATTCTCGTGCAGTTTCTTATGTGTAACGCGGACACGACTATGACCACTTATTCGTGGGTTGAGACGCAGGAAAGACCATTTCCAGACTTTTCTGTTAATAAGAAGTGTATTGACTTTGATACGCTGGTACGATGGCGGAATGAAAATACGTTAGATACTGAGGAGGCCGGAAAGGTACGACGACCTCCAGGGGCATTGGAGGTACCTGTAAATGAGATGTACTGGAATATTATGGGCAATGAGACGCATCCGGGAGATAAGAGGCATCATCCGTTGTGGGATTAGTCGTTCTATTTGGGATATTACTTAGACCTTGGATTGCAAGAGAAATCATTGAATTGATTAAAAGAGTCCTCTTTTACTGGGGCACTAGTTGACGCTGTTTCGCCTCGTATCTAACACATAACAGGTAGGAGGGGACTTATGTATTGCGTGTCTCCTACATTGTTTTCGAATACGTCTTACATCTTATCTTCCCCAGAACGGCCGGCTTTCTTGCGAGATAGTTAGTAGATCTAATAGATTCTCTTCTTTTCCATATATCATACATATTAGCAGACCTTAACATCGACGTCAGCCGAACGTTGACTGAAAGGCCCTGGGCCTTGTGCTCGTATGCCAGACCATTGTCACTTTTTTGGAAGCTTGACAAATCTTCATAGATTGTCCTCAAGATCTCGTTACACAACCTCCATCAGTGAGCAATATACATCCCCTTGGCTCTCTGGTATCAAACGGGTCTCTATCAATCTGGGGAAGCTCTCCATTTGCGGGGGATAAAGATTCTTGCGGGGGTGGGTCTAGTGATCCACTTAGAGCTGGCTTTTCATAAGGGTCTTCTTCCACATCTCCGAACTTTTCGATACAGAAGTACCTATTCGTTGGGAAGGATGTCGATGGAAGTAGAGTCTTACACCGGGCGTAATATGATCAAATGATAAACAAATAATTCTTGCATACATCGGATTGCCATATCGAAAAATAAGATTGAAGGTTAGAATCTCCACGGAAATGACCTTATCCACAAGCTGACGAGTCTCAAACGCCAAGAAATATAGACTTCAGAACAGGGTTTGACTGTCTTACTATGACTGGGGAGTTATCAAACTCTTACGAATCCAACTAAAGCCAGGTTGATATAGCCAATCAGGATAGTGAGTGCGCAGCCCCTTGGACGAGGCTTTCGAACTAGCCACGGACTTAACGATTATCAACCAAGCTTGATTGTCTAGTTCCCTTGGACCGCTTCATGTAGCTAAGATCAATGCGATGCATTGGAACAATCAGGGGGCGGTTAAAATCACTGCCGCCCAGTTCTGCATCAATCCTTGTTCTCGTCGCTCTAAGACGTCCCCAACAGACGCTTGGTCCTCCCCCGTGTAAATCTCATATCCGCTCCTCCACACAATCCCTGCGCTTTCTCCTATCATCCTAGAGAGACTAGGCTGAATTGAACAAATGTGGAGTTCTCGATGCAGAATTGGGGTTGCCCTGTGCTGTCAACTTGACGTGACTAGGTTCCTCTAGCTGCACTTCTCAGTTCCAGAATGAATGGTATATAAAGTGCCAGCACGAGGACGCGATCATTTTCCATAACTACTTTCTAGCAGCACCCCACGCATCTCCTTCCACCGAATAATACGGCGTGTTGCGTCCAATCAATTCTTTAGTCTTGAGTGGATTGTGTTCAAGATGTCGGCAGACAAGGGCACCTTCAAAGAACATGAGGACATCAAGCATGATGGAACAAATGATCTGTCGCCGGGATACCGCGACTATCTCATTAGTCGGCATGGAACTGTTGAACTTGACCCTCTGCCGGACATGACCGACGCGGATCCATACAATTGGCCAAAGTGGAAGGTATGCTGCTATTACTATGATACAATGCCTATATCGAAATTCACAAGACACTAATATACTGCCACCGTTAATTAGAAAGTGGTCAACCTCATAATGATTGCCTTCCATGCAATGATGGCCACATTCACCGCTGCTGCAATTATGGCAGCCTTCGTCGACATCGCCGCCGACCTTGGTGTTAGTGTCCAGCGTGCTAGTTACTTGACCTCACTCGTGATCGCTATTATTGGTGGAGCACCTCTATTCTGGCGCCCTCTGGCTGACCGGTTTGGGCGTCGTCCTACCTTCTTATTGTCCTTAATCTGTTCTCTTGTCGGCAACATAGGATGCGCTAATAGTTACTCATTCGGTACTATGGGTTTGTGCAGAGCCATCACTGCTTTCTTCATCTGTCCTGCTGCCGCTATTGGAAGTGGAGTTGTTACGGAGACTTTCTTCAAGAAGGAGCGTGCCAGGTATATGGGAATGTGGACCGTCATGATTACTTTAGGAGTGCCGATTGCACCTCTGATCATGGGCTTCGTGGCTATGCGAGTTGGATATCGATGGATTTATTATATTCTTGCCATCGTATGTTTGACTTGTATCAGTTTCGATTACTTTTCACTAACTTCTCATAGACTAATGGCGTGCAATTCATCCTCTATTTCTTCCTCGGACACGAAACCCGCTATATTCGCGACGCAGATTATATCAACAATGGCTCCGCATTACCAGAACCGAAGGTCGGCCAGTTCAAATTCCGACGCATTGATCCCACACCTCTCAAATTTAGTGATTTCTATCATCCACTCACACTCGTGGTCCACCCATGCATTTTCCTTCCTGCCGCCGCCTATTCCATGGTCTTTTTATGGACTGGAATTGTCCCTACAATTGAAATCCCACAGCTGTTCCCTGTGCTCTTCAATTTCAATACAGAGCAGAACGGCCTCCAAATGATCAGCATCATCATCGGATCCCTCCTCGGCGAGCAAATAGGCGGCTTCATGTCTGATAAATGGATGTCACGACGCCGTCAACAGCAAGCCCGCAAGTCCGGAATTGCTACTGCCGGCAATGCTGAGGATGGTGGCATCTCCGGAGAAGAAGTCCTTGTTGCTCCCGAATACCGTCTTTGGCTCGCCCATGTTGGCTACGCTCTTTCGATCGTTGGTTTTATCGTGTTCAGTGTTCAGCTTGGTAAGGCTTCTGATACCTGGAACGTTACGCCGTTAGTTGGAGCTGCTATCGGTGCTGCTGGTAACCAGGTTGTGACTACTGTCCTCATTACTTATGCGGTTGATTGCTACCGTCTGGAAGCTGCGAGTGTGGGTGTCTTTATTACCTTCGTCAGGCAGACCTGGGGTTTTATTGGACCATTTTGGTAAGTGCTTTCGTACATTGCCTGTTGTAATCGGACCGTGCTAATTACCATGTCGAAATAGGTTCCCCCAAATGTTCGAGAATGTTGGATTCAATAGAAGTGCCGGGATCGGTGTGGCCTTGATGGTTGCAGTCAGCGTTATTCCGACTATCATCATTCAACTGCAAGGTCACAAATGGCGATGAACAATAGTGAACATTGATGCGACTTGATTTATTGCAGATAACGATAGTATTCTTGTATACCTTGATCTTAAACAAGTATAATGCAATAACCTATGAACGGAATTCCGATAGTCTAGATGCAAAATGTAAAGCACATGAGACGAATATAGAGCACTGTCAGTAGCTTTAAACATTAACTCTGCCAATCACCCCGGAGAGGTCGAGTTAGAGTTGTTCCCATTTCCATGCAAATTATGTCTGGATTGAATAATGACATGATAGGCTACCAGATAAGGGATGCTATTAAAGGCATTAGGGCGAAGTCAAAAACCAGATGTCGTTCAACAATCGTCCAGGACTTTCTTTGTCTTTGGACTTAGGGTTAAGGGTCGACCGGAGCTCGGGGTAGTTTTCGGAACTCGGGCTCGTTTCCGGAGCTCAGGTTAATGCACCTCTTTGCAACCTACAAGAACATTCTTCAACTCCATGACTGGCGGTATTTCTCAACTATGTGTCTTCTTTTGGCCTTGATATTGTTATAAGAACATGTTAGTATGCCCCTTTCACAAACCAGGTCTTGCATGAATTTGTCTAACATATAGTAGGAGCTCTTCGCGCCGTCGCAATGGCATGCCTGCCAGCTGCGAGCCATGTCGACGCGACAAAGTGAGATGTGACCACAAACTGCCCGTTTGTACTCGCTGTCAACGGCGCCGCACCGTCAATTCATGTTTCTACCATCCTGCACCGCTAACTCGACGAACGATACTGTCTCCATCACCTTCCGTGGAGCGACACCCAGAACTCTCCAGGCTAGTAGAAGTATTCGACACTCCAGCTAGCATAGAGCCGCAGCACCACCAAGTTCTAGAGATACCTTCGCCGCTGCCGCTGGGATATCTTGGTCCCACCAGTTTTGCGGCTGAGTTTGTGGCTAATACTGGATCTTCGGGTGGTCTTGAGACTGAGGCTGCTGTGACTGAGATCGACGGCTCGGATCGTCTACAGCCATATTGGTTCAGAAAAATCTCAGAGGTGTTGATGCTTCTTGAAGACTTGCCGTTCCTTGAGAGACTAGTTTCGGACTTTTATAATTTGAGTCCGGCTCCTGTTATCCCGGCACCATTCGTGCAAAACGCGTTTCCATCAACTCAGAAGCTCTGCGCAGAGTATCTTCCTGGCAGAGTTACTCGATTGGCCTCGGATATCATCGACAATACGTCCCGGCCATTCCAGATACCATCTTCAACCCAAGGATGCGACTTCCACAAGCTCTATACTGGCGTCAATTGTCGTCTTGAGATACTTGGAATCATGATTTCACAAGCGGGACGAAGCACGCAATACGGAATGGGGACTGGTGCATTTACCATATGTGGAGAACCTCAAACACGAACGCAGTTTGCACAGAGAATGTATTCCGCAAGTGATACTATAGTACAGGTCTGTAAAATGTTAACGCCTACAAACGACCTGCAGCTGTGGCTGGTATATGAGAACATGGCATTAACAGATATGATTCAAGGTGGCTCAAGTAAGTTTTTGAATTGCCCCTTGTTCAATCAGAGAGTTTTAACATGTCCGAAAATGTGCAGGCGAAATTATTTGGAGTCAACTAGGAGATCTTTCAACCAGAATTTATGCTCTTGGAATTCATAGAGATACCAAAAAGTCTATTGACATACCGCCATTTCTCTCCCAGATGCGAAAACGTTTATTTGCTGCATCATATCGAGTCGACAAAAGCATTGCAACGTTCTTGGGCCGTCCTCCGCGACTTTCCTTGAAGCATTCGGATTGCGGGCTTCCTTTATGTATCGATGATCAGATATATGGTGCTTCTAATGACGTTTTCGTTCAAGCAATGAAGAATGTTGATGAGCAAGGCTGGAGTCTGAAACCAGTGTTTCAGTCTGTTGCATGGCTCCGACTACGATTTTCGAATGCAATATTTCGCGAAGAGATTCTGGATATCTCCTTGATGCCATCCGAGCAAAAGACGGTCGAACAATTGAGGTTCGTCGTACCCTTTCAACTCCCCAAAATTTATATACTAAATCAAGGCCTCGGGACGGAAAGGGATATTTCACGCCGCTGCAAAGAGACCTGGGAATCACATCCAAGCTACCTCCGGTATACGCCACAGACAGATCACGACAATGTGTTGATTGTTTATATGCTCATCTTGGCATATCTTGCATATTCATATAACGAATTCCTCATTCAGAGACTGCTCGTTCGACAGCATCAGGTCCCGAATACTTCTCTGTTGTCCGTAAGCGCTCAACTTATATCAACCATTTTGTTACTTGCCCGGGACCGCGGTCTTACACGTAATACTTATGTCGTTTTGACTTCATCTGTGAGCGTACTTCCCTATGTCAAAAGATTCATGCAGCCAACTAACAGTTACATGATAGATGCAACTATACGGCTTCCCAGCTGCCAGCGTCTTGATTGAAGTCCTTCAATCAGAAACCCGCTCCGGCATTCCTGTAGAGTATGCCACTCCACGCGCAGAAATCATTCGCAATCTGTGCGTCTTCGTCTCTCATCTTGATGTGGAGAAACCGAGGAATGGCTGCGATGCGTTGTTCAAGCGTGCAGCAAAGATTTTCAGGGGTATTCTTGACGAGGTCATTGAGTCAAGATCGACATCAAATGATAACAGGCTACCCGTCTCGGATAGTCATGACTGGGTGTCGGCATGGAATCAGGACGAAATCGATGTGGATTTGATGGGGGATGGGGTTCAATTGGAGAATATGGATTTTGGGATCATGTTTGATCAGTGGCTAATTTGAGCACGGCGCAACACTAATTCTATATCATCATGTATAATGCTTCACATAAAGCAGTATTCAAGATTCAACAAGCAATTCCCTGCGCAGTCATGGCATCTTTGTGTTGGCCCTTTAAATCGGTCACGTCCCGTGATTGGTCAACCCCTGTTTTATACAACAGACCAATCACATCGCGGTAACACATCAGGGTTTATTAGCCGATCCGAACTGCGAGTCAGCTCAATTCCTTCTATCTCTGGCTCGAACTTTTCATTTTTGCATGTCGCATACTCCTATTTTCCCTCATCGTATAATGGTTCGCGCGCTATCATAGAAACAATGGTCGGTGTAGGTGGACGATCCAAGGCGTGCTGGCAATGCCGTCGCCGACGAGTCAAGTGCGGTAGGGGTACCATATTTTCTTACACGACGAATGACAGCTGAGCGACTTTGACAGATGAGAAGCGACCGCATTGTCTGCGATGCATTAAAGCAAAACTGGAATGCAGTGGGTATCCTGATATGACCATCATCCAATTCGATGGCCAGAAACGACACAACATATCGCCTTCGCCTCGAGCTTCTCTGGGGACTTTGGATGCGCGTGCAGAGGAGTCGAGAGAACTTGTTCGTCGCTCTGTTTCAAAAAATTCTGCACGGGAGTTTACGTTCAGCACTGAGCTATTGACGACATATCAGATGCCACTGAACCTCAACGATGTATTCATCCAGTACACTCGCTCAAAGCTCTTTGCTGGTCTCAACTCGGACGAAGTTGCTGCTCCGGAACATTGGCCAGAACATGAGGATCTGGCGCAAATGAATAAAGCATTTCTTGCCCTTTCTACTACATTCTTTGGAATCGAGCATAAAGAGAATCGGCTTGTGAGTCGCGGGTTTCATCAGTACGGGCAATCGCTGGAATATGTTCATGCGGCGCTTGGTGATCCCACGCGGTACAGATCGCAAGATCTGTTGGAGTCGATTGTGACGATGGCTTTATTTGAGGTATGGCTCCCCTTATAGTATTGATTGATTGATATTGTTGTTGAGAATTCTCTATATTTAGTTTCTTATATCGGACCATCAACATGGTTGGCTCAGTCACACCGTCGGTCTAGAAAAGCTATATGCTCTACGCGGCCCGGAATCATTTACTTCACTGTCCGCACTGAAAATATTCGAAAACTCCCGGCCTTCGATCATATTCTCGTCTCTATTTCTAAGACGGAAGACAGTGCTCTCCGAACCGAGATGGAAAGTTTTACCCTGGGTCACGTATCCCGAACGAAAAACAGCCATGCAGCGACTTGTTGACCATCTCGCCGATTGTCCGGCATTATTTGTGGAAAAGGATCGTATATTTGCCGATGGCTCCATGACGGTTGATCAAACCAATGATTTAATTAGCCTTTTCGAAAAAGTTATCGATCTCCTAGACAGCTTGCAACAATGGAACGAGCAATGGGAGCTAGAAAATGCGGACTACTGCTACGAGATGCCCGCCCCAGCATCAACACCACTTATTTCTATAACGAGCGATGGCAGCGCCCCGGTACAAGCTTGGCCAACAGTATTGGAATACAAAACCCTCTATCACGCTAACACGATAATTTTGTACCACGGCACAATAATTTTACTCCTCAATTTGGCACGAAGTATGAAGGAAATGAGCGCATTCTCAACCTTATCGGCCTATCCACCACTCGACTTTGAAAAATTACACACTTCTGGTATCTGCATCTGCCGAAGTGTTGATTATCACTTGCAGAGCATGCGACAAGGTGCTGGTAGTTTCTTTCTCTTATATCCACTGCGCATGGCGTATGCTGCTCTTGGACTCACGGAGCCATCAATTGGGATCTGGATTCAGGGTGTATTACAGAAAATACAAGACGGCGAGAGCGGGAGATGGGCGACAGCAAAGTATTTACTCGATCTTCAGCCCGTCTCAAGGACTAATTCAGCACGGATTTCCATCAAATAACTACATTGACTTGGAGAATCTCTAAATCAAAGATTTTCTATGACAATATACCCCATCCTCTTGACGTTCTTCTCGGCCTTCTCATTCGCCTTGTCAGCTCTCCGATTAGCCTTTGCAACCTTCTTTTCAAATTTTCTCTGGTACTTCTGCCGATCCTCCTCAATCTTGGCCTGATGCTTGGCACGCTTTTTATCGCTCATTTCTGGGTCAAGTCTCATCTTCTCAACCCTCCGGTCCATCCTCTCCATCTCACTATCCGATGAGGAACTCGAGCTCGAGCTGTCATCATGAACCACCTTCCGAGCATCATACCCATCATCACCAATCATGCCGCGCGCACGCAATTGTTCGATTTTCGCCTGCCTCTTCTCTGCCTTTCTCTGTCTCTTCGCAAGACGCTTTTCCGTCTTTTTTGTCTTCTTCTCCAATCCTCTCGCCGCTATTTTATCAAGAATATTCCCCTGTTTTTCCGGCGGAAGCACATGCTCCGTCAACGGCGCTATATGTGGTCTTAAAACAGCCATCTTACGCTGCCGCAACTCTATCTGCCCATTCTCCATATCGACGGGCGCAAGTAATCTCTTCCTATACTCACTCGCCTGCGCACTACCAGGATCAGCGAACAAACAATTCACCAAATCATCATCCTTCTTCAACGAAACTTTCAATCCTCTCGGGGCGAAATATTGCTCATTCGCTGTTGCCAGAAACCGTTTCGTGCGAATGATGGCTACTGCGGATGAGCTCACGCCAGCGGCGACTTGGATGCCCGCACCGGTCAGAGCGGCCCAGTGCCAGGGCACAAATCCGACGCCTTGGCCGGCGGCGTCCATGGCTGTGAAGACTGGGGACCCGGCTTGGGCGACGCAGAGATTGTCGATGAAGGCGAGGAAGTCCTTTTCGTGGATGTCGTGGGTAGCGAGGATGGGGCTGTAGGCGCGGAGGAAAGGGAGGGGGGCTTTGAGGCGGCTGGTCACGCCGATGCGGGGGATTACGACTGGTTTCTGGGAATGTGCGTCAGTAAGATGACAGAAAAAAACTTGGTGAGGGTGGACAGGATGAACGGACCTCTAAGCGTCTCATTTGTTGGCGATTGTTTTTCGGAGATGGAATCCATCCAAGAGTCTCCTCGTCGACGAATGCTTCTGCATCGTGGACTTGCTCTGAGGTGACGGGCTCAGCTTGCTCTAAACCGTCCTCGTCTGGACTGTAAAGGGCGTCATAGGCAGGAGGAGGATGATTGGGGATGTTGGTCGGAGGGTGATAGTTTGTGTTGTTATATTCCGAGTTGGGCGGATACCGATGTACAGCCGCGGACTGTGGATATGTACGATGTTGTTGACTTACTTGTTGAGGATAGTATCCTGTATGGTCTTGTTGCGGCATGTTCGGCGGAAACCCAGGAGCAGGCAAATTGGAAGGAGCTGCAAGCGGGCGAGAGGAGTACGTATTGGTTGATTGTGGCCAAGAAGAATAGCCAGGCTGATGAGTCGATTGCTGAGGATGCACCATATCTGGATGATTGTGATATTGATATCCTCCCGGTTGTCTTGGAGGTGATTGATGATAACGGTTCTGCTCGTCTGTGGGATTATGGCAACTCATGGTCAATTGGTAGATATGTGATGTATGTATGAATTGACTCTCCGAGAGTAAGAATTGACAGAATATGTGGGAGTATGTATAGTTCCTGGAAGGTTGAGGTTTAACATCAAACAGGATAGTTACCGGCTTTGTATACTTATTATCCTTCGCTAGAACCAGCGGGCATGGCAGAGATCAATTTCCCGATTTGGTCCATTCCTCGAGCTTAAATTCCGCGTCTCCACTCTCAGGCATTTGGACAACGTGATTCGCCAAATATGGCACTAATGTCCCCCTGTGGCTGAGAGGTGCTTTCTTGCTATTGGTCAGTCCAGAAAAGTTATCGGTAATCGCCACCGACTAGGCTCTTCTAGGCTCATTTCTCGAAGGTGGGTCACAGAACGCTTGCCTTTTTGGGAATAGTGTGTGTGTTTTTCGAGATGATCGTTCTTCTCTGTGTCACTGCATGATATTGAGTCAATGATATCGAAGTAGGCTGTGTTCCAGTTTGAGGTTTGGATAAATACCATACGATTAGATATCAGCTATCCTCTAATCGCTGAGCTCGGCGTGTCGGGGTAGCAAAGTAAGATGATCCGGCAGCATTACGGTCTAGAAGATAGATCCCTTTGCCTTAAAAGGCCATCATGGATGTCAGGGGCTGGAACTGTGGGTGGGCGTGTTCAGAGTCTTCAGACGCGAGGTCAATGATCTTGGATGGTAGTGGTTCGGGTTGTCGTGCTCGTTCAGTATACCCGTATAGGTACCGATGGATTGAGTGAACATTAAATAATTACGATGTATATTTACAACACGCATGGCATTGATACCCACTATTCGTTGACTACTAGGTAGTTACAGTTGACCGACCCATCAGCCGCGTATGAAATGGCAATTTTGCAATTCAATCAGTGTTAATTACATACCTCACTACAACTCCTTTCTAGTCCTTCTAGGTAAAGGAATATCGTACCTCGAGCCGTCACAATGAATCTATGTAGTAATACTATAATTGTATCTGAAATGAGCCAATAATATTTGATTCCTCTGAGCTAGTCTATATCCGGTATAGTAGGTCGGCAGCTTACTATTCATGGCCTAGCGCGAGAAAATATGGGCCAATGATTGCTTGCCATTATGAGTCATCTTTTCTAACGCTGATTATCGACCAATGATACTATGGCTGGTGGGTCCGTTCTCTTCATCGGGGATCCACTGCCAGACTGGTCCGCTGTGATAACTTCGGATTTTGGACGATATAAAAGAAGGGGAAGTTCTCCAAGTGTTCACTTTTTGTCCTTATTTTCAAAGCAGAACGAATTGTATATAAGCTCACTGTCCCTGGCTGTTCACTCACATACCGCCTAGTAGATCCCGTCCATGCTACTTGTACCCCCTGATACTAGTACAGGCAACATGGATCCGATATCATACCCCATTCCAGCAGGATTGCATAAAATACCCGACCATCTGCTGGACCTCCGACCAGATGAAGAAATTGACCAAGACCTCTTCAATCCGAAACCAGTGACAGACGAGAAAAATATATGGTTCTTCTGGCACACTGGCTATAAGAACATGCATCCCTACACACAGCGGAATGTTAGGGCTTGGCACAGACGGCTCACAAAACATGGCTGGGTAGTACGTGTATTAGACCGACAGCCTTCGTCGCCATTGAACGTTGCACACTTTCTGGATATTTCGGACCCGAGTACGTTCCCGCGCGCGTTTGTGGATGGTATGATTGGTGGAGATTACGCGCCTCAACATACTTCAGATCTCGTGCGATGGCCGCTACTACTCAAATACGGCGGCGTATATGCCGACGTAGGGTTAATCCAGATCGGGGATTTGAACCGTCTCTGGAACAAGACAATCGGCAATCCCGAGTCACGGTTTGAGGTTGTTTCATATAATGCCGGTGGCGTGGATGGTCGCAGTTTGACGAATTACTTTCTTGCGTCGAATCGCAACAATCCTCTTTTTGAGAGGTGTCATCGACTTCTTCTTGAACTATGGGCCGCAGATGGCGGGAAGACGAGCACGGATGGGATGCATAGCAGTCCGTTGTTGAAAGAGGTACCGTTGATGGGTGGTAGTTTTACCATCAAGGAAGATGATAAGGTTCTCGGCCCGGATGATGTCAGTCGTTTGTTGACGGATTATATTATTCAAGGACAGGTCTTGACTATGGTAATGGGGCTTATCGACGAGGAAGATGGATGGAATGGGCCACGATATGTGGCGGATCATGTCTACGGGATTGAATTCATGGAAGGCTCTCAACTGATCAACGAGTTTACAAATTGGGATGGTCAAAAGGCGTTCGATCTGATGTCACTTTCACTTCCAAAACCTGGCGAGCCGGAAAGTGCGGAACAGAAACAAGCACGAGAGATTGTCGAAGGCTGTCTACAGAGAAGCTTCGGCTTCAAACTAGCGCATGGATTGATCTTGCGAGTATTCAAGGTCACTCTGGGTTCGCTTTGGAGAGATAACCCTGGCTCAGATGATGTCCCTGGAACATATGCACATTGGTTTCGACATGCGACGACGTATTGGAATCAGGACGATATTCCGCCGACATTGGAGTTTAAGGTCATTCCTGCATTCAAGAAGGGCCCGTTGTTAAGAGCGACATAGATATTTATTACATTAGCGCATGGGATAAACATGTCAATTTTAAAGAGATTTTTGCGATTATGCAGCAATCGTATCATGCCACTATGCATCCTCCTGTACAAGATAGGACCGTTCGATCCTGGGACGTGTATCGGCGGCTGTGACCTGGTATTCATATCTATCATCTTTAGACCATTTGACTGATTTTCTCCACAGCCCATTCATTTTCTTCGCGATCGATGTACTCAGCGTATAGAAACAATGGTCGCAGATAGCCCGAGTTTAGTTGGCCGTTATGGTCGTATACACTCCATTCATCTTCGTTATTACCTTTAATAATCATTTGAATCTGACACCTTGATTCTCTTGAATCCTCAAATTTGCTGGGCTCCGCTAAGAGGAAATACACAACTGGCATTCATGTAACACTGATTGCGAATTATAGATTCTTTGAACAAAGTTGATACTTAACAATACGAGATAGATATGGGAGCAAAGGTTTTGACCGCTCGGCTCCTTCACCAGCCATATTCGCTTATATATAGACTTATATCAGTATCAACGCAAATATCCCTCAACTTGGACAAGGACGAGTCGTGCTCCGGATCAACTTGGCCATTTTCGTATAGATGGAGAGATATTCGTTGTAGATTCTTTGGCGCCTGCAAGCTGGCGGTGGCTGCGACAGTCTTAACGTAATAACCAACATAGGAAGATAGTTCTTCTCGAGTCCGCCTGTACGACTCTGTGGTATCCTGATCAGTTGCAAGGGTTAAATTCCTGATTGAGGATGACAAGACGGTGGCAAGCGGAGTGATGCCACACCAACACTGGTGGATGTCCAGCCTAAGAGAAGTATAACGGGTATCTCGAGGTAAGCGAGACAAGAGAAGTCAACAAGAGATTTAATAGTGCCTTGGATCCCCCGGGATAGCGCAAGCTACGATCTCTAGCTTCAGTTAGGAAGAATTCAACTTTGATACATAGTCGCTCTAAACATGGGAGAACCGGTTGGAGCGCCGCATCCATGTTAGCGCATTGGAAGTACCGCATAGTATGACCCCCGTGCACGCTGTTAATCCAATGGTCATACTCCAATTCTCGAAAACTAGGTGTTAGGCGCAGAAGGCAACTCAGTGATGACGGTGTCAACTCGCTTTGCTGCAGACAAAGACGAGTCAACTTTGAACCTGAATGTGGTGGAACGTTAGGCGGATGGGAGAACCAGTTATCTCTAGGTTCAGGAATCATGAGGGTGATTTTCCTGATTCCCTGTCTGAGAAAAAGATGTTCGAATTGTTTCGCGTCATAGTACATTGGGCAGTTGGAAGTTTTGAAGATTAGCGTCTTATCTGACGGACTCAAGTTGTCCCAGTAATCCTTCTCATTCTCTGATAAAGGGGCGCTGGCCATAACAGAGCTTGATAACTCGATCTCTTCGAGGTATGGTATAGCGAGAAATGTTGTGCTGAGGTATCGGGAGTCCGACCATATATCGAATCCTAGTCGAAGTCCCTTGAGATTACCTAGAGAAGAGATCAATCCAACGACGATAGAATCAGTATCACCCTTTATTAGCCGATTGAACCAGTGCATCATTGCGACGTCTGAAAAGGCTATCTTGCGCATACATGATCGTGCCTGATCTTCAGATAATCGAGTCGACAATATTAGTGGCTTTGAACCAAAAAGTTCAAGCTCTTTCACGTAACTCGCCAACAAAGGTCTCGTCCCAACGGTGTGAAACAGCTGCACAATAACTGTGTTGCAATCCTGTGCATCTTCGGGGCGTAGAGTGATGTGAATCTTGCGATATATGTGCAGCTGAGAGATTTGATGCAGAAGGTGGCATGTATACACCAATTTTCGCTGGCAAGTGGGGGTTGTATACTGCAGGATTAGATTAACTCCCTGGATAGTTTGTCCAGAGAAGCCATGCTTTATTGCTACTTGATCGACAGAGAATTGATATGAGACCCCGGGAAATAGCATACACTGATCCAATGCTTGCCGGGCCTGACTCGGAGCAACGCTTTGGTTATCTGAGAGGCGCAAAGTAGGTACCTAAAGCACCTGGTCAAAGTGGGATAAGATTTGTTGTCGTTGTCTAGGCGGGGCTCGCTAGTTTGCCTGGCCATACGGTATTAGTTGAAATGGGACATGGCACTGTAATATCAGAATGATTCAACGGTCAATTATTCATTGAAATATTTACTCAGCTAGCACCTATGATTGAAAGATGTTGGTCATACACCCAGCCAAGAATGCCTTTGCATGGCCGGCTAACAGGCATGCTCAGTGGAGGAATATGCAGGCTGTTTTTCTGCTTCAACTGCTTAACTCAAACATGAAACCAGGAAGGACGATCTGGATGGTATAGGAGACAAATTCCCCGTTTCTTTGGATATAAGACCCATTTTTGCGATGCATTTCAAGTATGGGTATAAACCAATCAGCGAGCTTGACTCATCTGGCCCATATGAACCTATGTCCAGTAAATGCATTCAAAAATGTAACTGGGAGCGCAATTGAGTAGCAATGCCATTATCTGTTTCATCGCTTTGACCTATGCTCGAAGTCTTGCAACCGCAAGATAGGAATCTTCATGCCGCCAAAACTGAATAATTCCCTAGAACAATACACATCAGAATAAAGACGAATTTTTTAGGTATATTACATATCACCTTCTACACCCTACTCGGTGAGTTTATAAATGAATAGTAAAGTAAACAATATCTAAGCGACGTCCTCCATCAGCCACCTCAACAACCTAGCCAACTCCCTGATCCCACCCCCCTCTTCGCTCCACACCTCTAACCTCTCAATAACCCTTCTCACACTATCGGCCCACGCAGGGGGCACGACTACATACTCTGCCGAAGATATCCCGTTGACTTTCCCCCTGAAAGCAGCAATCAAACATAATGAATGATTAAATCTTACGCGACATGCTCCCCAAGATCCAGGATGTCGGAAGAATGGATTTTCGGTCTGAATGCGATATACGGATAGAGCGAGCCCTTCACTGGCTTTTGCACCGTATATGCGAGCTTGTTCATGGCTGAGGGTAGTGCCGCAATGCAGACAAAGATAGAGATGAGCACGGCAAAGAAGTTCGCGGACTTCGACGTAGCGTTCACGTACGAGTTTCACAAGTTCTGGCTCATTAGGTGGCGGAAGACATTCAAGCGGTCGATTGAATCGGAGTACTGGTGGGAGATACTCAAGCCACTGTTCAAGCTGGTAGTCAAGTTTACATAAGGTTTCAGCGAGGATTGATGCGGTGGCAGAGTCGATATCAGGGTTAAGAATTACTACGGCGTTTCGTGCGCGGTTAAGGAGCCTGCGGAGAGAAATTTCGGCAAGGTAGTAGTAATATGATGGCGAGTCTTCGATGGATCGTTCATGTCCACTGCTCGCTGTTGATAATGAACTGTGTGGATTTGAAGAAGTCGAGAATGTTGGAAGAGAGAACGGAAAATCTGATTTGTGCAGCGTACATGATGGAAGATTGGTCAATTCGTAGCGCACTTCACATTCAGATTTGAGACATGTCCAATATAATCTCTGCTCAAGGCCTGTTTCATTTAGCATAGAACCGAGAAAAAGAAGGAAGGATAACATACTTTGTTCCTGTTTCGACCTCTCCATCGTCCCATCTCGGTGTTTCAAGTTATAAGCCTCCCACAACATCGACGCGGTGCGAAACATTTTCCAACCAGGGATCGGCTCGATATTATACTGATACCACATTCTATCAATGTCAGTGAAGACCTTGTGGCACCAAGGAGTCTATTTGCATACCCAAATAGACAAAAACACACTACTCCCAGTAACGAGTCATCCAATTGCGCCGTCGACATTCGCTCCCTTGCCATCGAGAAATAACCCAATGATTCTCTCATCCGATGTTCCGGAACCGAGTTCGTCACAAACTCCGTCTGTTTAAGGCCTTCATACGATACAATACAATCAACTTTCGTCCTCCGATCATTATGTGGATAATCACCCCAGATGGCAGCTAGTGACAGTACCAGTAACACCAAGCACGACGACGCACTCCAGTCGAACCCCTTTTCCAGGACCTTGGTAAGATGCTCATCTAATTCACATGCGTCGACAATAGGGTTTTTAATTTGAATCTTGCTCATGTAGATATCCCTCAATTCCAGTATACGTCGTCGTTGGGAGCCGTCGTAGCCAATCATGCTGGGAAGCATGGTTTGTTGACGATGGGGATCAATATTTTTCTCTTTCTCCGCGTATGCATATGCAGGGAATGTGTGAACTGGCTTGTTTCTCGGGAAAATTGGCCAGCTGAGAATCATATCCGATCCGGTGATGGGTGTTTTCGGAGTGTCGTTTCTAGAAATTATCTCCAAATCAACGTCGTCAAAAGAAGAATCCAAGTCTCGTGCCTCAGTAATGATTGGAGTCGGTCCCCTATCTGTGCTCTGAGCTACTAACTCATCGAGGGCCTTCTGCTGGCGCTCAACAGCGACAAGGATGCGTTCACCCAATGATTCAAATCTTTCTCTACTGTATTAGTACTTGAAACCACTGCTATTGGGGGAGTAGCATACATAGAAAAAGGATCCTTCTCCGGATAAACACACGGTACCCCCTTCTTCTGACATTTTGCACATACTGGCCTCACCGAATCACATCTCGTTTTGCTGATCCGGCATTCGTCGCAGGCAGCTAGGACACGAGTATGCTTACGGGTGGCTCCAAGGGAAGAAGACCCCGGTTGCCTGAGCTTGCGCTTTTTGCTAGTCGATTCGAGAATCGGATCAAGGGTGTCCATTTCTTTGACTTGTCTTATCTTTCTCAATGATAATAACTGACAATTAGTGAATAACCGCGGTAGTTGAAGGTCTCGGTCGTATGGTCGGTGAGGGGAAATCGAGGATAAATTAACTTCTTGGCTTGACCAGTTAGAAGGGCTTGTTTGCCTAGGTATATCGAACGTGGTATCCAATCGCAGCCGACACTACGCACGTTGCGTTCTTTACGTAAAATTCAACTTATATAACATAAATACCTATCAATTGATCGTTGAAATGAACTGCAATATTTCCACGTTGATCATCTCGCAGACGGCTCCAGGGCTGTAAGGACTAACTCATCGGACTGGACCTCGGGAGCAGGTAGTAATATATCCGGAACAAACTATTCGGATCGTACGCTTGAGTTATGGTTTAATCCATTTACTGGCAAGTACCTAGGTATCAAGCTCGGCAGTATATTCATTGCTCATCCTGCCGATGGGTGAGCCAGACGTCTAAGCGAATCTCTGTAGTAATCTATAACCCCAACCAATATCTAGTCTCAGGTACCCTTAGTACTGCCTTTCCAAGGATATCCACACTCGAGGTTCCCACGAGGACCTCATAATCTCCTTCTTCACTTTTCCACATACACTCAATTTCGTCCCAGAAACTGGTAGCGTATTTGTCAACGGTAATGCTTACCATCTTCTGTTGTCCCGGTTCAAGGAAGACCTTTTCAAATCCGTGTAGTTCTTTGATTGGCCGCGGTGTAGGCGAGTTGGGTGCCGATACGTAAAGTTGTAAGATTTGTGCGCCGGCTTGGTGGCCGGTATTCTTGAGGGAAAGCTCCACGATGCTCGGTTTTTGAAGGTCAAATGTTTCCGGTGTGATGGTAATAGTCGGCGATGTGAGTTCGAATGTGGTATAGGAGAGGCCGTGACTAGAAAAGCCCAGAATTAGTAAAGAATAGCCCGCTTGGGAGTACAAGAAGGATAAATGCTCACCCGAATGGAAACAACACCTCCCTCCCAGTCGCTTCATAAAACTTGTACCCAACATAAACATCTTCGCTGTACAGCACTCGACCTCCAACGCTTGCAAAACTCAGATAAGCCGGGTTATGCCTTACATGCACAGGCCACGTGAGCGGAAGTTTCGCGCAAGGGTTGACATCGCCAAACAAAACATCTGCAATCCCATGGCCAGTCTCATTTCCCCCATACCACGCCTGAACAATACACGAAGCTTCATTGGCCCATGGCATAGTAACCGGTGTACCGGATTGGTTAACAATGATGGCTCTACCTTGAGTCGCAACGAGTACCCTCTTGATCATCTCGCCGACTCCCGGTGGAAGATCCATATGTGGTCGATCGAAGCCTTCGGATTCCCATTCTCCGCTAAGCCCGGTGCAGACGATTGTATAGTCAGAAGTAGCAGCGGCTTGCACTGCGTCCTCAATCATTTGTTTCGCATCCATGCGTAGACAGGCACCAAGATGCGCGGCTCCACCGCCGAAATTCACCATACCAATTGTTTCCATGGTTGTGGTGTTGGCAGAGCCAAATTCAATGCGCAGCTTGTATTTTTGATCTTTGACAAGCTCTTTTGAGCCTGTCTCTTGTACTGTGCCCTTACCGAAGAACGACGTCCCGCGAGTTTGCTTGGATGTATTATCAATGACCAGTTCGTCGTCGATGTAAAGGTTCGCTGTCCCGAAGACACTTAGGCCAAAGTCCCAGGTACCAGAGACGTCTGGTGTGAAGTCTCCGACGAGCGATGCCCAGAATAAAGCGCGGTTGAGCTCTGGGATTTCGTTGTAATCCATAAGCTGAAAGGCTGTGCTGGTGACATGTTCTGTGCCCAGCAGTTTTCTGTCTGTTATAGTAGGAGGCTCGTTGTAGAAATGCATGGTGGCACCGCTTAGCATGCGGTCGATGACTGGCAACATGTTGTGTGCGTAAGCTCCGACTTCGTATGTAATCTCAGCATCTTTGGGAAGAACTTCTGTAACCGCATCATACAGGGAAACCGAGTAATACGGAAGAAGAGCTGCGCTTCCTCCACCACAGATTTGGGGGTGTTTCATGTGGGAGCCGATTAGGGCTATCTTTCTGATAGTCTTTGGCAAAGGAAGGATGTTCTCCTCATTCTTCAGTAGCACAATACTGTTAGAGCATAATGTTCGATTGAGCTTTCGGTCTTCTGGATAATCACGGCCTTTTTCAACAGGAGAGACTTTAGCCTGACTGGCTCTCTTCACAAAGTTTAGCACATTGCGAGACCGCGCATCGATTATCGACTGCTTAATGAGGCGCGCCTGGACTGCAGAGTCGATGTATTTTCCACGATATCTCGATACACCAGGCATCTCGAGATCAAGCCCTGCTACCATGGCGTCTATTGTCGTGTAGGTTCCGTACCAGTCGCTCATGATAAGCGGCTGCCACTGCCATTCTTTTCTCACTATACCTTCCAACAGTTCCCAGTTATCTGCTACATGCTTCCCATTAATTTTATTATAGGAAGTCATTAACGCTCCCGGTTTCGCATCCCTAGCAACAATCTGGAACGGACGCAAATACACTTCCCTCAACGCACGCGGAGTAATCAAACAATCTACTGCCCGCCTCTCATGCTCTTGATCGTTGCCCACGAAATGCTTGACGGTCGATATCACCCCCGATCCGTCTTGCTCACAACCAGCAATCATCGCCGCCGCCAACTTGCCGGATAAATGCGGATCTTCAGCAAAGGACTCGAATCCCCGACCACCGAGAGGAGAGCGTTGCATGTTGACGGTAGGTCCTAGCCAGCAATGGGCGCCCTTCGCGAGACATTCTTGGCCGATTAGGTTACCGGCTTGTCGAAGTAAGGAACTGTCCCATGTTGCGCCTAGGGCTGTACCACATGGCATGCATGCGGCTGGTACGCCTGCGAAGAATTTGGTGCCTCGGATGCCGTTGGGACCATCGGTCACTCGTATGGAGGGGATGTTGTGCTCGGGGATGGGATGGGTGTGCCAGAAGTCCGTTCCTGAGGGTTCCTTGTTAGTATATACAATGTGGAATTGTGGAAGGAGATGGAGCTGACCGGATAAGAGTGCAATCTTGTCATTTTGTTTCAATTTGGCCAAGACGGCATCGACATCAAAGGTCATGATTGTTGTTCTATACTCGATAAAGATGGTATTGAAGGTACTTCCGCGGTCTGCAGAGCTGAATCATGAAGCATACCAACGATTGGTCCTTATAAGTCAATATG
Source organism: Talaromyces pinophilus (assembly GCA_001571465.2). NCBI lineage: Eukaryota > Fungi > Ascomycota > Eurotiomycetes > Eurotiales > Trichocomaceae > Talaromyces > Talaromyces pinophilus. The sequence continues at coordinate 3,232,066 of CP017348.1, read as the reverse complement.
AATGCTGTAAGGGCTGTGTCTGATAATTGAATTAATAATTCGATAGTATTTCTGTCAGCGAAGAGTGAGTCGATGACTTTTTCTCTGCATCTCGCATCAAACTCTCAGTAGCATTTTTCATATCCTGTGTAAAAAGACAAGGTCTTAGCTTAGCTTACGAGAACAGAATCAATCGGGGAGTCTCCCCGGGCCTCCTCTTCTTTTGCCCAGCAGAATACGTGACTGATAAGGTTCAAATTTGAGAGCTCGGCGAACTAAGTTGGCCTATTGGCTTAATAGGCGGATTCCGGCTAAAATATGATATTTTCGAGCGTTTATCCAGCAGTACCAAATATTGCCCTTCTTTAATTAAGGTTTCTTCGTTGACCGAATGGCCCTCATATTTTCCTATATCGGGGAGTCTCCCCGAGCTTCCGTGCGGGGTGAGGCTTCTCCAAAAAGCCTCAAATCTTGGCTTCATTTTGCGCGCCATTCGGCATCTGCTTTGGCGTGGGGTTTCACTTGGCATGGGGCGAATCTGGAGAAAAGTTCCTTCTGCACTGAGACACGGTGAATGAATTAAACGTAGGGGCCACGGCAACTTCGACCTGGTTAATTAAGATGTCGCTTTCAAAGTCTGTGAACTGTCCGTTGACTGGATAAAATATCGTTTAGCAAGAGGCAAAATACCTTGGTGATTGGTCGTTTCTTCCCCGAACGAAGGATCATGAGCCTATATCACTTGGAAGCTGTGCTAGGAGCCCTATCCCTCTAGTGAATTGTCACTTCAAAGCATGGAAAAATAGAGAAGGTTTCTCAGCCACCCAAAGCTATATTATCGTGTTTATATATCTGAACATGATAGACCCCATCTTATAAGAACGATCTCCTGCCCCATGATCCAGTTCGACCTATCTGACATATCATCCATCTTCACTTCAGACAAACTGACCTTCAATGTAACAGAAGTGCAACATGGTGGCCATCGGTAAAAAGCGAGAAGAAGATGTCTCTGACCCTATGCTTGAGGGTCTCCTTGAGGAGGATCATATCCCCTGGTACCGCAAGAAGAATCTTCGCTCTCTATATTTGATTCTCTTCCCTGCTTCTATGGGAATCGAGATTACGTCTGGTTTTGATTCGCAGATTATCAATACGGTACAGATTGTACCCTCCTGGAATAAGTGTACGACTGCCTTTTCTTTCCATCAGACCGGGATGTTTAACTGACTGATGACTGCTAGACTTTGGCTCACCAACCGGCAATATCAAAAATGGAGTCCCCGAATATGCGATTGATCCGCAATTGAAAGGATTTCTAGGCGCTGCATATTCGCTCGGGGCAATCTGTGCTTTGCCGTTCATTCCCTGGGTAAATCAGCGATTCGGAAGGCGATGGACTATCTTTATCGGATCGATGATTAGCCTTGTCGGTGCTTTGATCCAAGGATTTTCCAATGGTGGTACGTTACGCAACTCCTCTTGACAGCCCTTTTCATGGCTAATCATGACTCTTTCGTTGGTATTACAGTGGGAATGTATATTGTCGCCCGTCTTCTCCTTGGTTTCGGTATCCCTTACTGCATTGTAGCAGGCTCCTCGTTGATTGGTGAATTGGGTTATCCCAAAGAACGACCCTTTCTAACTTCCCTTTTCAATTCATCCTATTTCATCGGCCAAATCATTGCAGCCTCAGTCGGACTAGCCACGGTGACTATTGCCGGTAACTGGGCGTGGAGAATTCCTTCATTATTGCAGATTGCACCAGCATGTGTTCAACTTGCAACGGTCTTGTGAGCTTACCCCCTTCTTTCTGATTGATGGAATGATCACTGACAAAGGTAATGCAAAGCTTCCTCCCTGAAAGCCCCCGATATCTCATCAGCAAAGATCGCTCCGATGAAGCTCAGGCAATCCTAATCAAATACCATGCTGAAGGCGACGCCAATTCTCTCTTCGTCAAAGCCGAAATGGCACAGATAGAGAAATCAATCAAACTCGAGAAGGAAGCATCCAAGCAGAGTTGGTTCGATGTGTTCAGGACACCTGGCATGAGAAGGCGTTTATTCATTACAGCTTTCTTGGGCCTGTTCACACAGTGGAGTGGAAATACTTTGATTACGTGAGTTAGCCACAACCGCACAGAACACGAAATGGGAGAGTATGGGCTGACTAGGCCATATTAAAATAGGTACTACTTGAGCGACATACTCAATCTCATCGGCGTCACAGACAGCGTAATCAAATCCAAAATCAACATCGGCATCGCCTGCTGGGGTCTAATCACCGCAACAACAGCTGCCCTATTGGCACCACGATTTAGACGCAGACCAATCTATCTCTTGACTGCTTGTAGTCTATTGACTGTCTATATTGCGTGGACAATTTCCATGGAGAGGTTCATGGATACAAAGAGTCATGCTGCTGCCATATCAACCATTTTCTTCATTTTTGCTTATTCACCGGCCTACAATACCGGATATAATGCTTTGACGTATAGTAAGTACCATTCCGTTGAAGGGGAGGTTCATGGCTAACCACTCTTTATAGCATACCTCGTCGAGATATTCCCCTACATGAGCCGTTCTCGCGGTATTGCTTGGTTTCAATTCTATGGTCGCGGTGCAGCATTCTTCGCGACATATGTGAACCCCATCGGACTGGCACGTATTACCTGGAGATGGCTGATAGTGTATTGCTGTTGGCTGGTGTTCGAAATTGTTTTCATTTTCTTCTTCTTCCCGGAAACGTCTGGAAGAACTTTGGAAGAGCTTTCGTTTTGTGAGTGTTTACCCTCTTCCCCTTTCTTTCTGAAATGAGACGATGTGCTAATTGAAGCAGTGTTCGAAGGAAAAGAAAAAGCGAATGAAGTCGCAAATGCGACTGCGACTAAGATACTGGAGGGTGCTGATGAGAAGAGAGCTGTGGACGCCGCGCATATTGAGGTTATGGATGTGAAACATGCTGTATAATTCCATGCTTGAGATGTCGGGTGAAATGAGTATCGTCTTTTTGTTTGCGTTCAATATGAATTGAATTAAGCTGGTTGAATTCCAAACATGCTAAATGACTCAAATTGTTCATTGAGAGCGTAAGTTGCAACTCAAGATTCCATGATATCTACCGGCGGAAAATAAAAAGTTCGACGATAAATTGCTCAATATTACGCCGGCTTAGGGCCACTCATGAATTGCTCACTGAGCAATAGCCACAAACTCCAAGAGTCAGTGATTGCCCAGTGAGTGTGCAGACTTCGAAATGCGGTCCTCGAGGCTGTCTAAATCACTTGGACATGCGTGGTAATCATGCCAGGGATATAATCCACACTCGTGTTTTCCATCAAAACATCACCACACGTAGTGTGCATTGAATTCCTATCCCTTCTAAAGTTGTTTTGAATTTACCTACAATGTCGACTGTTGACAAACGCCTGTTTAAATTTATCAAGAGTATACAGTTTACTTAAAATAGCAGCCAGGAACCCCAGGAGCGAATTACCGTCTGGCGATTGTTTTCAAGCTGGCAATAAAGAACAACCATCGCCCTCCACGACAATCAGTTGAACCGTGTAGGATTGACAAATCTGACAATAGGAACTATAAACGCCATATCTTCACCACCATAGACTCGATCAATGGGAAATAGCTAAACAGAAATACAAATATCATTGTATCAACCAATCGCCACGATACCGTTAACCTTATCGTAATCTTCATATGGTGTAATTACTATGAAGATATCGTATGTATCCGACAGTGAAGTTATCAAAATAGCGGAGTGATCATCGATTCGCTGACTTTCATGTCACTGCTTCCGGTGTCAGGCCGGGTTATAGCTGAGCCTGATATCTTCCCGGGGGTGGGATGATATCTTGTTAGCGCTAGTGTAATTTAAAATTACTATGTTGGGTAACCCTAACTAACCCTCAGCTATATGCCCGTGTCAGGCTGTCAGCGAGCAAGGTCAGTGACTGGCCCGATTGGAAATATGAACCATGATAGGCCGCTGTTCAGCTTCAGCCTTGCGAGTCACCAGGAATCCCTGCGTCTTCCTCCGTTTTCACCTTCTATTCGGCTCAGGCTTCCTACCACTTCCATCCTTAAACTTTACTTTATGAGTTTAATTAATCAGTTTTGTTTTGAGAATTTGGTATAGTGAGTATCAAAGTCATACCTGCAGAAGAATATGAAATAGAGTTTTGTTTGGCACCAAAATGTCTCGATACCGAAAAGTCAAGTCAAAGGGAAAATGTGAGGCTGACATTAGGCATCACTAGTTATAACTACGCATTTCTTACCACGATATCATGGAGTCCGGCCCACCCGATGAAAGCTATACAGTAGGTTGGATATGTGCTCTACAAACCGAGCTTGACGCAGCAATAAATATGCTAGACAAGGGTTACAAGAAGCGATTTGGAGATGGCAATGACAAAAACGTCTATGTCCCTGGTCGAATTGGTTCGCATTATGTTGTGATTACTGCTCTGCCGATGGGATGGATGGGTAACAATACAGCTGCTATGGTTGCAACACGAATGATGATAAAGTTTCAGAACATCCAAGTCGGCCTGCTTGTAGGAATTGGAGGTGGATTCCCCAATAAAGAGGCTGATATCAGACTGGGTGACGTGGTGGTGAGCAAACCGGATGGACGGTTTAATGGGGTTGTTCAATATGATCTGGGGAAGTACACTAAGGACGGATTTCAGCGTATGGGTGCGATGAATGCCCCGCCTGAGAGAATACTGGCAGTACTGCAATTCATGCCCCCTCATGGTACATTCCTCGGGAAGCAGCCTATGTCTCCATACCCTGGAGAAAGTTTTGATCAGCTGTACGACAGGGATGACGATGGGGGACAGGAGGAACTGGTGGTACGGGAGTGTGGCAATCGCCAAAACGGGCCATGTGTCTTCTATGGGACAATCGCTTCCGGAAACGGTGTCGTCAAGGATGCGCGCAAGAGAAAGACTCTTATACAAGAGCATAATGTGCTATGCTGTGAAATGGAGGCAGCCGGCTTGATGAACAGTCCTTTTCCGTGTCTCGTCATCAGAGGGATATCTGACTATGCGGATGGTCATAAGAGTGATCGTTGGCAAGACTATGCCGCCAGCGCAGCGGCACAGTACGCTCGGGACTTTCTACATGAGCTTCCAGAGGATAATGGTAGCCTTCGTCGACCGCTTCAAGGTACGAATCAAACAAACTTCTGGTCTGTTTTCTAAACTAGAGACCAGGTAGAGCTAATTAGGACTTTCAGATTCTTCGACCTGGTCTCTGGCCGCAGTGTCAGACACAAGCAACGGCCAAGAATACATAGCAGATGCAGCACCAGGGACATGTGGTTGGCTCCTGGAAGAGAAGGCATACAAGGAATGGAAACTCCAGGAGAATGGGTTGCTCTGGTTAACAGGCAAACCGGGCTCCGGAAAGTCAACATTACTCAAGTATGCGCTACTGAAAGAAATTGAGCAACACGATAATTTTACGATTTCATTTTTCTTCCACAAAAGCAATTCTAATGAACACACCATATCACTAAACTTGTATCGATGCCTTCTCGGCCAGTTGATAGGAGGGTGCCAGGAGCGAAGATGGTATCAATTAACCGATACTATAAAACAGCTCCTCGTGGACGGAAGTGAACGGGGAAGAGATCACAATGAGTGGATCTGGCATCCGAATGAGCTCAGCCGCTTACTTCGAGACTGCATTCGGAAAGTGCTCGAGAAATGCGCCGTTCAGGTCTTCGTGGACGCGTTAGACGAATGTGATATTACCGATCAACCGACCCTAGAGAACTTTTTCAAGACGCTCCAATCTGATTGCGCATCCGCACCGTCGCGACTGAGTGTGTTCATCGCCTGTCGACAAGGTTCCCTTGCCAAATGGCAAGCACATATGGATAATGAGATACGTGTGGGACTGAAGAACCAGTCAGATATAAAAACTTACCTGCTTCACAACTTGGAGAAGTTCGAGGATGAGAAGCAGCGCCAGGAGCTGGAAGATGATATGTTAGCCCAATCCTCCGGTGTTTTCTTGTGGATCACGTTGGTTTGTCCCAAGGTTGTAGCCGAACAGAGGAAAGGTAGGAACGTGGACGAAATTCGTCAGTCACTACGAACGGTATTGTCAGAGTTGAGTGACATCTTTAAAAACATTCTCGAAAAGCTGGCTGAAGAACAGGTCGCTGGCGATTCCACACGGAGTCTACGGCTGTTTCAGTGGTTATGCTTCTCGACCAGACCCCTCTCCCTTACGGAGTTGCGATGGGCGATGAACATGAGTATTAATAATCCGTTTTCATCTTTAGACCAGTGTCTGAAGGAGCCAAGTTCAATTAGAAATGATGCCCAGATGGCCAAACAACTGAGCAGCTTCTCAGGAGGACTGATAGAGGTACGGGACCACCAGGGGGTGGCCAGGGCGCAATTGATTCATCAGTCCGTCAAGGAGTTTCTTATCAATCAAGGATTTCGAATTCTGAGCCCCTCAGTCGGGTTATCAGCGACATTTATCGGTCATGCTAATGCCATGTTGTCCCGAGCTTGTATCCGATACCTATCAATGGAGGAAATTGTCGCCCAGCAAGACAACACGGACTTCCCTTTCCTCAGCTACGCAGCGATTTCATGGACCCGACATGCGGAACAATCCGAGAGAATGGGGATATCCCAAGGATATATCTTAACGTCTTTCCAATGGCCCTCTGAGAGGCTGATTGGTTTATGGGTGCGCATCGCCATGCAAAGCCACAGGGGATGGCCCGTTCGTCAAACGAATCTTCTGCATGCTACAGCGCGGCATGGCCTTACGAGTGCTGTAACAGCCCATCTGTGGGGGTCATCATTCCTCAGAGCGGTTGTACTTTTCTTACTGGTCTACAATAGTTTTATCCCATTTCCGGCCACTAGACAGCTGCTAAAGTTACTACATATATGTGCCTTTCCGGGCCAAGAAACTGACTGCAAAGATGGTCTCGGGCGGACTGCTTTGTCTTTGGCCGCGGCGCGAGGGCATGTAGCAGTTGTTCAGCTCCTTCTCTCTCGTGATGATGTCGATGTCAATTCTGTGGACCACTGGGGTCGGACACCATTGTCCTGGGCCTCAGCCGCGGGGCAAGATGCAGTCGTAGGGCTGCTGATATCCCACAAAAACATCAAAGTCAACCTTTCTGACGACCAAGGAAGAACGCCACTATTTTGGGCTGTGGTAAATGAGCATGAGGGCGTGATGCTAGAGCTTCTGAGGGAAAACGCCGATATTACAACCACAGATGGAAGCGGTGCTACTGCACTACATGTGGCGTCAAGAAGAGGGCATGAGGATCTTTCACGGCATCTTCTGGAGCACGGAGCAAGTATTGAGGCCAAGGATAAATACGGACGAACAGCATTACACGAAGCGGCCTTGTACGGGCGTGAACTGGTGGTTCAACTTCTTCTTTCGAAAGGAGCTAACGTGGCTGTGGTTGACAACGGTGGAGACACGGTGCTGCACCGTGCGGCAGGAAATAGAGACCCAACCATTGCGCGACGATTGCTCGATGATGATAGGGGGGTTTCAGCTATTGTGGAGCTAGTACTAGAGCATCGGAGTGACCTTATTTACGAGACTGACAATTTGGGTGGGACAGCACTTCACCGCGCAGCAAGCAGTGGGCGTGTAGCAGTGACCAAGTTGCTGCTCGCAAAAGGTGTTAGGATTAACGGAACGGATTATCAGGGCCGTACAGCCTTAGATCTGGCTGAGGAAGAGAATGAAACGGAGATAGTGCGTCTTCTAGAGGAGAGCGGCGCTGATAAAAGGATCATCCAACGGCAATCAGTCACCAGAGGCATAAGGGATGCTCCGGTCCAACTACATGACAATCCGACCGACACCCACAACGAGCAGAAACCTCTCGAATTAGCATCCAGGAACGGAGATGTGAGGACCGTAAGGCGACTACTAGATGCAGGGGAGCCTGTGACTTATAGCGCGTTAGCCGCGGCTTCTGAAGAGGGCTTTGATGCAGTTGTGCAACTAATTCTGACTAAAGATCCAGGTATTTTAAGGGACGATACAAATGAGCGGAGTACAGCATTGCATTTAGCGGCCGGGAACGGTCATGAGGCTGTAGTCCGAATGCTAATACAAAACGGAGCAGATGTCAATAAGAATTCGAGGTTGGGAACACCCCTCCACTGGGCAGCGGGGGGCGGTGTTCGCAAGATTGGGAAAGGGTGGCTCAACCCAAGGAGATGGGAATTCGATGGGCCTGGCTTGCACGGAAGAGGGGCCACACAGGACGCAATCGTGGAGTTGTTATTGCGGAGTGGTGCGAGTGTTTCCACACAGTCTTGCTATACCACGGCCCTAGACCTTGCCGCCGGACACGGTGACGAGGCTGTTGTGCGTTTAATTCTTGAAAGTGGCGCCACCGTCACACTAAGGACATTGCTGAGTGCGGCGGCTAGAGAAGGTAATGAAACGGCATTTCAGCTTTTGCTTGAAAATGGGACCACGACTCCATGTCAAGCGTTAGCGATAGCGGCTGCTCTGGGAAATGAAGCCATATGCCGGATGCTGCTCAAAAACGGCGTTGACGCCACGCAATCTACTATAGGACACTACGTTTATAAAGTAACAGCATTACAACTGGCTGCAAAACACGGACATGACGCCATAGTACGTCTACTACTCGAACAGAATGTGGATGTGAATGGGTCGAGCCATTACATAGGAACACCGTTGCACGAAGCGGCCAGAAACGGACATGAGACGATAGTCGGGTTATTACTGGACAAGAGAGCTGACGTCAACAGGGAGCACCACTATCATGGTTCCCCGCTGAGCGTAGCAATCGAGAACAAACACGATGGTGTGGTGCGACTGTTGCTTGAAAATGGCGCTTTCGTTGACGGCGGAGGCTACTCACATTCACCTCTACGTTTGGCAGCCCGGATGGGGATTCAGGCAATTGTGCAGCAGCTGCTCGAGCATGGAGCAGATGGAACACTGAGTAAGCAGACGTTGGATATGGCGCTACAAGCTGCGCTTGAAGCAAACAAAAGTGAGGTGGCACGGTTGTTGGAGGAATATATACAGGAGGGGGCCGGGAACAATTCCCAGTGGTGAGCCCTAACCGAGGATAACGTTTTATTCTACTTCATTTTTGACCTTAGATAATGCCTGGGAGCGACGGAGAAACAATGACGAGAATAATAAAATCCCTCCCCTTGCATTCACCTACTGAGTTGTGGTAGAACGCTACTTGCTGAATGGCGAAAAATAGTAAGATGAGCTCTTCAAAGCCTGTCAAAGAAACAGAATAGAGCTGTCTTCGATAGGCTTGAGGTGAACTTCAAGTTCTCCTCCCTTTAATGTTTGAGAATACCTAAGATTCCTTTCTAGAAATAGTTTCCAGTATAACCCTGCTATCTCATTCTTTAGCTCATCAAGATGTGACATGCTATAGAAGGATAATCGTAACCATTTACTTGAGGTAATGCAGAATAAGACTCAACGTTCAACAAACAAGATTGACGGGATGGACGTTAAACTAGTCAATAAGTTGCTATATCAAAAATATGACAGATACAACTCACTTCTCAATAATTAGCCGGCCGGTACTAGGTACCTAATGTCTAGCGCTTAATCACTAGGGTTACCACTAGAGCGAGAGATTGTAAATTGACACGTGGTCAGAACATTTGAAGTTTGTATTGGTGTAAAATGAATGAAGTAGCCCGTTTCTCCGTTTAACGTTGCTGGCGCTCCAATTGTGCCTATAAAACTTCCTTCTGTCGCCAGGAAAATAAGAATTCTAGTTGATGCTGTTGGATGGCTTATAGGGTTACCCTATACCTGACGTCTTTTTGGTACAGTGGCGTATCCGACAGATGGTGATTGCCGTCGGCCAATTTTCAATTTTTCAAATTGCAAGCAACCTTCAAAGACTATCAGGTTTTTTTTAGAAGTTCTGAAACCTCCAACACTTTGTGCAGAGACTGCTAAGCGCCATTCCTTTCTTTGTGAGCGAATCTAAACAATCCGATAAAGTAAGCAAGATGTTGGCGCAATGTAACATAACAGTATGCTTATCTATACTCGAGTCATTATCATTTGTTATCTTTCTTTACGGAGCTGAAGAACAGCTAATCTTTCCTTTGTGAGAGAAATGTCTAGATCCACTTAAGCTGCAGCATGATCAATTTAGACAGCTCGCTAGACCGTACAACTGACAGGTCACATGGCTAGGGCTTAAAGACTCCAAATATAGTCACTAACCCACGAGTATCTCAAGGTAACCTCATCGCTAAAAATTGAAACTAGTAGTCTTGGCTCTCGTCTGGCCCCAAAGCTAAGCCCATCCACGGTCCTTAATGCACGCTTAATGGTCAGAGCTGAGCGGTCGCTAATCATGCTTTGGTATACGTAGTACTTGTAGTAGGTAAACTTCCCCAGGCTTTTTGTTGGCGCCATCGCCATTGCAAGGGTGGTGTTGTTGGCATGGGACACTAGCTGCCACTGAAATACGACGTTGATGGAACGGTCCTACGCATTATGGTTAAAAGTTGTCGGGAAATGTTTTGAAACAAAGGTAAAGTTCTTCGAGTATAAGATTGGACATATGTCTTCGCAAATGAAGATTTTTCGGTACGTAGTCATCGTCAAAGGCTAGCGTGTCATCCAGTGCAATATGCGTTTCCAACCACTTAGCGTTCTGGCCATCCCTGTTGTAGCTGCTGCTGCTTCAGCAAGCAACAATAATCTACCCTCTCTCAAAGTACCAGAATGCCCTCGCTACGGCGTGGCCACTATCAACCAGTCTGATCCGGACCGTACACCTTTCCCGCTCACCACTGCATCACTATGCTACAATGCGACATCACTTCAAATCAAATTTGAAGCCTACAACGAGACAAACTACTACTTCAACGCCAGTCAGACAACAAACGGCGATATCTGGGAGTACGAAGTAATGGAAGCCTTCATCTACCACGGCACGAACGACCCCGCGACCTATCTTGAATTTGAGGTTAACCCTAACAACGTCACTTATCAAGCCGTTGTCTTCAACCCGTCCAAAGTCCGCGCCACAGGTGCACCATTTGATCATTTCTTCGTTACTGACCCTGCTACTGACGGGTTCTCGGCGTCGACTACTTTGGACAAGGAGGCGCAGACTTGGACTTCGACGGTGCAGATCCCCTTGGCTCTGTTCAATGTTGATGTGCTCAAGGGCTCGTTGTGGCGTATGAACTTTTTCCGTACGATCACTTCGCCGGATACATATCCCAATCAGGCATTGGGTGCTTGGAGCCCGACTAGCCAGGCTAGTTTTCATATGACCCCATTCTTCGGTCATGTGGTTTTTGTCTAGATGGTACTTTCAAATGTTGTGGTTATAGTCACGATATATGATTTATTACTCTACGGCCTTGGAGACGTTTGAATACTGATTTTTACGAACGGTTTTTTGTACATAGGAATGATTCTTTCAAGTTCACTTCAATAGATCACGAAATATATAGTATCCAGCCCCCAAACCTTAGGTAGCTTGCCCAAAGCCCAACTAACCGTTCGGCATTTGTTTATACTACACCTTTAGCTAAAGAAGACCGACCTCCAGGAGCTCCGGTAGTAGCTGTTAATAACTACGTGGTCGTGGGACTGACGGTACTCAAAGCCGTCGCTATAACCGTAGTGCTGGCCGCCGCACTTCCTGTGGAGAAATCAATAGCAGGTGTCAATGATGGACTTGGTGTTGCATTGTCACCACATGCACTGGCGGCAGCGACAACGTAGTCGCCATACTCTTTCCATATGCCATAGATCTGGGCGCAGCCAAGGCAGCCATTGAGCTCAGATGTGAATATCGAATCGTGACAGTGAAATTGTGCCGGCCATTTGGATGCTTGAGCTGCGTAATCTATCGTTTTTTAGTTTAACGCGGCATGTAATGGGGGACGAAGGTATTAATGCCATACGACAACCATAGTCACAGGCGTAGTAGTCAAGTGTTCTACGTTCCACGTCCTGGCGTCTCCCAAGTGCCAGGAGACTTGGCATTTCAAGAGCCCAGATAGATGATAGAAGTGTAGAAAGAGCTAACACTTGGGAAAAAACCATCGTCACCAACTTTATCGATTTTCTCGGTAATATCAGGAGCCTAGTTTCCTTAGTGAAAGAAAAGAGTACAAGAACGTAATTGTAAATGACTTTTCTACTCTCTGGAACATAGAAAGGTTTCTTCCACGTACACACATATTCCAGACCATGATGAGTCAAGATTTTGACTATGGCTCACGAAAAAGGTGACCAACCTGAACTTCAGAGCTGTGGAAGCTTCAACACATGCGACTGTGAGACGAAGTAAAATCCTACGGATGAAGACATCCCGGCATTACTCGACACCGAAATGATCCAGGTGAGTCGAGTAGAGAATGATTGAGTCTTACCTATGAAAGAAAAAGCATCACACCTCGGTTGTTCATGCGTTATTTGATCCAACTATTCTCCGCCTTCCTATCATACGACGAATAAATGCGTCGGGAGGGATCTCATCTAATCTGATCTTATCGATCTATTCTCTCTCCAAATGGGGTCTCAATCCGGGCAGTTGGCTTGAATAAAGTCACTCGTGCTGTATTTTGAGTTTCTTTGCTGTTGAGAACTTTCTCTTGATGTACTCAACTTGGTTCTCGTCAATGGCTTACATGATGTAGCATTTGCTATGCTTATGGCTGGCATTGCTTACATTTCAGTCCTCGAATCGCACTAAATGCGGAATTTTGATGAAGAATTCCGAACTGCGCTCTGCAGAGATGAATTAAGAGGAGTCAGTCACCTAGCTGCAGTTGAATTGCAGTATAAGTTGCAACATTGTTTTCCTCCTGCCCCTTGACCACATATCACATTGTCTCAGTTTTTGACAACCATCTATTCTTATTGCATTTAGATTCACTCGCTTCACAATAATTTGAGGGCCATAACATACATATTAAGCCTCACTGGCCTGTTCTCGGGCGTGGCCCTTGCTCGACTGAATGGTGATATGGGCTCCGCTGCGTTCTTATAGCCTACCAACCAGGCCTATTCGGCTGCAAACGATATCACAGCGCCGCTGGAGTCACAAATTGCACAGATTTCCCTATGAGTATATTCTCTTTTGAGAAGACAGATTTCGATTCTTACTGACCACAATCGGCAAACACCGCTGTGTCTATTGTCCTCCAGGTTCAACCTTGCAATCTCGTATAGCGATAGTAAAGTCCGGATATTCAATGATTCACGATTTATACCAGCTCTCACCAGATCCTACCACCAATGGTGACTTCAAAATCGTAGTATCTTCATCCAACTTCCCTAATCTGGACGCAGGTCATGAATGTTGCGTCGTCCCTAACGCTCCGTCAAGCGTATCTTCCGGATTCAATGCGACATTACAACCGGGTTACATCTCTCAATTTGAGACTGACAACAATAAGACTTTCTACCTCTGTGCGGACATTACATGTGTTCTCTTGACTCAATTTATCACCGCTATCCCCTGTTTCAATGTGGCTATTGACGATCCAGCGGCCGGGACATTTTCGGCAATTGCTGGTGCCCCTACAACTTCCACCAATGCTGCGACAATATCTGGATCCTCTGCAGCGCATACATCGAATCCAGGTGGTAGTAGTCTCTCCGGAGGTGCAATTGCAGGGATTGTGGCTGGGCCAGTTGTTGGGGCGGAACTTATCTCAGAGGTCTTATTCCTATCATGGAGACATTACCAGCAAAAGGCACTTTGTGAGAATGTCATTTCTGTCAAGGTGAATGAGCTTACGAATCCAGCGCCCGGGGATGGTAATTGGTGTCTTTTACCAGGCTTTCGGTACACAACGGCATGTATAAGTGGTATCTTGGATGTAGCTTACTTACCCTAAGCCGGCCTCGTGACTCGCAATTATGCTTGATTAGAATGGCGTATTCGATCCATGAACTTAAGCCAACCTCTCAAGATGTGAGATATCAACTTATTGGTACGGCCTACAAAAGGTTATGATATCAGTCTCATATGAACAGTAATATATTATGCAAATTACAGCCATTACTTTTCAAATATCATTCATTTTTGAATTCAGCGGCAATGTCCGATAGTCTTTGTAACGCGGCTTCGAATTTATTCATTGAAAAGATCAGTATTGCCCCACCGCTATTGTCAGACTTGACCCCTGTCATCGGTTCCGTGTCCGGTTCAAGCAAAGGTTTTGCATCTGGGACAGTTAACGATATGGAGCTTCCACAAACACCGACCAACTCCAGCGCCAGCCCAACCGGTTTACTAGTCGAGACGGAGCGATTGATTGAAGGAGCCCGCTCTATCTACGCTCAGCTAGTGAACAGTGTCAGTCCTGAGAAAGCCGCCTTACAAACACTATTGTGCTAATCGCTCAGATTGAGAACAAACTAATCGCGGCCAAGAAGCTCTTTGGATTCTACAACTCCATCTCAACCTCTAGTGAGTTGCATGAGGCAGGCCGAAAAACATCTGTTTTATTTGGCAAGTTTGAGTCGGAAACACTGACGCGAGATGACCTAATCCGACTGGTCGACAATGTGATACGCAACCAGGAGCAAGGGAATCTATCCTCCGAAGATGCGTTTACTCGCAAAACAAACACCAGTCCTTTCTGAAAAACGGATTGGGCATTCGAAATGTAGAGCAAAGAGCTCGATACACCCAAGTGCAAGCTCTTCTTCGTGAAAAAATGTCTGATGACTACCTAAAATTCTGGACGGTCGACCAGAACGATCCGAACGCTGGGCGGCCAGGCAAAACTGTAGATGATGTGGTGGTTCGAAGCCTCGTTCAGACCCGTCACACAGACGGGTTGATAGGCGTACTGAAGCAATGTCATGTTGCAGAGTTCGACATAGCAATACACCCACAGAAAACTCACGAAGAGGTCGAAGCTCTGAATCTGTCAGTTATTTGAAATCGGTTTCAAAACGATATTACACTTTTGAGCGGGCCGGAAGCCGATGGCGAGGGGGCCATGTTAGTGCTAGTTTTGGTCTGCTAGTCAGAGGCTACGAGGTTGAATACTATTCTTATCCACTGTGAGTAGTTTATCAGAGTTTAAAGAACGCATCGTCTTAGGCTGACTTCTTTTGATTGGTCTACAGAGACAAGGCCCACGCGCAAGACTTGTTCAAAACGAGATTTGGAAATCACCCTATAAGCAGGGACACCGCACTTGAGTTTCGCGGAGTAGTTTTGGAGCCCGGGGTTAGTAGAAATGACGCCGAGTTGCTGAGGGAATTTCTTCGAAGGGATGTCACTGATGCAGTGCGTTTCCAGGAATTGGGTGTTAACGACAGGTTTTCGAGCGCTCTACATCCCTCGGCACTGTCATAGAGCTGGATCATTAGTCCGTTTTAATCTTAGGAATAGCCCCTGGGACCATGAAATATCCTCCTTTCCTCATATCTGCCTTTTTCACAGCTGGAAACTTGAGATGTACTATCTAGAATGTGGTTAAATTGGCCTATGATGCTTTCCTCGTGATCTAGCTGTATACCTAGGTATAAATTTGGTATAGATACAGGTTCCATTGGCGGCCTATGTCCCTGCAGTGGGAAGAGTGTAATTGACTAACCGCGACCCTTGAACAGAAACACGCTAGCATATTCTAGAGACTTCCCGAAAACTCTTCGAGCAGCTTGACCAACTCATCCCGTTTCTCGTGTTGAATCCAATGGCCGCATTGAAACTGTTCAATACGGTAGTTACGCAGAAATTTCTCAGCGATAGGCTTCTGCAATTCCAGACGACAGACATAGTCATGCTCTCCAGGGACTAGCACCGTAGGTATATCAAGGGACTTTTGGTCATCAGTCGCAAGGGAAGATGTTATCCACGGGATATCAATACCACGCATTGCAGATTTATACCTGTAATACATAATCAATGGTTCTATCTCCCGTAGATCCATGTTTGGATGTCGAAAACACACATACCAGTTTAGTGGACCAGTATATCCTCCTTTCTCAAAGATCATGTTTCTGGTTCTGGCTTCACCCTCGCTTAACCACACGGGAAGAGGCGTCACTCTACCACTATTAACGAACGACTTTGCGGCGCCATACGGCCCCATGGTAGCCTTCCAGTCTTCAGGAACAGTAGGGTATAATAGTGAAGTAATTGAAGCCGGGTTTGCGTCAAGAACATCTGCTGCGCTATCTTCATTGAAGAATTTCCAATATCCGAATGTGGGATAACCGAATATTTGTTCAGTAAACGAGTTCATGGCATCTATGTCAATAATTCCTGGCACAACGTATCCACCTCCCATAAAGACAAGGCCTGAGAATATATGAGGATGAAATAGAGCAACGGCGGACAGCAGTCCAGCTCCCCTAGGTCATAAGTGAGCTTGTCAGCCTTGGAGTGTCAAAATTTAACTTGTCACTATAGGTGATCATTGGGCTTACCAATCGTGCCCGACGCCAATAACCTTGTCGAGGTTCTCAATATGAATGAGTTCGGCCACATCGTTACCCATCCGCTTGAATGAATATTCTGCTACTTCAACAGGTTTGTCCGTGTCACCATAGCCCAGAAGATCAGGAGCAATGACGCCGTAACCGCGTTCTCTTAGTTCAAGAACGATATGTCTCCAGTCATAGCTTGAGCTGGGGAATCCGTGTAGTAGCAGGAAGGTCGGTTTGGTAGAATCAACGGCTGGAATTCGAATGTAGGCATAGTTTGTCCCATCAGACAAGCTGACTTTCTTGCTGATGTCTGGAAAGACCTGTAGAGCCATTCTCAATTCAATATTGACCTTCAGGTGTGATATTGGAACATGAAAGAGGTTCCGGAATTCCAGAGTCGTGTAAGAAGAAGGTATTTGTGTGCATCTGAATTCCAAAGACATTTGTAACGCGCGGGGTAGGGTATAGGTACTTCTTGCCAGGTAACACAGGCTAATAAATGATTGGTTTCCCGGTTTGCGGCTTCTATTCGAACAAAGAATCCCTTCCTATCCTGCAGCTGGCGGTCATCATCTAATGCTAAAATTTGCATTATTATCCAGTTTCCCACCAAGTTCTTTGACTCGTGAAACGCAGAACTCACTGACAGTCACCTTAGGGTATTGTTGCAGGAACAAACCTCTTATTATCGCCAGGTATAATGTTGCTTTTGTCCAACGTCTCCATGTTATCGCCAGACTCCAGAAGCTATAGCTTCGATGACCGCGCCAACGGCTATGGACGTGGCGAAGGCACTGGGGTCCTGATTATCAAACGCCTTAGCGACGCCATTAGTGACGGGGATACGATCCGAGCCGTCATTCGATCAACGGGCTGTAATCAGGACGGTCGGACTTCAATGGGAATTATGCAGCCTAATGCAGAGTCTCAAAGGCAGCTTATTCAAGACACTTATGCCAAGGCTGGTTTGAGTATGAGTCCGACTCGTTACGTGGAGGCACACGGGACAGGTACTGCTATTGGTGATCCTATTGAGGCCTCAGCCTTGGGGGATTCGTTTAGACATGTGCGGTCGAATGCAGATCCACTTATAATGTAGGAATGGCTTGCCCTTTCTTAGCTCGAGGAAAATAACGATTTGCTGACAATATGAAAGTGGCGCGGTGAAGCCAAATATAGGTCACCTTGAAGGTGCTAGTGGTATTGCAGGGCTGATCAAGACGATTTTGATCCTGGAAACTGGTGTAATTCCACCAAATACAAATTTTGAAAAGCCCAATCCAAGGATTGATCCCAGCTATCTACACGTGACGGTGAGATTCCCTAATGTATGCTGTCAGCATATTAAGCAACTAAGTGAATCTGATTGAAAAAGTTCCCGCAATTGCCAATGGCCTGGCCAGGGAATGGCGTTCGAAGAGCATCGGTAAACTCATTTGGTTTCGGCGGTACTAATGCCCATATCGTTCTTAATGATGCTCTTCACTTCTTGGAGGAGCATTGTCTCACAGCAAACCACATAACAGTTCGCAATCCTTCTATCGTTTATGAGGCCACCGCGATAAAACACATTGAGCAATTGTCAGATGCCGCAATAACAGTCCCAAAGATTTTAATCTTATCCAGTTTCGATAAAGCAGGAATCAAACGTATATCAGAAGCGTATAAGACATATTTCGACAACATGGCGTGGTCTGCCAAATCATTTCCCGAGTACATTGATAGTATGGCATACACCTTGAGAGGTCGAAGAAGCAGGCTTCGGTTCAGAAGTTTTTGGCTAGCTGCTTCCCCTACAGACCTAAAGGATGTGAATATTAGGCCCTTGCCGGTACACAAAGTACTTCAGAGGCCAATTTTGGCTTTTATCTTCACGGGGCAAGGATCACAGTGGGTAGAGATGGGGAAAGAATTGTTGCAATTACCCGTTTTCAGATCAAGTCTTCAACGAAGCGAGGATTATTTGAAGACTCTAGGGAGCACCTGGGCTCTGCAAGGTATGTCAGGATCAAAAGGAGAGATTGAATTATGTTAATGAGTGAATCTTCTGTTTTGTAGACGAGATCTTGAAACCTGCCAGTACAACAAAGATTGATTCGGCGGAAGTATCTCAGCCAGCTAGTACAGCCCTGCAAATTGCCTTAGTTGATCTTCTTGAGTTAGTTGGGGTAAAACCCGCAGTCTTGATTGGACATTCATCCGGTGAAATAGCAGCAGCATATGCCCACGGCGCTTTGACTGCAAGGGAAGCCATCTCAATCGCTTATTTTAGAGGTAGATGCGCCGAGGAATTAGCAAAATCACAAAAGGAACCAGGGACTATGCTTGCATGCGGTCTTTCCAAAGATGATATCATGATATACATCGACAAAGTGACCAAGATTGACGGTTATTGCGGGCTTACTGTGGCATGCATCAACAGTCCAACGAATGTGACTGTGTCCGGAGACAATTCCCAAATTGACAAATTATCGGAGCTCTTTTCACAATCCTCGAATAGAAGAATTTTTGCTCGCAAGCTCAGAGTTCCTGTAGCTTACCAATCTTTTCACATGAATCAGATTGCAAACAAATACCAAAATCTGTTGCAGTCAGTTATAGGTGAACAAGAGGACAGCCATCTTGCGATTCCCAAGGGTCACATGGTATCATCCGTGACCGGAAAGGAAATAAAGGTGGAAGAATTGCGTTCTACGGCGTACTGGGTCCAGAACCTGGTAGCCCCAGTACAATTCCTGGAAGCACTCCAACCTCAGATAGGTGCGAAGAAAACATTGGAGCTTAACTGCAACCATCATCACCGCTTAGGTGTCAATATCTTGCTAGAGATAGGACCACACAGTGCACTTCAGGACCCTATAAGGGATATAGTTGAAACTTGCCAACTTTCCGTCGGCTCTGATGTCCACTATCATCCTTTGATGGAGAGGAATCAGAGCGCCATCCGGACTTTTCTTGAAAGCATAGGCCATCTGAGTTGTCTTGGCTATCCTGTAAACCTATTCAGTGCAAACAGGGTTGCTGAAATTGAAACCGCCAAATATGCAAATCTTCAACCACAGGTTCTGGTTGATTTACCATCCTATCCTTTCGACCACTCCACCTCATATTGGAGAGACAGCCGCATAAGCAAGCAATTTCGATCCAACGAAGTTGGAAGATTGGATCTTCTGGGGAAACCATCCTATGATTGGAATCGGATGCATGCAATGTGGAGACATTTTATTTCCGTGTCAGAACTTCCTTGGATTGAGCATCACATTATTAATGGTGCCATGATTTATCCAGCTGCAGGAATGTTGGTGATGGCAATTGAGGCGTGTCATCAGATTGCAGAGCACAAATCAACAGTACGTGGTTTTGATTTGAGGGATGTCAATTTTGCCAAGGCTCTTACTCTCTCTAGAGATGCATCGGTGGAGGTTTCCTTGCACCTACGACAAGTAGATGGGGGAAAGAATGTTTCAGCAGCTGAGTGGTCCCAGTTCACAATCCACTCATTCGATCCAAACGAGAGTACCTGGCAGCAGAATTGCTCTGGCATCATCAGAGCCGACTATTATCAGAACATTCAGGATAATATGGACAAAGCTGCGGGAAACCGCGTTTTTGAATCTTGTCTACACCGCGCAGAGACGATTTCCCAATCATGTCATGAAAAATTTAGTCGAAACACCCTATACAGTTCCTTAAAAAGTTCAGGCTTGAACTTTGGTCCCTCATTTCAGACACTAGATGATGGATATTGCAACACATCCTTGCAAGCTACCTCGGCAGTTAGGGTTTTCTCATGGCCAGCATCACAGCATCCACAGCCGCATATTGTTCATCCCACAACATTGGATGGTATCCTGCATTTGACAGAGACAGCTTGCTCTGAAGGAGGACAAAGACCTATCTCAACCTCCATCCCAAGGAGCATTCACAAACTATGGGTGGCTAAGGATGGCCTCAGTACATCTGGGTCAAAGCGTCTCTGGGCAACCACGGAAGCCATCAAGACCGGGATCCGTGGTCATGAGTTCGATATTCTTACTTTTGACGAAGAGAAATTGAGGCTTCTCGCGCTTACTGAAGGTATCCAATTAATAACTGTTGCAGACAATACCCGGTCTCCGGAAAGCAACCCCGTACGCCATAACTGCTACAACTTGGAATTCCATCCTGATTTAGATCTCTTGACAAGGGACGAAATATTGAGTTTTTGCTCAAAGTCTCGGAAGCAGGAGAAGAATCATCTGGAAACTTATGTGCAAGACCTGAATGTTGTCCTTTTCCAATTCCTTCTCCAAACCATTCGGCAGCTTGAAAGCAGTCCTTCCCAAAGGAAGGCGAAACCACATATTCAAAAATATATCGCGTGGGCTCGACATTACATCGAGCAATCCCGAGCAGGAGGCCATTCCCATACCCTTTCACGCCGGTTCGAGCAACTTAATGACGCCGAGCACTTTGGAACAGTATGCAATGAACTCGCACAGATCAATGAAGAGTGTTTCGCCTATGTTCATACTGGTCGAAACCTGCTACCAATGTTACGTGGGGAGCTCGACCCATTACAATTTCTTTTCAAGGATGATATGATGCCACAATTCTACCGGGGTATCAACGAGAACAGATTATGTGTCAACGACTGGGATCTTTATCTCAAAGCACATGCACACAAAAACCCATCTATGCGGATTCTGGAACTCGGAGCGGGTACAGGAGGGACAACAGATAGGTAAGGTTTTGCAGACGTTATCCACCGGATCCGCCGGTAATGACAGCAGTGAATTCTTGTATCTGTCGTATGACTATACAGACATCTCCTCGGTATTTTTTGTGCAGGCACAAGAAAAGTACAAACGTTTCCCGCGAATTCATTTCCGTCCCCTGAACATCGAAAACGATCCTTGCTCTCAAGGGTTTCCCGCTGAATCATGCGATCTCATCATTGCGGCCAATGTGCTTCATGCTACATGCAACATTCATATGGCTATGAGACACGTTCGTCGGTTGCTCAAGAGTGGAGGCAAATTGATGTTGTACGAACCTGTCGTACGCGATGGTATTCGTGCAGGCTTCATTGGTGGCCTCATGGAAGGATGGTGGGCAGGGGGGAGCGATTCTCGCGAATGGAGCCCAGCTCTGCAAATTTCCCAGTGGCATTCCGTGCTCCAAAGCACAGGCTTTTCTGGTGTGGATATCGACTTTCCAGAAACTGCCCTCCCTGAGTATAATGAAGCCGCCATCCTCTTGAGTACAGCAGTTGTCGCTCCCACTGTAGCACAACACGACAAGTCTAATAGCACCATATATTGCATCCTCGACAATCAATCTGACCAGCAACTAGAACTGTTCAAGATGGTTAAGGAGCATTTATCGTCCCTTCGACCACATTGGACTTTCGAGTGGTACAGCCTCGAACAGTGTGCTTGTCTTTCTCCGGACCTTAAAAAAACAAACTTTCTGTTCATCAACGAACTTGAGGAACCATTGCTAAGTGGAATGAACGAATCCACCTACAAAAATATTCAGACCATAATAAGTTCATGCCTGAGTGCTATCTGGGTCACTCGTGGGGGAGGTAGCAATCCTTAGATCCCCGACTTTTCGATTGTCGGATGGGTGGATGCGAGCTTTGCGGAGAGAGAAGTTGAATCGACGTCTCATAACGCTTGCGCTTGAATTCCAAAATCGAACCTACAATCGCCAAGCTCGTCATATCGTCAATGTCGTAATAAAAGCACTATTGAATTTTGACCACGAATCATATGAAACTGAATTTGTCGAGAAGGATGGCGTACTTAACATTCCCCGTATGCAGAAAGATGGCGAGTTAGGAGAGGCCTTATGGGCTACGTCTCTCACGGAGAGATCAAGCGTCATGCCAATAGGTGATGCGGGGTCTGTCAGGCTGACTATCAAAGCGCCCGGACTACTTGATACTCTTTGCTGGGTAGAGGATCTTGAATCAAGCAGGACTTTACAACCACACGAGGTTGAAATCGAAGTGAAGGCAGTGGGGGTAAGTTTCGCAGACTTTCTCGGTGCTTGTGGCAAAAGCGATAGCGATGCACTTGGAAGAGAATGTGCGGGAGTCATTATACGCGCTGGCGCGCGCTCACAATTCAAAGCTGGTGACCGCGTGGTTGGGATCGGATCGGAAAAGGAACAATAAGGACTTGCTGGATCAGCAAGGACTACAATGTTAGTCTTATTCCGGATAGATTATCCTTTACGGAAGCTGCAGCTATCCCAGTGCAGGTCGCAACGGCTTGGCAAGCTCTCGTAGAAATCGCCCATATGAAGAAAGGCGAGAGCGTCCTCATTCATGCCGGAGCTGGTGGTACAGGCCAGGCTGCTATTCAGATTGCCAGATACATTGGCGCTGAAGTATTTTCAACAGTTGGTTCTTTGGATAAGAAGCAATTGTTGATAGATACCTACCACATTCCGGCAGATCACATCTTTTATAGTCGGAATACTTCATTTATCGAAGAGGTGAAAGAGGCCACTCAAGGCCGTGGAGTGGATATCGCGATTGGTGGGTTAACAGGGGAGAGCAAGCTTGCATCGTGGGAGTGCGTAGCATCTTATGGAAGATTTGTCGACATCAGCAGGTCCGACTTCATGCTCGCGAGCACAAAACTTCCCACGGCAAAGATCAATAAAAACGTGTCTTTTACCAATTTTGACTATGCCGAATGGATTGAAGAAAAGCCCGATAGTGCAGTTCGAGTGATACGAGTGATTTTGCAACTATTTACAGAAGGGCACCTTTATGTTCAGAAACCTTTGCAAGTGTTTCCTGTTTCTCGAGCGGAACAAGTATTGCAATCTTTTCACATTGGAAGGAACATGGGTAAATGGGTGCTAGAAATCACACCCGATACGTCCGTGAAAACGATTCTAAAGTCCAATTCAGGGTTTAAATTCAACCCAAACGCAACATATGTAATTGCAGGAGGCCTCGGTGGCATTGGACGGACCACGGCCCGGTGGCTAGTTTCTCGAGGTGCCAAATACCTAGCCCTCCTTGGTCGGTCAGGCCCCCAGACAGAGCCTAGCTTGGAACTGTTGAACGAACTAAAACAGCAAGATATAACTATATTTGCACCACCCTGTGACATATCCCGGCCAGAACAGGTATCGAGTGTTTTCAAACAGATTGCGCAGAAGATGCCGCCAGTCAAGGGATGTATTCAAGGAGCCATGGTTCTTCGAGATTGCTTATTTGACAATATGTCTTATGACGACTGGTTAGCTGTAGTGGAGTGCAAGACAACTGGATCATGGAATCTTGAGCAGTGGTTACCTGAAGATATGGATTTTTTCATTATGCTTTCATCTGCTGCGAGCTGTGTTGGTCTCCCTACTCAAGCAAATTACACTGCAGGGAACACTTACCTCGACAAATATGCACAATATCGAGTTTCAAGAGGGAAGAAGGCGATTTCAATAGGTCTCGGTGCTATGGTTGATGAGGGTCGACTACTTGAAACTGATGTTTTAGGTAGGGTTCTAGGGTATGGGGCATTGGATCCGATAACCCGGAAAGAGTACCTAGGGTTTTTGAATTACTACTGCAACCCCAATCTTCCACTCTTGACACAAAAGTCAGCGCAGGTAATTATTGGGATCCACAACGATGGTGGAGGGTACATGGGAAATATATCAACTGAAAACCCATTATTCCGCACATTGCAGCTGGATATTGTTAAGACACGCCCACCGTCCGGAGGCGACGAGGACTCTGAGTCGTCGTCGCGAGTCAACTTCAGAAAACTGTTTGAAACAAAAGCAGCGACATTTGAAAAAGCTTGCGGAATAGTCCGTGAAGCGTTTATTCACAGGTTGACAGAATCCTACAAGATTGTCATGCCGGGGAGTTCACCAGAGATTGATCCACACGTCCCCATATCTCAATTTGGACTTGATTCTTTACTTGCAGTGGACCTTTGCAATTGGGTTCAAAGGGAGTTTCGAGCAGAATTGGCTGTATTTGAGATCCTCGGTGGAGCTTCGCTTTCTGTCGTAGAGGATCTAGTGGCGACGCGAAGTCAACTTGAACACTTACCGTGGTCAGTTTGAAGTCGTTGCGTAAGCTCTCGGCGAAACACGGAGAGAGTCTCAATAATCCAGCTCGATATTTTATGACCAGCTTATATTATCTAGATCACCTCTACTATACTGGCAGTCATTTGACGGCATTTTACCCGACTGGCTGTTAATGGTCTTTTATCAATTGGTTATCTTTGACTTATCTTTCTATTCATAATATCACTTTAATGTTAAATGACGATGTTGCAAGCTATATGAATGACAACTACTGTATTGAAAAGTAAGGGCTTCTTTTTAGTACAGTGGGATTGCAACAGACGGCTAAAGATGTGATGTGAGCGTACAAGTACATTCTAAGCATTGACATGACTTGCTCAGAACATATACTCGTAGCATTCTCCATTATCCTGTCTCTACGCTCACTCTACTCACATGAAAGGTGTTGTTTATTGTTGCTAATAGTGGCTCATGCAAAGCTGTTAGGGCTTCTAACTCGCGTTTCTCTCCGACTTTTAGTACAACCACACGTCAAAATGCTGGTCATTGGCTGGATGAGGATGAGGTTGGGGGAACCCCAGAATCCCACAGACAGTAACTGCCAATGAACATGGAGTACGTCCGATACTTAGTTCGGGGATGGAGGATCTACAAAGCTGCTGGAAAAACCGGTTTCTTATCCTCATCTCGTAGTACATACTCGTGTCACAACTCGACAACTGCACCGCCAGCGAGTGGTATCCTCAATGATGTCCCAACACGAGAAGAAAAGAGACTTCGTTGACGTTAAAAAGAATATCTCGACGTTGGAATATGAGACACTGGATGATCCTTGGGGATTTAGCAGCAATTCGGAGGAGTGGCATATCGAATACAACAAGAAACTACTTCGCAAAATTGACTTCCGTATGCTGCCGTTGCTATCATACATGTTTCTGGTGAGCTATTTAGACCGAAGGTGTGTACTGCGATACGCTGCAAGACAATCTTGGTCTAACGTACGTTGACACAATGCAGTAACCTTGCTCAAGCTCGACTGGGTAACCTACAGCAAGACTTGGGTCTACACGGCACCCAATTCAACACTGCCACCTCTATCCTCTTCGTGGGATATCTACTCATGCAACTGCCTTCAAATTTGCTTTTTACTCGAGTCAAGCCGGCAATTTACCTTCCCACAGTCATGGTTATCTGGGGTGTGATCAGTGGTTGTCAAGCCGCAGCACAAAACTTCGGTGGTCTGCTCGCTGTACGATTCCTACTCGGTTTCGCTGAAGCACCTTACTTTCCCGGAGCAGTCTACATGCTGTCAACCTGGTACACGCGTGCAGAACTCTCAAAGCGGTTTGCGTTCTTCTACGCGGGTCCCGCTTTGGCGAACATGTTCGGTGGCCTAATCGCCGCCGGAGTCCTCAAGGACATGGACGGTTACCGCGGCCTTGCCGCATGGCGATGGCTATTCATCATCGAGGCACTGATGACAGTTTGCGTTGCCGTTCTTGCATACTTCGTCCTTCCCAACTTTCCTCATACAACAAAGTGGCTGTCGGAAGAGGAACGCGCATATGCTCAATGGCGTATTGCAAACGACATTGGAGAAAGCTCCGCAGATGACGAAAGTAACAGGGGTTTGTTATATGCTGCCAAGCTCGCCGTTACTGATTACCGGACTTGGATTTTTGTGGTTATGCAGCATTGCGTTTTGCTTTCACAGACTGTCACGTTCTTTTTTCCTAGTGTTGTCAATACGCTAGGTTATGGTAATATTGAGACGCTCTTGCTTACAGCTCCTGTTTGGATGGCCACGTTCCTACTCAATTTGTTGGTTATGTGGTCTGCCTCGCGAACGAATGAAAGATGCTTTCATCTATGCGCCTCGATCGTCTTGACGATTACTGGGAATATTATGCTCATTTCCATTCATTTACGGGGTCCTCGTTTTCTGGGAATGTTCTTCATGACCATGGGTGCTCAGCCTGCATTGTGCGTCTCCTCTCTTTCCTGCTATAAACAAACATTGACACTAATCGAGTACCTTTAGCATGATCATCCTAACATGGGTCCCCAACACCTTCCCCCGGCCCCTCGGCAAACGTGCCGCCATTACAGCTCTCGTAAACATGATCGGAAACACATCCAACATATACGGAAGTTACCTGTACCCCTCAAGCGCTGCGCCACAATACGTCTTTGGCGGTGCTACCATCGCTGGAGTTGGCGTTGTGTGTATGGCTTGCGCTATCACCATGCGACTCATTCTCGTCCGGGAGAACAAGAAATTGGATGAAGTTGAGCGAGATGGTGACTTTACGCTTGCTCCTCATTTGAGTGTCAAGGACCGTGAGAGGAGGGATTTGGCGAGGACGGGGTTTAGGTATATTTATTAAAGAAGCTTCGCTTTCGTCCCTAGCTAGGTACTTGATTGCACCACTTTGGTCTCTATCCCAAAAAAAATAGATGGTTCGAGTAAGAATCGCTTACGGCTACACATGTAAATACACAACAATAGAACGTCACATCATGATGGACAGAGGTGTCTTCGAGATTCCGTAGAATCTAAGGTATCAATGCAATCTTGGAAGTTATCTGCGTGATCTAGCCAACCTTAGAAGAGATTGATCAATCTCATCCATGGGTCTGGTTTGTTATATCCTCGACATCTGGATCATCATCAATTGATGTGTCTTGGTTACATAAACCGTACCAATCTGCCGAGTAAGGGCCATAAACGAGAAAATTTGAAAAGATAACGCAAAGACTCGTGCATGTCTTTAATTCTCCAACTCCTTAGAAAAACTCGAATACAAATCAGTCGAAAAGCCATGATGAAATCTCAAGCAATCGAAAGTAGGATACTTTGCAAGCCCTCAAGCAGCTGCTGGTTACTGACGATATATATTTGAGAGTACATATATATAGGCAATGCGGCTGGAAAGAGTTGACATCGATACAATCTTCTTGAAGGATCAACACCTCACTTCCTGCGATCCTTGGATTGTTTACGATCAGCGGATTACGGGGTACAGAGCTCGCTGTTTTGTGGGCATTTCGCTCAGAGGTGCTATGCGGTCTTTGATTCGAATGTTGAAATTGTGTTGTTTAAAAGTGTGTAACATCCATGGGGTACTCATGGATCTTATATATCCGTGACTCCAGGCCACGGGTCAAGTATATCCATGGATAATTGATTCCACTCATCCATGCCACGGATATACTCAGATCCATGGTATGGAATTCTGATGAGAATCACCCGTGCCATGGATGATACCACGAGATATATAAAGGAAAGAAGTTGATCCCAGTGCCCTTTGCTCAACGTTGATGAAGTCGAGTTATGAATTAAATATATACTCAAAAGAACCTGGTATCTAAAACACCCTAACGCCCATCCCATCAAACCTCCTATACTCCTTCTGCAAAATCTCCAACAGATCCACCATCTCCCCCGGACACATCCTCTGTCTTTCCACAAAAGCATCAACCAATGCATTTATATGTGTGTTCCCCTCATGCAAATGCCTCACTTCTCGTAATCGTTGCTCCGCCCAATCACGATGTATAGGGTCCTCAGTCTCAATCATCACCATGAATATTGACCAGGGCATGCGTTGGAGGAGTTTTGGTTCGACGGAATATTGTTTGTAGAGTAGATCTAAAATGTTGGCGACGGCTTGACGTTGGACGTTGTTTGGGGGCAACGATTTGAAGTGGAAGATGCGTCTATGATAGAGGATTTGAGCTTCGAAGGCGCAGACGGCGAAGTAGATGGTGTATAGGGCGCGATGGGCGGAGAGGGAGGAGGTGAATTTGGCGGTTATGAACATGTCGCTGTAGAGCTGTTCATTGAAAGTATTAGTACGTCATATCATTTTAGGTAGGGTTAAAGGAACTTACCTCTCGGATTCGCATTATTTCGGCATACAACGTCTCCGGGGTCATTGAAGATTCATTGGTATTGCCCAAGGCGAGCTGCCATATCTTGTTCCATATTATGATGGCATGGTGAAGAAGTTCTAGGGCTCTATGGTTTTCCATGTCGTCTAGAATTTGTTGGTCCGGGTACTCCTCTGCCCAGAGACAACGGCCCCAAATGCGTGCGCATTGATGTAAGTAATCTGGATGTAAGGCTGAATGACCAGATTCGATCAATGTGTTGTATAGAGACCCGGTCAGACCCCGAGGATGACCAGAGATCTCCATATATCTGGTCCTCAAGTTAGTCATACTCAAAAAACGCAGATAACGAGCCAGAGTTACGAGTGCACGTACAATATCCAAAGCAGAAGCTGCGACGGAATAAACGACATGCCGCTATCCGGCCTCGTCCCCGTCGCCAATATCGTATCCGCAATTTTCCTTGTGATAAAAATCTCCGGGTGAGCCTTGAGCAAACACCGTACCCCTTCAATATGCATTTGAAAATGTTTCACCGAATGCCCAAAATACCACTCATACGTAATCATGAGAAACATGATGGAAAATATCATCTCGGACCCAGATTCCAGAACTCGTTCGGGCTTTCCCAGCCCGGTGTTGGCGCTTCCGTGTTCTTCGAGGTATTGCCGGAACTCTTGGACTGCGAGTTCGTAGTGATATTGAGCGCGTCGTTTGGTTGACTCTTTCTCTGCTGCGGAGGAGAAATAGCCCTGACGATGCATGTCACTAGCCGCGATGGCGAGCATCATGCGCATTATAATTTTGTTAGCTGCTGCGGGACCTTTGTAGAGGAATCCGAGGCTACTCCATTCCCAGGATTTCATATAATAGAACACTACAGAAGACGAAGGGAAGTATCGAAAATAGATCTGATCTGCAGCCGTCATTGTAAGTGCATTGGCACAGGTCATTTCAGGACAGCTCAATTCCATGACCCTCAGATCATGGTGCGGGGGGAACAAGTCCGTTATGGGAACCGTTGGTGTCGAAACTCCCAACATGCTCTGTAACCCTTCATTCCATGGCCAGGGCGTAGTCGTGATAGTAGTCGTAGTGGTAGTACTACGTGCTCCTCCTCTCCCCATAAGCTCCTTTGTCGTCCACGACGACGATGTCGACGTTGACTGCGCGCCATAATTCCGTCGTAAATAAGCCAAGTACCATTGCCGACTTTTTGCGGTGGACTGCGCGTGTCGAAGCTGAAGAGCTTTTCCAGATTGTTTGCCGCTAAATCCCCATTCACAGCTGATACTCAACCGGTCGCAACGGTTGCATATGGGACGGTTTTCGTCGCATTTCACTTTGCGTTGGCGACAAGTCTGGCAACCTATATAGGCCGGGGTCGTTAATATCCAATCCAACCCGTTAATCAGTTGGCGGGGATCTCCAGCGCTTTGGCACGGATACATACCATTCTTCGATCTTGGAGCGTTTCTTCCGGACATTACATGTGGCCCAAACGGCACACTGTCGTTGGATTCCTTCTAACACGAGGTGTTGGTTAGAGCTTTAAGAGGAGAGGATGGGGCGTCGTCGAGCAAAGAACTTAGAAGTGTTGCTCGCTCAAGCCTCGGATGTCTACAGTCGGGATCGGTTTTGATAGGGAGTTCAAATAAATTAATCGGTGGGGCTCTACCAACAATTTATTGGAAAATCGCAGGCGCTGACTGGCTACGAATTGCTAAGAGATTAGATGGTGAATGTAGATGGGTAAATGTTTATCATCGGTCTCATCCGAAGTCGAATAAATGAAGCTCTTATATACGTTAACAGTATGTGTCTAGGTACATATGTAGAGTAATCCTTTTGTTTGAGCTCAAATGCATTCAATGGGTATATTCGTCTCGTAACATCTCAGATAACCAACCCAGCGCCAATCGCTAATCGAAAAATCAATATATACATGATGGAGTCATCAAATTATTTATAGTTCATGCCCGGCAATGCATCGATTCAATGCCGGTAAATGGTTCAACACCCAGACAAGCGACTTTTTTTCGGCTCGCACCTATAAAGAAATGTGCGATTTCCTCGTTGGCTGAGGAGTCGCAACATAATTCACATGCGCAAACGATCCCGACCGCTGCTGTTGATGTATCTGTTTCTCCGTCGTATTGGGATTGGGTGATTTCAAGCTAGGCTGAGTTGCGACTGGGTTTATTATTGATAACCCTAATGTTCCCCCTTCTTCGATGTCCCGCAATGATGATTTTCGTCGTCCATCGCGATAAGAGAGTGGATTATTAGAGGAAAAAGTATATTCAGATGACGGCGTTAAGTCGAGATTAGGGTCCATTCTGCGTAGCCAGTAGACGTGCATGCGGTCGAGCGCGGTTTTGAAGTCGTCGAGGATGACGGTATCGCAGAGGCATTTGAATATGAAGGATAACTACAACGTTCAATGTTCGTCAGTAACCATGATGGAAGATATGAGATGTATATGGGAGGTAAATTACCTTCCAAAAAGGCTCAACACCAGTCGGTAGAGCAGAAGAAAACACCCCCGTCACGCTCAAGATGTCGATAACAGTAAACGCCAGCGATAGACACATGGATAGTAGCATAACCCCAAATCGTGGGCTGACTTTGATCAGTTCAAAGAGACTGAAATCATATTGTTTCTTGATGACGTAGAATAGCGAGCAGGTTGTGAATAGCCACCACGGGTCACTAACACAGTGTATTAGCATATATCACCTTTTATATCGCATATTTCGCGACAAATGAATCAGTCGTACCGAAATAAAGGCTCGAGCGGCCTCGTCTTGATAAAGATCTGGTTTATATTGTTGAAATAGGTAAAATTCGCATAAATCTCAAGAACCCAATACGGCTGCACCAGGATGACGGTAATAATGTAAAATCGCGAGACGTTGGTAGACAAGAACGGTTTATTTTTCATCCATGCGATCACATTGTGTAAACTCCAGGAGACGTTTAATCCGATCGCTGTCACGGAGAGATACCATCCGTATGCGGGTGGGTGTGTGAAGATCCAAGTTCCGTGGAACATGGCCAGGAAGAGCTAGCAAGAAGATTACTTGGTTAGTTTTTTGCTGTTTTAGAAGGAAATATCATTCATGCTCACCTCGGCAAGAATCAATTTGTGTAGAAGCACGCGCTTCCGCATGTTGGCAATGGTGATAGCAAACATCACCAACAGGGCTCCCACCAGCAGTCCCTGCCCCCATGCCTCGAGCACGAGAGCATCTGGCTCTGTGGGCCGAGTGACCCTTTCTGATTCCGGTACTCCCATGGTGAGTATATAGTACTATAGACTATGCATACTGACAGCGGATGGATCGGATATTGTATTGGACCGGGAAGCGCAGTTATCGATGAAGGAAATCGTATATGATTAAGATCAAAATCGAATCGTAGTGAAATTCAATGATCTTTTTGTTTCATTTTCTTTGGTCTTCTTTTGTGCTTGAAACTCGACCGTCCATGCTCTTTAGGCGGGACTCCAGTGTATGACTCGACGACGTTCCGAGATATGGTCGAATGTATGTATGGTCGCTTCAAAAATCGTTTCTTACTTCGCTCAAGGAAATGCAAAACAAAAATGCCCCAGTTCCCAATGCACAAGACCGGGGTCAATGAGCTAGTAATATATAATAAGAATCCGGGGAAAGCTGGGGCGGATGAATGACTCTCCCTCTTTTTTCGCCTCACACTAACAGCTTAGTCCAAATCCCTAAAAGACTGTAAAAGGCATATTAGAGTTTGGTTAATTTAGAGACTGAAGCAGATTTCGCATACGATGTACTTGAGTCTCCGTACTTGCTAGGACAAATCGCCGAACTCGCTCCAGATGTCCAATGGAAAAACGGAGTTGGCTCCATTTCCGGTCTCTGATTAATATGGGCTAGTGAAAACTTAAACAATCGCCTCCCAACAAACGTTTGACAAGCGAAGATATCTGATTCGTCTGTGGGGGAAGCCGAGGTCAATGCACGAAATGATTTAAGAATCGGGGCTCGAAAGGATAGAAAGTACGTACTGCAATTTGACGGCTGGTTTAAGTATTTCTTGTAGAGACTCAAGGATCCGTGGTTCATGGCGTTCGGAAGCCACTCGAATAGGAAGAATCGCCTCCTGATGATAAAATGCATCAGTGGCGACTCCAAACGTCCTGGAGCGGTTATGGTCACGCATGCCATTCATCCCAGACAGCGCCACCTCGTGGCCTTTCGGCACCAACGGGCCAATCCATCATGCCACTAATCTGGGCCGCAGACTGGGTGAGACGAATGCCGCGAATCAGCGATACAGGCCACTGCGGGGTACGCGTGGACTCTGCTACCGAAGGAGTTTAGTGACCGTGCTTAGCTTTTCAATTCTCCGTTCCTCTGGGCTGGAGTCGGCCAGTCAGCTGTGGTCGGCTGCCCCAGCCGGCTGTTGGCCAATTGCCTGGGTCTGCGTCTGGGAATCTCATTTCAGGTGCACCGTTCACGTCGTTCTAGCCTTTCGGTCGATCGGATGATTTGGAATCGAGTATGAATCTGGCAAACATCTTGAGATCGATTTTTCAACGATGGACCGATCGTGCCAAATTACATGGAATTTCGGCGAGGCCAAACCGGCGTTACGGCCCGGTTATGAGGGTTATCGCAGCATTAATATCCTTGAACGGTCTCGAGTCAAAAACACCTCCGTTAAATTACAAACGGTCTGAAGGTTGATTCGACAGAAATGCACTCTAAAACGGCCGGATCTTTGAACCGAGAACTCCGATTCCAATTTGACGGCATAGGCACCATTGGAAGCACCCGAGATTCCCCCGGATTAACAGCATCGAATGATCTATAGTGGTCTGAGAAACAGTTCAAGAAACTAAAAGTCAACTTCTCATTGAGTTACGATCAATGAATCCCCAGAGTAATTTAACTTCCTTCCCCGCAAACTCAACTTCGTCCTCGCGTATCATCGGACTTATAAATTTCAAATGTTGCAGAGACCATTTGGGCATACATCCATTTATATTCCAGGTTACCTAGGTAATGAGGAAGCCAAGTCACTACTGCCGAACATAAAGTACAGGTGTCGTATATAGTAATTTTTATTATAGTTAATGTCTATCTATCGCGCAGACTACCCAAGAACGATTAAAAGTCGTTCCGGATTACTAGTTGCTAAATTTATATTTATATTCCGAAGCACCTCCCTGCCGCGGTCGGGACCTCGAGAGCCCCATTTATTTATCGCTCTCAATTTCGCACTTCCACTGCTCCCTCGCCTGCTGCAAAAGACCCGCATCAACCAGCATCTCCCAACCGGTCAGCGCCAACCCCTTTCCAACAATTAGAGCTTCGTCGTGCGCAGTATCCGTTCCTGCAGCGGCTGCAAAGGATGGGTGGTG
Source organism: Talaromyces pinophilus (assembly GCA_001571465.2). Classification (NCBI taxonomy): domain Eukaryota; kingdom Fungi; phylum Ascomycota; class Eurotiomycetes; order Eurotiales; family Trichocomaceae; genus Talaromyces; species Talaromyces pinophilus. Next base: position 3,198,268 of record CP017348.1, on the reverse strand, counting down.
AGGATACACGCCCTCGGCGGCGCGAATAGAGAACATGCTATGCATAGTTGGGACGACGTAGCTCACATTTCCTGCTTAGAATTAATATTTGATTATTTGGTAGGAGAAAGGGTAAAAGACGAACCGATATCTGATGAAGCAGTCATGACTTTATCTAGCTTCTTCATGACAGTGCGGTCGTAAAGACCCATGCTCTTTTGGTATCGTTCACAGAGGGTATCGTTCAGTTTGATATCGGTATATAGACTGTCTCTATAATTGCGATACCTCGTTAGCAGTTTCTGACCGTCTTGGTTTACGGTGGGACTGGAAAGCGTACTCATTCAAATTGACCTGACAACCCGTCGCCAACGCCGCAGCTTCAATGCAATTCCGTACGCGGGCAGTAAGCTTATTCAGTCCTTTTAATGTCGGACTGCGCACTTGCCAGTACGCCTTTGTGAAAGAAGGAATGACATTGGCCACTTTTGGTGTGTCGAGGAATGCGCAGTGAATACGCTCTTCGGGCAGAATCTGTTGTCGTAGCACGGCCACGTTATTGTAGGCTGCTATAAGTGCGTCGAGAGCATTGATACCTTCCCATGGGTTACCACCAGCATGTGCATTTTTGCCAGTGAACTCGACCTGGATTTGTTTGCGGGCATTAAATAGTGTGCCTGCAATACCATCGCCCATTAGAGATGGGCCTCCATGACTGTTTTATATCTGTCAGTGGACGATATGCTACTAAATCTTGTGGGAATAGAACTCACGCCATCAGTGAAATGTCAACTCCCTTATAAGCTCCATTATCAATCAACTGCGCCTTTCCACCGCCATTTTCTTCAGCCGGTGTTCCAAGGAGTTGCGTCCGTCCCGGAATACCAAACTTCTTTAATGCAGCCGACAACGCCAAAAATGCGGTGATGCTACTAGTAGCAATCAGATTGTGACCACAGGCATGGCCGATGTCTGGCAAAGCATCATATTCAGCATTGAAGTTGATTAGAGGGCCTTCTTCGGCTCCACCGCTGCCGCTGCGGGCTTCAAACGCAGTCTCCAAGCCAAAGGCATGACGGGTAACTTGAAAGCCTTGAGACTCGAGGAAGTTGCAGATTGTGTCGTGGGCATGGTGCTCTTTGTACGCGAGCTCCGGGTTTGACCAGATCTGAGACCAGTTGTTAGCACTGACTATATGAGTTGTGGTGCGTGTCAATGACTTACCTGTCTATTTACTTCACGCAACTGAGTCTGAAGTTCTTCAATGGCAGCATCGACGACTGCTTTTACTTCTTTGATATCGATCTCGGTAGTTATTGCGGAAGGCATTTTGGCAAGGCAACAAGGAAGCTTCAGCTAACTTTAGGGACAGCTGAAAGTTGAGATTCTGAAAGCAAGGTGCATTGACAAGAAGATTGTATGATAACCTTGCAGACAGCATCTTATATAGATAGACTTGCCAAAACAACCGAGGCATGTTCGCCTAATACCTACCCACTACCAAGTCATTGTTATCATTCAGAACAACGCCATATCCACTTCTAATATCCCGTATCTATCCTCATGACACTCCTCACGCAGTCAATGCTGCTGTCAACAAGACAATTGAAGCGTTTCTCATAGATCTTTATCTACCCCACAAAATCGCCAAGAGTCTAATTGCCGACGTGCAGACAAACTGCCGATGCATCAATGAGACACACAGAATTGCCGACCGAGTGGGGATATAATGGGGACGAAGATAACGCTTTGATAAAGAATAGGAATGCCACGCGCTGATTGGGGGGAGTTTATCTTGAAGAACTTTGTATAGACGTGACAGTTGAGATAGCCATGATACGATGACCTCGAGCGTATGCTGTTGATCTTCTGAGGAGTATACTGGTTAATGTATATAATTCATGATGTTTTCCATGGATTGATGGGTTCTGTCTCCCATGAACCCACTAAGTTACTACCACATTCATGATTTATACCCCTTTTTGTCTTGATTGAAAATTTCCAGCTGTGAAAGTCAAAGGCAACATGGAGAAGACACACGCCCAGCTGTCTGCTACGACGCAAGTATCGGACCTCAAAGCCATGGTTGCTGGCGATATGGCAACCAATAACAAGGATATCGACCTAGGTCAGATCCTAGAGGTCACAACCTCACCGCAGTTGGAACGAAAGGTTCTCATGAAGATCGACTTTATGTAAGTTTATACCTGTTCCATTAGATGTGATGTCGTGCTAATGGGTCGCGTGATGATAGTATGATCCCCCTCATGGGCTTCTGTTATATGCTCCAATATATGGACAAACTCGCTTTGAGTCAGGCTACTCTATTCAATATCCGTAAAGATTTGGTATGAGATTCACCCCGAATGACTTGACATAGACTGATGACGACTTGGAATAATACAGCACCTCTATGGCATGCAATACTCGTGGGCATCCGCTATATTCTACTTTGGCTACCTGGTCTGGAGTTGGCCAACCTCATACCTGATTGTTCGACTGCCGTTGGGAAAATACTTGGCTTTTTCCGTGTATGTTTTTCTACCATATCCCACATACAGAATAAGTGGTCCTAACGCATGGAAGATTCCTCTGGGGAGGTGTCCTGATGTGCCATGCGGCATGCAAGAACTTTAGTGGCTTGATGGCGGCCCGATTCTTCCTCGGCGTTGGTGAAGCTGCCATCGCCCCTGGATTTGCCTTGCTTACCGGCATGTTTTATAAGAGGCAGGAGCAGCCACTCAGGTATGTCCATCACACTCCCATGTCACACAGTCCTTGACACAGACCTAACAACAACGAATAACAGACAGGCTGCATGGTTCATCGGAAACTGCATCGCAAACTCGATGGGAGGCCTCGTCAGCTACGGCATCGGTCACATCCACTCACACAGTCTGATGTCCTGGCAATTAATCTTTTTGATTCTCGGAGCCGTGACTTCAGCCTACGCAATCGTTCTTTACTTACTCTTACCCGATTCCCCTGCCAACGCTCTCTTTCTAAAGAAAGACGAACGAGCCATTGCTATTCAACGGACCTTGGAAAATAAGACTGGTATACTTGATGCTGGCAAATTTCAGACAAAGCAAGTGTTGCTTGCTTTGAAGGATCCCCAGGCGTGGTTACTGGTTACTTATATGTTCTGTGTGAATTTGTGTAATGGAGGAATTACCACTGTAAGTTCTTGTAGCCCAATACATCAGACCATGCATTACAAGCACGAAATACTGACATACGTTAAGTTCTCCGCCATCATTGCTCAAGGCTTCGGCTACTCCACCTTCAAAATCCTCCTGATCTCCATGCCGTCCGGCGCCGCCCAACTCATCTTCCTCGTCATAACCTCCGGCATCGCCACCTACGTGAAATCTACACGTATCATCATGATGATAGTCAACTGCCTCGTCGCCATGGTTGGATACCTACTCGTCTACCGACTAAACGAAGACGCTCGAGTCGCTAAAATGACTGGCCTTTGTCTTGGAGCAGTCTTTGCGGCTAATATTCCTCTCTCGCTTAGTCTGATTACTTCGAATGTGGGTGGTTTTACGAAGAAGAGTACCGTTAGCGCGATGTTGTTTATTGCGTATTGTGTTGGTAATATTGTTGGACCGCAGTTTTATTTGGCATCTGAGGAGCCTGCGTACGAGGTTTGTCCTTCTCTTCCCCATATCACGAGGCGAAAATGCTGACAGACATAGACTGGTATGCGATCTGCTATCGCTGGCCTGTCTCTAGGTATTTGTTCGCTTGTAGGTCTGTACATGTACTACTCTTGGGAGAATAAGCGAAGAGATAGGGTATATGGATCACCGGATGCATTAACGGCTGATCAGCAGTTGCAGATGGAACTTCTCAATGTGACTGACCAGGAGAATGAGAGTTTCCGCTATGTTCTGTAAATAGTGCAATCCTGCAGTTCGTGTATATAGGGCTTGGGTTGATTCCGTGATCAGGTGAAGCACAATTGAACTTTAGAGTCCTAGGCATGCCCTTTGATGGACCAACTATGAATCTTCAACGCTTGATTTGTAATATCATATCATGCAATGCGTCATTACTCGTTACTTTCTAGTAATTGTCTGGAAATGAACATTGATCAGGATGGGCAATGGCTGCTCAACGAAGATGCAATGAAGATGAACTAGAGAGACAGGTTTGAGTTCGAGAGGATCTACAAGTTTCCTGTTATCACTGGAGTTCTTACATACTCAGGCTGGACTCGATTGTCTGCGATTACGGGCACTTGTTCCTCACGAAATTTGTCTTTTGGATATGACCAAGAAAAGTTTCAGTCATCAGAGACGACAAAGAAAATATCAAAGCTAAAGAAGTGATGCTCAAGTGAGTGTTTGGTATCAGTTTTCTGATTGGCCAGCTATCTTGACGCGTTTGTTTGCCCTCATTACCCGACAAACACTCCTTGATTGCTGGATCTTGCCATTTTTGGTTGTTTGCACTCAGGACTTCAGAGATGGAATTTTCCTTCATATCAAACAGCACGTCTGCCAAATGTAGTCTAGTGTAGTCTGGGTCGGAGGATATAAAATCGTCTGCTGGTGAAGAATCTTGTCTTTTCATCCTTCATCTCCACTCATCACTGAGAAGTTCGACAAAGCCTTTCTGTCTCTCTATCTCCCCCTCGAGTCTCTTCGTTTCTCTCTTTGACAAACAATCCCTGACCTTGACCCAGATATCTCAACATGGCGTCGCACTCTCAGCCTACACCTCAAGCTCAGGAGGTGAAAGAATCGTGCATCGTATGCAAGGGAGGCACAGCCAAGCGCTGTGTGCGTTGCCTAAGCATTTCTTACTGCTCCAAAGAGTGTCAGGAAAAAGATTTTGCTGTCCATAAACTGCTGTGCAAAGCATTCGCACAGCAGCCCTCTCGACCCTCCCCACTCCACAGACGGGCCATCTTCTTTCCAGCAGACCAGGAAAAACCTCAAATGATCTGGATGATGTGCCACTTTTATGAGATTCAGGATGCAGAGCCTAACTGGTCTCTCGTCGGTCCCGTTACGCCATATATAAGAACCATTCAAGGACAACATGACCATGAGACCGTCACTCTACTTTTCCGCGACGAATTCCTACTTGACGGATCGGCTCCTAACCTGAGTATTGCAACTGCAATCAAGATGCCCGAGACCCTCAAGCGTCTACCTCGGGGACCTCACGTTGCGTACAAACGGCTATCGAATGGTTCAATTGCCGACATCACGTTGGCTGAATTCAGACTTGCAATTGAATACCTTTTGGAGTACAGCACAGGACCTCACCAGAATCCTCGCTTCAAACTTCAACCTCCTTCTCGCGTTCACCCAGACGTGTACCCTATTCAGCCACACGATTCTTTGTTCGGGCTTGAGGCTCATTTTCCGCCACACGATTTTGTTCGAGCTTCACCACCTGCTCATGAGATTACAGAGCAGTCGCGCTCGCACAATTAAACCGCGATGTTACACTAAGCATGCGGGACCGCAACGAGACGGGGAACATGCGATATGAAAGACTCGATTCATGTTTGTTATTCGTCAAGACGGGAACGACTTCGACCTTGGGCATTTGACAGACATATGCTATTTGCCGTGTGCACTATGCATGACAGACTTGAGGGAGCGATGGAGATGAGTGCGGAGAAGAGTTTGCTACAGAAGGTCATGATTACTTGAGATAACTTGGGGAAACGGAAAAAGGGGCTAGTTGCAAGGTTCATGATTCGTCGACTGAGAATGGACAAACTGGAGACTTTCATATCCTGTATTATTCTTTGCAGTAGATAGCTTTCAACGACTAATGAAATGATACCTAAGATTTCGTCTTCGTCCCCGTATTAGTAGGAGCTGCGTACGACTTATACGGACAAGGTGGAAGTCAAGAGCTTCGTTAGTTCTACTCGTTGTTCCTTCATTATAAACCTCGACCGACGAACAGAACAAGAATAATTTTGGAACCCACCAAGATTTTATTTTAGTTCCGCTTTCCGTGGCTACCTAGATAAGCAAACCCAGTCATCCACGGGCGAATGAAGATCTTGGCCAGGGATGCGCCGGTAACTCAAATTCATGCTTGGATGACCAGATTATGAACATACATAAAGCACTTACTCTTCCATCATCTTCGATTGGTACCAATGCTATTTTCGTGTCTGGGTAGTGACGCTTGCACCATGGAGGACCAAGAGTTTCGAAGCTATCGATGGGTCACGACAATATTTCCGCTATCCCCGTATGCATAGTGCAGGAAGCAGTCACACCATATACGAAAACCATAGGTGCGACATTAATTTGTTAGGTATGATTCAATGATTGCGGAAAGATCTGCATGCTGTCTTACCTAAGTAACCTCAGCATGATCTAGTTAGTTTCGCTATCCCCGTCTTACCTCCATGTCCGATTTGGCGTTTGGATCCGGCGCCACGAACGTGGAAATGAGGGTGCTAGTCAAATGAGATGTAGTTTTTCATGTGCACACAGTCAAGTGCATTCAACTTGGCTTGCAAACTTCAATATGTAGTATCGATGGTCATTGAGAAATCTCCGACCGAAACAGGTTGCTCTCAAGAGAGCTTCAACCCTAACCCTTATCTTTGCCCACAATCGAACCAATCGGAGGCTTTCCGCTTACAGCAGGCTCCCTGATTGGCTCATCACGCGCGACGCGTTTAGATAGCTTAATGAGGCGATCGCTCCTCCCTTTTTCTTCGACGACTTACCGTCAAGCACTCAGAAGAATCCAACGACGGTTCAATCCCCAACCGAAGCACTGCGGCGTCTGCTAAATCTTCCGGTATTCCTCCGCGTTCATACTGCGGTCCTATGACTGCACACAGGACGCTTCCGAACGAAACTATTGGCGATATCACACCAGCCGACTTTCGACATCTCATTGATCATTTACTGGTCTATGGCGAGGAGACTACTCACTGACCTGGAACAGACTCTTCGCCACCATCTCCGCCCCATCCTTCACAGGACAGAACCATACGTGGCGGGAAGATCTTCTGCAACGGCGAGGGTAAGCTCCACGGGCGAAATCAGTTCGCTCGCTTCGACTTCACACCCGGCAAGCGACCTTCTCTCGGCAAAGGGCATGTTTCGCCCATCTCCAAACGCCAAGGTATGCCTTTGATACTATGGTAGGACCCAGATGCGCGGTATACCACCGGACCCCTAGGCTCATGGAATTGTACATTCGCTACATTTCTTATACTGTATATCGATCCTGCCAACCCAGATTGGGCCTGGGCGCCTGCCTACTGGCAAACACGGGTTGGATCCGTGTTGGTCCTTCGTGAAGATGGAGAAGACCTCGATTTGGAGCATTTGGCAATGATGGCCTATTTCCGTCAGTGCACAATGCAAGATAGGCTTGAATCGGCGATGGAAATTGGGCCTGCGCCGAATCCATGGCAAAAGTTCAAAACTCTTGAGTACAGTACGTGGGCGAATATGGAGAAGGAATACAAGGGGAAACTTAGATTTTCGTATGATCCGTCGCTTGCTCCTATACCGCAGTATATACAAAGAGATTCGAGGACTATGAGATGGACCCCGAGCCGGATCCCGATCTGGACTAGTGGCTTGACTCCTTGTATTGGCGTTTGAAGTCGAAAGTTCAATACGATTATCGAAAAAATCCAGCGGTTTCCACACAAGTCGGCCTCGCTGAATAGTAAGAAAACACACAAACAAACTTCGATTTCCAGATTTTTTTTCAATATTTGGGGTCGGAGTCGTTATCAACGTGCGAACTCTCACATCCCTCGATGAGCTGTATTTTCATATCTTCGTCAAGACAGCGCAGTTCTGGACATAGCACATAGGGTCCCAAACTTTCTCCTCCCTTATCCCCGACATAAAATTGGAACTCGGAACTTGTCCGGATATTGAGTGGTGGTTGTCCCGCTGGCGCCTGCAACTGTGGAAATCAAAGCCATCCCGTCGACGACCGCTAACCCCGGAATACACAATGTCGGGGATCAGTCATATCTTGCATAAAAAAGCCATATCTCCGACTCCGAGACTCCAAATATCAGATTTCGGTGGCGTGTAAAGTTTGCTTTTATTTTAACAGTGTATAGTTAAACCAGCTTTGTTGCTAATTCCCGTCTTACCTCCGGTCACTTGTGTCGGCGTTAGGAATGATCGATGGGCCTGAGTTGAGATTGTCAAGCAAGTAAGATGCATGCCTTGTTTCCGGAAACATACTCAACCCTAAATCGACCCGAAATTTCAGATGGAATTGATTGTTGTACGGTCCTCTACTCGTGTGTGGAAAGCGTACCTAGATCTATCGCAAGACGACCCCGAGCCCTCATCCAAAATGGTCTCCGCTAACACCGCTCCGTAAGATACGTCAGGAGTGTTAAGGCCAGCCAGCCAATATGTGCTTCTGGACTTATAATGGAACTACTAACACATCGTCAAAGGCATCTAGAGTACCTTATGGCCGAGAATGCATTTCGGCCGGTACTGAGGTAAATGGCACGCATATATTAATCCCTCCAGGGCTCGCATTGGACGCAGCTTCAGGGCCAGTCGACACATCTAGAGTATTCAGAAGGTTGTAACTCGTTGACTAGAAACAATGTCATCCACTCAAAAGCCCAAACCCCAGAACCTCGCCGGCAAAGTTGCCATAGTCACTGGAGGGTCTCGCGGTATAGGAGCTGGTATAGCATTCGAACTGGCTCAGAGAGGTGCCAAGGTGACTTTCATTCTATTCATACGAAGGAAGACAACCCTGACATAGTGCAGGTAGCAATTACATACAACCAATCCAAAAGCGACGCCAAAGCACAGGAAATAGTCGACCAGATCAAAGCCCTCGGAAACGGCAGCACAGCCATCGCAATCCGAAAGGATCTTAACGACGTGTCTGCACCCAAGTTCATCGTGGAAGAAACCATCCGCCAATTCGGCCCGCATATCGACATTCTTGTTAATAACGCCGGCGTTGAGCGAATGGGGTCTGTTGTCGATACAACAGTCGAAGACTTTGACTTTGTCTACAACGTGAACGTTCGCGCTCCCTTCCTCATGCTCAAGGAAGTCATACCACATCTCCGTTCCCCAGGACGAATCATCAACATTGGCTCCATCGGCGGTCGACAAGGGTTTCCCGGGATGTCTGTATACTGCTCTTCAAAGACCGCAATTGAAGGAATGACGCGCTGCTGGGCTTGGGAATTGGGCGGCGCAAAACATACAGTGAATGCAGTGAATCCGGGGCCCGTACCGAGCGATATGTTGGCGAGTTTGTCGGACGAAATTATTGAGAAGCAAAAGGCGAATACGCCCGTTGAAAATAGGGTTGGGACACTGGATGATATTGCGCAGATTGTTGCTTGGTTGGCCAGCGAGGAGAGCCGGTGGGTTACGGGGCAGGTTATTGCTGCTAGTGGAGGGTGTGCTATGTACTGATTGTCTTTCCGGATATACAAGGTGATCTTAGTTGAATTGAACTATATCTTCTGTTAATATGTACTGGAGACCTAATTACAAGAGTAGAGAGTATACATGTCTGCGAGTCTTCAAGGCAGCTTCTCCAAGACAATAACCGAATACCCCCTCTTAGCATCATAACTATGCACATGGCTAATCTTCAAACCAGCCTTTGCCACAAGCCTATGCCACGCCCTCTTCGTCCTCTCCGCACCCGCAAACACAACCATCATCGACAAATCAGCCATCGTTGCCTGCCAATGCGCCCCCGTGTCCGGAAGCACAACCTCATCCAACAATATCCTCGAATCGTTGGCAAAGACATCGACAAGCTGTTTCAGAATCTGCACGCATTCGTCCTCAGGCCAGTCATGCATGATTCGGCGCATGTAATAGAACTTTGCGCCGTGGCAGACTTGAGGTTTGAAAAAGTCTTGTGCTATGTATGAGATTCCTTCTTTGCGGGGAGCCTTTTCGACGGCTTCGGGGAGATCTTCGAGTGTTAGTCGACCGTGGAGAGAGGGGTATTTCTGGAGGAGTTGGACGCATTGGTGACCATGACCACCTCCAACATCGACTAGGAACTGTCTCTTTGAAGGTGTCTCGTCCGATGACCATGTCGGTAGAGCATTGAGTTCATGTTGAAAAATCTCCAAACCCTCGACCCAGTTACTTGACTCAAAGGCGGTCATAACCACTTGCAGAGAGCCAAACATTTCGGGTACTTGGGACATGTAGTCGAAGGCTTTGAGGTTGGTGTTGAATGCTTTTTGGAAGGGGGTTTTGGAGCTGTCGTTTACGTTTTTGTAGCCGGTTTCTTTGAGGAAAGCTGGGGCCGCATTGATTGCGGGATTCATGCTGCATACACTGTAGAACATTGAAATGTTAGCTCTTTTCTTGTCTTCAAAGTCCATATAAACACAATAAAGGGCCCCATACCCATGTGTCAAAGAAGCTTCCAGCACAGGATTGGCTAGCATATGCGTGAACTTATTGGCGGTATATTCATCTGGACCGACCTCCTGGACATAGTTGATGGAAGCAAGATACCGGAGAACTCGTTCTAAAGATAAGTTTAGCGTCTTTACTACCACATTATCTAACGAGTTACTCTACTCACCCAGAAGCTCGGAATCCGCTCCTGTTTCGCCGGCAAGTTGATCAACAGTCCTTGATGATCCGGGCTGCAACTCAGTCAACTTCCTGAAAACACCAATATCCGCACCGACTTTGGCGATAGGCATTTGAATTGCCTGCGTGATTTTCAAGCTTAACATTAGTATTGGGCGGGCTTGAAGTGCTTGGATACAACATACCGCTCCATATGTGTTATAGAGGACATCCATTGGATCTCGAAGCTCCACAAGAAGATTTTCGAGAGAATCCAACATCTTGTCTTTAGCCAGCTTATCGGCCTTGCCGACGACATCTTTGATTTGTGACACTATAGTGTCCATGGTGGTGTTTCTGGTATGTGTTCAAAGTGTATAATAGGGCGGGATAGAGAGATGGAAGAGATATGCGGACACAAAACCAATCCCAGCTGTTGAGGACTGCCCGAAGTATCTTTGGAGAAATTTGAAGCTCATACTCGGCCAAAGTTCTGCTGGAATCCTGGTCTACTTATACTCATAACTGGATCCATTTTCAGCACCGGAGGTGCGCGGACTTTGTGCAATATGATTGGTCGATATAGACTCATCAAGGCAGTGTTGGAATCTCTTCAACCCTCACTCGCTACACTATTTGAGAAGTGATGAATGTGGCTTACTGCGGACAGAATGAGCATCCTAAGTCATTTTGACCTTGGCGATTCTCATATCCTACAATGAATGAATACACTTTTTTGCATCGAGAATTGAACCAACAAAACTCATCTAATCTGATTGGTCTCGGATGTTCCGCGGACTCTTTACGCTTTGATTGGTTAAAATCGACCTTTTCATCAGCTCACAAAACCAACGTCGCCAAATAAATATTTCTCTCCCTCATAATTTGGCTGAAATTCGCACGAAACAGGGCGTATCACCATGGGAAAAGTCAGCACAACCGCAAAAGCGGACCGAAAACGACCGGTAAGCTGTCACTTTTGCCGGTCAAGAAAACTACGCTGTGACCGTCAATCACCATGTACAAACTGCCAAACCCGAGGCGTCCAATGCACTTTGTATCCTACGAATTCCGTGGAACTTCCGGGCACTCGGCCTAATGCGCAGATACTCGCGCCTAATGGATCGAATGCAGAGCTTACAGCGCGTCTTTTACGGCTGGAAGAGATTGTGCTCAAGCACAGTGATCCTGTCATCACTCATCGCGCTCCACCGGCGCATCGTCCATGGCAGAATTCAGCTCTTACAACATTTATACCGCCGACTAGTGAGGGTCTTCCGTCGAAGATTGAGGCAGATATTCTCAAGAAGGTTTCCTTTAATGAGGATTGGTTTGTAAGTTCACATTCACACACCTCTCCTTTGGTGGGCCTTGTAAATGAGCCGTATACTGATAGATTTATAGACGTCGATATCTCCCATCAACGTCTGCTTTAGAATATGCTCAATCAAGCATATTCCCCAATCCCCAACTTATCTATGGCCCAGCCCCGGACGATCAACCTCATTCCAAGAGCCTGTCAGATGTGTATGGCTTCCTCTACGCGAAGAAGCAAGGAAACTATTCAAGAAATACGTGCGAGACGTAACATTTATCCACCATGTGATACACACACCAACAGCACGATCTCTCATCGATGATATCTACGACAAGCTTGCCCAAGAACAGCCGGTGTCACCTGGACAAGTGGCCTTACTCATGAGCATGTTCGGAAGTGCTTCGTATGCCTGGACCTTCCATGACACGGACGACTCTATGTATCCAAATGTCGAGTCAGCTCATTCTCAGTCAACTATGTGGGTTCGAGCTTGCCTTGACTTGTTGGATCATTGTCGCCGGTCTTCTATTCGTTCCTTTGAGGCTGTACAGGCGATTGTCATAGCGTTCTTTATGCTAGTCAACTTGGAAGGTATGACCGTACGCTATACGTCTATGGTTAGTCAGGCCATTTGCATGGCGCGTGAGGTTGGCCTTCATCGTTTGGATCATCCGAATTATGCTACGAGTGATCATGCGCCTAGAGTAGGGACTATAACGGAGGAAATTGGCAGGAGGATATGGTGGTATTTATGTGCAACAGACTGGTATGTCCCATTTCTCCGTTCCTTTGTCTTTTGCTAAGATCAGACTCCTTCAAGGATGCTATCTCGATATGCCGGCCCCCAAGAAGGTGCGTACTCAATTCATTTACGTCATATGGCTACACGCAAGCCATGGAACGTGGACGATGAGGACCTCTACGACGGCATGAAAAACATCGACAAACCTCTGTCCGAACCAACAGAAATGTCATACTTTCTCCAGCGCATTCGTCTCGGCGAAATGTGTCGCGAATTAGTTGATAGAATGCCGCTTGGAGCTACAGCACGCGATAGGTCTAGCCATGCCGAAATCATTGCGGTCGATGCCCAATTTCTGAAGTTCCTGGCGGAAATACCGGACTTCTTCAATCTCGAAGCCGCAGAAAACCCGTCTCACTCACCACTGACAACCGGCATCATTGTTCAAAGATACATCCTTCACTCTCTGGTCCATTCCCATCGATGCAAACTACACCTTCCATATCTAGCGAAAGCTTCATCAAATTCCCAGTATAATTACTCAAGGGAAGCATGCCTCGAAGCTGCCCAACAAACCATAAGGACAGAAAAGTTACTTGAACGCGAATCAGTGCAATTTGTGCACGCACGATTTCGCATCTCGGGCGTTTTACAAGCTGTTTATATCGCTAGTATTGCATTTCTGCTGGACATGTGCTTCCACAACGATCGTGGGCAGTGCGATCCGAAACGCAAAGCTGAGCTGTTAGAGGCATGTGGTATTCTTGAAGAAGCTAGAAGCCATTCACCATTTACGGCAAATCTTCTCGAGTCTCTAGATAGCATCGTGCAGAAGTACAGGCTTTCGCTTCCGCGACTCTCAAACTTGGCTCCTGCCAATCCATCACAGAATCGTATTGAATCGGAAAGTACGAACAAAAGTATCTCGATCGCAGCGGGAGAAAGCATCAATATTGCTGACATCTCCCTCAATCCACCAGCTCAAGCCAGTAATCCCGATATGAATTTATTTGATTGGGACACCTTCAATACGATGGATGTCGACAATCTAGATTGGAATGCTTTACTTAGTGAACTCGACTCACAGTTCCTTGCTACTGCATTTCCCGGCGTCTGAGACGATCGCCGATGCAGGATTCCATCGTTTTATTTTAGTTTATATCCTAGCTAAACAATCAGTTTGCGTGTTTATCTGAGGACGATGTCTGGGAGAGATTCCCAGCTAGTCAAACTGGGGAACTTGCTTTTGGAACATCCCAACATAAACAAACAAGAATAAAGATCCACAGCAGATGTATGTACAAAGCTCCTTCGCCTTCATTATGCCAATATGAAACATAATTGGCCGGGCGGTGTGAAATTCATACATCAATGGAGGAATGACAAGGACAGTTTTACCTGCAGGCTGTAGAGCCCTGTGCATGTATACGTGGTACCATTTAATCAAAGGCTATTAGCATGTGTATCGGACTTGGGCGACTACGTGTAAACACTCTTTTCTGAAAGCGCTTACATGTAGACTATATCTCAAATAGCCAACATTGGATCTATGGGGCCACCTGTAACAAAAAACTGCTCGCCCCATTGTGTTCTTTGAAGGCTCAATGAAAACTTAAATTGTTCATGATTATAAGGTGGGCTTAGCTAGCGTTATGTGCAACATTCCTCACGTCTCTTACAACCCATGAAGAATATGATGGCACAAAGCTGAAATTTCTCATCATAGAAACAGTGGGTCTCAACGTAGGTAGTATAAGAAGGCGAAGACTTGCCCTAGTCGGAACAGGTGTACAGTATTCAACAGCACCCACTCAACCACAAATATCTGGGCATCCGGTTATATCAACATCTCATACACCCAAGCAGCAATCAATATGGCAGCCGAGGCTGATGATCAGCTACATTCAGCTGTGAGCAAGGCTCCTAGAATGATATCACATCCATGGGCGGTCAATGATATCCTACAAGTCTTCTTCGAAATGAACTACGACTATTTTCTGAAAGGCCGCATCTTCCGATTGACCTCGCCCAATAGTTGGACTTGCATCCAACGCATCTATGAATGGTTTCGTGAACACCCGGATATTCTCCTAAAGTTTCGTCAGCCGGTGCTGCTTTACCCCGGGGTTCCATCCTATACAATTTCGACGAGCTGGTCTGGATTGAGGCTATCTATGGAGGGCGAATTGACCTTGATGCAATGTTGTTGAGCAAAGCATCTGACGACCACATTCTATCCCGTCGTATGAAACTGTGTTTCAATCTTGTCTACGGCATCTCGTATGCTCACTATCGCGATATATTCCAGGATGTCCCTGAAGATGTCATTGACACCCTGAACAAGCGGTCGAATGTGCGACACCTCCCTCATTGGACTACTGACAATCTATGGTTTCTGCACTTCTGCTTGCCCACACGATTAACACAGCAATAAAGTTGCTCCATACCTTTTTCTGGCCTATCCAAATTTGATCAGCAGTCTTATTCCTAGTACCAAATAGACAAATTCCATTGGTTTTCCAAATAAAAGTTGAACTCGCCTACGAGAGAATCAAATATACAAAATTAACTAATATGTGCGCATGATGAATGGGCTCAGTAGTTTTGTTGCTTCTTCATAGACTAAAGAGTTAGCTCATTACCAACCAAGGTATTAGGAAGACCTCAAATCCACAAATACAGATTTTCCCGCGTAGAATACCTAGCTCGTTCAAGATTAATGCGTATTTTAGAATACAAGTAGAATCATGCCATAGCCTACAGTGAGATACGGTACCAGAGCAAATCGGCTGACCGCTATTGGAAAGCCGAATGATCATTTCTTCTACAAGAATTGCCGAAACATAGGTCCTCAACCCCATGGGGTAACAGACCCCACAATGGACGACAATATCAAAATACGACCCGCTCAATGTGATTATTTGTCCTTCGTGACCCATCCCATCCATCTTTCCTTCGACATTTGTGACTCCACTGCAAGCATGGCAGAGAAAAAGATCGCAATGCACTTTGAGCAAACTCCCGACGAGATGGAGAAGCCGCACCTTCAACAGCAAGATCCCGATGCGGATGAGGAGTTCTCCTATGCTGAGCAACGCAAGATTATCCACAAGGTTGATAGGCGCCTGCTTATCATTGTTGGGCTTATGCAAGCTGTATCATTTCTTGATCGAGCCAATATGTCTAATGCAGCGGTAGCTGGGTAGGTTTATATTCTGTCGAAGGTCGAGAGGAAGTGCCGCTCTGACAGACGACTGATAGCATGACTACGGCCTTGGAATTGGAGGTCGGTACACGTTATGTAAGTTCACTGCAACATGGTGACGTGAGACAAGGTTCTAAGTAGCTAGTCAACAACACTGCTCGTGTTTTTCGCACCATACATCGTTTTTCAATTCCCGGCCACCATCGCCATCCGCAAAATCGGGCCCAGGAAGTTCTTGTCGACAATTGTGCTGCTCTGGGGAATTGTCATGATAGTACGGTCTACTTTCCCTTAGTGTGGGAATTTTCTATTCACTAACAGGACAGTGCTTCGGCTTCGTTCATTCATGGGTATCTTTGATTCCTCTGCGGATGTTGCTCGGCGCTCTAGAAGCCGGCTCATTCCCTGGAATGTACTACCTGATTTCTTGCTGGTATTCCCGATGTAAGACCCCTGATTACCGAGCGAGAAACCAGTTGACTGCTCTAACATATTTAGTCGACCTATATAAACGTGTCTCAGTCTTCTACCTAATCGGCGTCCTAGGTTCTGCCCTATCCGGTGTCCTCGCTCTAGGCTTCTCAAAAATGCAGGGTCTGGGCGGGTACGCAGGATGGCGCTGGATTTTCATCATGGAGGGCCTTCTGACCTGTCTCATCGGAGTCGCAGGGTACATTTTCATGGTTAACTTTCCCAGCCAAAGCCACAAAGTCTCCGGATTCCTCAAAGAACGCGAAAGCGCGTATATCGTGCGTCGTTTGAACCGAGACCGGGGCGATGCAGATGATACAGATAGTGAAACGTTCAACTGGCGCGCTTTCTTCTCGTCTGCACTGGACTTGAAAATTTGGGCCTTTGCTTTTTCATATCTGTATGTTAGCCATCCCCCTTTCCTGTCCTTGACTATTCTTTCACGCAGGCTGATTAACACGTTCCAGGTTATCCGCCATGCAAGCCTACGCCGTTGGTTTCTTTCTCCCAGTCCTCCTCAACAAAAAGATGAAATTCTCTCAAGCTGCCGCGCAAGGTCTAAGCTCCCCTCCTTATGTCGCCGCAATGATCCTGATGTATGCGGAAGGGTGGGCAAGTGACAAAATCCGGCTTCGCTCTCCTATGATCTACCTCAACTGCATGGCATCTATTACCGGTCTCTGTCTTATGGAATGGGGCCCCTCGGCTGGAGTCCAATACTTCGGGGCGATCTTAACCTGTGCAGGGTGTAGTGCGAATATACCATCGATCATGGTGTTTCAGGCGAACAATATCCGTGGACAGTGGAAAAGAGCATTCTGCAGTGCGAGTTTGATTGGCCTCGGAGGGACCGGGGGAATTGTCGGGTCGTTGGTATTTCGGTCGCAGGATGCTCCGACGTATCTGCCTGGCATTTATGCTTGTTTGACGTAAGTTTCCCCTTGTTGTGGCTGAGTTCCATTCATTGCAGCTACTAATGCATTGTCTGTAGGGCAAATGGGTTGATCGCTGTCGTTATTACGGTTGTGCTAGTGTACTTCACTGCTAGAAATCGTCAGGCTGAAAGGGGGCTGGCCATTATTGAGGGTCTTCCGGGTTTCCGGTATGTCTTGTAATACATGTACCAGCTCATGTGGTACGTGTTTGTGAAGCCATACGCGACAAATCGTTGTGTTGGCGTTTGGCCCGAGTTCTACTAAGTTCGGGTATCCTCGATGCTTCTTGTTAAGAATCATTCTCATAATGCTATGTTTATATATGGAGTTTCATATTCTGTAGTATGGCAATTCGTAATCCCTATCCTCACATCTCACCGAGCTTACAAGGTGTTCATGTACGCTCGTCTAGTGCTCCATAAAAGTCAAGTCCCTCTTGTTGCTTTCCTACTACCAAACAATTTATTTATTAACCACCCTTTTTCTGGGGCTATAGTACTCCATATACGATCGATTCCTACGTACAACTACTCAAGGTAGGCATATATCATTGGAGAAAATGAAGGCTGTCTCGCTTCCAAACTAGGGTAAGGCATTTAGTTCATTGAAAAGAGCCTATATGACATCAAGAGATACTACAATCAATCGAATAACCAGACAGTCATCCACTCAGAGCTGCGACCTTCGTAACAACAGGATACTCCCAGCTCCCATTCAGCATACTCTCCTCCGCTCCGTAGAACCGAAAACTCATCATGAACGTCCCCCTCCACACGGCGCAGGCAACCAATTAGTCACCCGGTTGCCCGGCGGTCGCACATCTCCAGCTTGAATTTTAATCTGGAACTCTTTTTCCATACTGTTATTTACAGGAGATCCATCCTCATACGTCGACCCGCTCCGATCCCCGAGACTATATCAGCCCAGCTGGTTCAGAATGAGATATTGATCCTCGCCGTAAATTGTCAAATTCCAGAACCCAGTCAGCTTCAATGGAGGCTGTCCGCTCGGAAATCGGACTATGTACGCTTCATCTTTCGTGATACTGAACCGGTCAGACCCACTGAGTGCTCCGGGCAAGGTATACCCGGGATATGCGGCTTGATCTCGCGTGGATCAGATATCCGCGCTGTGCGGAGAACATGCGCGCTGCGTAGAAGGATTGGAAGTCGCCTGATATCACGGCCGCTGGTTAAGTCCAGCTGTTGCAGAGGCTTTCCGAGAGTCCGGAAACATTGCGCGAAGTCGCTGCTAATGTATTTGCCCTAGCCACATTGAGAGAGAGGTCTGTTCCTTCTGGTTGCGTGAATGTCCCATCTGAGGAGATGCCTGCCTTTTCTAGCGCGACTGCAATCCAGGCACGGTCACTGACAACTTCAGGCGGGTTGTAGCGTGAGAGCAAGGCTGTTAAGCTGAGAATGGTCTGGCCAATGTCCAACGAGTCGGCTAGATTGAGGAAGATTTGCAGATCCAAGGGAGGAATCCCCTTGTGTGGACCGGCTCCTCGTGCTTTGGGCGTGAAAAGCATCCGACCTTGCTGACTGTGGACAATTGAGAGGTCTTTGCTTTACCAGGATCCGATTCAGAAGCATGCCTATAGTTATTAGTTAGTTCTTGTACTTTCCTGTGTACTACAAGCATTGATCGTACCATATGGGGTCGGCGAATTTACATATGCACGATACTCGTCCTGCTCACTCGCTACGTGAACGCCAAAATTGTCCTCGGTGTATCTAAGCAAGTATTTTCCCGGCTTGAACCCCTGAAGACTACCTACGCATAGTTAATGACCAGGATAAACACTCAATAGGCCAAGATAGACTACATACTGACGTTGGCAAAATTGTTTCCATACATGTCATACCATGGCCACAGCCAGCATCAGTCATCGAACTCAGGAATCTCGAATCTAGATCCGCTTGAGATATGTCATAAAACAAAGGGGTATATAGCGCGTCGACGCTTGGTCGAACGACTGCATGGTCCTCTGGAGTTGATAGCTTCCTGTGTGAGTATGGCACGTTGATTTCAGAATTTGGCATGGCCCGAACGTACAGGGCGTAGGCGTAAATAGGCCAGCCATAGAGATATGCAAAGGTTAGGGCTTCTTGTGAAGGGCCAGTCCTGACGGTCGGTACTGAAATATGCCCTAATCCATCGTTCAGCGAAGATCCATACTTCAGGGTTATTTACTGACCAGGACTTACCTGCGTCTCCCATTCTACTTGTCATTTACAGTATAATGTGGAGGTCCGCTGCGAATGGAGAAAGTCCTTCTCTTGAAAATCATGTTCATCAACAAATCCAATTCTTTAATCAAATATGTCACCACGGCTATCGGATGAGTCGCCACGTCAACGATGGACGCAATTGTACAGAACCATGTAACCTAGACTTTACCGACGGTATGTTGATATTTCCCGAGGTCCACTTGCGATCGAGTTCCTTCTTGTTGAGACAGATCAAATATGATAACTCCGGCTACCTTGATCTTGGAAGTAGTCACACACTAGCTATGCTCCTGGCCAGATACAACCCACAAATGGATTTAATATGATACTACGGCAGACATTTTGAAGGCATTGAGTCAATTTTGGTGAGATCATGTATAACTGAACTTTGAACCGGTATTTCACATACCGGCCGGTTTCCTGTGTATGAATGAGCTGTCTGGTACATGCCAGATTAGGGTTTGCCGGTCATCGGCGTATCGCCGACCTCGACGTGGGGTACAGCTTTTAGCGCACATTGATATAAGTACGCCTCATCGAAGGAATAAGGTGCATATACAATTCTAATAAAGACTACAACCAACCAATTCAATATGGCGGCCCCTTCTTTCGATGACAGAAGAGACTATGGCGATGCAGACCGCGGCTTTATGGCAGCCCTGGAAACCGACGTTATCAAGGATGCCTCCGGGAAGGTAGTTTGGGATATTGGGGCATGGGATTTTATGAAACGGGAATGTCCTCAATCAGCGCATCCTCACCTCTGGCGCCAGGGTCAATTGAATTCCAAGCATGGGCTATACGAGATCTGTCCGGGGATCTATCAAATCCGGGGTTACGACCTGTCGAACATGACGTTAGTAGAAGGAATGGAGGGAGTTATTGTGATCGATCCGTTGGTTTCCTGTGAATGTGCTGCGGCTGGATTGGAGTTGTATCAGAAGCATCGCGGCCATGGGAGGAATGTCACCGGAATGATATACTCGCATTCCCACGGAGATCATTACATGGGAGCTGCGGGTGTTATAGATGCGGATACAAATGTGCCAATCATTGCGCCGGAAGGGTTCATGGAGGCAATCCTAAGTGAAAGCATCCTGGCCGGCCCAGCGATGAGGAAAAGAGGAGCGTTCATGTACGGGAATGCGCTTCCCAGAGCTCCCACGGGTCAGATCGGAACAGGCCTGGGGATGGGCTCAAGTGTCGGAACAACTAGCCTTATCCCTCCAAGCCTTCTCATCCAAGTAACAGGCGAAGAGCATGTTATTGATGGCGTTCGGATTGTGTTTCAGATGGTCCCCGGAACTGAAGCTCCCGCGGAAATCAACTTTCATTTTCCGAATTTTCGGACACTTTGTATCCCGGAAACCGCCACAAACTGCATGCACAATATCGTCACACTGCGCGGTGCGCAGGTACGTGATGCTCAAGCGTGGTCGGGGTATCTCGACGAGGCTATCGTCATGTTTGGGCGCGACTCCGATGTCCTCATTGGGAGCCATAACTGGCCGACATGGGGTTCAAGGGAGCTCGTGACAAGACTAGAGGAGCAGCGCGACATGTACGGATACATGCACGATCAGACCGTACGGATGATGAATCTAGGCATGACTGGCACCGAGATCGCAGAGCAAATGCAATTACCTCCCGCACTTGAGCGTGCCTGGCATTGCCGCGGGTACTATGGATCTCTGAATCACAATGTTAAGGTATGAGAATTGATGTGATAAGCATTCGAATTATGCTAACTGTTTCAGGGCATTTATCAAAAATATCTGACGTGGTTCGATGGACGACCCGAGCACCTTTGGCAGTACCCACCACAAGAAGAGGGAAAGCGGTACGTAGAATGCCTTGGTGGTGTCGAAGGTCTCTGTGACAAGGCGGAGACTTTTCTAGACCGAAAGGACTATCGCTTTGCTACTACTCTTCTTGCCCACGCAGTTGCGGCCGATCCAGAGAATCCCAACACCAGAGCAGCAAATCTGCTAGCGACATCATACGAACAACTAGGATTTGGTGCTGAGAATGCAACGTGGCGCAACTTCTACCTCACAGCGGCACAGGAGCTCCGGACGGGAAAGAAAGCTGGCATGGTAGCAGGGGGTCGTACACCGTTAGGCGAGAAGCTAAGCATCAAACAGTGTTTTGAGATCTTATCCGTGCAGTTGGACAGCACGCAGGCTCTAGAGACCTGCGTCTGTATTGACTTCGATGTGTTTGATATATCAGAGCGATGGCGGTTGATTCTGAATAACGGAGTGCTCACCAGACGACGCCTTCAATCCGAGGCTTACCTAAAGGAGGCAAGAGAACACAGCGCCGATTTTGAAATGGTCCTAACGAAACACCAACTGCTAGAAATTATGCGGGGGAATCATGTCTCAGTCAGTCGAGAAACTGGAAAGAGGGAGGTATTGGATCAGTTGATAAGCTTGATTCTAGTGAAGGAGGATTCGGCCAGAGGTCCGAGCCAGATATAATAATATATATATAGACGCATAAATATGCAATTTTAAGAACCCTGGAACATGCCTTGGTCGAGCCGAGACTTGGGCTATGTATCTAACTATAGAAGGAAGTCTTTATGATGGCGCTTCTGATCGGGCATAGAAGGCAGAGGATAAGCCCGGAATCCTGTGCCTCTGCAAATATCCAAACTATTAGAATGCAGCTGGTACAGCAATGTTTCCAATGCAGAGGAATGAATTGATAATCGTAACGTTTCAAACAAGTCACCTTACTACTTAAAAGACTCTCCGTTCATCAATGCGCCATCATCTATCCACAGCATTCAAGGGGATTAACAATTCTATGTAACGAAACATGCAGACTACGGACGTAGTCATAAAGACTCCGAGCTGGTTGAGCCTCTATTCTTTGCGTTCTCTTCTCCCTCCACTCAGGACCTCAATGCATCAGGACCCAAAGGATTACTGTTGTAGCATATATGAACAATGCAAGAATGTAAAGCACCACCTACAGCCCATCCAGTCGGTCATTTGTATTATAACCACTGCTTCGCCAGGACCGAGAAGACAACGGCAGAGGTTATGACCTGTTGTGACTGTCGCCGGAGACATCGGATCTGATATTGTCAATTGAGGTAATATGTGAACAATCAGATCCATTTTATATAAGGGGCCAAGGTGCTCTTGCTCAAGTTTCATCATTCCACTAACCGAGATAAAGCCGTATACCAGTAACACTGTGATCACAACCCCATTGCATGATCTCTGCGTTCGTTCGCGAGGACATTATCGATTATTGATACTTAGCTACATCGTATAAATTGAACACAGGTGTCTTTATGTATTGTTAATAGGTTATATGTGGCGGTCAATATCAACCGATAGATTTGTAGAAGTCTCTAACCATTCAAAACATATATCTGTGATTGATCGATGTTGGAATTAATAAATGTTGTTAGTACAAATGTGCTTGCTTTCCTAACAATAGTTATAGAATGGCTCGAGCCAGTCCACTTCACGGCCTTCTTGCATTACATATGTAAAGCTTGCAATACAATAACGGCACCAAAGCTTTCTACTAATAAAACCTCTCAATATGTCTACCTAGGAAAGGCAAAGACAAAAGAAATCAAAGCGAAATCAAGGTTGAAACCCCAGCCCTAGTACCCTGACTCAATTCTATTCGACGTACGTATCTACGTACAAAGCTGAGCGGCCGGGAAGGCTAGGACTCGCCGACCCAAACTTTCTTTTTCTTGCATTTGAATTTAGGTTTTACATACGGCCAAATCCCGAGAGCATCGATCCGCAGATTTGAAGTTCGTCGTATCAATCTATCTTGCCGCCACCGCACAGTGCACGTAGCCCCTGCACTCAGCTTGTTTACGAGGTTTAGCTGCATCCAGCTGTGGATAAAAAGCAATGCTCCGTATTCCAAACAATCTTCAGCCAAGGAAAAAAAAAAAGCAAAAAAAATCAGCCAAAATGAGAAAAAAGAAAGAAAAGCGAGCAAGAATGAAGCGAGTTGCAGATTTCATGTTCCTGATAAGGATATGATCAACACTAGGTGAGGGTCCACGTGTCGGTTCCCACCGGCTATTGTATTTCCGTGGATGAATTTTGAGATTGAACAGACAGTAAGGAGAAACTGTTTTCCTTGGCTTCAGCCAGCCTTTTATGTGCTGGCCCAGCCCGTAGTCAGAGCCCGGATCAAATGGGGAGTAGCGGATACAGCCTTCCAGGTCTGAGATCGGAAAATTCTTACAAGAACTCAATCAGGAGAGAGGGCAGCAGAGTACCGAGTACAATATGAATTAGCTAATCTACAGCAGTCTCGAAGAAAACTTGGGGTTTCACATCGAACACTTGGTGGCTAAACTTTCGAGATTCAGCTGCATTATTGCTATTCTCCCTGGTTTAATCAGGTTTCTTATCTGTAATCTGTGTAGTTGTTTGTTATTAAACTTTGAGCTAGCAAGCCCTAATCTAATCTACATCTTGATGGGCCTCGAGGCGGAACAAGGCGCATGTGCTGATTCTGACAAGTCCCGAACTTTGCGGTATCGGAAATCGGAGACCTGCTATGGTGCCTGACAAAAACAATGGATGAATTGACTCGTGGGCCGGGAGTTTGATGTCTCATGGAAATTGATTGATCTGCGTCGAAATCTTGGACATACATGTTGGCTCTGGGTCTGAATGTGGAACTCTCAAGTGGGACTGGGCTCAGTGGCCTGAATAATCCATGGATCTTGGCATCACCATGTGTCTTGATCCGGATCGTACCGGTACTCTGTACTCTGTACGCAGGAAAAAAAAATAACTCGGATCTTTTACCGTTGTAGGTAATATCCGGACCAATCCACTCGTAGTACCGCTGGTAGCGAATTGCTTCATTTTTTGCCTTGGAAAAAAAGAAATAAAGGCAAGGATCGGAATCAAGAAATGGGCGGGAAAAATGCAAGCCACACTACGCAGCCAAGATTCGATATCTGTGATCGTCGTTTTGGCTTCGAGCTAAGCTACAGCCAAGCCTCTTGTTCTTTTGTTATCGTTCGAACTGGACTCTGTCGAGGAAGGCCTGGACTCTGATTGAAGTCGATTTGTCTATCGAGATACAAGTTCATGCGACTGGTGCCACGCGTCTCCAAGCCACTCGTGACACTATCACCAACGATGGACCCGAGATGTCCACGAATCTTGATTGTCAGAAGCTTCACATGTCGAAGGAACAGCCGACAAATTTTGAAATCATATTCCAAATTATTTTTTCGCGTACAATTTCTAGTTCCGGTGGTTTGTTGGTCAGTATCTGAGTTAATGGTAACGATAAGACTGGTCCGAAGGAATGGCATCGAATGAGAGACATGAATTGTTCTTTTTGCATAGTATATACAAAAACGCGACCGATGAACAAATTGGTAAATGTAGCCGAAGCTAAGATAATTGACTTTCCGTACGTGTCAATCACAAAACAGTAACGCGAAATCGGATCTGTCATGCAAATGTCTTTGGGGGAAGCCAGCCCAACTGCGGGTACCGAGTTAGGGATTTGAACACACTTTCAGAATCAAAGAGTCAAAGATCAATCAAATTCTATACATACGCTTTTAGCAAAATGCAAAAGCAGCCAGAAAGTATAACAGGAAACTCAGACAAAAATATGAAAACCTCGTAAAAGACATCTCAGGATGTAATGAACTCGTAAAAGTTGTGACTCAGATACCGGCTTGGGACCACAATTAGCCGATGGAACAGCTCAGCTGCAGGTACAGTGACGACGATGCACGTGATGAGTGTCACCATGACCGATCCTCCGGAGGAAATTCCATGGTGAGTTCGAAGACTCTCGTACACGCGGATGCCGACAATGTAGGCAAAAATAGATTGAAGCAGGAAGTAGCCTATTATATATCAGTATTATCCACCGGATGAATAAAACAAACTTAGGTCCACACTTACTCAACGCTCGACGACCAAGGTACAGCAGGAACTTGTTCTGCAGAGCTCGCTGCAAAACTTCGTACGTTTCCAAAAGGGTGAAAATTCCCAGAATAGTAAGATAAACATCATCTCTTGCAGAGATATGCTCAACCTTGTAATTTTCATCAAGACCAGCCGTAGTGTAAGGATTAGAATGAATTCTCCATTCGGCATCGAACAAATCCGGCCGATAAGCTACCCACAGATACTGCATGAGAAGCCCACCCACGAGCAATAAACCTCCGACAAGCCATGTTGGAATGCGCCGAGGCTGACCATTGCCGGATCGCCAGACAAGACCACGGAACTGGACAGGTATACCGATCAAAGCGTTTTGTTTGAAGTCCATGTGCATGACCATATCACACATGAGTAGTCCAGACACCGTGTACCAGGCCCAAGAGTTGCACCACCATGCAGCGATGACGAAGAGGATGCCGAATTGGACTCTCCATTGGGGTCGAGTATGAGGCACAATCACCATGATCATGTAGACAGTGTAGCTTTGAATGTAGACAGCATTAATCATCCAAAGTGTTTGAGTGGGAAAGGCATAACTGCCCGATTGTGCTCGGAAGCCATGGGTGGTCCAGAATAAGTTAAAGACCGAGTTCCAATATGCCAGCGTTGAAGGAAGTTGGTTTGGAATTGGCATGGAATTATTGTTTGTGCTGGTTTTGAACCTCCAGATTGTATTGAGAGTCCCTGTAGTCATTGACCCTTTTACAATCGCTAGACAGATTGCAACGGGAATACATAATTGTAACGCGCGAGTAAGTAGCGAGCGTGCAATGACCGGTGCTGTTGGATCGCGAAAGAAGGGAATTGCAATTGACCGTGCTGATAGGAAGATGATCGCTCCGTATAGGAAGTACTCATTCCAGAATAGCACTGACAAGACTTTCCGCACAATCTCCTGGCCAAGAGGACCTTGAGGATTACCTGAGACATACACTGTCGTCGGTGCAAAAGTCTGTAGGAACATCCATAAGAAGGCCTGGATAACAAGTATTCCGCGGAATCCAATCAAGTACTCTTGCTCATGCTTCGTGGGTGGTGGGACAATATGCTTTCGCAGTGCC
The DNA here is from genome assembly GCA_001571465.2 of Talaromyces pinophilus. Classification (NCBI taxonomy): domain Eukaryota; kingdom Fungi; phylum Ascomycota; class Eurotiomycetes; order Eurotiales; family Trichocomaceae; genus Talaromyces; species Talaromyces pinophilus. Next base: position 3,171,789 of record CP017348.1, on the reverse strand, counting down.
TTCAGGTCGAGTTCGACCATGGTGAATTATGAATCAAACTGATCTTGAGGTTGTTATCTGCTCAAGTCCAATGTTCTAAGGATATTGAGGTGATACAAATTATATCGGGAGTAACAGAAAGTGGTTTGTTCAAAATTCCGACTGCATCGAAGCAGCAATTGCAGATAAGCTCGAAAAGGCAAGCAGGTCTGATGCTTAAGCTTGTCCGGAAATGCACTTGAGGAAGTCTTGTCCAAAAAAAAAATCCAACTCGAAGATACAGGCTAGTTAACAGCTGGCTCCACAGGGGCAAGATCCGTCAAAACAACATACAACCCATTGTCGTACCATTGACCCAGATTTCGTCGTGCTACTCCGTATTTTGTTCGTCCTAAAAGATCAACAAGGCCGAGTCACAAACACCACATCTAGTCAATCTCTGGCATGGTTATGTCAAGACAATACGGAACTCTGCTGTCCGTGTATCTGATGGATTTTGAAGCACAAATAACGAATGCGCCTATAACAGTTACATTATAATCCTAATTAACTGCCAGGGAAACCTGATAAGAACTACTGTAGTAAGGGCCGCCCTAGTGCTCATGCACGTACGGCTTTGTTATCACATAACGTCGCCTCTTGGGAATCCGATTAGGGGCTTCGTATCCATTGTAGGAAGCCAAGATATGATTTTGCCTCTGATTGGATTGATTATTACCAGTATTAATTTGCTTGGCAATGCTAACAGGGACTGCCCAATTCTTCACTGTACTCGACGTAGTATCCCGTATTCGCTAGGTACCACGGGCGGGACAATGAATTAGGGCTAATCGCATACCCACCAGCCCACACGGTATTTCCGCAGTTCATCTACACCCAACGATGCAATTACGAGGATGAAATTTTTATGGGCGCCAGGAACGTCCGAAAAGAGAGGTTACTGAGGACCTGAAGCGTGGATCTCACCGTCCAAAAGTGCCATCCTCAGCTGAGAAACACGTCGGTAGCTAGCGACGGTAACTAGCCCCTGTACGTCCCTAAAATGGGCTGACACGCTAGTTAATTATGCCGCCACAAAGACAATACCCACTCACTGATCGACAGCCATGGTAGTCAACACTTAACTAGCCTTGAACTCCACATCTGCATACTACGCAACTGATCTTCTCCTTATCATATTGTTTAGTACTCGTCTGTTTCTGTGCGAGAACGCCCAGTCCGTTTTTGATAGGTTTCTTTTGCGGTTTATTGAAGTCTGTATAAAACTTCCGCGCGAATCATGCTGGCGAGTTGCTTGCTCAAGTTACACAATATACGGAGTAAAATGTCAAAAGGAACGTGGGAGTATTCTTTATTGTTTATTTGTGGATTGTTCAAGACTTTTTGTGACTGTTTATGATTATTCTTCATATGCTTTGGTTTTTGTCACCTCGTGCATAATGCTAAAATAGATCGATCTGCAGATGACTTCAAAAGCCTCGACAATCACGTACTAATCGGTCTTTACCTACGCGAGAATTAATTTGATCCGTTCCCGTCTGTTGTTGTATCCATTCCTTAGTTACGCCATACGATCCCTGCCATATTCATAGTTAGTATTAGTCCGACTACTACTCAGGGCCAGCCAACTTGTCAAGGCCCTCATACAAATGCCAGTTGCTGTGATAATCGATTGGACACAACCGGTCGAATTAATCTCCTCATGCACTGGAGATTAGCAACTTCTCGAAGCATGTGAAAGCGGGAACGGGCTTGTTTCATGAAATAGCACCTTCCCAATTGAGGCTGAAAAATCTAGGTTGTAGGAAGCAGATAGATAAGATATGCATTTGATCTTTCGGCCGCAAGCGGGATTCTATGTGTTCTAAGACTCTTTTTTAGCAGTAATGTGTTGCTATTTGATCGGCATCCCGAGTAGGGTGTCAGGGATTTTGATCCTTCAAACACCATGCACCGACATACTTGGCAATCCTTTAGAGACAATATTACGCATGAAAGATAAGATTGAGTGCAACTTGAGCCGAATCCCTGTTTTAACGTGCTTGTTTTAACTTTGATTATATCCGTCTGTTATACGAATGCAGAACTCCGGCTCCCAGATAGTGGCGTCCGCCGAGATCCTATTGTAATTTTGGCTGGGCTATTGAAGATTATTGATGCTTCTTTTCATCCTATGCATTTTTGTGGTTTCATGATATTTGTTTGTCATCTAAGAGTGAAGCACGTGCGATTGAGTTTTTGAAAGTCGAGACATCGAGACGTGACGAGGATCTTCGGATCTGCCGTCTTTGCGGCTCCCGATGTTACATAGATTCTCGTGTTCTGATCCCCTATGATCCGTGTAATCCCTATAATAAGATTTCACATGTGACATGAAACAATTAATCTATCTGTATGTATTGCTGCGGTAATGTCTATATACGTATAATGCAATCTACTATGTAAGAACCAGCTAAAAAGATCTACACTAAAATCATAGCCTCATAGAGCCTGCATCTCCAACGTTCTCGGATCATCCAGCAATGTGACCTCAATTGCGTGGAGTTGGGTTCCACTTAACGTACTTACTCACTTGACGTGCATGACCAAAGAGGCCAATGACCGCGGTGAGTACGAGCTGAGGAAGATATGTGGCCGCAAATATCGGGATTGTGTACCACCGGCAAAATTCAGACCGGAAGTGGAATGTGACCCAGAGTGTGCCGACAAACGCAAGGAGACTGATCACCATGAAATTAGCTCCTGTCATGGAAGGTTCGGTGCAGAAAAGTTTGGAACATACCTGAAAATGAAGAGCCACCAAGCAACAGGGTACTGAAAGAAGACGAGTTTGTACAAATCGTGGCCGTTCTTGGGGAACTCGGTGATCACCACACTCAACACAAGGCAAAGGTATTGAGTAATGAGATAGTAACTGATTTCTCGGACGAAGAGTAAAGAAAAGATTCCGAAACGTTGGCGCATGGTGCGGTGTTTGCCCTCTCGCGACCGACTCCACACTAGGTGAACATGGCGCATACTAGCCTGGATCCAACCTTGGGACCACCGTAGACGCTGTTTCCAGAAGGCAGAGAATGTGACCGGGGCCAGTTCAAAGGATGTGACATTGATGTCGTGGATTGCTTTTGCTCCGTGGCCGAAGGCACGAAGAGCGGAATCAATATCTTCTGTAAGCATGGAGTCGTCCATTTTTAGCTCACGCAGGAGCGAGGTACGCCAGTAGCCGTTTGAGCCACAGAAGAGACCAAAATGGAACATGGCAGAACGTCCTGGATGGGAAACTGCGTAGATTTTGTCGAATTCAATGCCGATCATTGAGGTAAGGAAGTTGTCGTTGGCATTGAGCACCACGCATCGACCCTGGACAATGTCCAGTTCTTTGTCTTTGGCAAATCGCTCCATTGCCCATTTGGGTGCATATGGATGGGGGTAGTGGTCGCAATCAAAAATGGCCGAAATGTCGGCATCGGTCTGTATGACATTGCAATAGTAGTTAATGTTGTCGGCTTTGGACTTGGAACCCGGGACTTTGATAACCCGCATGTTTTGGGGGTATTCATCCGGTAATGCAAAAAGTTCCGATTCCAGAGGTTGGATGGCATAAGGTGTGTTGTATATCAGGTTGACGCGGTACCTGTCCCGTGGATAGACAATTTCTTCCAGAAGGTATTTCACCCGATCCATGACTATGTCTTGCTCATTTGGCAAGTATGCCACAATGATAATGTCTAGCCTGGGTAGGTCATTCTCCGCTGTAGGAAACACCCAATTCTTCTTGGCGACCTTATCTAGAGCTCGTTTGGAATCCTGGAAGTTTCCAAGAGCGGAAATAGACTCGATCACAGTCGCTGTTGCAATGTAGGTGTTGGTCATCAAATAGATAAACCAGAAAATTTCGGTGATGCCGGATGTGGCATTCATGTAAATAGTGGTAGAGAAGACGAAATAAGACAGAACAAGAACAAACGGCGTCCAGTCTTGGACACCATCTGATGCAGTCGTGAACGCCCATGAGACATCCTGATAGACCTTTTTCAGACCACTCTGCACAAGGTTTCGTCTGTCAGACGGCCGGAATGAGTCACCCGGGGTCTGCAATGCATTAACCTCAACGTCGACCTGTTTTTCCATGATTACAGGTGTTGACATTGAGTTGTCAATGTGAAAGAAAGATTGTCATACAATCAAAAATTAGAAAAAGAAAACAAGCCGGAAAGAGCATGCAATAGAAGAATAGAGAGAAAAATGAGAGTTTTCTACACCAGGTCTAATCTAACAATCTACTTGGATCCCAGTCGAGCACCGAACGTTAGCACACATCTTTTTTGACGTAGCTAATGCTCTTTACCAAGAATTAGCTTCGCACCCACAATGACCCTGGTCATGACCTCGAGTAACAAAGTTTCAATCTTTCAAGACCGCTGGCGGAAACATTTCGAGGACCAATGGGATGCAACGTTGCACGGCGATCCCAGAAACATCAAAGACCGCCGAAGTTGTCAAAGGAACCATGACTGACGAATGACAATTACAGCGCAATAGCACGCACGCACAGATACGCTACAATAGTCGCCTTGTCCGAGTTAATTGATAAGACTATGACAAGACTCTGATTCATTGATACTATTACTGGGCCGCCACCGCACTAACCGGCTATCTTCTCAATCTAATCTGAAGCTTGCATAACTAGGTACCCCTGCTTGGGTAATAGTATCATCACCCAACTCGGTCCCATTATTGCGAGGTCACCGAAATGCGTAAAGATTAACATGAAACTAGAACGCATTGAGGGCCAATCCACCTACCATTTCTGTCGTGGTTCCAGCACTGAGATTAACGGCTAAGCCCTATTTGTTCGTGTTGCATGTGCGAACACTCGATTTTCTCGGTGTTTGCTTGTTATCTTGGCCTGATCAGTGACTGACGCAGATTTAGGGCTAGGAAGGTCGTCTTCTGGCTGATTGTACCCTTTTCCCAAACAGGCAATTCTTCCACCCGGGAATGGGCCAGCCACTGTGTGAGCCGCGGGACGCACCAGATTATTATTTTCCAAGGCACTAGTGTCTTAGTTTCGCCTCTTGTTCCTGGTTGTCCAAGCGTGCGTCCACTCGATCTCCATGGTAGCCGACGTGTATAAAATTTGTTTTTTCTTCTTGATGTCCACCTGCAATTGAGCATGGGATGCAATGCAATGCAATGCAAAATGGCAGAGTCTGGACTCCCATGCCTGCACTTTTCTCCGACCCCGCTACGTAGCTAACTCAATTCTCCACCAAAAATCATCAACTTGCGCGATTATGAATGAATTGGAACTGCAAAAATGAGACATAGACCAGGATCTCAGCTTCTCAAAAGAACTAAAGCGATCTAGTCCTTGCCAAGCCAGCCTTGATGACTTAGGTCATGGTACTATAGCTGAGGTTTGTGATCTACAGGGCCAGGCACGATGGTGCTAAAACTGTGACGGGTTACAGTTGGATCAGTGCCGATCAAGAGGCCCACTGTTGGCTTCTTTAGACTTTTACGCCAGAAGATAAGCAATTCCTGCTAGTAAATTATTTTGTATGGTATCAATTGTTCGTTCGTATCGCTCCGTTACTAGCACTATGATCAACTCCCTTGATATCGCGAGAAAACGTGAGGATCCCTGGATATCCGCCAATTGCGACACGACCTCCGGCCACTCGTTCTATCTCCTTGTCAAAAGTAAGCTACAAGACTTGGCTTCGTTACTTTGCGCCTTGACGTAGCGTTTCACGGCTTGCCGTAGAACTCCTCTCTCTGCCGATCAACGAGCAAGTTTTGGCGACCGGCGCGTTCTGTTCTCATACACCGAAGGATTGTTACTTCACCTTATTGAATCTCTCGGAAGTCGCTCCTCGTACCACCGTATATACCTGTCAGGTTCGAAAGTTCTGGGTTTTCCTTACACAATTCCGAGCAACACAGCATACGAATCAGAGCGGGTATCTGTTGCTGCTGCTTTGTCTCTTTTATTTCTTTTTCTTCGTTCTTTTCTTCCCTCTTCTTGGATACGTCAAACTGAGCACGCTGTATCTTGGCACATTGTGCAGGAAGACACAATGTTTCCTACAGCATGGCGAGGTCTTCTAATCACCCTCCTCGTGGTGTTGAAGACTGCCCAAGCTGCTACGACTACTGATGTGGATGGTTGTGCCTGTGGTTTCTACGATGAAACTGCGGATTTGTATTTCACAGATTCGACAATCGTCTACTTCAACGAATCCACTTCAATTCCTTCCGACTTTGTCGTTGAAGAATTTGAACATCGCTATGATCGTGGTTGGAATAATATGTACCGCATGGGTGCGGCAATGGAGAATGTCCAAATTAGCCACGATCCCTATCCTGCAAACCGCACAAGCTTGGAACTTTCGTGCCATCCATCAGACGACGAGCATCTAGTTGTTGGTTCAAGTATACGTACTGCTCGCCAGGACATCTTCTTTGGTTCTTTCCGTTCGTCTCTTCGACCTGCACGCAACTATAGTCTCGGTTCTGCGATCTCCATGAATCTAGTTCACAACCAAACCGAAAGCTGGCAGGTAGATGTCATGAACACCGACGTCTCCGCTCAAGCATGGGTCGATATGCTAATGAGCGGACAATTCCCCAACACCTGGCTGGGCACCAATTTCACCAATCTGACTGATGAAGGCCTCGACCCATGGTACTATATGGAGTACCGTGTTGACTGGACTCGCGACTCCCTCAATTACTACATTGCCGATGTTCTGAGAATCAGTTACAATACTTCTGTCAATTCTAGTATTCCATCGACACCAGCGCCGTTGAAGTTTCAGCATTGGTCTACAGGAAACAAGTACACTTCCCAGGGTCCACCCACTTTTAAGAATCTGGCAAACGTTGGATATACGCGACTGTTCTTCAACTCGTCTACTTGGAACGATACCACACGAGCTGCTTATGACCAGAGATGCTCTACTCAAAAGGCTTGTAACATGAACGACGTATCTTTACGTGGCTCCTCACATTTTGATCCCGAAAGCCTGGCACCTTGGAAGCAGTATCAGCCACCTTACAAAATTAGATGGGTACCACTCATCATTGATATTGTCTTCGCGGCCATTTTTGTGGTCCTTACTGGCAAAACCCTCTGGAGACGATTTACCTGGCATAAACTGATGGTGTTCCTGGGCGTCCATGAACGAGATCCTCCCAAGCCCCGATCCTTTGACACACCGCCACGTTCAACGGTATCTATGGACCGAGATTCACAAAGCAATCGTGACTCTGCCGTTGATGGAAGTAACTCGCCAGCATCTCCCAATAATGGACAACCTGATCTCCCTCGGAATGAGTCGTTCAGCACTTTGCCTCCATACAGAGGCGCTCAGACGCCTCTTCCTCAATATCAGAGTCCTGCTGTCTCTCGTCGGCCCTCATTAACCAATATGGCTGGAAACTCGTTTGCCTATCCCGCTAGTCTGAATGGGACTGTTCAGGGCGAATCGTCTCGAGTGACTTCTCGGGCCCCTTCTCTGCATGCTGTGCCTATAGTAGACTATTCATCAGTTCCAAGTCAAGAGGTATACTCAAGCAATGTCATGCAGGTCGAAGGCAGCTCGGAGAAAAATAAAGAAGCCGTTAAAACTGAAGCCGTTCCCTCCACGAAAGACGGGCAGACAAAACCCGGCGAAACCGGCAAGGATGGCAAACCTGCAGCCGGTGCTGCTGCTGCTTCTGCAAAGCCACCACGTGTCGACTACCTGGCAGGTTTCATTTCTATTAGTGCCCTTCTCGTGACTGTCAATCACTTTGGTTTGACCTACTTTGGTGCTGTCATTATGCCTGGAAACTCTCCCCACTACCACAGTGAGACCATTGCACGAAAGACATTTGCCACATACTTCCTTGACCCGCTCTGGATCGGACCTTTCTTGATGATTTCCACTCGTTTCTTGACATCAAACTATATCCGGACCGGAAAGCTCGACAACATGGCGCAGAAGATTGTTGCGCGTCCTTTCCGTCTACTGACACCCGTTGCTTCGATTGCGTTTTTGGAATATTTCCTCATGGATGCCGGTGCACTGAACTGGCTTGAATACCTGCCATCAGTAACTTGGTCAGACTGGCCTTTTACTGCTATTGCTCTCAACCCAGGCACATTCATCTCGGAGATTATTCAACTCGCCTTTTTGATCCCGAACGCGGCGCCTATGATTACAAACAACTACTGTACCGGTGTGCTCTGGACTATTCCTGTGCAGCTGCAGGGTGCATGGCAGACGTTGCTTGGTTTAATCATGATCCGACAAATCAAGACTCCCTGGAAGAGATTCAGCTTTTACTTCTTCTGCACAGTCATGCACTGGTATGCTCTCTCGTGGGGCAGTTATTACTACGTCGGAATCCTCCTCGCGGATCTAGACATCACCTACAAATACAAGCAAAAGTGGCTTTATCCTCGTCCATGGATATACTGGCCCGTCCTAATCCTCCTGGCCTGTACAGCCATTGCTGGATTTAGTATTGATCTAGTCACGCAGCACAACGGAGTCAATTATGCGCAGATCGAATATGGATGGCATCCATATCCCAAAACAGGAGAGAGTTTGGCCCAAGCAGACTCAGCCTCGTATCCGGACTACTTTATCCCTCGTCTGAACGCCCTTTTAGCTACTATTACTATGCAAGGAGTTGTCGAGATTTCGCCAACATTGCAAAAGATACTGTCCGTGAAATTGTTGCAGTGGTTCTTCCCTCACATTTTCAGTATTTACTTGATTCACGGTTTTGTTATGTGGTCCGTCGGATCATGGGCTATGATTTCCATGTTCTCGCATGGCTATCCGTACTGGCTCTGTACCTTGATCACTGCAATTGTCTGCTATGGTACTCTCTTCGCAGTACTACCAATTCTTACGCCTCCAATTGAAGCTCTCGGTAAAGGTTTCACTCAAAGACTATGGCAGTTCGCCAGCCAGGAGCCAGTTGAGCGGAAACCGACTACTTATCCATTCGGAGAGGAGTTTTTGACTACACGTGATCAGCTACAGAATTCATCCAAGCCTGAAAGTTTGAATGGCGTATTGCCTTCGTCTGCTTCTTCGTCCTCGGGCGGAGTGACTGTCGTGAACGAGAAGGATGTCCATGGGAAGGGGAAGGAGGCTGAATTAACTGTAAGGGAGCTCAAGAATGGGCGGATCATGGAACATGTCAATGAGCTTTAGTATTTTCTTGTTTATATTTGGGAGACTTTTAGTCGGCGTTGACTTTTGTGCATAATATTCTGTTTATAGAGAGTGGTATATGGGTATATAGATGACGCGGTCAAGTTGTTAGAGATCGATAACAGGTTAATAGGAAATGTCATGGTACGATGACTCATCTAATTTTCTCTTCGGTTCTACCTAGTATTATAGACTTGTTGAGTCGAATGAATAACATATCTATCGCGTATCTATACAGATACATCCACCAAGGATATATGGCGGCCAACGGAGAGGGGTATCTAACGATCATAAAAATACATCACAGGAATTAAAACTTAAAGATCTGATCTTTTCTGTATCCCAGCTCTCCCAGGATACCTGATGCTCCCCGCCCTTTCCCAGTCAACGCATTCTCCATAGCAGGAGGTCCGCAAACAAACACTTTACCCGTCCGCGCAGGCAATACCTCTTCCAAAAGTTCTTTCGTGACATGTCCCTTTCGGACGAAAGATCCCTCCTCAGGCTGCGAGACAGTATAAACAATCTTGAACCGATCCGGGAACTTCCTCTCGTAATTCTCAAACTCCTCGCGCAGAAGAAGGTCACGCTCAGTATTCACGCCGAAGACAAGTGTCATCTTTGTGCGATCATCGGGGTTATCCAAAACTCCTTGGATGAGTTGGTAGAGTGGTGTGATGCCAGCACCGCCGGCAATGAGGGTTACATGATCATGTTTGTTTGGAATCCAGGGATATGCTTTGATGCCGAAGGCAAAGAAGAGGGAGTCGCCGGGCTGTAGGGAATGAAGGTGTGTGCTGACTTTGCCGCCCGGGTATTTTTTGACCATGAGATCGATGAAGCCAGGTTTTGCTGTGAAACTATCAGTATGAGATTCCCCCTGAGTCAGAAGATATCGAACATACAGAGATCGCTAACTGGCGTATATGGTCGTATGGCAGGTGTGAGGCTTCCCTTAGGCCATGACAATGTCAACACGGATGCTAATCAATTATGTTAGTGACGCATTCCAGAACAACATATCATAGATGTTCCATGATTGCAGTACATACAAACGACAGTCAATCCAGTCTCATCCCGAGTATTCGGAAATGCGAAACGCAGTCTCTTTGTATTATGGTTGATATCCTCCGTTTGTTGAAGTGTCAGACTACCTGCCACTCCACCAAAAACTTTTCGAGGCTGAGAAGATGCCGAGCTCTGAATGTATGAATAAGCTGTGTAAATACCACCGACTGCAGCAATACCAAGCACCAAGTTGGGAACAGAGGCTTGCTTGATGACGAAGCGACTGCCGTATGCCATGTTATCTATTTTCTCTTTTTGGCGGTATGACTGAGCGCGTGTAGCGTGTAATAGATAGTATTGGCACTTCGGATGGTTCGAAAGATGTTGTCAGAGGTCAACGCTACATCGCGTTCGCCTATACCCCAGATGGCCTTGGGGGTATAGCTTAGATTTATATCGGATGATATCCCGGTCAGCTCCTCAACTGCTTCGTATAAATAGACCCATTTCTGCCATGGCTATAGTTAATTGGCCGTGACGAGAGCTCTGTACGAGTCTAAGTCAAGCTAAAGTTACCACCGAGCCGATCGACGAATTGGAGACGGCTTCCAGAAACCTTATTGCCTTTACTCCGACCGATGTCAGCTGATCGACGGGGAAATCGGCCGACAATAGTACCGACTGCCGATGTCAGTCTTCGAATTCACCGCCACTAAATTATGTTTGTCAACGGCGAAACCGGCCAGTAGGAGCACCGACTATGTTCCGAAGTGCGAAATTACTGAGTTGATGCCAGGCCAGAAACATTAAAAAGTATCTAGGTACTCAGTAACTAATGTATTGGTATCATTTTGGTAGATATATATTTCAAGTATGTCAGGACATCTAGACGCTGTACCTAAGTACCACATCTGTAGCCGGGTTGTTGATCAGGAAGACAATACCTTTATAGACTCGTGGAGGACGCCGATGGATGTATCCTTCGAGGTGACTGAAATACTTATTGATCAATATTTGAGTCCAAAGAACCATCGGATGCTCCTGAAACACCAAGAAGAACGCCATTCTTGTATACTAATACTCTACAAGAATTGATGGACTTCACTCGTACCTGTATTTAGCCAAGCAAGCGTTTGGAATACTCAAAATTTTTCCCGAGGCACTGGCTGTAACTAAGCTGCCTAGGGAAACAGTGCAGCAACCCTAAGACCGCATGAACATCGATACCAAGTCAGACTCAGTTACAAGTCAATTGGTCGTATGATACAAAGTTACAAACTCAAGTGCTATACCAGCAATATACTACCAACCCAATGCTAAGCGCAACGCCATTTCTTCGTTCAAAGTATCTTACGCCTATGTGTACCTGTCGCTATTTATGTCATGTCATTCAACGGCCATCGACAATTCTTCCTCTAGAAACATTTTCCGCTCATTAGAATCATCAAACCCGTCTGCAAATTTCAAAAAGTAACATTCCATCGCATAGGGCTGCCTACCCTGTAAGATAGATTTGCAGGAGTCTAGGCCCAGTTACCGAATGCGGAAAATTCGAGGAGAACTCTAAAAAACGACGCTCGAGTGACATCATACATAGGGCTGGGATAACCTTATTTCAATCTCCATTAACATTTCCTTTAGGAAGCTTTTGATGACAAGAAATATGTATACGTAGTCTAGGTTGTGACCACTGGCACGACAGCTAGAGCCGATCGATCTGTGAGTACGTACCGTAGGGCCTGAAAATGATCTACACAGATACCGATCGGGAATGTGTCGATCTGTGCTCAGGGATTTACCAGGTCCCAGGAGTTCATGCGATCGGTTCAATGGTCTTAGGTAGATAATTGATCGTTTGCGTAAGTAGGACATAGGTACAGACTCTTGTTGTGAGATTCAGGTAGATGCATCATTGCTACGACATACGATCCGTTTGTGGTACTCAAACCCCAAAGCAGGTACTTACTTACTTACTTACAGGTTGGGAAAAGTATATAGTGACGTCCTGCCCTGCGGACACAGACAACAGCCTGACCATAGCAATTCACTCAATTCGGCGTTCCTGTCTACCTAATCGATCCCCTCCACAAACAAGATCATAGTACATCCAAAATGCCCGCCCGCGACAAATACACCGACCCCGAGCTCCGCGACCAAATCAAAGAAGAAGTCCATGCCTCCGACAAAGGCGGCCGACCAGGCCAATGGTCCGCTCGAAAGGTGCCCCTTTCCCTTCCCTTCCCCCCTCCGATACCCCATACTAACTCTTTCGATCATCTGGACAGGCCCAAATGATGGCCTCTGAATACAAAAAACGCGGCGGCTCCTACACAACCGACAAAGAAACAGGGCAAGACGAGTCCCAGAAACACTTGTCCGACTGGACGGATGAAGAATGGCAGACCAAGGAAGGGGGTGCGAATGCTACGAAAGATGATGGCACGAAGAAGAGGTACTTGCCGAAAAAGGCGTGGGAGAAGATGAGTAAGGAAGAGAAAGAGGAGACGGAGAAGAAGAAGGAGGAAGGGGAGAAGGAAGGGAAGCAGTATGTGGGGAATACGGGGAAGGCGAAGGAGCAGAGGAGGAGGGCTAGTATGGGCCAGGGCGAGGAGAAAGAAGGGGAGGAGGGAGAGTCGAAGGCTAAGAAGGGTAGTTCTCCTGCTGCGAAAAAGGGCGAGAAGTCCGGTGAACAACCAAAGTCCAAAGGCGCAGATAATGAGAAAGAAGTGGAACAAGACGGCGAGGACGAAGATGGTGTTTATGAAGAAGAAGACGGGGCCGACGATGAAGAAGAGAAAGATGGTGACTTCGTCGAAGACGCAGAAGCGAACCAAGAAGACGAAGAGGAAGATGAAGATGTTGGTGATGACAACAAGGACGAACCGCATGGACAAAAGAGGGTTCATACACGACAAGATGATCAGACCGAGAACAAGAAGCAAAAGACAAACGGAGAAGAGGATGGGGAGGCAGAGTAACGTTATGAAAGTTATTTCGTATACGTATGTTAAGCTACTGATTAAAAATACGATGATATGAAGTTGGATAATTTGTTAAACGTTCAAAGTATGTATTCGTACATTGACTTGAGTCATGGAGTTCTATCCTGCTAGAAAATTCCAAGAAATATGATTTGGTCACCATGCGATGAAGCAAGATAAATGGCGGAGGTGAAAATGCACAATGCAGTTCTATTTCGGTACACAAAATGGGTATATCTAGTCGTAAGAAAACAAAAGGTCCATAAGGAATAAGATCGATTATATGATCGAGTATGTGGGAGGCGGTCGGACTATGATCGGCTGTATTGTGATGAGTGTGATCGTGTTGATCCATGTAGATAGTTATCAGGCGTGAAGCGATTAAACAATGGCATCCCGCTCATCGATCCACACCAGTTCCGGGTGATTCTCAACATCATCAAGATGCACCGTCGCCGAATTCGGGATATATTCTTTGATCCCGTTAATCTCTTTCAATGAGCCAAGTTGTCCAGCAACAAACTTTTGAAACAGGTCATGTATATGGGCGTCGTAGTATGGGTTCAGACCAGGCTGGTAGCCGCGAATCGATAGAGATTCCAAATTCGGAGGAAGGAGGTCGGCGAGAGGCATGTTGGAGGAGGCAAAGTCGCTTGTAGTGCCGTTTGCCATTTGAAAAAGACATCGTACGCCAATGCTCAATCTTCGCAATGCAGTAAAATTTCGGAGGCACCCCATTTGCGTAAACACGAGTTCCACGACTGATTTTTGGTTCATAAACGCCTTGCGTTCTTCTTCTGTTTCGTCGATTTCTAATTCATGCGAGTCGCAGAGATATTCTTCAAATTCTTCTTGTTCGAGTTCATCCGAGTAGTCCGCGTCTGTGTCGAGGTTGAGGGATTCTAACGATTCACGATGGATAAGTAGCGCCCTAAATATAGCGGGAAAGGCCATATGCCAATTGCCTGTATCTTGGGTGGCCCGTCCACCGACAGAGTGTGTGAATTGTCGAAGTGTTTTGGAGGATGAAATGACAGTACAGAGGAACATGGTCGGTAGAACAGAATGAAGAAGCTCAATTTTGTCGAGGTTGGACGATAACGGAGCAATGTCTTCCCGGCCATTCTCGTCAATTTCCATTCCCCCAACGCAGACGTGTTCGATAGAAGGTAATTGGTGGAAGAGGGACATGTGGTATAATAGGTCGTAGCGGTTAAAGTATAATGGGTCATTATCGAGGGCATCGTCAGTGTGGAGTAAGTCGACGCGCCGTAATCTTTGGAGAAACACAGAATTAAATATGCTGGTACAATGTAATAAGAATTGCTCGATCGGTAGAGGAGGGTAGCCTTCTTTCATGAACCGACCTATTGGGCGGATTTTCAAAGATTCTAGGTTAGGACAAACGGACATAAGGAGCGCTGCCAGGGATTGAATCATATGTGAGCCGCGAGTATGTCGGCCACCTCGAGCACGGGATCTATATCAGTCAGCCAACGATATCAACCGTTTTCGGGTTATCGGTACATACGAATGAAAGCCATTGGAGAAGTCAAGGTCGAATTGGCGTTGAAGCAGCATATTGAGAATTAACTCTTCGTCTGCACCGTACCATCCTGCATTACGAACAGCTAATCGTAGCAGCAAGCCATCCTCTTCGGTAATATATCGCTGATACGGCGTTGGTTTGTACCATCCATGGAATTGAGTGTCTCTGAGAATATCAATATGTCGTATATATAACCCCAATTCTGGCTGGCGCAGGATCGACATGAGCAGTTCGAAAGCCTCGTCGCAGTCTTGTTCAGATCGCAATCGGACCACATCAGGGACATTGATTGGATCGAATCCTGGCGCAGTTTTGCCCATTTCCAAGCTCATCACATTGTCGAGCGGAAGCAGCGTGCTGGTCGACAGAGCGGCCATGGTAGACACGCGGAAGAAGAGGGGGATATCCATTTCGGCTTCCATGGATGTAGAAGGGGAAGAGGAGGGGGGAGCCTTGAACTCGAACGGCCCCTCATGAGGCGTAACGTGTTCCCACCCCAGTCGACTCGACGTTCGTATCTTTTGTGCGACTGAAGTCATATATTCTTCTGCTTCTCGACTGTTCCACCCCCTACTCGCTCCGACCCCCTTGTCCGTCTCCTCGATCAACCCGTCGTTATAGTACCGCAATGCGTGGTCGTCGTGATCATCAATACGCCGAGCTACAGCAAAAGAAGATGCGAGCAGAGGTCCATCCGGGCCAAAGCCTTCTCGACGCCCGAGAACTGCCAGGGTGGTGGTTGGTTGTAGTGACGGATAGCGACTGGCATGCCCGAGCGGCCGATACAGGAAGGAATGACGAAGTCCAATTTATAGGCCGGTCATCACTCGAGTGTTCTTCTTATATATTCCCTTCTTTCTTTCCTTCTTCGTGTCCTTGTTTTGGTTCGTTGAATCGATTGACGGAAGGGGTGTGTGAGGGCTGGTATCGGTTGGTATTTGGTTGGTTATAATGGCGAAGGGAGGATCGTTCCGCACTTATGAAGGGGGAGAGAGAAAGAGAGTGAACGAGAGAAATAAGGTCCAGATGATGATTATCGAAGAAAAAATGCCATTGAGGTCGTCCCAACGCGGAGAAAGAGTACGTAGAAAGGCAATTGGGCGAAGATCTCTTTTTTTGGTGGTAGTCTAAGACAGATCGGGGCAGCGTAGACTAGAGCAGATGTAGAGACTGGAGTCTGGGATACCAACAGATTGCTACTAGTAGCAGCAGGAGTGGTAGTAAGTGGTAAGTACTAAGGCGACGTCAAGCAAGTACCGTGAAAGAAAGGGAAGCTCCTGCTTAGCGGGCGGCGACGGCATGTCCCTCAGTAGGCAGTCTCTCTGCCTGATTTGCTATCTGTCTGTATGCGTCAAGCAAATTGATATTCACAGCTTACTACTGGCGACCAACTTCTCCGGAGCGAGTGATCGGTCCCTGGCGTGCAGCAGCTGCAGTGGCACCTCGAAACGGAATAGCCGGCCGGAAGTAATGAACGTCAGAAAGAATCGACTTGGATTTTGAGCGAGTGCGTACGGAGTACAATGCACAAGAATGGGTAATGGGTAATGAGTAATGGATAATGTGGATATGAAAGGGGAGCATCACAACGAGAAAGAGAGAAGGCCTGAAACTGGCTGATAGTCGCGGGTGGAGAAGGAAGCTGCAGGTCGTTGATAAGTATTTTCCTATTCGAGGTATTCCCTCGGTATTACCGCGCTATACGTACTTTACGGCGAGATTTACCCGTGGCCATACAAAACCACGTATTGCCGTATCCACGGTAATAACCTGTCTACTATGTACGTAGTATGGCATGACTATGACTGCTTGTACCTCCGGAGTACAGGGTACAAAGGTAAACTCCAAACTACATAGTACTACTACTACTACGTACATCGTAGAAAGCTACCCGTGTCGCCACTCTCGACCGTTGGACTCGACTGAGGATTGAGCAGGATCCGACGCTACCATAATCAACTATCTCCTTGGTGAGTACATAATAATAAGCCGGAGAGGTTGGTCCCCTAGCAATTCGCATAAATCAATCAATCACCAACACTAACACCGACACAAGTCGATAAATCAGTCACGGCACATGCTGCAGCATTGAAACTGCAGGACAAGACTTGCAGTCTGCATCATCAGCATCAGCATCAGCATCAGCAATCCGTCTGTTGCTGCACTTTGCTGAATGCGAATGCAAATTCCGTTGAAGTACTTCCCTGATTCAGTTAATACACCGCGCGGATAAACGTCCTTCCGTGTTCCAGAAGCCCGATAATACGCCTGTGTCTCCACTCTTCCTTGTATCATCATACACATGTCTGGTAAAATTTACAATACGTCCAACACACAAAATACTCCGTATGTAACTTATGTACACTTATGTACGTGATGATTTAGCGCCGTAGATCTAAGCTATACCGCTTCGGGACGAGCACTTTCCAGTTCCCTCGTCCCTTTGCTCCCTTTCGCGTCCATGCATCCAATCAGCATACCGATTACCTCGCTTAAATCAAGCGCATGTCGGCTGGCTGGCTCTGAAAGGCGGTGGCAGATGCACTCCAATCATCCCTGCTTCGGTGCGTACTTGCCTTTTGCGTATGCTACTGCGAAGCGTGGCTGTGATTGGTGGGGATTTGTATACTTCTTTCTACATTCGGGATACATTCCAGTGATTCTACATATTTTGAAGAGTGTCTCGTCTCACTGTGGTTGAGTATATAGCCACGACACCAGCCACTTCTCTTTCACTGTTCATTGCATTGAATTAATGATCTCACATAAGCCATATATCATTAGTCGCTGTACTATGTAGTACGAGGTACGTACTATGATCCTCAAGTTAAGCACTAAGCACTATCGAGAAACCACTAGCCCAAATCCATTGACACGTGAATGACAGTCTGACATTCCACCTTTTTCTAGAAAGAGTCACTACAAGTTCGCATACTATCGAGCACTATAGACAGGGCTTGCATGATATGATTAAGGCAGCCACTCCATACGTATCACCACCTACGTGACCTTACCCCTGTCCACTTTGTCTAGTTCAACGGAAATATAACGGCGGGTACAAACGACGATCTTATCAGAATGTCAATCTATCGGGCGATTATTGTGGTCCTTGCCTGGATAGATTGCTTGAAGTGACGATGTTCTGACTTCAGCCTTGATAATCAGATTCGTATGGAGTAGAAATATCAGCTGGGATGCTCAGGCGTACCATACTAGGCCAATGGTTGATCATGTCGGCCTGCTCCAGCCGTTTAACCCCTGCACCCTACCTAGTAGCGAGTACAGTATGTAGTACTGCAGGAGCCGATGTGTTGGAATGTTGGTGACTGTGCCGCATTTGACGGCCATACAAGCCTTGTTGGGTAGTAGTACTGGTGGTGGCCGCATGGTGTTGTGTTGGTCGGTGTGCCACAAATATAGAAATTGTGTATACACATGAATAAAGCCTCGGCTCGACATCCGTGTGAGCCAGGTACCTACTTCACATCCTTGTTATGATTGGTGCTTCGGCATGTATTTCGTTTCACTAATTTGTGATCCTACCCAGCGTATCTGGATAGTATTGTCCATGTATAGAAAAGCTTCGACTTCAAATCGCCAATCAAATATCTGAATCGGTTACTGGAAACCGTTATTCCATGCATTACCAAGTTTTTTGGCGCCCGGCATTTGAAATGTGCAAAATGTGGCTTGATTTATGTTAGTTATTTTGCACAATTCTACATAGTAGGTGCTTATGGACAAAACAACCAATTCTCGGATACACTCTTCCTCGTTTCTTTTTCGACACATCCGGAAAATGATAGACATTCTGATCGGATATTTCCGTCCGGTTGGGAACGAAATTCAGGCGCATCTGTTCAAAATTCGCCATATCCGGTAGTTGGTCAATCACTTAGTCTCGTTGATCAGATAGATATATGACAATCCTACGTGGTGAAGGCGTTCGCTGATCTCTCAGCGAGTCACGTTCATCGAAGGTCCAAAAGATCGGAAATCGGCGGCGGTGTACCTGTCTCCTCTTACTCCATACTTGACCCAGAATCTCATATGGGCCACCACACAAGGTTCGTTAGGGTCTTAGGATTGTCGTTGTAGACTTACTGGAACCGGTAAGAGCACGGATTTCGTTAGAACTTACTACGGAGTAGAACTTACAGGACCCCCTGTGGTCCTGACCATCCTGTGGAGGCTACGGAGCTAACCTACATCCTAAAACATCATAGTGTGGCGGATCGAGTTGACCTATAGACTCATTTAGAATTTTATGATGTAACTCAATAATTTTCCGGCACTGTGGGTCTCAAGTGCTTTGACTTTGACAATTTCTTTGTTTATATATCCACTCTATCCACATGAATCATTCAGACAGCTTTGAAATTTGGACACATAAACGTACTATGTACAGAGGTCGATCGGGTTTCATAAGACTGCAAATCTGTTGGCATCCACCACTGAGTTGTCGTTTCTCTGGATCTGAATAGTATCTATCTGATTCTGCGAACTCAATATTGAGAAAACAACGACATTCGTAGCGCACTGCTATTATCAAACGACGACTCCCTGCATATCCTACCTGGCCACTCATTTCACGATCAATTGTCTCTCATCTTTCATTGGCTTGGCCCTATATTTTGTATGGACCCAATTTTGATCTATACTACGTAATGTAATGCTTGTTCCACATCACCAGCCCAGTATGGATATCAACTACGTATGACTCGAAACCGACATGACGGGACGCCGAATCCCCGGGAAATAACAACTTCATGCCGGTCACGTCTATAGACGCCGTTCGGCTTAGTCCAAATTTGAATACATACTGAACCAGCAGCTGATATTCATCTCAATTCGAGATTCGTTGAAGCATACGTGATAGTATCAAGCTGATACGGCGTCCCCGGATAGAAATGTGCAAGTCACACCCGAGATGATCCGGTTAAGCGAACCGATTCAGATGGCTTTCCTCCCCACTCACAGTCTAGACAAAGAATGAGTTTGTATCGCTGGGCCGCATTTTCAGTGGAAGACGTTGATTAGTAGGCCTCGCCAACAAGGACTACGTAATTCCATTCTTTAATACTAGATACAGCTATCCATTCGTTTCCGACAAACGAGACTGGGGTACGAATCATTCACCTAACTTGGCATCGTTACGTGTTCTGTCGCATGATGTTATATCTGATCTGCACTGTCACGGATCAAAGTCCAAGTCGAGCCATTTGACAAGCTCTTCGCTCTTTATATCTCAATCAGGCAGACCTTTCGCGGCTACTCATGCGAGGACGCGAGTACATCCAGTAACAGCAAGCAGCAACTGCAGCATGCATTTGTCACCTGGCCCTTGAATGGCGTCGGCGAAATGGAAAGGTCATTCAAAGAATCCGCAAAAGTTTGCGGTATCCAAGATTCAAAGTGCGTACAGAGTGTACGTATGATAGTTCTGCCAATCTAATTTCGAGTAATGAGTACTCCCCATTTCGGTATCATCGCCCGACGCATGCACATGCAGACCCTTCTTTTGGCGTCGAGTCCGTTGAGACTTGAGAGGCAGGAGACTGGCCAGACTGGGGTAGGTACGTACAAGGGTGTTGTTGACCACTCACGGCATGACGTCGATTGGGATTGATGCGTTCTTTTCATGCATAATGTCTTGCGCTAAAGGCTTGGGGTGTGGACGAGTCATTCGTTGCGAACGAGATGAATTGTGTGATTTATGAGGTTTGAAGCGCCTACTATGTAGAGCCAATCTCGCTCTTGAATACATAGTCTTTAAGTTTTGGTTATGGCATATGAAACCGACAGGTTGAGCTCGCGATACACAGCCGAATCAGTTGATCACTCATCGGAGAACGACTGACTGCATTTACGCGGTAACGAATCGGATGTTGAGATGACCTGGAATCTCTCCGCCAATCAAATGTTAGATTATAAGCTTGGTCCCCACTATGCCACGCGATGTGCAGCATGGCGTCTGTACTAGTCCAGAAGTAGTAGGTATAAAGTTCGGAAGGGCCGACTATTGGTCAGCCTAGCCAAAGCTAGAACCGGAGGCCCGCAGTGGATTACAGAATTTTGTGGGTCTTTCGTAGACTAAACTATTTTAGGTTATCATTCTCTGCTTGGTCAATTTTTTTGAGGTCAGATATCGCGAGGTTTGAACTTATTGAACAGTATTCGATAGATGAATGCTTTGTAGGTAGATGTGTGTTTATAAATTCCTAAGTCTGGACAGCAGTACGTAGCAACATCTTGTTGAGAGTGTACCTAGGTCCTCCCTGTAGCCTGTTGTGTATATATATATACATATATATACGTTTACACATGGATGTGTGTATGCTTATATATTTATAGATATTCTTCCAAGGTTAAGTTGCTAAAATTCCACGATTGACACTGAAACATTGCTATTTCCGAGTAGAGGTCCCAGGCCATGGATGCCTGATTTTCTCATTGTTACCTAGGTAAGCCTAAAGACCGAAGACCGTTCATCAATTGATACATGTACTCTCAATGAACTGTTACGTAGTAGGATCCCACTTAGGGCTTAATCTCTAACTCTTCTATGAACAGATATATCGCACTGCGTATGAAGTAAAATCGTGTATCTTTATACCAAGTACGTATATGCTTTTTGTTCCAAGTTCGGGTTCGCTCCATATTCTAGTCACTTAAATCTTGATTAAGCAGAAAACTGCTGACCAAAACAATGAGTTTGAGACAGTATATAAACGCAAACAGTTGCGTCATTTACAAAACTGAGTTGATAATGACACGCAAGAGACTACAAGACAGACTCTATCATGTGCATTGAGGGGTCTCTGCCATCCTCATACATACGCAATTGTAAACCATGGTTCAAGTTGTAAGTAAGAGAATGTATATTTGGTATGGTGATAGGGTTGATGTAGCTCAGCAAGAATCCTATACTAGATATTTAAGATAAGTGTCGGTTGATTTCATTGTTCAATCATACAAGATGATCATCCCGGAGAAGTTCTCATAGCTTGATCGATGAAGGATATAGCTTTTGATGTCGAAATAAAATGACTTTCCCAGTTGCCGTGTTTAGCAGACAGCGGAGATTCTCTACTGTGTCAAGAAAAAGGCAGCATGGAATAAGCCCGGAAGGAGAGGGTATGATTGCAGTGCAAATCGCCCTGTTCGTCCATGTCAGGTTCAAAGGCTGGCACCTCTCATCTTATCGAGGCTTACGGACAAGGAGTGTTCTGTGAGAGATGATGTAAGAAGGTGAGGAATCCCATTGTCGGCGTCCATCGGTTGATGAGTGCTTTGGTGACACTTTGCTCTCAACATGCGGTGACATAATGTTGGCAGCTCTACCTCGGGAAGCAGAAATAAGATGCACATGTACCTGAAGGCTTAGGGGTACAACTCAATTAGCTTTGTCGTCATCACTTTTTACGAGTCGGGGCCCTTAATGGGGTAATACTTCGTTACGTTCGTCAAAATCCGAGAGTCTGAGATGGCAGTCTCATAGACTTCTTCATCTATTACTCCATGATTTTTACATAGAAGAGTCGGAGATATAAGATCTCAGCGATGAATGCAGTTGCCGCGAGCAAGTCTATTGCATCTATAGGTATGCGGTCAATATCTAACCCGTTTCTAGTAATCTTCTGCTTGTGGACCATGTCTTGATGGATTCAATTTTGGGCCATTGCATGTAGCTTGGAGTGATGTAGATGTCGAAGGCTAGAAAAGGCAACCAAATCCTTATCAGAGGTGGTAATGGCACTCTAATTATGTTTAGTTTAGATAATACTAAGAATTTCCTTGGTAGAATATAGCATGTGTTTGGTAAATGTCGTCATGTTTCCCACTCTATCACAACTTTGGCGTCTGAATCTGCTATGACTTGATTTGTCACAAGGATCAATGCGCTCAACCTCGCAGTAATGCCATGAGAATGGGATCAGACATACAAAAAGTAGCGCGCTTTCGCCCATACACGACCGTGGATTGTCTATACCTTTTGTAAGTCTACTAGATAGTTACACTTGCCTCCCTACCCAACTTCCAGTTTTTTACACACACGCGTAGAATAGTTGTAAAGTATTGTCTATACCGATAACTTCCCGATCTATATTTATTGTTCCCAAAAGACACAGCTAAATCCCTTCCACCCGTTGATAGCTATTCGAGAGGAACCATCATAATAGGTGTGGGCCTAAATGGCTCTCGAGCACCTATTGGAATATGGATGAGAGTCCTTGTTAGATCTATATTGATCGAAAAGTGCCGATAGGAAGGGGTTGTCTCAATTTTTACGTCATTTTAGATCCTGCCTGTTACTATGGAACCTTATCTGTACAGATATCCATGGGACCAATTGATCAAAGGATCAACGTTCTATAATCACTTTGAAGGGATTGATCCTTCAGCATGTATGGTCTCGACCACGGCGCCTCCAGTATTTGATTGACAACGGTAGTGGCTGCTGAGGCGCAAAAGCTTACATGTTGCCATGCCTAGAAGCATTTTAGGCTCGCCATCTAGCTTTTTTATTCAACTAGGCATAAAACCAGGGGCTACGAAGGCTATGATGCAGCCTACATCCGGCTGGATCTACGCTTGAAAAATATATCGCTCCTACGGATTGTGGGTTATCTGTAGGTATTTATATTCTCAAGGAGTCTGAATAATTCCTTCGGGAGATATTTAACTTTTAAGGTTATTTAAATAGATACACATGGCTCCGCTAAGATGTAATTGGCACAATCTGGCTGAATGGCTGAGTGTGTAAAAATAGGGCTGGCTCAGGGCTGTGTATGGATTACTCTAAGCAGTCTAGCCTTGAATCCACAACGAAAGGGACAAGCAGCCGGCCCCGAAACAACGCCAAGTAAGGGTGTGCATACGTCGCAAAGAGTTTTAGTATTTGCCATCTTGTTTTAACTACTACTTTCAATCGAAGAATTAGGCATCTACTATGATCATGTATGTAACCACGTTTATTTCTTCACGAAGTCCTGCTGAGTATTATGTAGTAGCATCTCTGAATGTCACTGAAGCCATGGACAAAGTCGAGGTTTTGATACGACATAACTGGCGGGTCTATAGAATCAGCTGCCCCATTGCGGCCCTAATGCCACCTAGTTTTAGGGGTTAGCGAGTTTTTAGTGCCATTGCCCAAGATTCAAGGTTAAATCCGGCCCGTTGATGGATATAAACGAAGCAAAAACAAGACAGCAAAGTAACATTGTCAACACGTGTTGTCCAATGTGCATATAGACAACTACCAGATGACTTTCTACTGATTGGATCACGACCCCAGATCTCAAACTTTAGGTGGTCAGCGTTGCATTATGAGGCTGAGCTAGTTGTCTGAAGGAGTGGACGCTAGGGATAGTCTATTTCGCCCACTACACTGGATCCAGTACAGTGCCTAAGCCTTGGACGAATCCTAGACCAAGCCTGGAAGCATCGCTGGGTCTTCAGCTCGAGGGACGAAACAAAATGTCTCCAACAAGGAGCGTGTTTCCAGCTCTACTCCTACGTACACAGGTTAGCAACGCGCTAAAATGGCGACTACCACTGCCATGTAACCGTTAATTGACGATGAAAGGCATTCATTGCGAGTCATTTCCACGGCTGTGGATTATATTTGACTATATAACGGCAGTGTACCTGAACCTATATAATCATGCACTCCTGACCCAAATTTAAAGGTCAACGTGTGGTACGACGTCGACAGATAACCATCATTCTTCAGCACATATATACTGTAATATCATCTCATAATGTATATCAACACCAAGCATTTGGGCGTTGCCCTTCTCGCTCCCAGTCTCGTCGCGGCAAATTCGATGAAGACTCTTCTCTCCAAACGGGATGCCTCAACTTACGAGCAAAACGCCGTCTGCACTGCGTAAGTTCAGATGATACTAGGCATTCGTGGCCTGGAAGAGATGGCTGACCAGATTCCACTGATTAGAGACCAACTTCTCCGTTCCTACGGAACAGTCAACACCGGCCTCTTCGGACAAGACCTCTGGTGGCAGTCTGGAAATTTCATCTCTGCTCTAGCAACGTTTTTCCAGCTTGACCCGGACTACGGCTCCATTCACAACAACATCTTCGCTACAACCCTTTCCGAAGCCCCGGGCTATGGAAACTACGCCAACTTCCTGAACAACTGGTATGACGATGAAGGTTGGTGGGGGAATGCTTTCTTAGATGTTTACGATTACACATCCGACTCTGCCTACTTAAATCAGGCTATCACTATCTACAATGATATTGTCGGTGGATTGGGAACACCATGCGGTGGTATTTGGTGGGACAAGGACCATACTTACGTCGCTGCCATCTCAAATGGTGGGTTCATACCTGTGCCGTATCAATGTTGGGATATTAATAATCTACAATAGGTCTATACACTGAACTCGCTGCCGGTCTTGCCAACCGCGCCGGTGGTGGAAGCTATCTCGCTAACGCCGAGGCAAACTGGAACTGGTTCTTCAGCTCCGGCATAGTCGGATCCGACAACATGGTCAGAGACGGACTGAATTCCGACAGCAGCTGTTCACTCAACGGCAATGTGTTCACCTACAACCAAGGTGTCATTCTCGGTGCAGCAGCAGAGCTCTACAAGGCAACCGGCAACCAGACCTACTTGACCACTGCAGCAGCTCTTGCTGACGCCTCTACCGCCTCGGGCTCCGACGTGACTAGCAGCAGCGGGATCTTGACCGAAGGCTGTGACAAGAGCGCCAACTGCGATACCACCGCCGAGATGTTCAAGGGCGCTTACATCCGAGGATTGAGGAAATTGCAGCTTGTCGACCCTGAATCTAACTGGTTGAACTATATCACTGCCAATGCGCAGAGTCTCTGGAACAACGACCTCAGTGTTCAGAACGTCAATGGCAACTCGGAATGCATTGTTGGCTCTGCCTGGGCTGGCCCTTTCAACAGCAACCAGGCCAATGCGGTCACTCAGGGAGCGGCGTTGGATGCTCTCAACGCTGCTCTTGCAGCAACTCAGTAGTTAATCAACTACCAAATTATTCTTCGCGATGAGTTCGGGAAAACTTCATCTTGTATATAGCCACGTATCGTAGTCCGAACAAAAATTCCATGTACCTCGCGCCTTGACTCTACCGTGATAATTGCAAACATTTTAGACAAATTGGAAATCGCATTTATATATTCAAACTCCAAAGGATGGTTGGTATATTTGACTCGAGATGGTTTCTTGCAAGGTTGACCGCCCATTCTGTTTGAGGCGTTATTGCTTTGTTTGCTTGCCTTGGTTGCATTGATCCTCTCTTTCCAGCACAAGCACGAATTGACACGACTTTTCTCCAAACCTACACCAGTATCACCTGAGCACGGCAAAACCAGGATCAATTTGGCAAAATACACATGATTTTCGCATTGAACATTGTGTGAGCTTTTAACTGGCTGCAAGCTAACGCCTTCCTGCAAGCAGGCCCAAAGCCAGTCTGAGAAAGTCACCAGCATGGTATTATCGCTTAGTCCAGATCACTATCGAGGAAGATCGAGATATTGAAGCAAGCGACTTTGAATAAGAATCATTGTTGGACCAAAAGCTCAGATATATTCTCAAATCTCTGATGCGGTGCCGTGCTTGATATTCGAAAAGCTTCCAACTCTTCCTACAATATCATGAAGATTAAGTAGCTTTCAAGGATCTCCCAGCAACCCTAAAGTGAGGACGAACCGGAAACGTCCACGGGTGCAAAATGACGTCGGAATGAGTACCCCCCGCACACTTAATCTACCCCAATCCTCGAGTCTAGACAAGTGGATGGCGTGATTACGGTCGCTGTTTGATTAATAATTCTCTTGACGCATTTGGGAATTATATAACAGTGCTCCGGAGGACTTTGGTCTTTTCTACTCGGACCTACACTCTTGGAAGCCGAATCATCCACCGAAACCACAACCAGCCATGTATGAAGCCATCATTAATGCAGGCCCTACGGCCCAAATAATTGAATCGCCAATACCTTCACCGAATGCCAATCAAGTCGTTATCAAAGTAGTTGTGTCCGGAAGTAACCCCAAAGACTGGAAATTACCGGATTTATGGGGATCGGAAGGCATCAATCAAGGTGATGATATTGCCGGGATTGTTCATGAAGTTGGAGCCAATGTCACCAAATTTAAGGTCTGTCCTTTACGCTATGAGTGAAAGTCCGTCCCGGATCGGATATAGGAAGCATTATGAATGATGACACATGCTGAGGGAATTGAACGTCTAGGTTGGCGACAGAGTAGCCGCGTTCCATGAAATGCGGACTCCAGGTGGTAGCTATGCAGAATATGCGGTTGCATGGGCTTATACCACTTTCCATCTTCCGAAGCAGACTTCTTTCGAAGGTCAGTTAAACTACGGATGTTGACGGTAAAGCCGAGAGATAATCATGCTAATACAATGTGACGAATAGAAGCTGCAACTATCCCGTGAGTGATTCACGTCTACTTTTCATTACAGACCAAGACCTGGAAACTTACTTCATAATACAGCTTGGCCGGATTGACAGCTGCCCTTGGCCTTTTTGCCCGCTTGAGGCTTCCCACCCCTTTCACGAAAGCCACAGAGCCGACACCCACTATAATCTACGGCGGCTCTACAGCTGTCGGCGCCTTTGCTATCAAGCTGGCTCAACGTTCCAATATTCATCCACTCTTCGTGGTTGCAGGTTCCGGGTCATCTTTCGTTGAGACACTGATTGATCGCTCAAAGGGTGATCTTATTATTGACTACCGACCTGGTCCAGACCATCTCGTTGAGCAACTGAACAAAGCCATCCAAAATGCAGGTCAGACCAAGGTCAAATATGCGCTGGATTCAGTGACTCTAGAGCCTAGTTTTCAGGTATTGGCAAAAGTGCTGGAACCAAATGGAGGACGGTACACTGGTGTCTTGCCGTATGACGAGAGCGTTTTCTCTTCAGGGATTGGTCATTCCCGTACAGCCGTTGGAAACTCTCATGCATCCGATGAAAAGGAACCCGGAGACGCTGATTTGGCATTTGTCTTTAGCCAATTATTCGGAAAGGGATTGAAAGATGGTTGGTTCACCGGACATCCGTTCGAGGTTGTGCCTAATGGATTGGCTGGCGTTGAGGGAGCATTGAAGAACCTCAAGGCTGGAAAAAACAGTGCTCTGAAGTATGTATTCAGAATTGCAGAGACGCCCCAACTGAAGGACGGACAGTCTCGCATATAGGATGGGTTCAGATCATTATATTAATGTCTTGGGGTTGTACTGGGTTAAAATGGCGTAGCTATTGAAGATTAATTAGTAGTTACTGTGCCCGCAGAATTCGAAATATGACACATATGACAAGGACGTTGTCTCATGCTCCAAAAGAATAAAAAAAGGAAGATGGAATCAATCTATAAACATTTACAAACCAAAAGGGGAGCGACGAAGCAAGCTAATCGGTGTCTTCACACTGGGCGAGTCCAATATCCTCCCTTCCATCCTGCCAGCTCGAGCAGTTCGTACACCGGATAGCCTTTTCGGATTGAGACACACGGATCAGTCCATTGAGATCTCATAAAGATATGTGGTAACTGGCCTACCTTCCGATTGATCCATTTTTTGCAGTATTTACATTTCACGGTTCTCTTGATCATCGATCCGTCGTGTGAGATTAGGACATAGAAATGAGCCAGTCCATATAGGACCATTCCGACGCCGAGAAAGCTTATCACATTGTTTAAGAATGCCCTGTAGAGACTTAGCTTTCATCTCAATTTCAGACACTGGACTGAAAAAATACAGACCCGTACGCCATGACTAAGGCTCCATCATCTCGCGCCTGTGCAAGGGTATTATAACCCCTGCCATGATCATAATTCGGCCCTTTTTTCAAGACATGAAATTTCTCGTCGAGATTACGGTGAATAAAAGGCAGCAAGGAGATGACCGGGAGAATAACATCGGAGACAAATGATGTTACGACTTGTGTGAATGCTTGACCGATCCTATGGTTCGTAGCGTTAGATCGCCATTTACTTCACAAGGCTAGACGGTAGAGGTATTAATGAATATACATCAAACCAATAGCAACTTCGAGAACATTGTCTCGCATGGCAAAGTCGACGAAGCCATCCCAGGCATGTCTAAGACGATCTGTCGCATCCGCGCTTATACCGAGAATCGCATCCCGGCCGTCTTCTAGACCCCGCATGATTTCTGACTATTTTCCGGAGTCGAATCCGTCCCTCAGCAAGCGGCTGTACAAGATGAAGAATGATGGAACAATTATGCAATTTTGAAAACCAACATTTCACCAACAGTCCGATTAAGAAAATAATAGGAGTAAACTAATTGCTGGCGGGGTAAGGGGTCATCCATCTCCCAGGTGACCGCACGGATAGATGAAAGTGGATTAGTATAGCTCCATTCGCTATAGATCCAACCATTAAGAAAGTTTCTTAGAGGAGGAATAACTCTTTCATCTGATCATATGAAACAGCGATCATAGCAACTTTCCACATGGCGACTAAATCTGACTGGTGAAGATAAATCGTGCACAAAATGCCGAGATGGCTTATCGACTGGAATTTCCGGAGGTGCATACAACTAGTACATACAAGTATTTTTTCCCTGTTTATGCGACGATGATCTTCCTGGTTCTATTGTTGATCATGAAACAAATACTTGTTTGAATGTCAATGCGCCAACAGACATATCATTTTCTTCGGACTCTATATCGCTGCGACTATAGTAGCTAATGCAATACTGCCTGGAAGATAAAATGTGTGAAACGTAAAATGGCCAAGTTGACTACAAAGTACACACGAGGCTTACGGCGCAAGGTTGATCTAGAGCGGTGGATCAAGTCTGGCAAACATGGAAATTGTTAACGGCGAAGCCTAGAGAAGTGATCCACTGTTTGAAGTCTATTGCCATTCAGGCAAACTGTTCTAGAAGCACCGCCACGATTTAAGGTTGTGGTGCAAAGAAAGTGGTAAAATGCAAAATTTCATCCATAAACATTCTCTCCAAAGGTACATCCGTATGGGGAATTTGTACATTGGACATGGAGTTGGCCAGTTAGGGCTCGACGGAAGAATATCCAATGAGTTCATGATCAGCCACATTCTTGGATACAAGTCAGTGACATCCATATAACAACAGCTTCTTATGCATGAGTGGTCAACAGGGACAGCAGCCCGTAAACAGCCAACCCAATCAATTCATCGACGGGCTGTCAATCACGGCCTAGGTGCATGAAAAAAGTGGGATCGCTGAACTCAAATTCCAAGAAAGCGCTGCGCTAAGATATGCTAGCCTTGGGTTCCGGATATATTGATATCAAAGCACGTTGAAGGTCATTTGATGGAAATTACGTCCGGCTAAAACGATAGGCGGATAACCCAGGTAACTTATGAAGCCTCAAGCCATGAAGTCTTAGTTAGTACGAGCCGTCTCCGCGCCAAAGGGTGCAAGGTCAATGAGGGGCACCGTTCACTTCATCAATAGACTGATCCGGGTGCTATTTCCTGCCTCCCCCCTCTTTTCCAACAGGTGAGCTCATCTTTTTGGTTCCTTTCTGCTCCTCGCATGCTGTCACAATGGTAAGCGAGAAATAAAACAAAGAAAATCGAGTACACGGAGAAAAAGAAAAACAAAAACAGGAAAAACACTGTACGTGATTTGCCGATTTCAAGAAAGACGCCCTGAAAGAAAAAAAGACAACTTAGTGACATAATGCCGGCTTGTCTTCCCAAGATTCGTTCAACCTTCTTTTCTTTCGATGCCCTGAATCTTTCTCAACCGGATCCTTTCATTACTCCACTGTGTATAATCCGCTTTCAATAAGCCTAGTCGTGGGTCCCCCGGGGTGTACCTGGTTGTGACACTGATTGAAAATATACTCTTTTGGGAAAGACAAACAATAGCTACAATTAGAGAAATACCTACTCGTTTTCTCCCTCCCCAAGCCTGCAAGCCGCCGTCCAATGGCTTTCAACGCTACCATGACAACTCCTCCGACATACTATAGGGCTATTCTTCCTCATGGCGCGAGCTTTGCAATCAAGCCTGAACAGTTCGCTTCCGAAAATTTGGAACGCAAATACCGCGTTCAGAAATCGGTAATTCGTCAATCATCCCTGCACTGTTTCTGCCTCTATTGTTATCAAGGCTTCGCACGCATGGAAGATTTATATCGCCACGCCTCCGACAGCGGCGAAGGCCATTCTCAGATTCTTCGGGAGAACCGTAACAGAGAACCGCGCGGGTTTTATAATTTCTTCCGAGAAGCCTTGAATTTGACGGAGGCGCACATTGACGATTGGACTATCTGCCACATGCGTATTCCCGATCTCTTTGATCCCGCCATCTTGATGGAGTTACTCAAGAACAAGAAGGGTTACGAATCTGCCATCGCCTTACAAGAAGCTATCATTATGGCCACGTCGCTACGTGCCACATGTCCAATATGTTACCGTAGTTTTAGCCTTCACGCGACACTGAAAACGCACTTCAGGGATCATGGATCTGAAGAGCATACCAAGCTGTTGGCCGAACCAGACGGCAGATTCGATACCGGACGAGTGATAACGGAGGTGGTCAATTCAGCCTGGAATCCAACTGGCAACGTTTTTCTAATTGAGCCTCAAATGAAAAGTATGTTCCTTTGCATTCCACCCCGCATCGTTACTTGCAATACCGTTGTCTCCCTTGGATGTTCGGCTGACAGCATGGGCACTGTGCGTATAGCATCAACCACCATTTATGATGTGATCACCGGAGAAACGCGTGTGAGGACTGTTCGTTGACATTGGAAGACGACGACAAGGGAAATCGATGCATTTTATAGCGCTACTGGGAGGGTCTCTTTTAGGCGTCAACAATATTATGACACCTGAAACCAAAATCGGTGTCTTTGGGTATAGAATGATGAACAAATTGGTGATAATTTTAGGACGGACAGGGTAATCTTGATCAGCACATCGGTTTTCATATCTATTTGCATGAAATCAATTAGTCACAATTATGATGTATGTTCGGTTTTGCAAGCAAAATGTATAGGGGAAGCACTATGTTTTAATAGCGATCGTATTAGAAATTGTTACGGAATGTCTACCGGTTGACTTCCAAGCCATGACACAACACTTCAGGTCGACCAGCTCCACGTCATCCCTGACTAATTTGTGAAACTAGTCGTGGTCAAATAGGTTCTCAAATTTCATAGAAAGTGGTGCGAACTGTGGGGGTCTAGATCGACGATGTCTTGAAGCTGAGATTAGCGAATCGCCTGCTTGTGTCAGGAAATCTTCCGAATCGGCGGGCCGTCTTGTTTGACGTTCAGTCCAGAGTAGAAAATTGATATGAATAGCGTCCATTATGCCAATTATCAGACCCTTCTTGAAACAACATCACACACCTCGGAAAGATTGACGATCCTGTAACGTTCGGAGGGACTAAATTCCTGCGTACCTTGGAATGGGAAAAGATCACCAGCTGATTTCATTTATGACCGTGTACGGAGTACTACCCTCTAGGTTACAAACGGGACAATATCGGCATGGGTGAGACGCGGCGACCTTCAATTTTCAATTTGATGACTTCGCATGGGCCTCTGTGAGCCGACGGGTTCATTGGTGGCTGTTGTATCAAATAGATACTAGGCAGCAAGAGGCTTGCATGTAAGATAGCAATAATAAAACAAATGGCCGAAGTTGTCGAATGAGCACGATTTCCATGCATAATAATGATTATTTGACGCGGCTAATCAGCTGTTATTGTTCCCAGCCTTGGAAAAAGGGATCATCGCAATTGCAGCCAACGTCATGGGCTGACGAGTCCGCAGGCCGCTAGATTATTTCAAGGCATTTGTGGGCTCAACCGTGCAACGAACAAGCTTTAGGGTGGCACGCTGCGGCCTGTCAAATACCCTTTTTTGCGCCATTTTTCTCCATCTCCGAAAGCCAGAGCCCGTGTTAGTGACTCCGGGACAGGGATACAAAATTGAGGGAATTTTGAAGAGATATTTAGAAGGCTAGCTAACTGAGATTCATAATCCGAGATTCCCACCCACAGTTTTATTGATACCAAGGATATACATTGTACAGACTAGGTATGAAAAATATCTAGCTTTTTTCATTTGATACTCCTTCCAGTAGCGAACGATACTTCAACCAAACCCGAAAAGTACAGAATTCTCAAAATGGAGAGCAGACGAACATTCGATAGCCTCCTTATCTTCTTCCTGATCGCCTTGATACTACTCTGCCAGTCAGTGGCAAGTGCCTCTGATATGGTTTATGGTAAGTTTGGACAATCAACTTTACGTCAATGCCACCCAAGGCCTCGCCAAAGTTTGGAGGTTACTAAACATGCATATCTCTGACATGAATTTCGATAGACTCGGACGCTACCCCGGAATTCTTACCACGAAATGCGGAACAATCAGTTTTAGAAGCAGGCAAGTCGAAACTTTACCTTATTTAATTGCACCCTTCGTGTGTCATTAGCGTGGAGTTTAATTATCATATTGATTATCAATTCAATTCCGATATATCAACTTGCTTCGCTTGCGGGGTTCTCATTGCATGATATCTTGACTAATCGGCTTCTTACTACAGTGCAATGCTGGCCATGCCCAGAGCCATGCAGTTTGATGACTTGTTGCAACGATGGGTATCCATTTTGTACGGACGATGACGGTTTTTGTTATTGCAGTTCATAGTGATTGAAAATAGGTGGACAATAGAATTGATATCTTGGTTCATATTGTTTCAATTGCATACATAGCGTAATCCCTGCGCTGTGGCACGTAATATATGAGACTTGCTATACCAGCTGCGAATATAAGTAACTTATGTGATCTCTGAGTTCTGGTGATACGTTCTGGTAATACAACACTGATTCATTAGCATTTTTTACCCACATGAATGGGTAACACTGATCTTGGAAACATGCCGATGAGCTCAAAAGGTCGCAGGCAACAGCTAGCTATTTGAAAACTGTACAGGTACATACCTACTCCGCATCAATCTAGCCCCTGACACTCTACGTTTGCAGTAACACCGTTGCCGAATAAAGAAGACAATCCTCAAATATATCCGGCTCTGTTCAACGCAATTGAAAAGACCATTGCAACGATCTGCACATGTAAACACATACGAAATTCGACGTTTGAAAGCACGACTCTGGAAATAAGTCAAACACCAAGGCTTCATCCATCGAACCTGGTAATAGATTGATGGCCAACATTAAGGGACCCGCCTAGACCTAAAAAGTTTTACTTATAGGTTTATAAAGCATTACGCTGTATTCAGCTCTTCCCAGCATCTCGCCACAAGTTGTCCCTCCTAAAGGGGTTATTTTAGTGGGATGCAGCATTCCAGATAGCATAACAATGTCTACACACTCATGTATACTCTGCATCGCAACCCCTCAATCTTTCCAAATCTAGAAAAGTAAGCCCTCTATTTGTTCCTAGTAGCAACTCCTAAAGCGAAGTATAACTAATACGTCATATTTTATACAGCCTTGATCCTAGTCGATGGGAGAATGCTTTAAAAGAGATGAAGAATATGTTCATGCCGTTTGAGAGGAGGTTCTAGGAGTGAGTCGTATTTTTAGTCGAAGCATTGAGAGCTTAGACAATTTTGAATACTTTGTATAGGTCTCCATCTTGCATGGATGGAATTACTGCTTGCCACTGCCCTCTTTCTCCGCACATTTCCTGACGCCCGTGTTTCCCAGGAAGAGGGATTGTGTGATCAAGATATGGAAGCCAAGATGTTGGTACTTGTAGCACCCAAAGGTCGTCGTTGCTTGGTTGAGGCCTCCCGTGAAGGCTGGGATACTCTTCAACCTACCGCCACCATATGCTGCACATATTCATGTTTATACGTCGACTTAGACCGCTTGACTTTCTACCTATTAAAGAAGTTGATCGTAGAATTCAAAGATTAAGTAAAATAAACTTCATGCAGTTGGTTCGGACCGCTGGTGGAATGGCCCGCTCCTTCTTCCATGCAGATATCCTTTCAACCTCTAACTACGAGCTTCTTAGCAAGGTAGTTTAAGTCAGTGCGATCTGTAGACTGCTAGAATGGGAGGTATTTAATTCAAAAACAGCCCGTTAACAGAGATAAGAATCACGACGCATGCAGAGTCTCTACTCCTTCTCGGTGTTGACGACATCCCGCGCAGCATAGGCATCCACTTCCTCAGACGCAAACTTTCTCGCACTGACCTTCCTTGCAAAGATTATATCCAGCTCCTCATATGTCCTGCCTTTGGCTTCGGGTAAGCGGAAGTACGACCAAATAAATATGATAAGCGCAGTGCCACCCCAGAAAAAGCCAGTCTTGCCGGAAGCATTCCATGCGGTTGGATTCATAAAGTATGGCTCGAGAACCTGGCTTACAATGTTGATGATCTGATAAGACACCCTAGCAAGGGAGACCGTCAACGCGCGTAAGCGTATAGAAGATGTCTCCGCCACAATTGCATAGGCAATGGGTCCGACTGTCAGTGAGTAGACCAGTAGCCAGAAAATGCAAAAGCCGGCCTCGACCCAAATAGCGCTGGTTGAACTGGATGCGGCATTGATTATTCCGATGATGAACAAAGTTGCACAAAGAACTCCTTGTCCAGTAACATATAGTGTTCGTCGGCCAAAGTGCGTGATCAGCCACCAGGAACAGAGAGTACCCAGAAAAGCGATTGCGGTGCCACCAAGATTCAGTTGATAGACATGATCAGTGCTCATACCTGCGGTTTTGAAAAAATAGCTTGGTGAGTAGGCAAAGGAACTGCCCGACATGATCTGGCCAACAAACACGAGACAACAAATCTCAGTTCGGCGTAGATCAGTTCCCTTGAAACAATCGAAATATGAGGTTCCCACCTCCAAAGAAGATTCAATCTTAGCTGTATGCACCAGCATAGCTAGCTGACCATTGATTTGTTCCTCTGTTTTGTTCCCACCAAGGCGACGTAATGAGTGCTTCGCTTCCTCCAGGCGATCATGTCGAACTAAGTACCATGGTGATTCCGGGGCGAAAAAGCAGACAACCATGAGAGGTAGCGGCCATATCCATTGTAGTGCAAATGGGATACGGTATGACCACTGATCCGCTCTACCCACCAGTCCTTGCAAAACACCAGCAGCAATGAACTGTCCAATGGCCCAGCAGAGATTTACGTATACGGTGAGATAACCCCGGAGATTGGTAGGGCAAACTTCAGATGCATAAGCTGGGCCGACAATCGCAAAGACGCCCCAAGCTAAACCACAGAGAAGTTCGCCTGCAACAAGGACTCCGTTCGATGGCGCAAAAAAGACGATAAAGAGTAAGCCGTTGAGGAGGCCGAGGGAAATTATCATGACCCAACGATAACCGACGACTGAAGTCATATAACCGTTTAAGATACCACCTATTTTTGTTAGTTTTGAAAAAGGACATTGATTGTTCATTTGAGATTCTAAAAATGGCCAAAGAAGGAGAGAAACCTACCAAAAATCGTTCCTACTGTACTTGACATGTTCAAAGCAGATTGCCATCGAGCTGGAATCTGCCATCCGATGGTACCTCCGTAATCGGTACCATATTTCTTGGTGAACTCTGGATAGGCGAAGAAATTGCCGATCAAAACGAGATCATAACCTTCCATGATGATCGAAAGCGAAATGAGCATGGACCATGCAACCGCTTTCCGATTTGCTCTCAATGCTTGCCAAATAGTCTGCGAGTGCTCCTCGTCTGACGCCAATTTGGCCTCGTTGATAGCACCGCTGCCCAGTGTGGTTTCCACATGGCTGGCAGCGGACTTCTCAACATGAATCTCACTGGACGCCATAGCGAAAATTGAGTTCCCTTTCAACTGTGCCTGTCACCAAAGGGAAGCTCTAGGGAAGGAAAGAAGGGTAGGAATATCACAGTATTTATACAAC
Organism: Talaromyces pinophilus; assembly: GCA_001571465.2. NCBI lineage: Eukaryota > Fungi > Ascomycota > Eurotiomycetes > Eurotiales > Trichocomaceae > Talaromyces > Talaromyces pinophilus. The sequence continues at coordinate 3,135,125 of CP017348.1, read as the reverse complement.
TTGAACGTAGAATGAGGGGAATACCATGTGTTTAATATTAGCATCCAAAACCTGCACTAGGCAAGTCAACATGTGCTTAGATACTTACTATGTGAGTATATAGAAGGCCAAGCGGCTTGAAATTTTCCGAGGAGACCAATGGCCACGAACCAACTGCTAGCTGCTGACTGAATGTCTGGTTGTGGCCAGCTTCATGCTTACCATGTGGGGAACATAGATTGAGTACTTTTACCCCGGAATGTGGAGGAGAAATCTGGGTCAAGCTTTAGAGCGCGATCGCTGAGTCAAAACGAATGTCAAAAAGATAGAGCCTAGTAATAGCTCGAATTTTAACTGCAAACTGGATTTCCCGAACAACCCACCTGTCTGGAATCCTTACCAGCCTAAAATTTCTGTAGAAATAAGCACTCTGGGTGATGTATTCCTCGCTGTGGCAAGCAACAGGAGACAACAATAATGGCCGAGGCAAGAGGTATTCTTCCAGGAAATTAGCCTATACTCATACTCTGGCGCGTTAGGATTGGCTCAGCATTTCATGATCTCTGAAAAAAGCTAGCTCTTCTGTACGTACTTGGTTCTTATTTCTTGGACATGCATACCGCTAATGCGAGCGTAGACAAGGATTCATTCATATTGGTGGACTTTCTTTTCGCCGGACAGGGAGCGACATTCCGCAATCAGGGAGGGGAAAATAACGATTCTTTGTCTTCTTCAGAGCAGTCACCTATGATCTCGATGAATGGTTTCTAGTATCATCTACAACTTTAAAGAGTCATGAACCTTTACAAGAATTTGAAAGAACAAATAGGTATTCGCCTGGAACACATATGAGAAAATGACCAAGATTTTGACACAGGGTTGTTGTATCTCTCATACTCTATACAGCGTAAAGAAGATAGGTTACGACAGGTACATACCGAAACCTTGGAATAAAATATCTTTAGTATCAAATGGCACATCCACTGGGACGATCTTTTGCTTCCTCATTGATCTGGTGTAGAAACGAGATACCAGAAGTCGCGCCAGATTGCCTCAAATCAATATGTAGTAGACTATACCTAGGTAGGCATGAAATTGGCGTTATAATTTCTAACCTACTGAAAGTAATTTTAGAAGTTTTTGACTTCCCTGACTCTATGCTTATCTGACATTCAATTTTATTTTAACTCTATATGCGTACTTAATATAGACATCAAGTTAAACAACATAATGGCTCTCTGTCCTTTTGGCTCCGCTCTCTAAACAAGAGAACAACTCTAACTCATTCCTAGGAATGAGCTTGACCTTGAAATTCCTCGGAATGGCCACCAGCACACTCTTGATGGCATTATAATCTGCATAGTGGGTATTCAGCGGGAAGTCCTTGCTTATAACAATACAATAACTGCTCAATAAGCATACTAATGCGGGTATATTACACAGTTAGCAACGAACTGTCCTGAACAGGCCCTCGCCCTAGCACTGAAGCATATATACGGCAACCCTTAGATATTCCTTTCAACTAGCATACTCTCTGTATGCTCCAGCCATCGCTCTAGGTTAAAGATATATGTGTCGTCCCCAAAATGATCCATATTATAGTTTGCCGCTTAGAGATTGACCAACACCATTGTCTTGGCAGGAATTATCACCCCATTATCCTAGGTGATATCAACGATAGTCTTCCGGGGCAGATTCATCACAGAGGCTATATAAAAATGTTCCACCTCTTTGACCAGCGTGTTTACATACAGAACATTTTCTTCTGCGAATGATTCTAGAAAAAATATTGTCCAAATTTGAGTAGTACTGTTGGATATCTTCATAGGCATGCTTCTGGAAGATCTGCCCTGCTTCCATGGCTAAACTACTGATGCAGCTCATCAAGGTAGCAGGAATAGTCTTAAACCCACCAGACACAAGTGATAAATAGATTAATAAGGCCTCCACATCAGTAAGCTTGGTTTCCTCTCCTTTGAGGATAGCAGCTAATATACATGGTTTGTCTGTGCCTTTCTTAATCCTATCTTAGATGGTATTAAGTAGAAAAGAGAGTTATTTGTACTGTCACTTTTGTAGTGATTTTATACATTCCATTTTCTTATTGCCCGGTAGATACCGCAGAATAGGGATATAATCCTGGTAATTCTCCAAGGTGGACAAAAGTAAGGAAATGGCAGAGCCAACTTCTAGGATTTCCTGGAGAAAGTCATTGTACACACCCCACTACAAATGCCATAGCAGACTATAAGGGTGGTATTCAGAGCTAACTGTTAGATATACAGTCTAATTTCAAGCTCTTTGCCCCCCTTGCCATCACCATAGATATCTAAGATCAAATCATATATCTCTAAGTCGAATATATCATAATATGAGCGAATTGCTGGTCTCAAGAGAACCGTTCCGGCTGCTCGACGCCTATTGCGGGTCGACTCATCCCACAGACTTGACCCGATGGTAAAACCCTGCGTGGATGAGATCGCGCCATGGAAAGTGTACAAGGTCGGCCAGTCGATGAGTGTAGATTGATGTGAGATAGGGATTTGACGAGCATCATGGAAAGAGTTAACCACCACAGCAGTTGTGTTTCCTAGGTGGATCTAAAAGACAGATTTATTGTTCTTTTGTCATAGCTTTTTGTAGATGCTTGCATAGTCGTCACCCAGGAGATACAGATGGTCGACTATTGGAAGGGCATTAGGAATGGAGAAGAGGCCGGCAATAGGAGGGCCAGAAAGATGCGAATGTAGAAAGAATGCGGCTAATGTGGGAAATAAGAATGACAAGGCACAGAGCCACAGCCATGGCCAGGAAAATATCCCCCCGGAATAAACGACGAAGGCGACAAAGAGGAGTACATCCTTGGCGTTGATTCCCCCCCTCTATCTAATTTCCTTTCTTTCTTTTTCTCCCCTTGGAAAACAGCAAAGTACTCTACTATTGCGAGCTATTTCACAGGAATAGTAGACTTCGCGGGAGATTTAGAAGAAATCTCATCAGGTGATGTAACAATCTGTACTGCATGAAAAGCGGTCTATATATGCAAGGACGTTACACGAGAACAAGCCTGTCGCCGCCTCTTGCGGCGAAAATCCGAAATCTGTCACAAAATCACATCCATCATACTACTATCCTTGAGGGCTACGTAGGTATTTCCATCATTGCTAAGCTTTGGTAGATCCGCATATGAAGCATCAAGTTCCACTTAAATTGCGCTAGCTCTTCTGGTATCCTTATTACTCTCCTAGCACTGCGAGGGATTAGGGAGATGATCGAGAGAAATAAGGGTCCGGAGGGGTCCGGAGGATTTGCTCAAGGATCTGCTCAATCTGTGGCGTGCCTAGCTAATTGAACGCTCCAATCACCTCATGTTGATGTGATATGATCAAGGAGATGTAGTGGTCCCATTTAGGAAGAAGCAAAGCAACCAACACAGATTATATTGCAAGCCTAACAAGATAAATCAATCCCTCTAGGCTACAAACCTGATACATCTTTTGGCTTAGTAGAGATCGCAACTATTTAGAGAGACCCCCCCCCTTTCCCCTGATTCAGCCCCATGAACCGTCTCTGCATGCACCTCATACCTTGTTGTGACTTGAATTTCCCCCGGCATGCTCGCAGAGCCGATCAACCTCTCCGAGGAAACACTGTAGCCCACAGTGGCGCGTGGTTTGAGCAGTATCGATGCCGATAAATCCCAATTCAGCCCGAATCCAGTCTCAACACTCGAGAGAAAGTTTCGCAGATGCAGGACACATGTACCAGACAGCTGCACTGGATAATTTGCGCGGTCACAGAAACCGTCCATTCAGCGAAGTAAGGGTCTGCGTTAGTCGATGTGCTATGCCACATCACCATATCGGTAACACAAGCTGCAATTGTACTACACGAGAAAAAAGCAAAAGAATCAGCGTGACTGTATCGAATAAAGTACAGCTATCGATGTATTGATCTGCGATGCTCACCATATTCGTAACACAAAAGGAGTGGAGAACACAACCTTGCGCGAGATAGGCCACCGCACCTGGCCGATAATGTAGATAGGTATGAAGATCAAGGCGGCCTCGGTGATAATGTTGTACGCATCAAAGACGATCCACCATACGGTCTGTTGCATGACAATGTAAGCATAGCTTCTAGGATGGAGATTTGGTTCCGCCCCTTCCTTTCGCATTCTTTTTGGAGAATTGCTTCCCAGGTTGCCCTACCCTATTGATACACCTGCCTGAAGTGTAATTCCATGTCTTCGGTACCGAGCAGGAAAAGGAGGCCACAAAGACGGATATAAAAGTAAAGAGAACGACAAATATGCTGATGCCGTGCATGACTCGTTTATGCCGTTTATTCGGGGATAATCTTGCTAGAAGAAGAAGGAGGGACAACTTCGACAAATCCAGGGACACAACGTAGAGGATGTTCGCCGCCATGGCGGCTTTCATAGTCCTGTTGATTTTGTCGACAGACAAAGTGTTCGAAGGTTTTCCAAACCCATTTGCAGCTCGGAGGATGGTAGCTATCGACTGTGCGGCACAAAAGACCAACGCTCCTGCTAGAAGGTAGTCATCCAGTTCAAAGCGCATGGCCTGGCGCGATATCTTGACAATGGAGCGCATAATGTAGGCAAACGCGGCCAGGACAAGTAATAGCCATGTTGCGATGAGGATGAGTGGAGATTCATTCGTTGCGGTGATTTGAACGCCAGGGATGGGCATGACGTAGGAAAATGACATCAAACAACACCAGTTGATACGAAGCACGAATGAGGTAGGAAATACAAAATCAGACATACATATTTGATAACAAAGATGAACGTGAGAACGAGTCAAAAGGGAAGAGGAAGGGGTCCCGGAGACAAGGCCTTCTTCATGGATGGATATACTCAATACGCCGGCATATTTAAGGCAACCCGTACCTTCTGCGGCAGTCACAAGGCATTTGTAATCTTACAATAAAAGCAATATCAATCATAAGTGCCCATATGGGTACTGGGCTGCATGCATAGCTATATAATGTGGTAATCCCAACACCTTCAGGACACGCTGCTGCAGTGCCACGTTCCCTTTTCTTTTTCGATTGCGTTTCCTTACAGGATCGTCTCTCTTCGTTTTTGTTGTTCCTGTAACTCCTCTAACTGTTCAACTATTATCTCTCTTCTTAGCTTTTGCACATTTTGAACCTTACCATGGATGCAATTGAACTCCGGACCAAGACCGACGTTTCGGCCTCGCGCGAGATGGACGGCAAGTCGTCCTTGGACCGTGAGGAACGCGACCGTGCCCTGCTATTGAGACTGGGTAAGCGACCTGTTCTGAAGGTAGATGTTATTGTATATCATCCGTGCAATGTTTATCTGCTTATACAATGACCAGCGAACATATGGCTTTATGGCTATCCTCGGTTTTACGACCACCATTCTCGTCACCTGGGAGGGGGTTCTTCTAGTATTTAACATTGGTTTTGTGAAGTATGTCTTAAGCTCCTACTGATGCGTATAAGAGTGATGAACTAAGTAAGACAGTGGTGGTCCTGCCGGGATGATTTATATGTACATCTTCGCCTGGCTAGGTGGCTGGTGCACTTTTGCCTCACTTTGTGAACTGGCTTCGATGTGAGTAGAACCAGTTGACAAGATACCGCATTTGATAGGAGTAAAAAACTTACATCTCAATCTTGGAAGGGCCCCCATATCCTCTGGTCAATACTTCTGGGTCGCAATGCTGGCACCTCCCTCGTGTCAACGTTTTCTGTCCTATCTGACTGGCTGGGTGACATCCGTAGGCTGGCAGGCTCTGGTCGCCTCAACAGGTTATATTGCCGGCACACTGATTCAAACCTTGGTCGTGATCACAATTCCTTCCTATGAAGCGACCAGTTGGCAAGAGGTTCTTATCATCTACACAGTGCTCTTGTTTGGTTTTACTATTAACACCGTCGCCCATCGGCTGCTTCCCACCCTTGAAGGCCCTGTGCTTTGCATTCATATTCTGGCCTTCTTTGGCGTGCTCGTTCCACTGTATGTGCTTAGTTCCAAGCGCAAGTCGAGTGAGGTCTGGGCCTACTTTGTTAATAACGGCGGCTAGGACACACAGGGACTCTCTACCATGATTGGCTTACTCATATCCATTTCCTTGTTCACTGGAGTTGATGGCGCTATCCACATGTCTGAGGGGGTCAAAAACGCCGCAGTCGTCGTGCCCCACTCCATAATGACGAGCATCAGCATTAACGGGGCTCTTGGTCTTGGTATCTTGCTCACTGCACTCTATGCGACAACCAACATCGAAGATACTCTTAGTAGCCAGGCGGGTGAGGCTAGGTATCCCTTTCTATACATCTTGCAAAACGGTATAGGGTCACTTGGTGGTGCAGTAGCCATGGGTGCCATCATCGCTGTGATGCAGACCTTTGGTATATCGCTGATATGGCGGCTGCCTCACGTATGTGGTGGGCTTTTGCTCGTGACAAAGCCATTCCCGGCTGGAGCTTTTTTCTCAAGGTAAAACCCACGGAATTCCAACAATATAGTTAAATGTCGTTGACTTTTTCTTATCAGCTCGATTCTCGCACCTCCCTGCCCGTTCGATGTATCTTATTCACCGTCACCATGTCTGCCCTCCTTTGCCTAATTAGCATTGGCAGCACGACGGCTTTCAACGATATTGTCGCCCTCGTCACATCTGGTTACTACCCTTCTTATCTCATGGCAAGCGGACTCCTCCTTCATAGACGGCTGACAGGAGCCATCGTCGCGCCAGGTATAGAGGACTCGCCATACGAGCCCGTCAACAATATCGGATGACGACTTGTTTAGGGTCCTTAGCGCATCCCGGGCCTTCTAGGGATTTTGATCCATGCACTCTCTGTTATTTACTTAACTGTCGCTCTCTTTTCGTCCTTTTGGCCATCGTATAACCCTGTCACGGCTGAAAACATGAACTACAATATCCTCATCATCGGAACTATTTTGCTTTTATCGATCGTCTATTACATCATTCATGCACGAAAGGAATATACTGGGCCGATTGTCGAGACAGTGCCATCTGATTTTGAGACGCGGTGGATAAAGAGCGTTTCTACCTAGGTATGCTTGGTGATGAAAGGTCCTAAGGTGTTGAAGGCAAATAATACATCTGCTAAAAATGTAAGAGGTACCAAGGGTTATAGGAGGTGCCAATGAATGATATTTCAAAAATTCATCTTGCATGGAATACAGTCAATGAAGATGCTTAATTGCTGCCAACGACTTTTCAGTATTGTTTACAGGGATGTTCTGCGGCCACTTATTTAGCCTAGGACAAATTTCGAGTAGATTAAGAATTTCTAGCATGAATCACCCCTCCATCAGCCGCAACAATCTCCAATTGAACTTTTGATCTGGAGTACAATACTCTCGCATCAGGTCACACAAATACACCTACCCGCCATGAAGGACGTACGTAACCATGAAATTCTGATCCATGGTTTCAATATTGACTAACCCCAGCCAGTCTCATCAGATAGCACTTTCCTTCACTGTCCCACAGAAGTATGCAATCTCATCATATCAAAACTCTTCAGAAAGGACTTGCGCAACGTCTGCCTTGTCAATCAGTATCTACGTACATTCGCGGACCCCTATCTCTACTCAAAGATCTACTTCTGTTGGAAGGAATTCCAACCCCTCCCATCACCTCACTGCTTCGCACCATCTTACGTCGGCCTGAAGTAGCCACTTATATCCGAAAGGTGGAACTCATGGGAAGATCCTTTTCTGAGCCTCGATTTCGAAGCAAGGTTCCCAAGATTCCAATTTCTGACTTTTATTTGGAAGAGCCACTGGCATATGTTGCAAAAACGACAGTCTCTTATCGCGATGCGTGGATGGATGAGCTACGTAATGGGACAATGGATGTGTTTGTCGCTATCTTGCTGTCTCAGCCATTATCTCTTGCACACCTCTACATTGATAGCGACTTTTTCATAGAAAGTCGCTTCATCAACTTGATTTTCCGATCAATGCTTTTCGGACCTCATGGTTGCGGTCTATAACTTGACTTGCGTCGTCTCGAGATAGTCCACATATACGCTCCTTGTGAGCAAGATTGCCGAAGTGACAAAAACAGGAAGATAGCAGATGTTCTCCCGTTTTTCAATCTGCCACACGTCAAAGAATTGAGTTTGACGGTGCAAGTCCCTATCACGATTTCATGGCCAGTGCCATGCCCACCTTCGAGTCTAAACCCTTGTGATCTTCGGGTGGGAAATCTGCGAGAGTCCTCTCTTTCAAAGATCCTGTCTTTTACTAACCAGCTCGAATATTTGCAATGGATTTGGGGCTATCATTTCAAGTCTGACGGTCAGGTCCATACGCCTGTCATTGACCTTGACGAGGTGTCTGAAGCATTGTCTTATGCTCGAAAGACTCTGTTGACAGTGGACATAATGGTAATTCCTAAGCCTAAAAAAGAGCAAATCCTTCCTCTTGCTCGATCGAGCACGAAAGGTTGCTTAAGTACTGCACAAATTCGAAAGATTGACAACGCTTTGCGTCCCGCTTCCATTCCTTCTGGGATTCAGTACAGACGTGACCCAACGAATAGGAGATTATCTTCCTCGGACACTAGAGCGGATGACTATTAGGAACGATTTGTGTCCAGACGATAGATCTGAGTTTGCGATTATGAATGGTTTGCCGTTCTTCAAAACTGGATGGAGAATATCGGATCCTCCACACCGCGGGTTCACAGGGTTATAATATTCGTCCCACGAAAATGCAATCTCCATAATCTCGCTACAGCTGAATTCCAACAACAATGGAAGAAAGTCAGCGTTGACTATGAAGTATTCAGGACCGGGCGGATTAAACGCCGAACATTTTCACGACGCCGACGAGACAGTAACCCAAGGTCCATAACGGGGCTAAAGCTTTTGTTACATATGCTGAATTTACAAATCTGGGCATGCACAATATTATGAATGATTCTGTAAGTGGCAAAGGCCTTGACGCAATTTCACGGAAGTCGGCTTTCGAATTGTGTCTTTCAGTTTACATATCATGACTACACATTCCCTATTAAATCATTGATTACTCGAAGAAGAGGAGGGTAGGGATGTCCGAAAACATATTAACTCAACCGCGTCCCGCTCTGTCTATCGATTTTGCCACATACACAAAAACGTTCGTTATCTGAGTGGTCCTTGAATATTTGCGTATACGTCATATAAGACTAATGGAAACATGCAGGGAGCAGTAATCGAATTTTCGCAGAGTTGCTATCCTAATGTCGGGGTCCTGGAAAGGTTAAGTGTAAGGCAGCGCAGCTTTAGGGCTTCGCATGTGGATCACTTCAATCTTGTGGTTCATCCGGGTGAACATCATCCGCCTGTTATCAACTTTTCATAACGCGTTTCGTGGTTAACCAATTTAAAAAAACTCAACAATCATGGAAGAAAATGTTACATCAACCTTAGTCTCAAATAATTCACATACAAAGATCACAATACGCGCTGCATTTGCGTCCGATATACCATACCTACCAGCAATAGAACAATCGGCATCGGAAGTCTTTAAATCAATACCCGATCTCGAATTTATCGCAGCGGATGCGCCTCTTTCCACTGATATACTCAACTCCCATTTATCCTCCAAGCTGCTATGGGTTGCTACAACCAGAGAGGAAAAGTCCGGAGCAGAGATTCCTGTTGCGTTTTTAGCAGCGAAATGCATGAAACCTGCGCGATACAACCAGCAAGATGTCAACGTTAACAGTTCCAAACATTTGTATATCGCCGAATGCTCCGTCCACTCCTCATTTCAAAGACAAGGCATCGCAGGCCGTCTGCTAGATACAGTCGCAGAATATGCGCGCAATCAAGGCTTTGGCTGGTTAACATTGATCACGTTTCTGGACGTTCCCTGGAACGGGAAATTTTATCAGAGACATGGATTTGAGGAAATTGAAGCGGAGGGCATGGGAGATGAGTATGTTGAGCTTTTGAAAAAAGAATTGAATCAGTGGAAGGGTTGGGATCCAAAGAGATGGAGGAGGGGTGTTATGGCGAGGAAATTGTGAATGTTTAGTCTGTAAAGCTACTGAGTGCAAGTGAGATTGGGTTTCTGTTTTGGTTCGATCTGGGGTTGTGGTTGGATGACACTCATATCAATTGATATCATGGAATGTCACTTTGTGGGACTTTATGGATATATTCAGGGGTATAGGCACTCCTGCAAATCGCTCTTTTCTACCATGAAAATTTCTTGTGGTATGCAAAAGGCAGAAAGTAATCCCGGAATATCCATATCCTTCATACCGTGAATACTTCAAACTTAGCCGAATGAGTTCCGAAGATCCTTGATAGCGATTTTATATCTGGCCTTTACAGTCCCAGATATATCCTCTCATTTTCCCATTTCAACTCTCATCAGCCTCAGTATACCTAGGTGAAATACTCAGATCCGTTGACCCTGGATCCATACAGCTATTTAGTACCACACATCCCCAGAACCTCCGGACTTGGCATGTGACAGGTCACAACGGAGTTTTGAGTTTTCCCAAAGTCGGAGAAATTAATTATTTCACTAAGCCGCGAAGCAAGAACGCTGTGTGGTAAGTTGTGACTGGTTGCAAAGAGAAACGCCTTGATGTAGTAAGTGGTAAGTACGTGTGAAGAAGCGAACCCGTGGAAGTGGTACGGTGCGATGCATGATGCTGAAGAGCTGTACGTACCCGGTACCTTGGACAGAGTGATATACTTCTATCTAACACAGGTACCACGACTGCGGTCCTTGTTCCCATAGAAAATTGAAAGAAGAAAAAATTGTAGGAGTGGGTTTAGGCTTCCCCTAAACGTATATATGGAGTGCCTCCCAATCTATTATTTCCGATTTTCGTTCGTTGGATTTGAAGGCCTCGATACTTTTTGACCTTTTACCATCCAAGCATTGCTCAATTGGGACAGACAAACGCACTAGAAGAGTTATGACACCTCCAATCTCTGGTACTCAAACTAATAGTAGCGATCAGATCGGCCAATCGCGCCAGTGGGTTGGAGGTCATAGCTCAAGCCCACCAGGGGTGAAGAAACCAGAGTATTGGTCTCGTTTGGGAGGGAGCATACTCAGCATAGACTGGTCTGTCAAACATGACAAACGAGTAGAATCTCGCGACAATGGAGTAGTCGGGCATGTCGCTGCGGTTTGATGGTTGCAAGACTGCAAGTAAGTACTACGTAGTCGTAGTGTGTACGAGTCGTTTTGGGCTCAAGCCATTCGTCGCCTTGTATATCCTGGTACGCAGTGGTAAGGCAGAGGGGCAGTCACGGGATACAACGAGAAGTTACTGGAATTAGGGTTTGACTTGTCACGCCGCTACTGGAGAAGATATACTTCCCTAGCCTTGGTTACTCGTTCTCACTGAACTTCGCAGGTGGTGTTGCTCAAGATCAGCCAGTTTCAGGCGTCATGGGAGCAGCCACCGCCATTGACGAGACACCTGTCTTGATTGTACTCTGTACAAACTACGATCTGGTCTGCTGGCTACCCACTGATCACCCCGCGGATCGGACCGGCTGGGCATTGCAGTAGTGATGGTACTCGAGTCGATCGTACATGAAGCCAACTAAGATCTGCTGGCGGCGACTCGGATGGATCTTTCTGATGAAAACGTAGGGGTAGAACGACAACGGCCAAGATCACAGGCATTATGAATATCAAGTGGGTTGGGCTAGGCAGAAAACTGGAGAACTTCGAAGAGACGAAGAAATTGCTGGAAAATTAGAACGGACTAGCGATCACACGCTAAGCCCAAAGTGGACGTGCAAACCCCACTTATCTTCACAAAGAAGGCCCGTTGATTGGCTGCTCGTACACAATCCGAGGCCGGAACGCGGGATTAGAGTACAGCCGACATGAACTCGCGCTCTGATTGGCTGTGGTCACGAGGTACGGCAGAAAGGTAGGCGCCAACTGCCCTCGTAGGCTCGTCGTTCGTTCCTTCCCTCTGACGGTCGCTCCTCCTTCCTTCTCGCGGGCTGGTGGCTCTCCCACTGTTTTTCCCTCATTTCTCCGGCCGTCCACAGCCCGTTCTCTGAATCTCTTCAACCTCTCCCCCGCCACCTGAACATACCGTATATATATTGTATAATTCATTTTATCAGCTCACAAACATCCTCACCTATCCACGTTTCGCCTCACGCCACCCGCCGCTCTCTCCACCTCCACTGCAAACTCGAATCCCGGTCCAACTTTCCACCGCCTTCTGCCGTCTCACTAACTTGGTCGGTCTTGACTTCAGCTCAGTCGGAAAAGTGGACGTCTTCTGCAGACAGACAGATCCTCTCAGCTGAACCGTCACGACATTAAATACGATCACGACGGTCTCCTCGCAATATATATCCGAAATATACATACTCATTTTCGAACTCGCTACACGATCGATTCCCACGGTGCCGTCCCCTATCGCATACTGGGCCCATCCGATACTGCATCAACATCCTGCCATCGGATGGATGTCTGATTAATACTTACCCAAGAGGCTGGCCTCAGTCTGATGGCGTCTCAGCTCGGCCTACGAGTCTTGTATCACTGATTTCACAACAAAATGGACAACCCCGTCCCATTCACGCCTAATGCTCTAACAACCCAATCTACTCGCCGTACTAGTCCCCCAATGTCTGCCTCCGACTCCGCCCCGGCCGGATTCAACTTCATATCGGTCGATCCCTCATCACGAACAGAGAGCTCCTCCAGCCGAACGCTTATTCGAGCCAATGCTGGTCGATATATATGGAAGCGCCGCAAGGCCGGCACCAAAGAACCCGTCAGATCGAAGCCATACGAAAGACCCAGTTTGCAAAGCCCTCCTCTATCCAGCCCGCCCGCAATTAACGATGTCGTTGTGAAGTCGGAGCCTGATACCCAGGAGTCTCCCGTGATGAAGGAAGAAGAAGCCACACCGTCTGACACCACCCTCGTACCATACAAACGCGAATCTTCATCTGATACGATTGATTTGACCGCTTCGCTTAATCATGGCTTGAAGACACCCATGCTGACTGTCTTTGGGACAGAGGTGCCCGAAGATACTGTTCGACGAACAATCAAATATTGTGAGTACCGGCCATGCTTATCGATGGTTACATTTCATGCTAACGTTTCTAGCCGCCTCGGTCGTAATGACCAAGATGCTGCCTCAGGACACCAGCAACACCGAGGCGCCGACAATTTCTGATATATGGCTCTCGAGTGTGCTGCGCAGCCCCGCTCTACTGTCAGCATTTCTATACGGCACACTCAGTCATGAGTTTGTCCTGGAGCGTATGCAGAGCGGTATGCCATCGAGGCAAAGACGGCAGAAAATGCTACAAATTATGACTGCAGAGAACGAGTCGATACGGAGGATTAATCAGGCGTTACAAGACCCGGCGGCGCAAAAGACGGATGAGCTACTTATGGCGGTGTTTCTCATGGGATATAGTCGCTACGACGAAGCGGTCTTTGCGCCCGGTCGTGACACCCACAAATCACCTTTTAACGATATTCAGTGGGCCAACATATACTCGTACCTAGATTACGACGAGGTACATGTCATGGGTCTGATCCGATTGCTTGAGATACGCGGAGGCTTCGACGCAATTGAGTTGGCCGGTTTGGCAGAGATGATGTCCCTTGCGACAGTCATGTTTTCATCCAAGTTTTTACGAAAACCACTTTTCCCTTATACACCGATTATCAAAACGGCTGGACGACACCAGCAGCCCGACTGGCCCCAGCCAATCCAGTTCCTTTTGGAAATGTACAAAGGAGGCGATTTCCCCAAGATGGCTGAGCTTGGTCTTCCCGGCGAACTTGTTACACTGTTCAAAGATATGTACAGCTACAACGCTGTCATTGAGTTATACATGCAAGGCATTTTTGCTGGTGCTTTTGCAGGTTGTGATGCGCCTATTATGGCTGATCGTCGAAACTCAATTCAACATCGAGCTCTATCTTTACCGAGCGCAGACGAGTTAAGTATGAGCGAAGAGTGTCCAACTTATGAACCACTCAGATTAGCTACTCTTATCTATTGCTTAATCACCATCTTCCCTCTGGTTCCCGCCATGGCACCCTTCCCTCAATTGACCGCACAGCTACGGCAAGCTTTGTTCAGTCAATCCCTCCCAAAGGCTTGGAAAACTGTTCCCGAGCTTTTCGTCTGGACTTTGGTTGTTGGTGGTATTGCAGCCACTAAAACTGAGACTGTTACCTGGTTCGCTGCGATGTTAAGCCAGGTCGCCGTTGCAACGAATTTATCCACGTGGGCAGATGTCAAGAAGATACTAAAGTCCACACTATGGCTGTCACCCATCTGTGACGAGAAAGGAGAAGACTTGTGGAAGAAGGCCGACAATCTTCGCTCTCAAGTCCAGCGCCATCAAGAGCAACAACAACATCAACGACCCGACGTGCCCATGCGATTAAGGGCTGAACCGGCTAGTTGATTTCCTTTCTGCCAATCTACTATTTGATCCATTTGTCGTACGATACGGTTGTTTTATATACATGAATGAATATATATCTATATATACGCACAAACATATATAATTGGAGTCCGGGCAGAATACCCCAAATGTGATGACTGGAAATGACGTGTACTTTTCACTTGTTTCAAACTTTTGGTTGCTTTTTTGATTTATTTGATCCCTTTTTTTTTGATTCTATTCTGTTCTTACCGATTATCTACCTAGATACGGTTGGGAGTCATTTATAACTTTGAATATTAGGTTATGACGAATATACTCAACTTGATAAATTCATTATTGGATATTGGTAGCAAGGTAGATCCAGGAGACAGACGATTCTCATTTCTACCCATGTCAATACAACCTTTAAAAAGATTGAAGCAAGCCTATCTACATCGTCCCTTACAACATTTCACGGTGTTGACCAGTCGACCTTACAAATACATGTATGAGGCTCTGCGTCCGTTCAGCGTTCTTCAGATACCGTACCTAGGTAGCTAGAACCCCTCGATTAGTTGACGCCTACACATGGCACTACGTACCCACTCAAGGTAAAAGGCCTCTTCAATATGTCTTAATAACACGGCGTCCATGGACGGCGACGCAGATACGTCTTACATGTCATGTCAGAAAACGACTTTATGAAGAATAGCGGGGATATACACCATAGTTGGCTCTGGAATCGCACCCATTCGATAACTAAGGATATACATCTACCCACTTAACCTAGGTATGGGGTTAAGGAGGGTGACACATGTGCGACGCCCATGGGTGGCATTGAGGTAGGTAGGTATGCAAATGTGGGCTGACCTCGTTGATGTTATTCCCTTGTCGGGTTTGAATGAAAGGTCTGATGCCTGTCTGTCTATATGATAGTATGCCTACCTTATCGGGAAATTAACTAGTAGATCTCAACTATGCATATGCCGACATATAGCTGCTGGCTTCCTAGTAAATATGTGCCTATATGTTAAAGACTAAGTCTGACCGAGCTTAAGCTGTGTTATAGTTACGTATTTAGTCCCCTTGTCCACAAACAATTCATACAAGCACTCATACGTAGTATCTTTGTACTATGTTTTTTCGTAGACTATCCTGATTCATGATTTTACTTTCATGAAAAAAAGCACTTATCGTGATGATCAGCAAGTTCCAAGCTTCTTGTGCAACGTTCACTTTACCGATTAGAATACCAGAGTCTCATACGCTCAAGCCGCTCGGTTTTCTCACGTACAAGTATTTGTATGCAAATCATGCATGATACATGTCGGTAAATCATTGATGGGTTTAGGTTACTTACTCGATGTGTTTTTGTGTAATTGCCATCTGGAGAGTTTTGTACTTACGGCGTGGATGGCAGTTTGTTTTGTGAATTTTCCAGCCACAGGTCGGTAGCGATATTTAATTCGACTAGCATTTTATCTTCGTGTAAGATAAGATGATAAAGGTGTATCAATTATCGTCAAGTTTCTCTGGTCTACTGGGAATAAGGCTGGAAGTAAAATTGCCTAATCAGGAAATTACTTGGAACAGCCCAATCGGTCTCCAGCCTTGCCTGGAATGTGCATACCTGCATGGCTTGCATGATACATTGAAGATCTTTCTCTTTCCTGGTTTGGTTGCTGGTCGAAGGAGATTTAAGGTTTTATTGGCCTTTTCTTCTCCTTCAACTTATTCTTCAAAGGTATGCACGAAGTCATACCTGCATCATGCATCTCTCCACGATGCGCGTTGGGAAAAGAAATAAGATCAAACCACCTCACAAACACAATCCCAAACCTAGATTCTCCACAAAATGTCAACCATGCATAGCGACGACACGAAAAACAGCGCTACCGACACCGAGACCCTCTCCTCCCCACGCCCGCCATCCTCACCCCTAGATGCTCTAGCCCTCATCTCCACGTCCTCGCCGCACCACCCCTTCCATTGGCCGATATGGCAAAAATGGTCCATCGCAACGACCTACTGTCTCCTGCAAGTCGCGATCATGCTCATTTCGACAACATACACTAGCGCCCAAGCGCCATTACACGCGAAATTTGGCGGCTCCACGCAAATCATTGCGCTAGGACAGTCGATGTTCATCGTCGGAAATGCGGCTGGACCTGTGTTTTTGGGGCCGTTGAGTGACCTTGGAGGACGGAAATGGGTTTATGTTGGGAGTGTTGCAGTTTATGGGTTGTGTCAGATTGTATATCCCCCTTCCTTGTAGAGTTTGGATTAGTGTTCTGATGAATGGTGATAGGGATGTGCCCTTGCACTCAATCTATCCATGATGACTATATTCATGCTCCTGTCTGGTATCGCTTGTAGTACGGCCATGTCGAATGTAGCTGGTATCATTGCTGACCTTTTCGGTAATGCGGATAATACCAGCCAGCCATTGGCGCTGTTCATTATGTCGTCGACATCGGGATCGAGTTTGGGTGGTGTCGTTGGTGTGTGGATCATGAATAACCCTAATATGGGGTTGAATTGGATCTTTTGGATCAAGCATGTCTCAAATGATCAATGAATATGCAAAATATCTTACTGACAATCGGCCTGATAGTGTAGTCCTAGCCGGATTCTTCGTACTGATTTTGGCGGTTCTGCCAGAGACATTACCCCGAATAGGATTTCTCGAGCAATGCGGAATTCCAAAAACACAGAAATCACAATCCGAGATTGACGCACGGCAAACGGAGATTGCAGAAACGAGAATAGCCGTACTCAAGGAAATGCGGTTTGTGACTACAATGTGTTTTCGAAGTTTATTCACCGAGCCTATCGTTACATGTTTAGGGCTTTTCAATGGCTACATATACGGATTGCTATTTTTATATCTGTATGGTGTGTTTGACGTGTTTGTCGTGAATAATCAACCTCTCGTAAGTGTCCCTCTCTTTTAATCAAGCAGTCAATATCAAAATATTGCGGGACGAAAAAGGGTCGGACATAAACACTAACGCAGAAAATGAAAGGGACATCGCCGCAAATTTGATATACCTCAACTTCGTCGCTGGCGCAGTGATAATGTTTATAATATTCGTCCCCATCCAGACAACACTCTACAAGCGGGACCGTCTGCAACACAATGGCATCGCACGTCCCGAAGCCCGCTTCTTACTCTCCCTCTTTACTGTCTGGGGATTCCCCATATCCCTGCTCTGGTTCGCATTTACGTCCAGTGGCAATGTATCCTCCTGGTCGCCCGTAATCGCAGGCGGCGTGCTGGGAGTCGCAGATCCGTTGTTGTGGTTGAGTATACTCAACTACATCACTGACAGCTATCCGAATGTGGCTGGCAGTGCAATTGCCGCGTTTCTTATCCCCAGTCAGCTATTGGCTGCGGGATGTGTGCATATAGGTACGTGTGTCTTTTTCTGAGTTTATACAATCCATGTTATGTGGTTCCCCTTTTTGCCTCTGTCCGGGGCCCCGGCTTTCCAGGCATGGCCAGAAACGGCATGTTTAGCCCGTGGGACTTTTTCTTTCGGCCCACTGTTCAATGCTTTGCTTTTTTTCGCGGACTGATATTGTATAGGGATTCTCATGTTTGCAAACCTGAATACTAAATGGGCATTCGCGATATTGGGGTTTGTATCTCTTGGAGTAGTAGCTTCAGTATACGTTCTATACTTTTTCGGATCATCTCTCAGGAGAATGTCGCAACTAGCAATGAACCCGAGCTCCTCTTAACAAGAAAAATAATTAATCTGTCTTATCAACACACTGATCCCAAGTCGCTTGGCTCTCTCGGCATTCCGCCAAGTGCGACGTATCTGCCAGCCAAAAACGTTGCTAATTGGTTCAAACCATACCCCGCGTCCCCCGGACCCTCCTATCCCAGGCCAAAGGGTCCCGCAAGAAAGTCACGCATGTTCACGATCCGATCATCAATCATTGGTAGGACCAAGGCCAAGAAACGCCATGCAAGCGGGGAACACTAGAAAAGCTGACAGCTACACGAGCTTTCGGGCTCTGGTTGTGGCTCAGACACTCTTAGGGAGAGACTCATCCCCCGTAAAAAATGTCAATCTGCTATTGAACGAACCACAAATCCAAGATACCTTCCAGAATGAATCAGAGTTTGACCCCCAGAAACGAGAACAAAACTCGATAGCTCTCCAGTAATATCGTAGCGATTGACGGGTCTAGACACTCGGTAGTTGTAGTCGGTCGGATAGATGCACATTTCCGAGGCGAGCGACTGGTTGAAGTTATCTCAGGAAATGTAGGCACATGTGCCGAGCAAATAGCTGGACCTAATTATTGGGCTTCCTCGGATATACCGAAGTAGCTTAAATAGATGGCGTATCCCTTTGGTCTGGTCTAAAAAGTTTCTAGTCTTGTGTTAAGCATTCATTAGCTGGCACTAGGATACGTTCTTACACAACATGGAGACTCATATGGCGAATGCTGCGACGGCAGCCCCTCATGAAGATAAACCTGAGAGCGTTCATATTGCTAAAGCTCATGATGCTGCCGAGAGAGGGCATGTCGCAACTGATCGGTACGAAGGATTAGCCAGTCATTAGAATTATGCCTGCCAGTCAACCCACTGACCAGAAAATAGATATGGCCAACCTCTCGTCGAATTCGACACCGTCGCCGAAAGACGTCTAGTACGAAAAATCGACCTCTTCATTATTCCCACAGTTGCCTTGCTATACCTCTTCTGTTTCATCGATCGTGCCAACATCGGAAACGCCAGACTCGCTGGCTTCGAGAAGGATCTTGGCCTCAAAGGAAACGACTACAATATCGTCTTATCCGTCTTCTTTACTTCATATATTATTTTTGAGATCCCATCCAACATCGCCTGCAAATGGATCGGTCCTGGCAAATTCATTCCAGCATTAACCCTGGGCTTCGGTATTAGCAGTCTCGGAACCGCCTTTGTCCACGATATACACGCTGCTTCTGCAGTTAGATTCTTGCTCGGTATGTTTGAAGCAGGTTTATTGCCCGGTATCGCATATTACATGTCACGATGGTACCGACGCAGCGAACTCGCGTTCCGACTATCATGCTATATCGTCATGGCTCCCCTGGCAGGCGCCTTTGGAGGTTTGCTCGCATCAGCCATCCTCAAGCTCGAATCGGTCGGTAGCCTGCACACATGGCGCATGATCTTTGCCATTGAAGGCATTATTACTTGTGGTCTTGCTATCATCGGATATTTCACAATGACCGATCGTCCTTCCACAGCACGCTGGCTCACCCAGGACGAGAAAGACCTTGCCATTGCGCGCCTCAAGTCCGAGCGTGTCGGCGTAACTGAGGTCCTTGAATCACTCGACAGCCGAAAAGCGCTCCGCGGAATCTTTTCGCCCGTTACTCTAATGACTGCCATGATTTTTCTCTTGAACAATATCACCGTTCAAGGCTTGGCTGTCTTTGCACCAACAATTATCAAGACAATTTACCCTCACGACAGCGTTATATCGCAGCAATTGCACACCGTGCCTCCTTACGTTGTTGGCGCGTTTTTCACCCTTTTTATCCCATTCATCAGCTGGCAATTGGATCGTCGTATGATCTGTTTCATTGCCTCCTCTCCACTCATGATCATCGGTTATGCCATGTTCCTCGGCTCTACAAACGCACACGTCCGCTACGGCGCTACATTCCTCGTTGCATCAGGCGCCTTCTCCTTCGGCGCACTTTGCAACGCCAATGCATCTGCAAACGTGATTTCCGACACCGCTCGATCCGGTGCCATCGGTACCGTTGTCATGTTCGGTAACATCGGAGGCTTGATCAGTACATGGAGTTACTTAGCCTTTGATGCACCCAACTACCATATTGGTAATGGGCTGAATCTGGCTTGCGCAAGTGTTACTTTCTTGTTGAGTGTGGCTTTGTTGTTGTGGATGAAATGGGATAATGGGAAGAGGGAGAAGATTGATGTTGATGCTGTGTTGGAAGGAAAGTCGATTGCGGAGGTGCAGGCTATGGATTGGAAGAATCCGGCTTGGAGATGGAGATACTAAGGGATTGTAAAGTTTCTGGTTGATGCAATTTCCGGTTCTCTCATGATTGATCAGGCAAGATCTGTAATTCGTATTAAAGTATTCATTATGATCTCGAACTGATGAATTGCAATGTGTATGAAATCTATCTAATCTGTCAAAATGACCAAGAGTAATGAACGTCTTCATAAACAGTATTCAATTTAGTTAAGCACGATAATCAAACCAATTCAGAGTCCCATCGCATTATCAATACTTTGCTAATCTAAGCCCAAGTCGAGTCCACCCATACGCTGCAGTCTATGAGTCAGCTAAACTCCAAGGTATAAAATAGCCCAATATTCCAGGTTGAAGCATGGCCTACTTACCAAAGTCAAATCACCGAGAGATGCACAATTATCGCCATCAGATTCGTGAGAATCAGAAGCTGCTGATTCGTCATTCTGCAGCACAGCTGATGCGATATCATCGATAATGTACCGGTATTGCTGAACTTCCGGCAATCTCTCGCCATCTATGACGAGCCCCTGTGATACGGTATTTCGAATAATATCCGCTTTGTGTCATCAGGCCCAACGATTAGCACTCTGTGAAAATGTCGTTTGTTAAGGGTGCTCACCTCCATAAATCTTGAGGAAGCCGTTGAGGATAACGGGGTCATTCCTCTGTCGAGGCTTAAGACTAAGAAGCATGGCAGCAACAGGAAGTGACCAGGGACCCTTGAAGAGAATTTTAGCGATGGCTATTGCGGTTCCAACCTCTTCTTTTAACGCCGGTGGTGCATCGATCGGTTCACTAAAAGGCCCTCTAGATGCTACAACGGCCGTTGGCCATTGGTTCCAGTTTTCTTCATTTCCCATGTCATTCGGTAGTAATTTGATTAGACCCAAGTCCACCATTTTTTGGAAATTGACTTGTATAGATTCACCGTCAAAGATATCCAGAGCGCCCTGTGTGAGGTATTCTCCAAAGTGATTCGCACCGTTGCGCATCCTTAGAAAATTGGCGAGACGGTTATGAGCTCTGCAGTAAAATTTGCTTTTGCAGGTTGCACTCAGCTCTTCGAGCAAATCCATATCTTTGGCGAATATACCCTTCGGTAATTTCCTGGTATCGACGACGAGCAGTTTTATATCATTGAAATCTCTGTGCTGCCAACGTGTATAACGAAAAAAGGCGTATTGAATCAGAAATAGCAAGGAACTGGACCAGCTCATGAAGTTGCAAGTTGTCTCATGTTTACGTTCCCAGTCAAAGTGTGCATAAAGATGATCGGCTGCAATGCAAGTGTTGAGATCGAGCAAATTTGTATTTCGAGGCATTGGTGGACAGACACGAGAACATGTAGTTGTCCCGTCTGTCCAAGGGGTATTGAGACGAAAGAGATACGTTGGGATCTCCTTGGTGTCGGCGAGGTTATCCGCTGTCCAAAATGGTACGTAATTTCGACTCGGGTTCTCTTCTTGTGGTATTGAGTGAGGCATATTGCTGATTTTGCTTGATGAAAGTATGACTATGAAATGGCTAAAAGGGATAGCAGAAGGACCGAGGAGGTTAGGGTTCTGTAGGCCAGGAGATAAAAAAATTATAATTTGAAATGTCTGTCTAGCCTAGACATCCAGATGCATTATATAGTAAATTTCAGTCCTATAAGGCACAAAATGTTTTCATGCAAGGCTGTTTATCACAGCCTCATCCTTTGTTTTCTATCATGTGTTAGGGTGGCGATGCATTTCCGTACTATTAATTTGTTGAATCTTTATGCGGCACAGGTGGTCATTCATGCAGATATCCTTAGGGCCATTCATACCTACTGGCATTTACTGTGGTATTCACCTAGAAGTGTTTAGGTATCATTTAGTTTATGGATGATTTGTTTATATTTCTATTATATAGAGAGCAAGTTGCTTCACAACAGACCTCCCATAGGTGCAAAGAATTGGAAAAGTAATAGGAAATGTAAGATTGTAAGATATACATAAAGGGTGAAGATAACAATGTCAGTCCTAGACTTTGTCTCAAAACCACATCCAGTTAATAGCATACTTGGCCTTTTCTCCAATCCTGTGCCATTAGACTGCCAAATTCAGAACACTTTTAGGTCTCCAGGGGAGATTCCCATCGCGGCATCACAAGGGCCACAATGTATATCATAGCTATTACAATCAGCAATAATCATTTGTGATGAGAATTCACTCATCAATGGTGGGAAGCAGCACGTACAAATGACGATTTGACTGGACATCCATCCAATTGGTCTCGGTCCCATCTGGCTCGCGGCGCAGTATGTGGCGACCACATTCGACGCATACAATGCAACCCCCCTCAATTTGTAATCTTGTCCTCAGCCATCCAGAAATGGCTGAAACTACCGTAAAATTCTCGCGCGCATCTGCTTCCTCGACAGAATGGACTGTCCATGACTCTCCGATAACGGGTGATGAAGGGTCACTGTTGATGCCGTCCATGTTGGCAAGGGCTAGAAACCTAAGTGTGACTGCCTGGCCTTGGGGATCATCCCAGGAGATATCTTCTAGAAACCGAAGCTTTGTCCGTACATCGGGGTCAAACCGGTAGCGATCCATATCCAGAAAGTTTGTGAATAAAGCAAGCATAAGGGGGCATGTCAGGGCAAGCGCGAGCTTGGTGGGCCGACCGAGCCGTTTGAATATGTGGAATATGATATCGGTTGGGAGGAACAGTAGACTTGGCGCAGACATGGTTATGACAGGTGACAAGATTGATGAAAAATAAGTAGCAAGGTGATGGAAATCTGGAATGAAGAATGAGCAGGGACAAATCAAAGACACATCCGTTAAGCCCTAACCCTAGCCCTAAAGAATGTTCCGTAGAATATAACTATACATTGATAGATATAGCATTTCTATTTCAACGCATCACGATTTCAACGCATCACGGGTCGTTGAATACTTTCTGAGTAGTACTCTCTGTGATAATCTGCATCTTTGCTGAGACGACATGATTCCCCCAGTAGCGAAATGTAGCCCAAGCAGAGAGATCGATGACTTGGCCCCTTCGGAGACTTCTCACCCATGTCCTCTCTTCTTCGTCCTCCGCGTCGAAAATCCACCTTATAACGTGAGTCCTGAATCCTGGGTAGCGTGGACGTTATTGACAATACACCTCCTCATTACGCTTCGGTCACTATTCTCATTGCGAACGGAAGCCTCAAACCAAGTGCAGGAACCGCTATGAAACCACTAACGCAAATCGCAGACGTGGAAAGCTCCGTACCATATCTTTAGCAACCCGCGCTGCTGAGCTGGTGCCCTAACAACCGGCCGGAAGGTAGCCGATAACCATATAGTGTTTCGCGATGCGACCATAAGCATACGTGTTGTCATCTTGATTCTCAATTTCCGGCCCGCTGTACTCATCTAGCATCCGACAGGCACATTCGTATTCTTCTTGCAGAGCACAAATCCATCCAACTGTGTAGCAGTCAGTTGGAGCTTCGCTCTCTAGCTGTGATTGACTCATTAAGCCGATGATCATCTCTCTCGTTGTCGGTCCAACATCCGCAAAACTGAGTAGTACTTTGGAGTTAGAACCATTCAAAAAGTTGATATGATCGAAAAGAGTGTTGAAGCGGCAATAAGACTTGTAATGAGGTTGTTGCGAAGCTGAGGCTGAAATTGGTTGGCAGGTGACGGGCTCATTGATAATTCGCCTTGTCATTGATTCGTTGATGATATCCTGTGACTCGGACTAGGTATCGGACTTTCAGATTGGGTAGATGGATTTTGCGCCATTTACAAAGTGCAGGCCTGATGGGCTAGATCCAACATGAAACATAATTCAGTGAGCATTGCAAGACTGATATGAAACCAGCTTGCTGGACAGTACCTTCAACTCTAGCCCTAGCCCTAGTCCTATTTAGAACTGTTGCAATCTCCACTGGGCTAAAAAGACTGGTTACTTTTAAGCCCGTATTGATTGACTTGAAAGCGCAGCTTGCAACAAGAACCATAATCCGGTTATCGCGGATCTTTCCGGGCTTATCATCGACCCGCGGCCGGGAGAGATAAGCTATCACTTCTTCAATGATCTTTCATCTCTCATCCATGGGCTTTATATCTGGGCCTATCTATCATCATTCCATAGATAATGGATTTGAGTAGATCATCGACATCTTCTAAAGCGAGCAGGAAACGCCCGCGCCCCGCATATTCCTGTGTGGAATGCACGCGTCGAAAACTGCGCTGCTCCAAGCACATCCCTTGCTCAGCATGCGTTGAGCGAGGAATCGAACACTTATGTCGGAGACGCGCTGGGAGTCAATCAGAAGCCGGAAGAAGATCAATACCAACAAAGAGGACAACGCCGACCGTAACAAATAATGACTCAGGCGACGCTTTAGCGAATAGCTCGGCTTCCGTTCCTTCTTCTACAGTCCTATCATCTTCTCAAACTACTCCTGTCACCTCTGATGGCGCTCACTCTGCGATACCTCATTCTTCATTAGCACGGCAAAGGCAAAAGCCCGTGGAAAATGTGACCGAGGACGCAGCGGTGATGCTAGAGTTCTTAGCCCTCAACCGCCAGCGTGTACTACAGATCGCACAGATTGGACAGCCCCAACTGTCAGGCAGAAACAGTAACGCAGTTACGAATTTTGATCTGCTCTTTACTCCCAACCAAGTCAGAGCAATGATGCTTTACCACCAAGAGTCTATATCTTGGATTCATAACGTTGTTCACTTGCCCACCTTTCGTGAACAATGTGAACGATCATTTGCCGATCCAACACAATCAGAACGGTTGTGGATTAGCTTATACTACTCCATGCTCGCGGTAAAGCTATAAATAAAAGAGTGAATTTTTACTATGGCGTGGCTAATTGCAATTTGATAGGTAACTCTGTACCATATGGATCCATTGTTGCTACAAGAACTCGACATTCATCTTCCTAGTAAGTCTCTATTAGCGAGCCTTTACATTGAGATGTCCTAATTCTTAATTTCACAGGCAAAACAGCTGAAGTATGCTATCAGAAGAGC
Organism: Talaromyces pinophilus; assembly: GCA_001571465.2. NCBI lineage: Eukaryota > Fungi > Ascomycota > Eurotiomycetes > Eurotiales > Trichocomaceae > Talaromyces > Talaromyces pinophilus. The sequence goes on along the minus strand of CP017348.1, from coordinate 3,109,681 downwards.
ATCGACAGTCTCCATGATGCCGACTTCATGGTGAATCATAATCTTTTCAGTATCCAAGCGATATGCCTACTTATTTACATTGGTCACAATATTGGACAGTCTGACCGAATATCTGTGTTGCTGGCAAGTGCAGTTCGGATAGCACAGTGTCTATGTCTCCATCGTCTTGGTCCTGATCCAAGGAAAAATACCGATACAGTTGAACAGTCTCCACGGGCCGTGCAACAACGTCTCATTGACCGTGAGATTTCCAAGCGTGTCTGGTGGTTTTTGGTCCGACAAGACTGGCTGCAAATCCCCTTTAACAACACATACAATATTCATCCAACACAATTCAACACTCCGATGCCGAAGAACTGTAAAGAAGAGCTATCTCTCATGTTTTCCTCAGACGATGTTATTGACCGCGATCAGGAGCACTATACGCAAGGGAGTTATACTATGGTGCTCAACCATGGTTGGTTCACTCATCGCGCACCATAAGAAGTATTATACTAATATTTAAATATTCATGACAGTGGCTGTCCTGATCTGGAAAACGCAGGATCGAATGTGCCAACAAGGTCATCCGGATGCAGTTGAAGGTGGCCTTCACAAGTTGTACGCCGAAGTAATACAGTCAGATCGTGAGCTGAGAGAGTTGATGGATAAGATGCCGACCTTCTTCAGAAACGCATCTCGTGACGATGACCTCCCTGCTCATGTCCGATACCAACGGGAGGTTCTGTCACTTTCATTTGCACATAAAGTATGATGTTCTTTGTGATTACTGAAGTATATAAAGTTAATTGACGGATATTTCTGAAAGTTCTACTCGATACATCGACATTTTCAAATTCCCAGCTTTAAAGATCCATGGTTCGCATATACCAAGGTTTCCTGTCTTCCCATTATGCGCCGGAGTCTTGCGACGATACTTTCTCTGCCAGAGGAGCCGTACACGTCTATTGTCAAGAGCCTTTGGACTGTCAACACACAAGTTTTGACAACGGTGGTGTGGCTTCTATTCGAGCTCATATTCTCAAGGGGCACCGGTACACAATTGCTTGACGCAACAGAAATACGTGACCTAGCAATAAAAAGCTCAAGTTTTCTACAGCAAAACCAGATCATGAGCCGGATCGCGAAACGAGGCTTCTCCCTGATAAACACACTCTTGGAGCTGGATAAAAGTGTGGAGAGAGGCGATGACACGGAATTCAATCTCAAGGAAATCATATCCCGTGTTGAAAAGAACGACCAGGATTCACGTGAAGAGTCTGGTGGATTACCTTCTGCGGAGCTCAATGGCAACTCCTTTGTTAACTGGCTTTCTAGAGATGCTGCGATCTTGGGTTTCACAATGGATATCTTTGATAGTGCATGAAATCACATGGTTTATAAATGTATGTAGTGGCATCAGCATCTATTTACTCCGTACGCGATATTTCAACGTCAAAGTTAGAGCAAACTTGTCGTGGCTTGACAACCGAGTGATCCCACGGAATAGTTCAGTGCGTTAGAGGGATTGTAGTTCTATCGAAAGTCCAGGTGCCGTGGATATAAAGCCGAGATGTTGCAGTTGGAGATATAGTCTGGCAGACTAGCAGTGCCTAACCCAGTGTAGTTGACCAACAGGAAGGGGAACCCCTGTCCAGACTGGCAGGATCGGTAGGGGACGACGGCCTCGTTGGGAACGAGATACACATAGTTACCCTTCAGATGTCGTCGAAAATTGCTCATTGCACATTATAGTTTTATCTCCGAGGAAAAATTGGGGGCAGAATAAGGTAATCAATCTTGCCATCTGTGTGCCCCATACGTAGTAACAATTAACTAACTACTACAACCGCTGCTCAAGTTCTTAAAGTCGCAATTTGGTTAACTTTCCAGTTTCCGCGCTTCTGGCTCCTTGCGAAGCTCCCCTATAGCTTTCTCCTCCGATGTACCATAAGTGTCCGCATAACGCCCAGCCATCCACTCTCCCACTGTAATCGGAGGGTATTTTGCTCCTTCCCGAGCATCCTCACAGCTGGGCAGGCAGCGAACCATGTAGTCCGGATTTCCAGAGAAAAAGAAAGGTACACTGAAGCGCTCTTTGCCGCTCTTATTGATCACCCGATGCAAGGTTGAAAGGTATCGATCGTTAGTCCACCGCATCATCATGTTGCCTAGGTTTACCACATATGCTCCTGGGACTGGGGTGACATCAATCCATTCTGAAGAAATGTTGTTCCACACTTGTAAGCCGCCGGTAGTGTCTTGCAGCAAGATCGTTATGGCGCCGAAATCTGTATGGGCACCGATTCCTGGGGCATATTAACAGCAAAGCAGCATGATGGAGAGCAAGAAGCTTACCTCTCTCTAGCTCGGATGCATCAGGCTCCTGAGGAGGGTAGTGGAGCAACCGGAGCACGGCAACCGGATGTTGACAGAATTCGTTGAAAGCATCGTCCTCCAGGTCTAACGTCCGAGCAAGCATCTGTAGAATTCCCATTGCTAGCGACGTGAGTGCACTGTGATAATCATCTGCCACATTCCGAAATTTTGCAGGGTCATCAAGTTCTTCTGGGTACTTGTTCGGCCCTTGACCGAATTTCCTCGCCAGCACATTTGGGTCTTCGAGTGGTAGATTCTTTCCAAGGTAGAAGCCTTCCTTCAAATCCCCTTTTGTCCGTTTCTCAAAATTCTGAGCCCTAAGACGCTCGTATCCGCGGTTGAAACCGCCGATGTCTTGCATCCTCCATTAGCCATTACCGTAGCCCATCTCTGAAAAGCAAAACTTCGGCAGCCTACCCTTGCTGTATTTCTCTTTGACTTCAATTGGAAGGTCAAAAAACTTTTTGCTTTGATGAAGGATTGATCCTTGTAGGTCGGATGGAATTGTATGATTAACAAGTTGAAAGAAGCCGTATTCTTGGCAGGCGTGCTTGAGTTCTTTAACAAGATTCTCTTTTGCAGCACATTCAGGGCCGTAGAATGCTAGCTGATGTTCAGTAGAAGCCCTGTATTCTCGGGAGTCTTCGTTTCTTACGTGTAAAATCAATAATTGGGGGTTCCTTCGCTTCCATTTTGCCAGTTGATCGATGATAGTGAGACTGTGAATAAGAAGTAAGCAAGAACTTTACAGTAACCGGTTTCAGGTAATTCAAAGAGAAGTAAGACGGAAAACTAAATTAATTCACGATATCATCCCTTTTTAAGTCTCAAGTAGTGTACTCTCGGCCGCGGATGACATGCTTATCAGTTTTGCCCTACCAATATATCAAGCCGGTTCGGTGCCCATCCGCGGCCGAGTGCTGATGGCATGAGAGGACAGATATGATTTTTCTCACTCCCGGAATTCATTCTTGTCTTAGCAAACCCTAAATGACAAACTACCAGATGATGGTCAGATGCACCAACGAGTAATCAGATCTACAACACAATACAGGTAGAATATGATATACGACAGAAACACATAGCAAGCTGTTTGTCAATACTAGCTAGAATAAAGAATTATTATAGTCCATACGCAACACTACAGGTTATGACAGACTCATGGGTAGCCATGGCTGGCCCCTGAGGCCCCTAAGGCTCCAGTGGACCCCAGCCCCTAACCGTCTCAGGCGTAACACTATTCCAGGCCCTATCTCACCCCCATCTGGCGCCTTCGCCGGGGACCTTCGGGCTTGCCTATAGGCCACAATGCCTATAAGGATCCCCCTCCCCCTAAAGTATTATTATAATTAGCTGGAATCTAACTTAAAGTAAAATATATTAAAAGATTAGCTTTTTTATAATAATTAACTATAACTGTCGGTTCGTCCGGTCCAAGATCAGCTCAATTGGATTGGGAACAGGGCAATCCGACAGCCCTACGAGTTGAAGCAAAAGGGAATATACTTTGTATTCCTATTATTCTGCTTGCTAACTAAGAAACGGGGGTGACGGGGGTACGGCACGTACATAAGGCTTCTTCGTACGTGCTCCGGAATGTGTATAACACATTCCGGCGCGTGTATGATAGAGCCGGGGGTTGCCAGTAGGCCAGCTAAGATGCCAGGCATTCCGGTAAGCAATATGCCGGGGGTTGTCAAGATAAGGGCATTCTCGTGCCGGGGCATAAAGCGCTTGTGAATTGACGTTCCGACAATAATATATATACATATACTAATAATAAGACCATAAATATAAACTCAATAGAAACCTCCTAGGCCAATAAGGATCTAGCAATTGTGGGGTCACCCATTCTGTCTCCAGAATCGCTGTCCACAGAAGATCTGTTCCTGGGGTGGACAGTAAGGTTGGAAGTGTTCCCATGGAGATTGAGTATATTTATTATCAGAGACCTCCCCAGCTGCATCTCTTGTTTAATTTCGTCATCTTTTCTTCATTAGGTCTTTGATTTCATCATACGGCTTGAGTGAAGATGCATTCTGTGATATTGAATCATAAATCAACAGTCCACAAATTGGCGTGATTGTAAGGAAAGTATTCTTGTAATGCTTAGATCATTTTAGAAACAATGATCACATTTCATATGATTTTGATGGTATCATGATGACTAGATATGTATATTTACATAATTAATTTACATCGTAGAACACCAAAATCTTAATAGAGACTATGGTCTAGAGTCCTTCCAGATAACCTAGATTGCCCGCTTCCGTGACAGATTACAAGATATATCTGGTAGCATTTCGCTTGCAGTTGTTGCATGTACTTTTCTGACGTTTAACACCGTCAGAGACTTCCATAATGAATGGAATAGGGCCGTTTGCAGCATTGTAGATCTGTTATGATCATAAGACCTAATGAAGAAAAGATGACGAAATTAAGCAAGAGATGCAGATTCCTGGGGAGGTATCTGATTATAAATATAGCTAACTCAATCTCTCTGGGAATACTTCCAACCTTGCTAAGAAATAAGTAAATGTAAAAAGCTCTATATTTTAATACTTTTATTTCGGAAATTTACCGGAATCTTAATTCACAACTTCATTCTACATCATGGTTACTAAAGGCGACGAAGTGGGAGGTGATGGCGGTACAGAATTTACCCTCCTGAAGAATAATCGCCCGGTGGAGCAATTGGATGTATGGTATGGCAAAGGCAGTGGTCCCGCAGAGCCATATACTATCCTAAGGGGTATCGAAGTCAGATGGTCTGATGGGTCGACCGGCCATGCTGGATATTGCCCCAAAGATGAACAGGATCGTATACTGCATACCAGCTTTGACTTTGAAGACAAAGGCCAGGATCCCCTTGACTGGCTGGATATATACGCGTCAACCAGCCGAGTCGATTCACTTAGACTCGTGACTCAGAATGAAGGGGACTACTTTGAGGCTGGAGGAATTGGTGGTGATAAATCCAGTCAACCTGCTCATGGTCGAAAGCTTGTTGGCTTTCAGGGAAGAGCTGCAAGCGATATTGATAAGCTAGGCGCAATCTTCACTTGAACAGTGAGTTACACAGATATGATTAATTAATGGAGATTGTCTAATATTGGAGACAGATATCTGCTTTATTAAACTCTCGTGATTTTAGGGGCTTAACTCTCCTACTGTTCTTGCGATTGATTTGTAGTTCAACATGCAGCACAAAACTCTACTCACTTTCTACTACAAAAGACTGATGTTGGTATTTCTAAAGGATTCTCATCCGACAGGCACCTTTGTACGTTATGTATGTAGGATTAATTAGGATCGAATATAACAGATTGGCATCGTCACAACCTCTTCTGAGATTAGCATGATTGTTGTAATTGAAAATAAAGGCTTATGTTCTGGAATAAAACAGTGCTGGTATCGTTCGAAACATCAGTGGGGCTGTCCAGACACTAACGTTCTAAAAGTGGTGCCACCAACCACTAATATTAGGTTCGCTAGCACCATGTATCATTCTGCGGCTATGAGTTACAGTTCCCGTCTAAATTTCAACTTAAATTTAGACTTGAGTCTAGTTTTCTCCTCGAGACCATGTTTAGCAGCCATTTGTTTAGAGCGGTTACGATGATGTAATATTGTTTGCATCAAGTTAGTCGCAAACACTTTGTTGTTCCCACTAGGGACCAACAAGTAACAGATTAGGCTTGATCAAAGTTTATCCGACCCGTGTGCTTGACATGTCTAATCTATGGTTCGTTTTAGCCCACTGGACTTTATGGAAGTGATGCTATAATTACATTTGCCGTCCTTTTATGAGGTAAGGTGTGTTTGATTCTTTGATCATTGCTTTTGGGCATTCCTTGGTTTGCTTCGCCATTTGGTCATTGAGCTAACATTGAGATCATGTACATTGGTTGGGAACTGATGGTCATTGTGATTGAAAGACATTGTATGCTCATATGTTGGATGTTCAGTTGACTGGCCGAGCCCAGGGGACACAATGCCGCCCATGAAGTGAAGCGCATTTTGCGTCAACTTCAGCATAATATATGGTTCACTTATGACGTTGTGGGGAAGAGAGCCTTACGAAGTATGGTCATCATCGCCTATATATATAGCCGCCTAGCGACTTAGGCCCCTATGGTTCTGGGGATCAGTCTTTTATAATTGAATATTCGTGCTTGTAAGCAGACTCACCACGTAGGGCAGTTGGACCACCCTTGCTCCCTAATCTATGCTTCGTGATACGGATTATAGCTAGAATAACAACTAATGTACATGATAATTCAAACCGGAACAGCAATCACATTCCCTACGTTCGAGACAATAGTCTTGTTCTTCCCTCCCAAACACCAGCAAGTTCCTGGCGTCTGCGAACCCGTGCCTTGAACGTTATAAGTGCAGCCGACGTCTGACCGGCTCTGAAAATAGTTCATTGTGTTGCATATACTTAAACACTGATCGAAAGTTGCTAGCACTATTGACGATAGTGTCTCCTTTCCGCTGCCACTGAAATCGGAGTCGCAAATGATGCGGTACTGCAACGATCCAAGGCTCACCGCGTGCGTTGTACCGTTGGCGCTGGGGCAGATGTCAGTTGATGTAGATATGGATGTACCGGATGGTGTTGAGCTCGTCGTACTCGATGTCGTTGAAGTGATTGTGCTCGTCGGGGTTGGGGTGGTTGTATTGGATAGCGTTGGAATGCTTGTTGAAGAACTACTATTCGATCAGCACAAGGAACCAGTATATCGCATTTTCCGTTTTCCCCATCCTGAAACACTCCAGGTGAAGCTTTTTATAACGTACCTTGATTTCTTGCTCGCCAACCAACCTCCTATACCACCTCCTACTCCGCCACCAACGATGAGGATCACAATAACACATACAAGCCAAAAGCTTGTCGCTCGCAAACCGCATATTCTTCTAGTCCCTGATTTTCCATCCTTGACGGTCTGAGACGGTGGAATATAACCGGGATAACCGCGATTCGAACATCTGTACAACGCCTGAAGACCATCTGATTTTTGATCACGCACTGCCTGGAGACCATCCGCATTTTGATCATGGACGACTTGAAGTCCATCACAATCTCGATTCCAAGACAGCTTTCCGTCCTTCACGGAGTAATGTATGCTCATATTAGCTGCTGCAAATTTGTATGAAGATATCGAAGAAAGCTGTGCTCGTCTTGGAGGACAAGATCGGGATGAAGAGGTCCCTCACAGATATCATCGCCTAAGTAACGAGCCGCAAGCTCCATTGCCTCCTCTGAGTTCATTCTTGTGAGTCTCATGCTATGAGACTGACGTGACTAGCATACCATGCGAATCTGGGTAGGAGGGCATGCAGGTACTACGCCGTATGGTACTCGGTAATGACATGCGCCAATGGGTATCTGTCAATGATCTGTTACAATCTAAAATAAAACATCTAGCACCATTTCACTAATGCAATATATTCATGATGTCGCTTTGTATTGGTGCCAGAAATAGACATGGGCGCTAATTGATTGGTTAGGGCATGGCGCCTAATCTTAACCACTTACAACTTTACACGATGCGCTTCCTTCTAGCCTTATTTTGAAGGGAAAATCTGATCAGTCCCCGAGCTAATCATATACATAGACTACCACGATAAGCGCTGAATTGTCGGTACTACGTTTCAGAGAAAGTTGTATAATGGGCAACGGAATCGTTGATTGGTGGGGGCTGGTCATGACTTTTCCCATTAACAATTAACGCATGAAAAGCTTCCCATAGGATTCTCTGTTCCAGCCTCCTTTAACTCTAAGATTCTAATTCGGCTCTTCTACTCCCTGACAAAGTCTGGGCCCATGAGGACTATCGCTTGGGAATTTGGGTGTCGACTCTCTGCGGGTCTGCTGGGCATTCGTTATGAAGGCCACCAATATTATTGTTGGAAGTCAATCTTAAAGGGGTGTGTAGTGAGTGTGTCGTTTTAGCTCAATATGATTGCGAGAATTAAAGCAGTCTGTGTCGAGAGCTACTGAATTGATTGATGATTTACAGTAACAAATTCGTCGAATAGGGCTCATTGGAATGTCTTAAGCATCGACAGACCCGCAATGCCTGCAAATGCTGCCTACAACAATCTTATTTTAGGGGCCCCTATAGGGGCTCTCGGTCCCCCACTTCCGCCAAAATAAGCGCCTATGTCCTCCAACATCTTGGCTGATTTATAACTATAGCTGCAACCATAAGTTGGCGATCTGCCAACTTTCGCAATATCTTTCAACAGCTCCCTGATAGTCTCAAGCTTCAGCAACACTTGCCTTTTCGGCAATGAGGCTTTAAAAAGACCGAGGCTGCACATGTGGCAAACTCGCCAGAGCATTGAAAGTGGGACAAAGTGGAAAACTGATCAAGTGGGATGAAATGGAGATCTGAGAAGGTAATTACGGTATTGAGTCTATTCAGCTGTATGCTTTCTCGCAATAGTGGACCACTTCAAAGATGGCAACCAGTATTGGTGGCATAGATATCATCTTTGGCGACATTCGTCAACCAAAGGCGTTGCCGCTATCTCACCCGAAGGCAAGATGGGGTGAATCGGTCGAGAAACGAAGGCTCTTCCCAAAATCTACGTGAGAAGAAGAGGATGGATGCCTTCCCTTGCCTTGTGATATATTGTTTGATCGTGATATCCCAATCAAGGTCAGAGTCTAGGTGCTATTGGTCCTTGACGACTGAATCTAATATAATTTTAGCTGCGAGATGGCATCACAATCTATATCGACATCTACCGACCTGTCAACGAGACGAAAAATGCCCTGCCCTTCTAGCCTGGTCTCCATATGGTAAACAAGGAGGACGCGGAAACACAGTTCTTGACGACTTCCCATTCCGTATGGGTGTCACATTGCGCAAGTTGTCAGAACTTCAGAAATGGGATTCACCCGACCAAGGCTATTGGGTGCAGTATGGCTATGTAGTTGCGAACGTTGGTTCGAGGGGTCTTGGTAAAAGTGAAGGTAATATCTATCAGTTTGGGTCGCAAAAGGACCGGGATGGTGCGGATGTTGTTGACTGGCTTGGAACACAGCCCTGGTGCTCCGGTAAAGTTAGTCTTAGTGGTAACTCGTACCTCGCAATCTCTCGGATAGGTATACCATTCTACCCATGAAGGGCGTATGCTCACATATCGTAGTGGTTCATCGCAGCCGAGAATCCAAAGCGCCTTACAGCAATCGCTCCGGTATGGAAGTTTATTTTATGCCCTACGTTCCTACTAATTGATTACTTACACCGAATTAAATAAAGGAAGGGATTTCGGATCTTTACAGAGAGTGTCTAACGGTTGGTGGTGTCTTGAGTAAACCGGCCTTGACATTTACTCTTCAGCTTCTTCAAGTCAATGCGGCAGAAAACTCGTGCGAGAACACTGTGCAAATGGCCATTGTCTATAAGAAGTACGGTGCTTATCATGACGATAAACGGGCTAAAGTGGATGTGCCTACTCTGCTTGTAATCATTTTTACACAAAATATGTGCTGAACCTTGTCTTTTGCAGAACAACAGGGTCCCTGCTTACGTGGTTGCTAGTTGGTCCACCCGCATTCACACATTTGGGACTTTCTGCCGATATAGCAAGCTACAGACTGATAAATGGCTTCGAATACATGATACTTGGGTGAGATTGCTAGTTCAAGTCTAGGTGATCATGGTAATGACTCGTATACAAGGAGTGGCCCGACTACTATGATGAAGAGAATCGTTCTGATTTGCAATTCTTGAACCACTATCTGAAGGTGCAAACCATCCCCTATCAGATCAAGACATATTTCAGTATTGACTTTCCAAAGGAATCCATAATGGATGGGATTATACACCGAGGGTTCGGTCAAAGATCATAGACATGGTCAGCCCTGTGCCCCCAAACAGGAGTAGATATGACATTTTCTGCCTTTCCTCCTCCAGTAATTGCCCCTCTTAAACTTTTTCTCGATTCATCAAACAAAACTCTATCGCCAGTCTATCCAGAACCGTGCCGAAAAAGCTATGACGTAAACGGGGAAGGCCTTTCCTTTTCGTACACATTCGCAATAGAGACAGTACTATGTGGCCCTATCGATATGTCATTAGCTGTCTGCTTGGAAGGATCTCCCGACTCCGATATATTCGTGACATTCGAAAAACTAACGTCGGCCGGTATCTTTGGTGAACAGCTAAAGATTCCTTACGAAAAGTCTTACCAGTCATATCTTATTCGAGGGGCACATTATCTCGGAATTGTGCCCGAGGCTAATGTACTATTTTACAAAGGCCATCATATCAGCGTATCACGGCGGATACTCGAAAATGAGCATGCGGTTCCGGGGTTCAGGACTCATGATATGAAGCAGTACAATCTGGTGGAAGGGGGTGAGATTGTTGATCTTTTGCCGCCGTTGATGCCGATTGGGATGAGGTTTGGGGCTGGCGATGCTGTTCATGTTCGTATATCAGGAACACATACCTCGGTATTTCCTCTTATTTATCAGGCGTTGACTGTGCAGGGTGTTGAAGATGTGAACCAGCAGGGAACTATGACCGTTCACTGCGGAGCGAATGGTGTTGCATAGTCATACATAGACTTGTCGATGCTTGTTGAAAATACGTTCACAATAGCTTGACCCCAAACGAATTCGCTTGTTCTATAGGCCATATGAATTATTTCATACGAGGTGTAGTGAAAATAGTGTTGACGCACTTAAACGATCAGTTACTATGGAAAACCAGAGCTTGATTCGACGTAAATGCAGCCAAAAAGTACGATATCTCCCTTTAGACCTGCCAACGACTTGAAATCTTTGATGCGCACGGTGACTTGATCATTTTCACGAATGTATCTCACAGTTTTGATATTCCAGTCATGATTTGAGTCCTTTCTCCTCTACGAGTTAAATCCAACTGATCAGAAATTGAATTGTCCAAAAAAGAATTGGTCTCTTAATGCGAGCAATCATCTGTCTGCTGTATGTTGCCTCAGAGATTCGAAAATAATCTCTACGCACTTTTACATTTACTGTCCTCACGTAGAGTTGGTGGTTGAGAAACTCAACCTTCAAGCATCTAATTGAGCCCCAGAATCAGAACCCTGCGTTACAACACAAACTTGGCGGCATGGTAATTACAAGTAAACCAACAATGCCTCCGAGGCAGCGATCGTGAGCGTCACCTCGCCACTGGACACGGTTGTACTTTCATATCTCAAAGCACCCATGGATGAGCAGTCCACATTGGAGAAATACTGGCCTGCATGAAGAAAAAGATTAGCCAAAAACTTGCACTATCTGACTTGGCAGCCCATGAAAAATTGCCTACCTCCAATGGTAGGATAAGTCCCAATGCCGTTGGTGGTTACATCGGTCGACGCGGCCGTCATTCGCAGAGCCTTGACTTTGGAAGACAAGAGGCCGTCGAGGGTGATACTAGCGTTACTCCGCTCGCCGCTGCCGGAATAATAGTCGGTGTTTAGAAGCACAGCCTTTGTTGGCCGTCCTTGGCGATATATCACATACTGGGCATACGAGCTGTTTCCAGAGTCCAGTTCGACAATATGATCTCCGCCACCGAGTGCGAGGGCTGCGAAATATCCGCCGTAGAAAGGGGCATTGATCTGGTTGTCGGACCACCAGTTGAAAAGAGCTGCAAAGAAAGACGCGCTAGATTAGCTCCTCTTTCTCTCTTGATAGCTGTCGGCCGTGGTTCATTGAAACCCGTTCACTAGACAAGAGGCGTGGGACAATAAATGTGTACCTTGATTGATGGTTCCCTGATGGAAGAACAAACGTTTGATCCCCAGTGTCACCGCGTGCAAGGATTTATCCAAGGTCTGCAACGCAGCGCCAAATGTTGCATCCATGTCCACGTCGTATGGGTGGAAGTTCGTTTCCCCTGCGTCAAGAGAACGGCCAACATCAGTCAGTGAACGTCTCCTTACCAGCCATCAACGGAGGAAAAGGATATTGGTACCGAGAATAAAAGACCGATTAACCGACGCAACGGTGGCTACTCTATCGGCGAAAACGGCCAAATCCGAGACCGTTTTGGCATGATTCATTTCTGTCGCTAGGGTATTGTTCCCCGGCGGAGCGGCATATAAATGGCCAACGTAGACCCGAACTGCGGCTTTGACGGTATCATTATAGGCGGTGTTGATGAGGTAGTCAGTATTTGGCCATTCAGGGTTATCGTCGTAGGCGACTGCGTAGGAGCCTGCAGTGAGGATCGGAAGGGGCGACTGCCAAACATCAATAAAGCCTTGCGCCCAGTCGGCGGCATCTGCTCCCTCTTGGCTTGCATTCCATGGACTGACAGCGTCAGATTTGTTTTGCCAGAGGTAAACTAAAGAGGTTTGAGAGTTAGATTGAGATATTATATCTTGATGTGCCAAGGAAGTGCTGCGAGGGCTTCCATACCATCTGGCTCGTTCCCCAGCTCGACAGCCCACAGGTGGTTGAGTGCCCGTTCCTTCGCCTCGACGACAGCAAGATAGGTGTTTGTTTGATTATTGTCGCCCCGGTTGAATCCTTGGGAGATTAGTGAGAGAATGAGTGCAAGTACGAGCAGGACGGTCACTTACCTAGCATAGTTTCACCTTCATATACATCTATTAGTAGCAGTCAGCGTTGCGAATAGAGAAAAAGAAAGAAAGCAAGAAAGAAAAGATAACTTACTGATCAAGTCCCAGAATCTGGGCCCGTATGTCAAGGTATCAGGGGCATCCAGCGGGCTCGCCACAGTATATGATACATAGCCGTCAAAGCTCGGGTCGTAGGTTGCACGGTCCTGGGTTGTACCTCCGATACGGATGGGCATTTTCTCACCATATATATCAGTGAAGCGAGAGATACATTGCATGGGCGGGGTAATGTTGGTCATGTAGGATGGCCACATGAAAAATTCCATCCTATCAAGGCAATCGAGAGTTAAAAAATAAACACAATTCAGAGACACCCTGCACTTACGATACTCCCACAGGAGTGCAATCCAACGGTGTTGCATCGCGTGGAACCCTGCTGGGCACACTATATTGCAACCTGGCTGCCGTGGTTGTCAAAGACAGACCTGCGAGCAGTATGACAACGGGCGTAGGTGGATGCACCATTGTTCCTGCTCGGCGATATGTGTAGCCTTCTACGTGTGCTGCACTCTAGGAGGATTTGGTCGGATGAGTGTAGTATGAGGTTGCGTGAGTTATGGTTTATATGTTAAGTGCTTCCTAGAAAAGGCAGCCCATGATTGACTGCCAAGGATAGTCTTCTTCCTGCAGCACTTGAGCTGTTCGCATGAAGGTCTGTAATACGGAGTGAGCTTTGTTCCTGTTTCCGGGGTGCTCGGCCCAACATTCACCGATCTGATGGATGCTGTTTCGCCGAGGCTTTGTTTCCCCGACAAAGAGAAACAGAGACGAAGTCAAGGTTTGGCTAATGATGAAAGGGAGGAACTTGCAGTCCTAAATGTCGTTTATCCTTCTCCCAGACTCACTGGCGAGAGTAGCGTACTATTGCTGATTGAATCATCGATTGAAACAAGGCGGATACGCTTTACTCGGATTAAGATGAAGAAGAATAACAGGCGTATTTATTTTTCTGGATGGAGCCTAGGTGGAAAATTTATTACATGCATGGGTGCTACTATGACAGACAGATGACAGGAGGAAAACTTCATAAATCATCCGGCAGAGGCAGAACGATTCCTGAGAGACTTGAAACAAAAGGGATTATAAAACAATGAAAGCGGTATAGAAGAGTCCACGAGTAGTATGGGGACATGACTGGTGCAACTTGTAAGCCTACAACAGTAAGCCTGGCTAAAGACGCTATCGAAGAATCCACGTCCCCCCCTCGAGCCCAGAGGCTGTTCCGTTAACCAACGGTACCCGGCAGCCCGAAGAAGAAACCAAGACGCCTGTGGCTCCAGGAATCCGAACAGTACCGGATGTCTTTTTCGGAGTGGTGAAGGCGAACGATTGGTATACGCCGCCTCTCTCACTGCACCGGAAAGTCACAGAGAAGCTACCGAGAAGGGTAGTGTAGCCAGCATCCACTGAGGTGAGGTTTCCCGGCTGAGGAGCAATTATCCAAGTCGCACCGCCACCCTCAATGACTTGTATTCCTGCAGCATAGAAGACCAAAGCAGACGTGGGACCAGTTGACCAGCCATGGGCGTGAGAGACCCGGGCATCGTTGGTGTAAGGAGCATAATGCAAGCTTCCATCGGTCGAGAAGCCCTCAATGAAGGAAGAACCGGTCATGCGTGGATCCTTGAGCATAAATCCCCATTGCCGCCGAATCAAGTCCAAAGCCGTGCTCCCTTGTCCAGCGAGATAGTGCGCCTGCAACTCAAAGCCGCCGATAAAAGGAGAGATTGTAGAAGATCCAGCTTCTGGGGCCGGAGCACCAAAGGGACCCCAGCGAGAACGCAACCCTGAAGATATGCGTGCTCTCTGTGACCCGGATTGCGTCAGATTTGCCTTGACAGCCCATGAATTGCCATCTTGAGGATACAGCGTTGCTGTTTCATTGTCGCGATAGAGGCCCGACGTCTCATCCCATAGCAGGGCATTTGCAGCAACTTTAAGATGTTCTGCGGTAGAATTCCAGTGTGCAAGGGAGGCTGAATCTTGAACCACGGCCGCCAGATGGATGCCTTGTTGAAGCACAAAATACAGCATGGCGTTTGCTTCAATATTCTATAAAAGGTAGTCCCTGTTAACTGGTGATTTGCTAGTACGAAAGAGTTTTTGGATTCGCTCACATGGTCGCCCATACCACTTCGAAGCCAGTCGGAGCTGGCACTGGGCGATACATTAGCCAGACTCGTATCATCTACACTACCAAGTGCCCAACTGATGCCTTTTTCCAATTGGGTCCAGTACGAGACGAGCCAGGCGTGGTCTGCAGAATAACGGTAGTAATTCGCTGCATTAATCAATGTGTGCAGGTGATACGTAAAACTCTCCTGGTCTGGGAAAGGACGCGAGGCGTACGGAAATCTCCCATCGGCCGTCTATAGTGCAAAAAGCGCCCCCAGGGAGTTTCGCACACTGTGCAGATCATAGGTGCTCACAATTGCCGTCTCCAGTGAGATGGACAAGTCTCCAGCCCAGACCAAGCGATCTCTTTTGCCTCCATCCGTCAGAGCAGTGGTGCCGTTTGTGATTGTGTAGTTGCTGTACCAATCGTCATACATTGACGGCGCAGCTGGCGGCCATGTAACCAACAGGGCCAGAGCGTTCCCATACTTCGGATCAATAGTAGCGAGTTGCACGGTATAGGCACCAGCATACCAGATCTGGTTGATCAGCTCGTCATCACAATGGAAGTAGCCGGTGTACCCCTGTAGGTCCTGAGTCGGCGCAGCCGTATAGTTGACTGACACTGACTTAAGAGTGATACTGGTGGTACTGTTGCTCACGAGAGTAAGATAACGGAAGCCGCCTCGTCCTTGGGCTGCTACGGAAGTATACTTTCCTCCAGCAGTGTCCACATTAAACCAGAGGGTTGCGTCGAGGCCCGAATCGGCTGTCGCGTCGCTGGAGCGGTTGCTTATCCACAGAGAAGACTCTGCGAAGGTGATGCCCAATTGAGCCCCGACCGAGAGAGCAGACTCGACTTCGAGGGTGACGATGCCTGCGATATCGTTGTGAAAATCATAGGTCACAGACGCGTTTCCATCGAAAGTCGTGGTTGAATCCGTGGAATCACATAGATTTTGCGGATTGCTAACCGAGCCAAATGACTGGTAGACTGTCGCTGGGATCAGAGTGCGATTTGAAGGCGCGAGGATATAGTTGGAGTATGCCACAGCTAGTACCTGGTGAGCCAGGAGCAGCGACGCTCCAAGACAATACACGAAAGGGCTGTACATGTCTGCGGTCTCTCTTTTGAGATTGTGACGTCGACAGCTTTGGGCTCAAAATGCTTGCTCATTTATGCGAGATTGTATTTGTTATACTGCATGAAATCGACAACCTCTCAAAACATTCCATCAAATACACCGATCGGCACGAAGGGATGCCCACTGGCTCCTCCATCATCAACTCAAGCAGATATATTCACATGGCACGACGACCAATAGCTTAGGGCATTCCTGGGTGTGTCCGGGCTATATTCCACCGAGATAAGTGCGGGGAAATACCAGCTGCAGAATCTGGAGAATCCCCAAATACGGAGAATTTGGCGTTGCAAAGCTTGTATGCGAGACCGAGGATACGAATACGACTAAAAAACTTTACCTGGACGATACATTCCCAAGAGACGGCTCGGATTCTCGGATTCTCGTATTCCCCCTGGGTCTATGGTAAATCTTCCTCTGACTAGAGATCAACCGAGCAATGTGTGGCATTCCCTTGTGGCTTCCAGATAATTCAACATTTAAGCAGCTCATCCTGGAACGAATTGCATTTAGGATGAACAATCCCAACAAGCTCATGGCACTGAACTCGACTCGCTAGCTATGCGTTTGCATGGAACATACATCGGGCTCATGGCCATCGGCCCAGCTTTGGTTCAGTCCACTTTTGCACCATACCAGCCCCTTACGGCGTCGTTTGGTCCCGGCTCCAAGGTGGTTGCTGTCAATGAAAACACTGTCTTCAAGCTGTGTTCAGATGGCATAGCTCCTGACACCGTCATTTTGGACTATGGAAGAGACATCGAAGGCTATGCAACCTTTAATGTGACACATATGTCTGGCAATACCTCGGTCTTCGAAATGAGCTACGCTGAGAGCCGCGCTCTATTAGACAATTATATGGTCAGTATCAGCCCCCATGATGAAAAGGAAAAGAAAAAAAATTGATTAGCCACACGGGGCATAAACTGACCGGGTGTTGTCGTCAGGCCGATGGTCCTCTTGCCTTGTCCGGCGCGATGGACACATATCGCATCAATCGCTTCAACATTACCAACGTGACAAGTTACACAGCTCGCTTGATCCAAGGCGGTCTTCGTTACCAGAAATTGAATTTGTCCAGTGCAGGCGAGCTGGAGCTCTCGTTCGTCGGATTTGTGCCATCCATTGCCCCTACGCCGCTCTCCGATCTCCCCGGATCCTTTGAATGCTCCGATCCTGTGCTCAATAGAATCTGGGCTGCTGGTGCCCGCACCGTGCAGCTGACTGGATTCTCTGCCGAGTCTTTACCAGAATTCTGGGTCATCACTGATGAAGGTGCATTAATCGACAGCCTCGCGCCGCAACCATTCGCACAGGGCTACGCTACCGCGATGACAGCCTACGAGCTCGAATTCGCTGTCAAGCCGATCGCCAATGGCTTCGGCTTTACGGTTCTCTCCAATACATTAGGAACAGGTATCTACATTTTTGTAGACGTGGCCAATCATTGCATCTCCGCTCACGAAGGCTCCTCGGAGCGGGACTCGGCCGCATTAGCATCTGCCACTCTTCCAGAGTCGATTGCTTTGAGTCAGTGGCATAATGTCCACTGTGTGGTGAACCTCACTCAAATATCTGTTAAAATTGATTCTTCCTCTGTGCTGGATTTCACCCAGACTTCTTCTTTCTACGGCTCATTTGGACTGGGCGCATCATACGGTCACACTGCCGTCTTCACCAACGTGTCCCTGACGGCTTATGGCGCGCAGATGTATACTTCCACCTTGAACAACACATCTGCCTTGGATGGCTTTCTCCTGGGCACGAACCCTTTGCCAGTCAGTGTTGATGGGTCTCGTCGAGACCGAATCGCTTATGGCGGCGACCTCGACATGGCCGCAGGTGCGACATTCACCAGCACTCATGGACTCCAGTACATTAACGGATCAATTACACTCCTTGGATCCTTCCAGGAGCTTCCAGGATTCTTTATTCCCAATGCCAAAGTCCAGCAGCCACCGAGCGCCACGGATATTGACGCCAATATTACCGGATTGATAGGCTACTCATTCAATCTCGCCAGCTCCATGGCCCAGTATTACGCTCATACTGGCGATGCTTCCTTTTTACAACACTGGGCTCCACGGGTAGCTCGGTTGTTTGACTGGGCCGACTCGCAAACCCTGTCAAATGGCCTCTTCAATATTTCTAATATAATATTCGGTGGCGATTGGAACTACTATGATCCTTCCCTTGACGGCGTCGTGGCCAAGTTCAACCTTGTTTATGCATATGCGCTTGCTCAGTGGATTACTTTCTTCAATGAAGCCAATCTGAATGCTACTTTATATACGTCTCGTCTTCAATCCTTGCAGAATGCGATAAATACCCATCTCTGGAGCGATTCCCTACAAGCATTCTATCTGGCCGACTCTCACCAGGACTTCTTCTCTCAGGAGGCTAACGCTTTGGCAATCCTGAGTGGCACTACGAATGCCACGTCCAGCGCAACGGTCCTTTCGACCATGGCTCGCGAACTGTTCGTTCCTGCGGGCGCTCTCGCTTTTTCCACTGCGAGCACGAACAGTGGCTGGGCCCAGAAGATCAGCCCCTATGCGTCCGGATATCACCTGAAAGCTGCATTCCATGCTAATGATACTTCGACAGCAAAATATCTGCTCAACACTCTTTGGGCGATGATGAGTGACCCGGCGCACACTAACTACACGGGCTGTACGTGGGAAACCCTCAATGCAGACGGTACCCCGGGACTTGATGGCTCAACATCTCTTTGCCACGCGTGGGGCTCAGGACCGACTGCCGACCTGTCCCGGCATGTTCTAGGGGTCCAAACTCTCAACGCAGGTTTTAGATCCTGGAAGGTAGCTCCGCAGACCCTGGATCTTAGGTGGGCCAGGGGTGCACACCCGACGCCGTTTGGCCCTATTCAAGTCTGTTGGAGCTTCAACTCGATAGGACTCTTTTCGATGATCGTCACTGCTCCGGCCGGGACAGAAGGTACCGTTTATCTGCCCAGCCCTTTGTTGAAAACGTTGAACCATTGTTCTGTTTCAAATGGCTCGGTCGTAAACAAAACCTGTGCAGACTCTTTTGCTGTCAAAGGAGGTCAGACATTCATGTTTGAGCAGACAGGTTGATTTTTCGTTTTTTTTTTTTCGTAGCAGAAGTAATCTGAAAGAAGTTGTCTAGACTAGGAGCATGAGCACCGATTCCGCTATTGTACTTAAAACGCCTATCCGTCCTACAGTCTGGATGCCCTAACCGTAGGTTTACTTGCGTAAGTCTACCAACCATGGCCTTTCTCCATCGGCGCAATCGAATCGTGTTGTCATTTGCGTATATAGAGAAAGATGTTTCTCGACTCAGCAGTGTTGCATACCACAAGCCCTCACGTAAACGAATCAGCACGAACTTGCAAGGTCACAATAAATCCAAGTCAAATCTTTGCTTTCTACCTGTGGACAATAGCAAAGACATTCTTCTCTAAGTTTTGTGTTAATCCGAATTATCCAGTCCATCATTATTATCGCATAATCTTGGCTGTTTTTGCTAGAATTTAAAATGGACTGCTCCATAATGCTGGGTCCCAGCTATACAAGTCTTTTTGTCTCTCCCAAGTCCATTCTCCACTAGTCAAATCTGCAATTCAAGACAATCATTAATCAGTGAACCGGCAGCATCGCCTCGGCGGTCTTCATGTTAATGAGCGGGAGAGGCAGCCGCATGAATTTCTACGTGGACGAACATGTCCCGTGAGAACGAGCGAGTGCGGTGCATGTTGACCCGGACATCGATTTTACCAGACAAATAACTCGTCCATTAGCAAATAGGCACTAGTGATCCTCCTCACCTCCTTTCGAGAGGGGGAAAAAAGAAAAGTAGAAAGTTTTGCAAACCACGCAATTAAGCCTCAAACGCATCTTCACTCTTCCAACTCCCCTTCAACAAATTTGGACCTCCATGGCGGCTGAAGCATTCGACACCAGTTGGATGTGGCATCCTTCTTTCACCGAAAACCGCGCCGACACAGCAGGCCTTTTTGTACACTTCCGACGAGATTTTGTACTGGAAGAGATCCCTCTGGAGTTTTGTCAGATTCGAATCACTGCAGATACGCGGTACAAGCTCTATGTCAACAAGGAATTGGTGAGTGCTGGGCCTGTAAAGGGAGACCAAAGCCTCTGGTTCTACGATGAAGTCGACATAAGCCCATATCTACGCCTTGGGAAGAACCAAATCGGCATCCATGTTCTGCGCTTCTTTTATGCCACGAAATTTGCGACCAGTTTCCCCCGTCTGTCTACAGGCGGGGTTTACATAGCCCATGTCGATTCCCAGGCTCCCCAAAGGTTCGATATTAAGAGTGGCCCACTGTGGCAGACAGCGATCGATCAATCAACCACACTCCGCATCGACGAAGCCGAAGATGACTTCCTACACATCTACGAAAGAATTGACAGAACGGCCGGCGTACAATTGGACTGGGTCCCAGCGGTACTGCTGCCATTCCAAAATTCTACTGGAGTCTCTCCACCATGGAAACTCTCCCCGCGGCTAATTCCGCGCCTGCAGTGCGAACTAGCAGTATTTAGCTCGATCCATAATATACGGAGCTGCATATCCCGTGCTGCATGGGAAAGAAGTCTCCTTACGACACCGCTGCAAGAAGTGCATCTTCCACCTGGAACCAGCCATCAGTTGGAGCTCGAAGTCCCCCGCCACATAACAGCGTTTCTCCGCTTCTGTTTTCAACGGCCGCGAATGGGAGGGAGCATCGCGGTGATCACGTACGCCGAGAGCTATGAAGACCCACCCACGTTGGTCCCATACCTGAGACGAAAGGGTCAACGTTGCGATTCCAGCAAGTCGCTGTTCGGGCCTCAGGATACATATATCTTTGGAGGCAGCAGTGGTTGCTTAAGTCTCGGGTACGAGAATGACGAGGACGTTGACGAAAATTTCACACCGTTTCACTTCCGCACGTTCCGTTTTATTAGGATCTCGATAGAAGTTGGCTGTTCCTCTGAACTAGTTTTCAAAGGCATTGATGTGCAAAGATCCAAGTATCCACTCAACGTCCTCGCCACCCTCAAGGTCGACCCGAACGAAAGCGCCACGGCAATGAGACTCTGGGATATCAGTATCCGAACACTCGAAAATTGCATGCATGATTGCTACGAGGACTGTCCTATGTATGAACAGCTGCAGTATGCCATGGATACCCGAAGTTCTTCCATGTTCACCTACTACATCTCGGGAGATGACCGGCTTGCAAAACAGGCCATCATCCAGCTTCATAACTCCTTCCAGCCGCGTCTGGGCCTGACATCAAGCCGTGCTCCAACACACCAGCCTCAAATCATCCCTCATTTCTCCCTGTATTGGATCTGCATGCTAACCGACCACTGGACTTTCTTTGGCGACCAGGCTTTTCTCCGCCCTTTTCTTCCGGTTGCTGATGCTATATTGGCATACTTCGACTCGCGCATCGATTCTCACACGGGATTGGTCAAGCTGGAAGAGGAGGTCGGAGTTTGGCATTTCCATGATTGGGCAGAGGCATGGCGTCCATATGGCATTCCACCGGCTGTCAGTCAAACGGGAATTTCCACATACTCCAACAATCTGTATGCTTATACCCTTCGGCAAGCGTCCATTCTACAGTTGGCATGCGCTGAAAGAGGCACAATTGCACAGGAATACATCCTTCGGTCACAGCGGGTGGTTGAAGCAGTGCAGAAGTTCTGTTTTGACGGCGAGTTCTTTACTGACACTGTCGTAGCAGCGAGTTCCGATAAAGGGCATCACCGAAGTCAACAAAATCAAGTATGGGCAGTGCTTAGCGGCGCATCAAGCGGGAAGGAAGGACAGGATCTCCTCCGCCGGACTCTGAGCCCGGTTACAGGCGAGTTGCTTACTCCCACCTCTATTTCCATGTCCTTCTATACGCTACGGGCGGTCAGCATGGTTGGGGGTGGTTTGTACGAGGAATTTTTCCACCGATTTTGGGAACCGTGGAATGCGCAGATGGCTTTGGGCTTGACCACGTGGGAGGAAGACAGTGTCTCGCAGCGCTCCGATTGTCATGCATGGGGCAGCGCACCCGTTTATGAATACATGGCCGAGGTCATTGGTCTAAGACCAGCCAAGCCTGGCTGGGCATCCCTAGAGTTTCAGCCGAGACTGAGCCTCTATCGAGAGATTGAAGCAACCGTCCCGTTCCCCTGTGGTGGTGGTACGGCTCTGGCGAGGGTGTCATGGAAGACCACTCCCTCAGATGACATTATAGTTTCTATGAAAGTGTTGGGCGTGTCTAGAGCCATTCTGGTTCATGTCAAACTCCCATGCCAGCAAGAAACACTAATACAGAGCGCGGACGAGATCAGATGCCGCTTAAAAATAAGTCAAGTCACATTACAGGGATCGGAAGTGCAATTACTAGTTAGAATATCAGGTAGCCCTATAGAAGATATGCAGTCTGGGAAATAAAAGCCCACCTTTTTTTTTCACCCACAAATCCATTGCTCGGTTCAATGCTCCGTTCGTTATAATCACCTCGAGTCACGACATTCTACAAGGACACATCATAGTCCTGCTGATAAGCCGAAGAAGCGAATAAAGGAATATGAAACCAGTTGTCCGATGTCTGGTCTGCGAGATAAAGAATATTGGTGTCAGACAAGGGTTGGTGTGCGTCCAGATCCAAGACGTCGTTGGCCATCGAACCAGGATTCTCCCCAGTCGATTCATATCGCAGGATCGGGTCTACTCGGAACTGATCCTCCAGATCCGACGTCGAAATACGGAAGTCGGCTAGAAGCTGGACGATCCGCTGTTCGCCGTGTGCGTTGGGCAGGTTCCCATGGAGTTCTGTAGCGGCTTGTTTAAGCAGCCTCCAGTACTTGCCACTGATCTGCCAATACGGGCTCATTCTCCGTAAGCAATCCAGTAGGATAGAGAACTTCTCTGGCGCTATGTGCCTGCAATGAAACTCCTGCACTAGCATATAACGAGCGCCGATCCAGACAGCCCATGCTACCGGCCATCCGAGCTTGTCATAATTTTTAGCTGACCAGCGAGAGGCAATTTCGACCAAGAGGTTGACACTGTAAACGCAACGAGTCTGACTCTCTGCTCGTGTATCATCAAATGGCTGTGACAGCAGCGCTTCGTACGAGGGTTCGCTCAGCAAACAGTGAGTATGAATGACAAGGGCATGGTAGTACGCGTGGAGCATGACAACTGATGGCACAAAGTTGAGCGCCGTGGCCGTCAGCGTGCCGTCGTCCCCGATATTCAGCTGGAGACATGACGGCAGGCATTGGACCCAAGCCGTCAACTCTGCGGAGCATTTCTGGAATTGGTCAATCCAATTGAGAATGGAGTCATCGTCCTGTCTCAAAGACGCGTATTCGAGATGCAGCATGTGGAGCTTCCTAGACACGTCGAGTAGCTGCAATTGATAACCGCAAACAAAATGTGGTGTCAGGACTGTGTCAGAGGCTGGCATTCGCCAAATGAGCTGTCTGGTGTGAAAGACACTATCCACCTGTTCATTTATTAGGCATGATGGACGGCTCGTCGTGATATAAATGTAACAGTCGAGCATGTATATAGCCCAAAACAGCTTTTGCCGGTACATACGATCAACGCTACTCAACGCGTTGCTGTCACTCTCAGCAATAGACGTTCGGAAGACCTGCGCCCCTCCGTTTCGCAGTTTGACCAGGAGCGTGGTGGCAATTGCTAAAGGGCCCCAGACCTGGGGTCCAGTGGTCATCCCCGATAAATCCAGGATCAAGACTGTCAAGGCTTCTAAAGAATTGAACGACGGCTCTTCAAGGACCTCCAACAGGATTTGGCGCTTGGCATATTTCCAAAAGGAGTCGCTGGACTTCTGATCCAGTCGCGAATCAAATGAATAGGGCAGGCTGACGCCGAAGAGCGCGTAATGAAGTAGTGTGGGCTCATCCGATGCGCTCATTGCGATGCATACCCGTTGGATGTCCAGGAAGGGGAACCAGGGATGGATATGGCGAAAAAACAAAGATGTCAAGGACATAACGAGGTCGGTTGGAGGCTGCCGCTCGTGAGTCTGCCGGGTTCTTTGCGACGTTGGTCCAGGAACCTCGTCGACTGGAGGCCGAGTTGCCGGCAGGTCCCTGGGGGATTCGAGTCCATCGATGGCACGCGTGTCAGAGTTGGTACCAGCACCGCCGCTTCCACCACCACCACCATCACGAAGACTCTGTAACTCTTCTTCAAGTTTTCCTGGAAGTATGGAATAAGAGCGCGGTTAGGAGATTTCTTCCCATGGAGTCTCGGGTTTTGGCCGACATACGAAGCTTCTCCTCGAGCAATTGCCGGTGTCCGGCTGGGAATCCTGGCTTTCTTCGGCCAGCATACTCGCAGCTCACCCCAAGTCTCTCGCACCGCTGGCAGGTTGGATGTCTACGGTCGCATCGAGTTTTCCGCTGCTTGCAGCGTTCGCATCTGTACGCTGAGCTTCCGAAGCTTTGCAGATTGCGGGGAAAAGGAGAAGACTTACGACGCACTGATTGGTGGATCTGAACCTCCCATGTCGCTTTTTCTCTCTTCCGTTCGGTTCAATATACACCGAGACCTGAGAATGCGTGAAAAGGTAACGCCGCTGTCCAGTACTTATCGGGGGATGTTACGGCTTAAATAATCGGAGGAGGCTTTCACTAGTTACCCAGTCTCTTTCTTTTCTGCTCAGGCCACTTTCCTTTCCACATGACATGATCCATGATCCACACTTCGGGCATGTTAGCTGCCGGGGTCTACAGACATATCCGGGGATCTGGGGACGAGTTTTCTGGAGAGACAACAAAGATGACTGGCTATTTAACTGTTCCGTAACCTCCCATTGCCAGTGCTATCTTACAACCTCCCTCGACCTTGAACTTCCCCTCAAACTCCTTCGCCCAACCATTTGCAGTCTCACGCTCCAGCAGTCCTAGATGCCACAGATGGTTTCGCACAAGAGCCTTTCTCAACCGGCTGTGAGTGTTGCCATGCCGGAAAGCAAGCTGGACACGAGGCATTGGTGGCGGCACCGCAACCTTCGCACCCTCAACCTGTTACTGTTAATTCCACTTCTATCAATTTTCTCTCAAGGGTAAATATGTACCTCTCTTCCCAACACATAAAAGCAAGTGCTGATCCTTTGTGATGATACGATAGTTTCGATGGATCCATGATGAACGGTCTCCAGTCAGTCTCACACTGGCAAAGCTACTTTGGAACCCCCGAAGGCGCAACTCTCGGTTTCTTCAATGCAGCATATCCTCTCGGCGGAATCGCCGGCGTCTTCCTCATTTCCCCAATCGCTGATGGGCTCGGAAGACGTATCGGCTTGGCGGCAGGGGCGGCGTTGTGCTGCCTTGGTGCTGCCCTTCAGGGAGGCGCCATCAATATCGCCATGTTCGTCATTTCGCGTGTGATTATCGGCGCAGGCAGTGTTGTCGTAGCGGGCGTGGGGGCGCCATATATCACGGAGATTGCCCATCCTGCACAGCGAAGCACGGCAACCGCACTGTTCCTTACATTTTACTCTGTGGGCTCCATTGTGGCTGGCTGGTGCACATTTGGAACCTTCCGCATCGATGGTACGGCATCGTGGAGGATTCCGTCTGCTCTGCAAGGCTTCCCATCTGTCATCCAGCTGCTGTTCGTATGGTTCGTTCCGGAATCTCCCCGTTGGCTCATCAGCAAGGGACGCAACGAAGAAGCATTGGCGGTTCTGGCTAAGTATCATGGAGAAGGTGACCAGAATGACGCGGTTGTGCAGTTCGAATATGCCGAAATCCAAAGTGCGCTCAGCGCAGAGCACTCGGCCGCCGATTTTACTATCTTTTCGTTTTTACGCGAGCTGGTGACGGGGCCAGGCAACCGCAGACGGCTGTTCATCATGGTGTGGGCGGCGATCAGCTCGCAAATGTCTGGAAACGCCTTCGTGTCCTACTACCTGTCTCCCATCCTGACCTCGGTGGGTTTAACCTCCGATCTGCAGCAGACGCTCATCAACGCAACGAACCAGATGCTCTCGTGGTTCAGTGCCGTGTACTTTGCGACCCTACCTGCCAAGCTCGGTCGGCGGACGCTCTTCCTCTGCTCCCTGGGCGCCATGTGGGTGGTCGATATCTGCATCACGGCCGGAAGCGCCATGTTCGCCAAGGACCCCACAAACAAGGCCGCTTCGTACACCGTTGTTGTCTTCCTCTATCTCTTCTCGCCGGCGTACAATCTCGGGTTCAATGGAAATCTTGGCCTTTATATCCCGGAGATCCTCCCCTTCCACCTCCGCACAAAGGGTCTGTCCTTCTTTTACTTTGTGCAATTCTGTTTCATGATCCTGTCGACTTTCGCCGTGCCAATCGGCCTGGAAAATATCAACTGGCGCTTCTATACCATCTTCGTGGTTTGGGTCGTTGTGGAGTTTATCGGGGTGTATTTGGTGTTCCCTGAGACAAAAGGCCCGACACTGGAGGATATTGCATATATCTTCGACGGGCCAAAGGCCAAACCCAGCGAAAAATTGGAAGATGGAGAGGTTGAGGCTAAGATTGACCATATTCATCAGGAGAAGGAGCTCATGTGATGTTTTGAGGGACAGGGGGGACCGTGTCACAATCTCTACGCTTTTGTTTCCCCGGTGGAATAGTTCAACCCACCGATAGCTAGCATTTGGATTTGCAGAGTAGTTAGTCTAATGTAATGTTAGTCAGTCATTTTTCTAGAATCATGCCGCCATACTGCTCATCATCATAAGCGTTTGGATTAGCCACTGCACCAAAAAGAAGTCAGGCAACCATCAATGGCTGCATTTTCGGGGACAACTTAGTACTACGTAAATAGAAAGAAAGGAACAGATGTTTCCGAGCTAGGTCCTTATATCTAATTTAGAATTCAATGTAGATTGATTACATGTAACGCCAGTGTCGATCATGGCCAATGAACCAATCCGATATCACGCACACCTTAAAATGTTGGTCATAACCTGGCCCCAGAACTATGTAACAGGCTAACACCTCGTTAGATATAAATGAAGCGCTATTCTAGAAGGCTCATATTTAGTGATGTAACGACGAATCAGCTCATCTCACTATCGAAGAAATTTAACTGGTACGTAGCTATCTACAGCTACCAAGCGCGAGGAAATTCGTAATGGTGCCAACATGAACCGGAGACACAGAAGAGGGTCGCTGCATGGTTAGCTACGTACGTAGTAGATAACTATGCAATGTAGCACATTGGATGACGGATCATGAGACGTTGGACTTTCGAGGGCATGTATAGGTATAGGTACTTTCATTGTTGTATCGAGGCGGGGTAGCTCCGTCTCGACCTCTTTGCGGTAGGTATAAGTAGACATGGTTTTGACTCATGATGATGTTTCTAGAAAAGTGATGATCATTCACGAGTTGAGATACATACTGTGTATAAAGACTGTAGAGTTTCATAGTCCCACTGTTTTAGTTGAGAACATTACTAAAACAGTAGGGAATCTTTTAGAAAAAGAATGATGGCGCTCCTCATCGCTCTAATATTAGCCCTAACCCGGGTCGTGGCCAGCAAAGCCGTGTTTGCGCATTACATGGTATACCCCCTCTTCCTCCACCTAATGACGAAATCCTCAATCTAACGATTGTGTAGGTAGGATCAATGACCTCTACCGAAGCCTCGCAAGACATCACCGATGCCATAGCCGCCGGCTTCGACGGTTTCGCACTCAACACGCACACCATCAGCGACACCGACACCTGGAACACGGACGCAATCACCTACCTCCTCGACGCCGCTTCGGGGACGCCCTTCAAAATGTTTCTCTCATTCGACATGTCCTGGAACCTCGACGTTAGCGGCCTAGGCTCATTCCTGGCGAAATTCAGCAATCACTCCCAATACTACACTACCTCCGACGGACGGCCGTGGGTAAGCACATACTCTGGCGGCTCGTCGGTTAGTAACGATCAATGGGATACCGAGTTTGTGCAACCGCTTGTTGCCCAAGGCGTAAAGCCGTATTTTGTGCCTGATTTCGATGATTGGGCTGGTTACCCTACAGGGTTTTTTGACAATTTCCCCGTGGTGGATGGAGCGTTTAGTTGGGAGAGTGCGTGGCCTGGCAGTGGTGTGGCAAATGTGAGTGATAGTGTGGATGAGAGTTTGATTGAGCAGGCGCATGCCGTTGGGAGGGTTTATATGATGCGTCCGTCCCCTTCCCCCTTACACCCCTTTTTGGTGTGGGCAGTTAGCTGATAAGACAGGGAAAGCATTATCGACATTTCAATTCAAATACCTCGGCTCAGGCTCAGACTGGTACCGCATCGGCGAAACCAATCTCCCCGAACGCATCGCTCAAATTCTGAGCTTACAGCCCGACTTCGTAGAAGTCATTACCTGGAATGATGCCGGCGAATCGCACTACATCGGCAACTTTTGGCCTGAGCAAATCGCCGGCACGAGTCAGGGGAGTTATGCGAACGGGTATAATCATAGTGGGTGGCAGCAAGTCATAAAGCCGTTTATTGCGGCATACAAAACCGGGGCGACGGATATAGCGCAGATTGAGAGTCGAAGTGGCTCTCCGGAAGGGGCGATGTGGTATAGACCACTTCTGACGAGCGCGAGTTGCGCGAGTACGATTACAAACTACCAACAAGCTAAAGACGCGGTTAATTTCGCCGTAATCTTGCCCTCCTCCAACACTCCGTACACGATCGAGGTGTATAGTAACAACAACCTGGTCGGCAAGTTTACGGGAGTCGAAGGACTCAATTATGAGTCTGTGCCGGGTTTGCAGGCTGGAGGGGGACAGAGTATTCGTGTCTTAGACGGCAGTGGGAATGTGGTGAAGACGGCGAATGGGACCAAGGACGTGTTGAATGAGAGTGCGGATGCCTCGATATGTAATTGGAATTATGAGGTTGTTGGGTTGTCGTAAATATAATAGCCATGTCATTAATGATACATAGATGAGGATGGTTGATGATGCCGAATTGGGAAATGTTGATCACTTCGAATGTTGTGGTGGACATTAACGATCTAAGAACCAGGCTATAACGAACGGAAGGCCCTCCAATCTGATATCTCGAGACTCTGATTCATATAGGACTTGGGAGCACTCTAATATACTAACCTGTCTGGTTGATAACGATTTACAGGACTCTCCATATTCATATGAATAATATCCAACCAGACGCCAATACCGCGATAAGGGGCCCTTCTGTTCGTATAGCCAGGTTCTACTATATGTAGATGTATTGAATTGTAGAACACTTGAATTATTGACCTACAATAACTAAAAGAACTGAAATATCAAATCTCATTTATGCGTATACAAACATACAGCGCACACATAGCCAAAATCATAGACATATAACGAATTGAAATTCTAGAGACTGTACAAGTGTCGGAGGTAAACAAATTTTCGATCCTATAAGATCGTCAAAAAAGGGGCTTCTGGACCTGTCAAGATCAGAAGGGAGAATAGATATTAGACAATAGCGTAATCAATCGCTACCTCTAAAAAGAGGAATCAAAAGAATTGAAGTGAAGCAATCAATAAGTAACATTTTATATGACAGAAAAGGAAAGTTAAATCAGAGCCAAGATGGCGACCGCACCAGCGAGGACACCGGCCTTACCAACCTTGACGGCTGAGGCAGCACCGGTGTAGAGAGGGCTGGTGGATGTGTGGGTGGACGAGCCGGAAGCCGAAATAGGCTTGGAAGAGGGAGATGGCTTGAAGGATGAAGGAGCGGGAGTAGAGGTGACTCCAACGGCTGGAGGAATGATGGTAGTACCTGCAGGAGACACGGAGGAAGGAACAGGAACTGGGACCACAGTGGAGGATTCACCGCCAGGGACGGAGACAACGGTAGATTGGCCAACAGGAACTGGCACAACAGTGCTAGTCTTACCAGCGGGGACAATAGGAACAGTTGTCGTGCTAGGAACAACCACTGCAGGAGGAGTAGAGGTCGTCACCGCAGTAACCACGATGGTGCTTGTGCCAGTCACGGGAACGCTGAAGGTGGAAGTTCCGCTGGTAGTGGGGACATAGCTAACTGGGCAGGTGGTTGTAGTGTAGGTGTAGGTAACGATAACTGGGGTAGGAGTTGCTGTTGCTACCGCTGTTGTTGGGGCAACTGTGTGAGGCTGGCAAACGTCCTTGGTGCAGGTCACAGTTTGGGTAACAATGATGCTGCTAGTGCCGGTGGTGACAGCAGTAATAGTGCTAGATCCAGAGGTGAAGGTGGTGGTTCCAACTATGTCATGTTAGCAAATATACGATATAATGGCAGAGAGGTACATACCAGGGCAGGTGGTAGTGGTGTAGGTTAGAGTCTTGGTAACCACGGACTCTGGAACGGACGCAGTACCAGTGGCGCCTGCGGAAGATGGCACTGGGATAGGGCTGACAGTGATGGTAGAAACAGGAATGCTGGTCTCAGCAGGAACGCTGGTACCGGCAGGTCCGGTCTCACCGGGCACAGTGGTCTGTCCAGGAACGGTGGTCTCAGGAACGACAGTCGTAGGAGCGACGGTCGTGGGGAGGACAGTCGTAGGAAGAACACTGGTGGGAACACCGGTAGTGTGTGGCTGGCAGACCTCCTTGGTGCAGGTCACAGTCTGGGTAACAGTGATGCTGCTAGTGCCGGTGGTAACAGAAGTAATGGTGCTAGATCCAGAGGTGAAGGTGGTGGTTCCAACTATACGTTATCAGTACTATTCGAATCAATAATCATCCATGAAGACTTACCTGGGCAGGTTGTTGTGATGAAGGTGATGGTCTTGGTGGTGATAGACTCGGATGCCGGTCCAGAAGGAGCTAAGGTTGTAGGACCGACAGAAGTAGGTCCCACGGTAGTGGGAACGGAGACAGACTCAGGAACAGACACAGTAGGGCCAACGGAGCTAGGGACAGGGGTACCAGTCTCACTCACGACAGGAACAGTGCCAGATCCAGGAGCAGACTCGGAAGGAGTAACTGACGTAGGACCGGCAGAGGAGGGAACCGGGGTGCCAGTGACTGGGACAGTAACTGGACTGGTCTCACCAGGGGCAGTCGAAGTAGCAGTGTGTGGCTGGCAAACCTCTTCGGTGCAAGTGACGGTCTGGGTGACAGTGATGCTGCTTGTTCCGGTGGTGATAGAAGTGATGGTGCTGGAGCCAGAAGTGATTGTGGTTGTTCCAACAGGGCAGGTAGTGGTGACAAAAGTGATGGTCTTGGTTGTCACGGGGGTACTTGCAGGCCCAGAGGGAGCAACGGTGGTAGGTCCGACTGAGCTAGGGACTGGAGTTCCAGAGCCAGTGACGACGGGGACAGAAGATCCGACGTTGGTAGGTCCGGCTGAGCTAGGGACTGGAGTTCCAGAGCCTGTGACGACGGGGACAGTAGGACCGACGCTGGTGGGAGTAGAAGTGTGCGGTTGGCAGACCTCCTTGGTGCAGGTCACGGTGGCAGTCACGACAATCTAAACTGTTAGTCATGCACTTTTGC
Source organism: Talaromyces pinophilus (assembly GCA_001571465.2). Classification (NCBI taxonomy): domain Eukaryota; kingdom Fungi; phylum Ascomycota; class Eurotiomycetes; order Eurotiales; family Trichocomaceae; genus Talaromyces; species Talaromyces pinophilus. The sequence goes on along the minus strand of CP017348.1, from coordinate 3,077,935 downwards.
CATCAGTGGATAGAACTTACAGTGCTAGTACCAGTCGACACGGAAGTAATGGTGCTGCTGCCGGAGGTGATTGTGGTGGTTCCAACTAATTAGGTTAGCAAAATACGATGTAATTGGAGCGAATAACATACCAGGGCAGGTGGTGGTCGTGTAAGTGATGGTCTTGGTGGTGATAACCTCCGAAGCAGTGGTAGGTGCAGCGGAGCTAATACCAGGAACCGAGGAAGATCCACCAGGAACAGTCAACGAGCCAGTGGTGCATGGAGTAGTGCTAGGACCGTGAGGCACACTGCTGGAGCCAGGGATGACTGGAACGGAGGAAGAAACACCAGGAGCTCCTGGGGTGCTGACAGCGGTCGTGGGCGAAACATCGGTAGGGGCGGAAGAGACAGGAACGACGGGAACGGAGGAAGAGACGGGAACCACAGGAACCGAGGACGAAACACCAGGGATTCCAGGAGTGCTAGTACCAATGGGAGCAGTAGTGGGCAAAACATCGGTAGGAGCAGAAGAGACAGGTACAACAACACTGCTGGAGATGACTGGCACAACTGGAGAGCTGGAAGAGACGACACCAGTAACGATGGTAGTTCCAGTGGTGGAAGTGATAGCCACGCTTGGAAGAGAAATGGTAGCAGGTGGTGTATGAGGCGCGCAGCTACCAGTGTGGCAAGTCACGGTGTCTGTGACGACGACTGTGCTGGTTCCAGTCGTGAGCGAGGTGATGGTGCTAGAGCCAGATGTGATGGTAGTCGTGCCAACTAGCGTCTGTTAGCGATAAACAAATTGAAAAGTCCAGATTATACATACCAGGACATGTGGTTGTGGTGTAGGTACGAGTAACAGTGGAAAAGACCTCGGACGACACAGTGGTGACCGGAGTGATAGTCACAGTGTGTGGCTGGCAGACTTCCTTTGAGCATGTAACAACATCCGTCACGACAACAGTGGTAGTTCCAGTGGTGAGGGCTGTGATGGTGCTGGAACCGGAAGTAATTGTAGTTGTGCCGACTAGACATTGTTAGTGTTTCTCTTGATACAAATTGGCTAAAAGCTTACCTGGGCAGGTTGTGGTGGTGTAGGTAGAGGTCTTGGTGGTAACATCAGTAGGAGCAGGAGAAGAAGCGATTGACGTGGGAGTCCAAGGCTGAGAGACGACACCAGTGGACGCAGGAGAGCCAGGCGAAGTGACAGGAACGATAGTGTTGCTCTCCGAGGCAGAGCTGGGCCATTGAGAGTGAGGCGGCACACTCAGACTCGCGCTTGGAGACCAACCTTGAGTGGAAGATCCCCAACCCTCACTGTGGTCTCCCCATCCCGTGCTTTGAGGCTGAGAAATCGAAGTCGTAGTCTTGTCATCATCACATGGTGTGGTTTCTGGTTTCCAGGCAAGGGCAGTGCTCGCCAGGAGCACGAAGATCGAAGACGCCTTCATTATGTTAAGCTGAGTTGTGTCAACAGTTCAACTCTTGTTGTGAATGTTTTGAACGAGGGTCTTCACGGATTATAACGACAGACAGCCTGGACAAGCGAGTGATCGTCAGGTATCAAGAGCCGCGTAGTTCGAGGGGAAAGTAACGAAAGTCTTCCTCGAAACGCCTACTCTGTGGTTGAAGAACCCAACCAGAAAGAGAGAAACAAGAACAGGATATATATGCTTGATGAAAGCAGGAATGAGCGACGGAGGTACAGAAACAAAAGAGTGAACGACAGGACGAGAGGAAAGCGAGTGGGGAGGAAGAGAGCGAGTGGGCGCATAAACGTAATATATGGGCAGACCAGGGATGCCCGGGTGGACGAGAGGACTGCATTGCATTGCATTTGCCTTGTATACGGAGTGAGTCTAGCTCTGTCATGGGTTACTAGGGTATGCTCCGTATGGGACTGTGGCTGATCCACATCCACATCCACATCCCTTATGGGTTATGGCGCTAATGGAGTCGTTTGCATTCTGAGTGATTACTGATTAGCGGGCACTGAGCAGTCGAGAATCGACGATCAGGGGAAGCGCTAACTTGCCTTCAGAGATGAAAATAGGGCCATGTGGTACGGCTGGAACGAGATCTCGAGTCACCGAATTATGTTGATGAAGGAATCAGAAGGATAGTATAGTTAGAAGGATGGATGCAGTGGTTGAGGAGACTCCTATGAATAGCACGTCGCGCATCCAGCGGGCCAATCAGACGGCGGTCTCCCTCGCGCCTGCCACATGCCACCTGCGCTTGCCGCTTTGGGACGGCCAGCCGGGGTCGCTGCTTCCTTTTTGGGCACGAAACCACCATCGGCTTTCTTTCGCTTTCTTTTCCCGGTCTATTCATCACTCTACGGAGTACTCTCTCTCATTACTACATAGTACGTACTCTCGTGCACTCAGTCTACATACCATAAACGAATTGATGTGTTTCATCACCCCACCACCGTCGCTCGCCCTGCACGGACATTGGACAGTCGAGTGCCATCGAGAAACAGGTTCTGGATAACCCATGTCCGTGGTCCAGATCGCCCCGCCGGCCCTCAGAACGTGGCTATCATTTGATGGCCAGGTCTCACTGCAATGTCTGCAATCAAGATTACATAGTAAAACAAAAGCATCATTATTATTCAGATGCCCTGTACGGAGTAGCTGGATGCATGTCTGAGATGACCAGCACAGTTACGTAAGGTGTGTTGGTCGACCATAACATGTCATCATTGAGAGTGTGTACGGTGAGGAATACCACGTCACTCCGTGCACTCCGTACAGTCCTTCATAATCCAGACGTCAAATCAACTGTTGGTGCTGACTGATGCTACGGTGTACTCTGTACAATAACATCCATGGATAAATCCGATTTCCCGTTACTTCGGATCATGGCTGTGCAACGCCCTCCCATGTCATCCTCGCCTAGTCTGTTTCAGCATCCGAACAGTGCCATGCCATCCGTTCCTGACGGTGAGCTTGGTTTGAAACAAACAAACAAACCACTCCGTTGAGCCTGAAGAAAAGAAACTATAAACACATCTCTGACTCCAGACTGGACGAAGCTTGACGCCCAGTGAGCGCCAACTCAATTGTTCGTCTATGTCCTATTTTTGACTCACTCGACGGAAGTACAGCGGGTACAGATCAGCAAACTCCAATGGAAGCCGGCGGATGCACAACGTCTGAAACACAGGGGTATGAAACAGAGTTGGCCAATTGGCGGTCAGCAAATAAATTAAGCGCTGGCCAGTCCCCATAGTCAGTCCCTGATTGGCTCGCTGCGTTTGTTTTTGGTTTCACTCCGACGGGCCGAGGATACTATGTACTATTTCAAGCCACTGACGGTATGCTATTGTCCAATCACGTTGATCGTCATTTTGATTGACCACGGACGAGAAGCATATTCAAAACAACAAGGCAAGGTAGAACTATCAACAGTCTATCCGTATCTTCAGTCCAATTTTGAGTCATTCACCAACATACTTAGCATAATCCAATTAATCGACCCGTCCAAGCCACCAGCCACACCATGCCCAATCGACAATCCCGGGGGACTGTGGCGCCGGCACTATTGAGTTTTGTAACGGTCCGTCTTGGTGGCACTACTTACGAATATACGGAGCACACAACAGATATATCCTATCCTATAGGCTATAGGGGACAAATAAAGTGGTGACTGAGACATCCTGATGCAGCTAGCGATTTTCAGGGACCAGTGGACCAGTGGATTTAGATTAAATAATAAACCCGTTTTGGGCCGTTGGAGTTCGGATGGAGTATACTCCGTACCGCACCGTACAGCCAAAGAGAACTATTCTGTTCGTGGTTTATGTTTTGGGAAGAATCGCATGATTTTGATTCTATAAAGCAGGATAGATCGATCATAGGAGAATACAAAACCACGCCTCCCGTTTCCGCCAGGCAAGAACCCGGGCCCGACGACTTGCCAGTTGCCAACTCAACATTGAACAAGGAGTCCACAGAGTCACAGACCCACAATGTCTCGAAATCTGGTCCTACTATTACTATTCCTGTGCGGGCAATGCGAAGTCCGCTAGGAGTATCGGCTCAACCCGGTTAGGTACGTACCGACGTAGGAATGTACTGCGTAGGATCTTGTTTGGTGAGCAGTGAGCAGTGTGACCTGTCAAATGTCTTGTCTACGATGCGGTGAAGTCGATTTAAGACATCCTACGTATGTATGTATACATATGCACTGGAGTAAATCTTCCAGATGTCGTGGAAGCATGTCATGGAAGTTATCCCAGATGTTGGTACGTAACTTAAGTGGCCTGATGTGATGTCAACGAAATTGAGACATATGCACGAGATAATCCGATCAACTACGGACGTAGTTACGTCTCCACGGAAGAAGACATGGAAGCCATGGCTCGTATGTAATTCCCTGATCCTGGGCTTTAACCTACTTCTACTACGTATGTAACTACGTATGTCTAGGGCTCGTTTATGCATATTCATCACATCTATACAGGCATTTTGTCTCAGTCCACATTCGACATCGTAAGACCACCATGGAAAGGTACACTCTCCGATCGTGGTGGAAAGGTTGACAACTTACAGGGAATGTACTCATCGGAAGTTTATCCAACATTATCGCCACAACGGTTAACAGTCAACCACACGGATACTTCTTCTAGCCCTATGTACTCCGTATGGACCACGGAATGGCACGGATCCGTACAGAGACTCAATCGATCGATCGATCGATCATCGCTCGCTAAAAACAAAACACAAGCGTCTAGAATACTCCGTAGCAGAATGGGGACAGATGCAACAATCAAGGATAGGAAATTAATGCTGACAGGGTTAATTTCCGGGTGACATGTCTAGAACCTTGAGGGCAAGTAGCTAAGTGTAGGTAACGTGGGGTCAACAGCGACAGTCGGAGAATTTTTGGGAGCGTTCCATGGATCGGGGTGGTGTGTATATGTCAGAGGCTTGTTTATTTATTTATTCACGACTTCGATTTCGTAAAATCTATGGATTCAAGGCTGGCCTGCCTTGAATTCTCTTAGAGTTGGAGGTCTGAGAGCAACACTAATAAATCCTAGGTCTTGATATATGTAGTGGAGAGTACTACGTATAGCCACTATAGGTAGTGATCCATGGACATCCATACAACATAGTTAGGTAGTTAGGTCAACACGAAAGTAAAGATGTCACTGATTAGATGCGTCAACGATAAGCTTTTGTAAACCTAGGTATGATTTCAATGGCTTTTAGTTAAGCAGGCATTGTACTTGCAGACATGATAATTGTAGAAACGACCGTCTTTTGGAGTGGCGATTGGAAATATTACTGAAAGTTTGAGGGCAAAACATGAGCGGATTCAAGGTTCCTTGCATTCAAACCAGGACAACATAGTTTCGATGAGTTCTACTTTCAGGATCTCAGCTGTTGGTAGTACGTACCGCCGTAAGAGGCGCTTATCGAGACAGTCAAACCACGCATAACGAGAAAGTGAATGCGATAAGAGGACATCGTGCTGCAGATGGAGTTTAATGTTAAGTCTGGAGGAATTGAGTTTTCAAGAATCTTGGAACGAAAGTGTTGGTTCGCCACATATTGGTCTCACACGAACAACTTCTATTCTTGTTTTTTAGGGTGTTTAGACCTGCAGTGACGTCTCTCGCGCTATGACAACTATCATAATGGGCGTGCGTCGTCAAGGACTTGATCAAGTGTGATAATAACCATTCAGGGTATGTCGTTGGCTTATCGACTTTCGATAAGTTGGATAGAGTTATTGTACGACTATGGCACTTTGGAGCCAGGGCGTCTGAGCCATAATGTCTGGCGCCATTTGGGATTGTCATATAATCGAGTCGCCCTGTCGCCCTGGACAACATCTGGAACAAAATATATTTCTTGATTGGTAATATTTGTCAAGATATAGGTGACACAATGCTATCCGATATTATCGATAGACAAAATCTTGTATCTTGATAGATAAATTTCGTGCGACAGCTTGATGAACATATGTCTCATATTAAAGTCAGACTACCCACGAGTAGGCATTCACAGTCTCTGCAAAAGTTCCTTGATTTTGGTCACTTTCATTCGTAACCGAAAAACCTCGCCGTGATTATTTCGCTCTGAATTCCCATCATCCCCATCATCCCCATCATCCTCTTCCAGTCCCTCCGTCATCACAGTTTTCAATAAAGACTGATACTTCGGGTTGTCAAAAATACCAGACAAGTCATGCTGCCTTTCCGAGAGATAACCAGACACAGAAACTCTGTATTCCGCCGGCAAGCCCAACGAGCTCTCAATACGTTCGAGCTGATGTTCAAACGCTTGTACAATAATTTTCAAATACAAAAACCCCTGTGGCAGAGAGAATCCTCCCAGTTCGAAGCCAGGCTCAAATCTGACTTTGGCAGCTTCATTCGGAAATTCTCGAAGAGCAACAATTAGACGGGAGAATATAACGTCGAACATGCGTACAAACAATATATAAGTGGTTATCATCATCAAGATCGTAGGTTTGTTGAGCGTGTATGTTGCGGGGTGAAAGTGATAGAAGTTGAGGTTGTCTTTCCTCTTCTCGGAGTCTGTCGGTTGGTTAGATGTAGTATTTTTTGACCATGTTCTGACAATATCGATAAATTCTGCGGTGCATCGTAATATCGTGCCGACTGGATTTTCGTCGAGTTTTGAGAGTCTCCCTAGGTTGGTATCTGCCATTGATACTCGCCAGGGGGGAGCGCAAGACTGGTTTTGAAGAAGTAAATGGCACTCGATGAGAAAGTGATTCAACTTTGATAGTGCGAATAATGGGTCCTTGTGGTATGCGGATTCTGGACTTAGAACACTTTTTTCTTCTCCCGGGCTGTGCTGAGCTGAATCTCGCGGTGTCAAAGGATAGATGTCAGGGGTACCTAAAGCAGTAGACTGGTCGAGAAACCCCTGTAGGAGATCGTCGCTGTTCGATCCAGATGGAGGGCCTAGGAACGAGAATAAATCGTCCATTGTCGTAGAGAAGTTGTCCGTCTGCATGTCAGGCATCATTGGATCCCAGGATTGATGCTGAAGAGGCGCTATAGACTCTGAGTGAGATTGTGGAGAATTTAGTCTAGATGATGTTCCTGGAACGAAAGCATTTTGCTGGCTTGCATCCGGAGTCATCACTGAATATTGATTATTAACAGGAGTCTTCTGCACAGCCATAGGCATCCATAAATGAGAGTGCTCTATCTGATCGTATAGAGGCTTTCGCAACGGTCGTCCCATTGGCCTCGCACTGCTCGTCATACAGGTCGCTCCGGCACGAACGCATCGCACGCAAGAGGCACCATTTTCGCGACGGCACCGCAGTTTCTGGTCTCGACATCGATCACATGCTGACCTCTTGCCACTATTCATCTTGAAAATGGCCCAAAGTATAAAAGTGAAGAAATATAGATGAGATGTCGTTGGAAGTTGCGCAGCAGAAGTTCGGGAGACCGATTGGGATAGGTGGGGCCGATCTCCGAATCACCTCCGACTGGCCAATCACATGTCAGAGAAGTATCCGAAGTATTAAGTTAGCCCTAATTTGTATGCGAAAGACTCTTATGGATGCGAATAGATCTATGAGGAGAGGTATAAAGCGTTTCTGCTGTGCAGGTAGAATAAGACTAGAAGCTATGTTCTCCTTCGGAATGATACATTCTTTCATTATCGTTTCAAGCCGGACTATATAGATCCAACTCTCGTTTCTCCTATCTCTTTTGTCTTGATCATAACTTCTCCAAAATTGTCTCTTGAATTTTAATCTTGCTCTCATATCACTTCGCCAGACAGCCATACGATGTTCACTGATCAGGATGAGGTCGCTCCGGACAAGGAGCAGGTCACAAGCTCCGCGGGCTCAACGGACCAAAATACCAGCAAGACTGTAGTCGTCTCAGGTCAACCGACAGCCAAAAAAGGATTCAAATTCTGGGCAATTATTGCGACATTGTCTCTTGTCGGTAATCTCACAGCACTCGAGGCTACCATTGTCTCAACTGCCTTGCCGACAATCATCACGGATCTGCACGGTGCTGACAAGTACCTATGGGTTGCAAATGCCTATTTGTTGTCGTTGTAAGTCTGATTGCAGGCAACTATAACACTTTCAAGCTGACGTGCCTTCTGTAAACAGGACCGCACTGCAGCCCATCTTTGGCCAATTCGCCAACGTCTTCGGAAGACGATACCCCATGCTCGTCGCGACGGCACTCTACACGCTTGGCAGTGGAATATGCGGTGGCGCCAACAACATCCAGATGTTAATCGCAGGCAGAGTGATACAGGGCATCGGAGCAGCTGGAATAAACGTCCTCATCGAGATCATCGTTTGTGATATTGCGCCTCTCAGAGAACGAGGTTTATATCTCGGTATTGTGGTGGGCTCGAATCTGTTTAGCTCTGGTCTCGGCCCCTTATTCGGAGGTCTTATTGTGCAGAATACAAACTGGAGATGGGTGTTTTATCTGAATCTTCCCGTGGGAGGAGCCTCTTTGGTTGCATTGTTTTTCTTCTTGCAAGTCAAATACGACAAGGAAATGACATTTACCGAAAGACTGAAACGATTAGATCTTGGTGGAAGTGTCATATTCGTCGGGTCCGCAATATCCAACTTAATTGCTCTCGCCTGGGCCGGTTCGACGTACGCTTGGTCCTCTGTTCAAGTGATACTCCCACTTGTTCTGGGCTTTGTTGGCCTCGGCTGCTTTCTTATCTATGAAACTTTTGTCGTCGATCCCATCATGCCACTTCGCCTGTTCCAGAATCGGACATCACTCACGGCTTTCTTTCTCACGTTTCTTCATGCGCTTGGCGTTATGATGCCGCTCTACTTCCTGCCAGTGTATTTTCAAGCCGTTCTCGGGGCAGACCCGGAACACTCTGGTATTTATCTGTTACCTACCATCCTGACAATCATACCGGCTGCCATGGCTTCCGGGATTCTCTTGCAACGCGTCGGACGCTACAAGCCCATTCATTTCATCGGATCTGCAGCCCTGGCAGTGTCATTCGGTCTTTTCTCTCTACTGGATGAAAACTCTTCCACCGCAGCATGGGTATTATTCCAAATGCTAATGTCCACCGGTGCTGGTCTCATTATCCCCACGCTACTTCCAGCGGTGCAGGCAGAATTGACCGACGCAGATACCGGCAGCGCAACAGGGACGTGGACATTCGTTCGAAGTTTCGGCATGACTTGGGGTGTCACGATCCCATCTACTATTTTCAACGACCGGACTACCCAGTTGTCGTCTCGGATCCAGGATCCAAGTGTTGTCTCCGTACTCACTGGCGGCAAGGCATATGAGCACGCCACGAAGGATTTTGTCGATTCAATAACTGATCCGGTCGTAAGAGCTCAAGTGGTCTCGGTCTTTTCAGATAGCCTGAAGAGAATGTGGCAAGTGGGTATTGCTTTTGTTGCTCTTAGTTTTTTCGTGGTCTTTATTGAGAAGGAGGTTCCTTTGAGGAAGGAACTGGACACCGAGTATGGTATTAAAAAGGAAGACGTTAAGAAGGAGCCGGAGAATGCAGTGTAGCGAGAGGACGTGCTGAATCGGGTTGCAGAATGTATGAATAATACTAGGTATATTTAGAGGGACTTGATATTAGACATTTAATGTATAGTCACGTTTGAGATGCTCAACCCAACAAGATGTTTTAGTATGACATCTGACGATAAAAGTCTACCTCGCCCTCTCAGAAATCCAAGGCGGCAACAATTGGTAAAAAACGCCATGTCCCAACGTCGCGCAAATGACCCCAACCTACATCAACACATGTTAGTCCTTTTAGCAAATCTGTACGCCTGGATTCGAAGCAACTTACCCAGTGTATCCAATGGTATCCAGGAAACCCACTACCAACGTATACGCCAAAACAACGAGCAGGATTCATACTAGCACCAGCATACCCCGGCTTCTCATACGCAGAGCTCCAACTCAACAACCCAAGCGTCAACCCTACAAGCCAGGGCGCTAACGCCGGCCCAAAGATTCTCTCCTGCCGCGGATTTAGTGCAACTCCAAATGCAATGAAAATCAAAGTAAGAGTGCACATAAACTCCAGCACAAAGGCCTGTCGGACTTTAACCAGATTCGTCTCGATGAGACAGCCACCAACCGCAAAGTCGGATGATCCGTAGACGTCTTTGAGCACTAGACCTGCGAGTGCAGCACCGGCCATTTGCCCAATCAGATACAAGACCATACGCGGAAAGGAGATGAGGCGCGCAAAGAATGTTGCCAGTGTGATTGTTGGGTTGATGTGGCCACCACTAATGGGTGCGAAGGAGTAAATGAACAGAGTGAGGAAAAGCCAGTTGGTGATTCCACCGACGAGAGGACCTAAGAAGGTTGATGTTCCAAAGACGCCGGCTGAACTTGTGGCTGCTGGTGCTGATGATGACGACGTCGGTTTGGGCTGAATCCCAATCCAGCCAGTGATAAAGGTGAGTAAAAATGAGGCTATACCCAATCAAAAACCGAATTAATACGAGTATGAAATTATGTATAGGGATTGCAAGACTACCCACCTAAACCCTCTATAATAGCAAACTTCCAAAGATTCAAGTCAAGAAAACCGCGCAAATCCAAGGCTTCGGATATTCTCATAAACGGCGCCGCATCCGGCACTGCCTTGAGGTAATCCGAATTCTTGGGATCATTCCGGTCTAGCACCAGCGCCTGATTGCCACCGATACGACCAGCGAAGGGCTGCACGGCGGGTTGAACACCCGTTAGAGGGCTCGAATACCCGCGTGGCAGGGCAATCTTGGTGTCGCCCATTTCATTGTCTGGTGGTGGACTGCGTGGTTCCATTTTTGGTTATCTGTTTCGCCAGCCAACGAGAGAAGGAAAAATCATGTAGTTGTTGGTGTATCAGGAAAAGAGAAGTTCGTCCATCAGTGACCGGAAGAATTGAGAAATCTGTCAATGCCAGTGCGAAGATCATTAATAAGACGTCTTACAAATGCACTCAAATCTGCTAGCATGATATTGAAGAAACTTGAATTGACTTTTGGAGAGATCAAAATGGACAATGGCCAATTCTCAGACGCTAACTAGTTAAGCAACTTATGGGTCTTTACTAAGCAACTAAGTGGGTGACTAATGCTTGGTGATCAACCCTAACCCTATTTATAACCCTACTTAGACTTCGCCTCATATTGCGACCCTTAATAAATATGAATGCGGAAGTTGAAGATCCCTTCAAGTTTCCTAAGCACGAATATATTTGCTCTCATGTTGGGGGAAATTCTCATATCGATATTCCAACTCGATTCAGCAAGTTGCGAACGTAACTCCAAAGTGTGCTCCCGCCCTCAGGTCAAGTCGCGACAAGGCTGCATCCAAAGTCACATTCGTGCAATGCTCTGTGTGAGAATATTTTCCAAATCTAGAGTTCATTCTCGCGCCCCCGTTATTGATTCTGTGCATTCTTCACATCATGAAAATACAATGGCCAATATGCTCCTCCTGCGGAGCATACGACATCATATGCTCTCTCTCAGACAGTGCTTCCTCACTTGGAACCCATTCAGTTTTGTTTTTATTGGCAAAGAATGGCCATGGTCTCAGAAATCTCTCTGGTAGATTGAGCCATTGCCGAAATTCGTCTGCAATTTCCTTATCATAGCATTCCTTCGGTGTCCAGGTGTAGGATAGCATATCAAATTCGCAGCCCAAAGCTCTTGCTTCTTCAATTGAGTTTCCACAATACAATGAATGATGAGTGACTTCAAGATCGTGAAAGAATAGTCGCGATAAAAAAGTCGTGACAGCAATCATTAAAGCCGCCCCTAGTAACCCCGGAACATGTTGTCGAGTAAGGTGTAAAACATTTCCCGCCTTCTTTGAGGAATCATCCTGTATAGAGGCGTTCAACAATGGTTCATGAAGCATCGGGTTTTCTTCATCTTTTTCTTCATCTTGTGATGAAAGTCGGTATCAAGCGAGATGGAAAGACCGGGTGAGAATGGTCTCATGACCTGAGTTCAGAAAATGTGGGAAATGCTTGATATGTACAGGTACGTACTGTCTACGTGCGAGTGTTGTACGTAGTGCGAATGACGTGGTTCTGTTCTTGTCATACGTATGGAGCATCAGAGCTTTTGAAGATCTTTTGACGAGACTGAGTGAATGACACATGATGATATACGCAGTCAAATTTGCTTCTAATTCGATATCTCTTTTTGAAAAGACTACTTCATTGATGATTCGTGGATCTCCGTTAGACATCCCTATGCCTGGACGACTATTTACGGGAACACGCTTAGAAACGTCGGCAGCCTATAATGTAATGTACCCGGAAGATATTCCCCGGCCCTGTCGGACTCGACTACTGAATATGGTCTTCAAGGGACTGGGTTGAGTAGACTCCAAGTCACGGGCTACCCTACGCCTGACGAATATTGCAGACCAAAGATTCAGTATCAATAGGCACCATGAGGTACAAGGAGACTCCGTCACAGCACCTACAAGATCCACCATGCCCTCACAGTACTATATCATGTCATATAACTACCCAAAACTTTTCATCCTATTCAGCACCACCTACTAAACACGCCCCTCCCTCTCAACCCTCCCCTTATCCAACACAACAAAATAACCCGCCTCACTAATCGCCTCCAATCGATGCGCAATCGTAATCACCGTACTCTCCTTCATTTCTTCACGAATTATCTTTTGTATTTCTAGGGAGGTCTCATGATCAATCGACGCCGTCGCTTCATCCAAAATCACGATGGGGCTGCGTCTCAGCGCCGCGCGGGTCAGACCGATGAGTTGTCGTTGTCCCTGGCTTAGGTTTCGGCCGCCGGCTTCGATTTGGAATTCTAACGTCCAGCCGTGACGCGCACAGATGCGTTGTAGCGCTTCGGCACATTCATGGTCGGAAAATTCATCGGTTGGGTCGAGATTTTTCCTGATGCTGCCGGGAAATAAAATCGGGTCTTGCGCGACGAATGTGATGCGTGTGCGTAAAACTTGTTTGTTGACTTTGCTAATGTCAATGTTGTCGATTAGGATTTGCCCTTTGTCTGGTTGCAGGACACCCAGCAAACTCAAAGCTAAGGTTGATTTTCCGCTGCCCGTGCGCCCGATTATGGCTGCCGTGGAACCGCCGGGGATGGTGGCTGAGATATCGTTCAGTGATGGCTCGAGATGCGATGCGTAGCGGATTGTGACGTTGTCAAAGATGATGTCGCTGCCGAACCGGGGCCAGTAGGCTGGTGGATCGATTTCGCCTTCTGGCTCCGTCTCGACGTGGCGCAGTTCTTCGATACGTTCGACGGAGACAAAGTCCATTTGAAGTTGGCCGTATTGTCGGCATAGAGCGTGGGTCGCGCTGACGAAGTTGTTGGCTGTTACAAGCAAAAAAGCAACCATGCCGGCTGATACGTTCGTGTACAGTGCCAAAGCAGTCAGCACAAAAGTGGAGATACTTGATAGTGCTTCGAAGCGGTACGACAACCAGCTTTGAAGGGACCAGTAGAAATGATCCATGCCTTGGAACTTGTCGACAACCTGGATAACGCGGTCTTGGAAACGTACTTCGGCGTGGAAGGCGCGCACGGTGGTCAGACCGTGCAGTAACTCGCCAAAGTTAGAGAGCAGTGGACTCAAAGACACCATTTCTAGTCTGCGCAGACTCTGTGAAAGAGGCAGGAACCATAGGAATATGACGACAAAACAGACTGTCAAAACCATCGCAAAAACAAGGAAAACCGGAGTAACAGAAGCAATCACGATAATCGAAGAGACCCAGATGATTATCTGAAATGCAATACCTGTAAATTGAAGGCTGATGTTGCGGTCGACCGTACCGATATCAGATGTCAGACGATTCATCAAGCGACCAACCGGGGTAACGTCGAAGAATCGAAAAGTGGCGCGGCTGACGCGTTGCATGACTTCTTTGAACATGGTTCTTCCAGCACAGTAAACAATGGCTAGCATGAGTAGTCGCGCTACGAGCATGATCACAGCTCGAACAACGGCAAACCCAAGATATAGAGCCAACCAAGGACGAACATCGTCAGCTGGAGACGGGATGTGGTCACGGTCGAGCGGCCAACTGCGTGTACTGACATTATCGTGGCTGGCAATAGTCGGGACACCTCCCATTATTGCCCATTGATCACTCATTTTTGCTCTCAAGTCGGTATAACTGGGCACAACCATAAATTGACTATATGCTTCACCCCATTCCTTGAGGAACCAAGATTGTAGAATAGCCAAACCGCGGTGAAGCGCAATGGTTATGACGAGAAGTGTCCACCATCTGAGGTCTCCGGCTTTGATATAAGCCCAGTACACGCGAGTCTGCACACCCCAGTCGGCTCGATGTTCTTCTTCGATAAATTTATCTGCAACGACGGCTGAGACTTCGTCTTCGGTCTGCTCACTGTCGGCATGTTGGGTATCATCCTCGTAGGCATCACGGACGGCGGAGATATCCTGCTTTCCGACGCTTCGAACCTTGCCTCCGGCGACTTCCACGATTTGATCGGCATGAGATTGGACCAGGGATACACGATGTGTAACAAGTACGATTATGCGATCTTGCATCAACGGTCCGAGCAAACATTTTCGTACGATGGATTCGGCTGTATTATGATCGAGCGCAGACAGTGGATCGTCAAGAAGTAAAACCCTAGCTGTACTATAAACTGCTCTCGCAAGAGCCACTCGTGCCTTTTGTCCGCCTGACAATCCGATTCCATTCTCGCCTATAAATGACAAGTCGCCATGCGCAAAGTTGGCTAGATCGGGGACCAAGGCGCAGGCTTCCAGGACACGCTTGTACCGTTGTTCGTTGTATGGGGATGAGAACAGGATATTGTCGCGGATGCTCATACTCTGCAGCCATGGCGTTTGGGCACAGTATCCTACCATTTCGTTCGGTAGATGAGAAACGCCTTTCAGCTCATCGAGTTCACCGAGTAGAGCTTGTAATAGTGCAGACTTCCCAGCACCTACCACGCCACAGACGACTGTCAAACCTTGTGGGATAGTCAGACTGACATCTGACAAAACTGAGGTATGCTTTCCAGGCCAAGAAAATGAACAATCTTCCAGCATGATTGGTGAAGATTCCGCCACCGTCTCCCCAGCCTTAGTCTCCTTATTTGGCTCTTCCATAAAGTCCTCGATTCTGCCCATTGCAATAGAAGCATTGATAAACATGGTGATCAATTGTGGAATCTCCTGCAGCCGCTCTTCCAACATAGTGAAAAGCTGAAGGGCTGGAAAGATGACATCAATACTCAATGGGCGACCTGCTAGTATCGTATAACCGTACAAAGCAGCCACGGGGAACACTCCACTACTAAAAACCTCAATAAACGAGATCGCAATTTGCAGCAAGCTCGTAATGATCTGTATTCTCAGCTCCTTGTCACGAGCTTCCATAACCTGTCGTAGCCAATGGTTCTGCCATCCGTACCAGCGAAGATGGCGAAGAGCTTCCACGAACTGCGACGAGATTTGTAATCGAGCATCAGTCACGGCTCGGCGGATTTTACCCCATCGCAGAAGGTAGCGAGTGATGAAGGCGTTGATGACTTGAGAAAAGACGACGGTGAGTACTCCCAGGAAACATGAAGGTCCGAACAAGTCCCAGACAAGTACGACGGCAATCACGAGACCGATGGGCTTGTCGATGAGTTCACTGATTTCCCAGAATCGCTGTGCTACTTCGTAGACGTCGCCTCGAAGGAGGTTGAAAATTTTGCCCATGGAGGCGGTTTCCTTCTCAACTTCTTTTTTCTGATTTTTGCTCTTCCATGGAATCAGGCCGCATAATTTTCTGTTCTTTTTGCTTGGTTCACTCTCGCCGTTACCATCTGCGTGACCATTCTCTGTGGTGCCATTTTCGGGTTCTTCCTTGGTCGACACCTTCTGGCCGAATGTATTCTTTCGTGACAAGGCTTTCTCATAGACCATCATAACCATTTCTCCTCTGCTTCGCTCGTAACATCTCCGGCCATACCAGAGGTTCAGCACTTGGATTTGCGCAGAGAGCAGCCGTATGAGGAGCATGACAGCTGCATAGATCATAGCTACCCTCTTGTCACTGATTTCGTCCGACAGGACTTTCAAGAGTTGTTGCAGGAGAAGCGGTGAAGAAAAATCTGTAGTACATTAGCATTCGCTCCTCTATCGTTGTGTAAGTATACGCACTAGCAGCCATTTGTATAAGGGAAATAGTGCTAAGAATGAATAAATCGATTCCATTAGCTCGCAGTAAGCGTCTCAAAACAGATCCCCGAAGCTGTCGAAACTTTTCGTGAAGCCTTCTATGCTGAAACTCGAACCCGAGAAGCCAAACATCGTCTTCATTTATCCTCCGTTTTCGACCAACCGAAATGAGAGACGACATCCATGAGACGGTGAGAAATTGCCATAGATTCAAATCATCCTCTGGACTGCGAAGGTTGTCAGATGATGTTTCGCCAACTCTACCAATGCCTTCTTTTGGTAGAGAAGGATCTCGGGTTGGCATTGACAGGATGATGATGATTGATACTACCGCAGCCCCGATGACTGATTCAAGCGCTAAATTCCCCAGCAGGTCACCGGTGTAACCAGCATTAAAGACGGGATATTGTACTAGAAAGATTAAAGCATAGAATGTGATTAGTGATGTCGGGGCCGTTCGTGGTCTTTTGATAGCTAGTACAATACAGACGAGAGCCTAGTAGCGCGTCAGTATCGTACATAACCTATGATAGATTCTCAAAGAGAGTTAAAACCCACCCATGCCAGTGTAAGCATAACATTTCCAAAGAAAGGAGTCTTCACAAGCCGCACAATCTCAGCGCCGAGGCCAATGACGGCAAGTACAAAAAGAGCCCAGGTCTTGAGTGAAGGCTGTCGGCGCATCATTGGGAGCTCATCAGTAGTAATTTCTTCTTCTAAAACAAACGGACGGGTCCATTTTGGCCGCCATCTGTATAGATATTGACTACCGAGCAGGTACTTGATCCCGATGAGCACGATTACAAGAGCCGGAATAGATGCAATGTACGGCAGGGCACATGGCGAGAAGGATGCATCAGCGGAGTTCTATCAAAACCAGTAAGTATTCGAGTTATTTTGATAGTCTAGAATCTGATGACTCACCCATAAGGGATAGCAACTCAATTGTTGATCATCTCGCATGATGAAATCGAGAAGCTGTTGTTGATGGCGAACGATCGACACTACAACAAAGCAGACAATGAAAATTCTCTCGAGCTAATGACTCGGAGATCTGACATACACCTGATGGAACTTAGGAAGACATGTATGTATTCAGATGATGAAAGATAAGACCGACAACAATGGACGTTGAGGAATATTTAAAGAGTAAAGACAGACCGACAATAAACGCCAAGCCGCACGGCTGGAGCCTCGTTGCTTGATTATCTCCACCGACTATCCCGATCCGGCAATGCAAAAAGATAGTGCGCCGCGCCAATTTTTAGAACTGGAGAAGTGGGGGTATCATTCCATTGTAGCTTACAAACGTAGTTAAGTAGGTACATCTCAACTTCTCGGACATCTTCTGACACGCTTGATGATATGATCGTATTGTCGACAGTATAGCACTAACTGCGGCTTGTTATCATATCTACGGCATCGCTAGAATAACGATCTGCGTGGCATAGGCCTCTGTTCCACAGCTAAGATTAACAGGACACCTGCCCCTCGTGTTCCCCCGCCTTATTTATTCCACACATCTACTGCATCGTTTCATCTTCTCAACATTCTAGACCTTTTCCTTGACTTTCGCCTCTTGGAACAAGATCATACAAGCAAAATGGCAGCCAACGTTGATACCAGCATCTCCGAAATAACTGGGGGCTGTCTATGTGGAAGCATCCAGTACACAATCCACTTCAACGACGACCATCCTTGGCCACCAAAGGTACTTCCTACTCCCTCTGCAATCGCATGCTGGCTAATAATAAACAGTCAGCATCCTGCCAATGCACCATGTGCCGAAAATGGACCGCAAGTCTCTTCCCACAATTCCTTACCCTAGCTGCAAAGCAAATCACCCCAGATCTATCGACGTACTCAACATACAAAGAGTATCGTTCCTCAGAAACCTGTCTACGCGGTTTCTGCGCTCAATGCGGAAGTTCGCTGTTATGGAGGGCGGAGGAAGATCCGGACAAGATTGACGTGTTTCTCGGCACGGTTGATGAGAAATGGCTTGTTGAGCAGAAGGCTGACGTAGCTACTGCTACTGCGCAGGTGGATAGCGAGTCTATCGGGAAAACACTGGGCACACCTATGCATGCACAGTATTACTATGAGAATGTCATCAAAGGTGTGACGGATTTCGTGCAGGGTGGGAAACGATATCTTACACATCCGTCGAAATGTGAGGGCTTCTAATATCAAGGTGCATCCTACTTTTGAGTATGTTACAAGCGGGTTTGTATTACCTATGTACAAGGACTAATCTATTTACCAGGACTTCCGAACACACAAACGAAGTTATGCGTCGTCACATCCGTCAACGCGTTCTTGACCATATTCCACACATTCAAATCATACGCCTCGCCAATATGTCCGACGGGATCTAGCGGACAATAATCCTGCACATACTCATTCCTCACACCAGCCTCATCAACAACCGAAGTCGACGTCGGTGTCACAAGCTCATCATCCCGGGAAATTATAACCGTCACATCATTACCCGGCTGCACAATGGGGCTACCATTATTCAATCGCGCAACCGCCGCACCGCCATTAACCAAGTCATTGCACGCATCGCATCCAAATGTATCAAGCACTTCTTGCACAAGCCCATCAATGCCCAAATCCTGAGCCAAAGTAATCAGACCCGCAAAACTCGTGCCGTGCGTCGGCGGCGCAATAGCCACAATTCTTTGCACAAGCGCCGAAATCCCGGCCTCGAATTTGGGGACATACAACGATTGAAACGCACCCTCCGAATGTCCCACCAGATGTATTTTGGGCCTGCCCGTACCCGCGACCACATCCTTTATAAAGTCCGCAATTTCGACAGCGCTCTCGTTGATAGCCAAAAAACCCCCGACGAGCGGAGAATCGGGGTATGCGCCGTACGTGGCACGGTAAACGCAAAAGCCCTGGGTCTTGAGCCAGTCGCCGAGATAGTTGATGTCTTCGTAGTAGGTTGCGCCGAGGCCGTGGAGGGTTATAACGGGGTTGTGGGAGGATGTGCAGGTGTAGTCGTTGCCGGGGTCGGGGGTGAGGGTTGCTGAGACTGTTGCTGCGAGAAAGGGTAGAATGGAAAGAGAGCGCATTGTGGCGTTTATGTATGCTGTTGTTTGTGTGTATATATACAGAGAACAAGGAGATTGTTGTGAAGGTGGTATTAGGTATTAGGTAGGTATGTATTTTCAAGAATGAACGAATGAATCTAGGGATGAGAACAATGAGCGGGCGACTTGGTGGGTATGTATATAAAGAGCGACAAGAATCGAACACCTCCAAATCAAGAAAAGAGAAAATAAATCAAAAAGAAGAAAAGAATAGGATTCACGACTCCCTCTGGTCAAGCATACCAAACAAGACTGGCTGCTAACAAGCTACGAGATAAAAACCGAAAAACAAAATAAGATCCATCACATCTCCGTCCGCCAAGCTACCAACAGCACCAACACTACGGGCTTTGCAAGGATTTAGAGGCGCGATTAGTGAGCTCTAATTCAATCTAGGAGCTCTTAGCTCCCCAATAGTTCGCTCCGGGGGATTCGGATCGTCGCTCTGCTGACCATTCACAACGCAGAGAATCTCTCATGCGGAAAGTCAGTTAAGCCACCGGATGGAGAAGATCGATTGAGTCAATGAACGTAGGTCTGAGCCCTGGCACATTGGATCAATAATTGAATAGATTCATGAGATTTGCGGTTTGGACTTGAATTTGGATTTTTTGAATTGCGATGGGACGATATTAGAGATGGGATTAAAGATTCGGCTGTCATCTGGTCTCGACTACAGGTTTTTTCACAGGGACGAAGTAGATTGGCTTGGGTCCACCTGTCATGGAACCGGCTCTGGAGTGGAGTCTGCGAACTCAGATAGATTCAACTAGCTACAGAAATGAATGAGATTTTCTTTTCGATCGGCCTCCATCCGAGCCGAGGTCTTTACGGCCTTGTTCACTTGACGGATTGCCTTGTACAACCCCTTCAATGTCTATCGGTGTCACAATCACAATCACAAATGTTCAGTTAGTATAGATGCTGATTCGATATACTGTAGATTCTATGAGCCAGTCGTATGGCTAAAATTTCTTGGATGAGGACGTTTGGGGTATCATGATCTCTTCCATCTAGGTTATGGCTTTGATGATGACGTTCTTAGGGTCATACTCTGGAAGTGATCAGGCAGTGAAGTTTGCAGAATCAGTTCTAACTAGGTACGAGATTGTAGCCCTCTTTCATTGGATATAATAGTGAACATTACCCTACATGCATGACACTCATTGCTCATCGCTCATTCAAATCTCAAGTCCTCATGCTATACATGCAACGTCCACCTTCAAAACTCTTTTCAAGCCAGAGCCCATCATTAATGATGAATTATATCGTTGACATAGTCGTCATCATCATCATCATCATAATCCTTCTCATCCATATCCTCATCAAGTCATCCGTAAATGCATAGATCAAATCACGGAGGCGACCCAGCCCCCGCACTCAACTCCGGCATAAAACTTCCCCATAATCTTAACGAATGCCTCTTCTCAACAAGATTAAACACCTGACCCATAAACTCACGCTCTGGACCACCAGGCGGAAACGCCTCCCATGCAACTCTCGTCGCGAACGCGAGTCGATTAATCATGTTTCCCGGCGCACGACGAAGGTAGTCCTCCAGACTGCGTGCGATTCCGCATGCAAAATGGTATTTCTCTAGCATGCTGACGGAGCCTTCTACTCTGTCGTCAATGGTGGATAATATCAGTCTAGTTGCGTAATAGAAGGTCATCGTCTGTAGTAATCTCAAATCTGGGTAGACAAGTGGTGGTGGTTCGATGATCTGCATTGTTCGTAGGTCTCGACACCGGAATACGGGAAATGGGTCGGTAGGTGATTTTGGTATATTCATGTCCTTCACTGGACCTCCAGGATAGTTGTCAATGTATTTTCTCTTCCAATGCACGAATCGATCCGTCAAATCGCCCACTGCGTTCCACAGCCGCGCCCGTTTTGCGCGATATTCGCCTTTTCCTAGTATTTGCGACTCTTGAGCTGCGACGAGGTCGTCATGTTCTCCGAGTAATGCAGGGATTTCAACGACAAGATCCATTAGGTAGTGTAGCAAATCTTTCGTTGTTGTGCCCATAGACCATGGAATATTCTTCCAATCATGGCTGTCCATGAAACTCGGTTTTCGATCGACGAGTGAGACTCCGACCTAGCAACGGTAAGTGGTGATTTCATTTATCATGAGGATATGAACCAACCCAGTAAGGCCGTAGCTCTGTAAACAAGAGATGCTCAACACCTTGGACATGGTTTTCAGGTCCTCGGTGCTGAATCAGTTGTGCAGCTCCTCGTACGTGTGCTACTACACCCGCATCTGATGTTCTTTCGATACTTTCGAAAGCCAATAGAAGCGTTACAGTAACCAGTGTTGCTTCCGAGCGACTCCGCTCTGGATCCAGTAGTGCCTCCTGTAACGACCGCAAGACCTTAGGATAAAGTTTTATACCAGCCGCTTCGATTCGAGGATCTTTGACACTACGACCAAAGAATGTCAACGACACAGCATCATAAGCACTTGATATCAACGGAGAAAACATTCGAATCTCAGCACCAGCTCTCAAGGCTCCTGCGTGTCCGGAGCTGGCATCTACTTCGGGGCTAAAGGCGTCAACGAATCGTTGTATAAACAGATCCAGCATCGGTTTCTGCGGCGCAAATCGGGACAACGGACCACCCCAGTCTTCATCAACAGTGATGCTTTCGGTACTGCTGCTGCCGCTGCTACTACTGTGTGAGTCGCTGAACCCTGAATTTGGCTGCCTCGAGCGAACGAGGTGCCATCCTTCCAGGGTTTCGTCTTCGTCATCTTTGTCGTCAAGGCTGGAAGGAGTAAGTATTCGCAGAGGTAGGTTTTCTAATAGATATTATCAGCAAGTCATTTTCGACGACATAATCAGGTCTCGCACCTCTTTTCACAATGGCTTTCGAGCGACGATCCTGTCGATTGGCTCGAATACTGCCAACTAGATCATCAACCACGTCGATTGGTTCTGAGCGAATTGCTCGAAAGAGTCTTTCCAGTTCCGCTAGTTTGCGAGTACGCGCTTCTTGTCCGCCTGTTCAATCATCAGTAATCAGTAAGTATTCGCTATATCCTGCTCAGAGTAGAAATTTACCCTGCTGATTAACTCTGGCTTTTAACTCCTTGATCTCGTCTCGCAGATTTTGAATCTCCTCTGCCTGAGCAATTGGCTGTGTCTCATCATCATCCGGCCCGATATCGTAGACACATTTTGATGGATGGCCATGGGCACAGCAAGCATGGCATGGTTTGACTCGATCACACTATACACGAAAGTTGAGTGAGCTTCATGTGTTCATAATAACCGTACCTCACGGATCACAAAGCCGGATATTGCTTTTCCCGTTGACAAAGACGTCCATCATTTTCATACAAGATGATTGATTTTGCAGTAATAGGAAAATAGATAAAAAGAGAACACCAACCTTGACTTTCCGCAAACGACACACCCGACAAGATCGCGACTGGCGGATCGCAGTCTTCTTGCCCTTGGATTTCTGTCCCTCTCCACGGCCTAGGTCCGCCATTGCGGCCAGTGGCGACCGGGGAGGGTTACCGTCGCTGCGGCGCTGGGGTGCCCTGAGTTCCCCTGGAGATCGATCGATCTACGCCTAAACGCGACTTTTAAGCCCTATAACCCCAGAAAGTGGCAGAAATTATGACATTGTTTGCTGGGCAGTCCACGAACAGGAGCGTGGGAATGAACAGTCTGAGATTGTTAGATCTCGGAGGTGCTCGCTCGGTGGGAACGGTGGCCAGGAAGCGATCTTGTTTTCTTATTTAGCTTGCAGGCTAGAACACAGCACCTACCTATTGGCACCAGGCATACAGCGGACTGTGGTATCCGCCGGTTATCACCAATAATCTCATAATGAATGGCAGCCGGGAACACGGGGCCTTGGTTCAGCTAGCCTCGTTATAGTCGATCACTTGAAAGCCCCACTGAGGAGACGTCAGAGAGCGCTTCATTGGCATGTCGAGTGGCCAGTGGCCTAGCATAGAAATGTCATCGTCGATTCGTTGCACATGTATCACATCGGTCTTGAGATTTAAAACTCGGTCTATCAGATATGGCGATATTTGATGATTCTCTCAGGGAAAGTTGGCTGTGAGTTGGATGGCCGTCAACTGGTCAGACCTGGATTTTGGCCGTCACACTTTACTTTGCGGGATTGACTCCAGGCGATGGGGCTGTCTCCGTTTTTGCCTGTGCTCGTGAGCGCTATCGGTGCATTAGCCCAACGGCTCAACGGCTTGTAGATTTGATTGGCCTGATACGGAATAACTCCTTGCATTGGCGTCGAGAACGGAGATGCTATCTGGGTTTTGAAAATTCTGCTCAAGCGAGCCATTCAGGTTAAAGAAGGATGATACTGAGATGGCAAGCTACTGCACACCGCATCGTCTCGCCGTCTGTCCGATGGCTCTAGTTTCGGGATGATGCCTAGAAATATTGAAATCCAGGAACGAATGAGTTGAGAATCCGCGCACACATGGAATCAGGAATGGAGAGACGCGATTGTGCGAAGAAAGTGATCCGCCGATAGATACGAGAACTAGAATACTGCTCGTACGTAGTTAGTTAGATTGTAGAGACCTGTCCGACTCATCACCGAAGAATAGCCGCAATTTAAAGCCCCGCGGGAATAGATTGCAGTGTCGATGCACGATCGAGATCGAGAGACAATGAGCAATCGCTGGGCAATTTGACGAATGAAGCGTGTTGTGTATGACTTGTTATCCTGAGGGAAAGTAAAAGCTGCGAGGTGAATGTCGTGGGTGGCTCCTGCCTTTTTGGGCGTCGACACTTGCTGCCTGACGCTTCCACTATGACTGGTCTTTCCTCATCATCCTCGATTCCCGACTCAGCCTCAAGATACTACGAGAGATCTTACTGGAAATGGGTCTACTGCGAGAAGTGGTTGTGACTGGATTAAATTGATCATTCATTCATCATCAATGAACATACAGACCCCACTTCTAGCGAGTCAACTATATACGCACAGACAACACATTAAAGAACATAACGGAATCCCTTCTGCAGCCGACGAGCCGCCGCAATGTCAATTCCTTCAACCTCGGCAGTCTTCTGCAATCGTCGCATGTCTCGCTCGGTCAAGATACCGTCTTCATTCTCCAAACGCTCCAGTCGCCTGTTCTCAGCCCTGAGATCAAAGTACAAGATCAGACCGGCAATAAAGGCTATTCCCAGCATGGCAATACAAATACCGAGAGCAGGGCGGTAGTGAGGTGAATCCTGCTCACGGTAGGTGTATGGAGTCCAGATACTGGCTGAGTTAGCAATGGAGTTGATAAAGGCATATGCGGCAGCACGCTTTGCCTTGGGACGAGCAATGGTAGAACCGATCCATCCGAACAAAGTACCGATCATGCAGAATGAAAAGTTCATCAAGAACAGCGACAAATAACGAGGGCCGAAGCTAGATGTTGTCATGAAGATGACGAATCCGACGATGGAGATTGGAACGGGAATGATAAACGCGATGAATCGCATCTGGTACTTGTCCGACAGATGGTTGTGAAGGATGGAATAGCCAACCATGAATACGTATGGGGGTGCAACAAGCAACAGAGAGATGATATTGCTGTAGCCCAGAGTCTTTGTGAGGGTTGGGAAAAAGTATTGGAAACCAGTGGCAGCAGCGATGCACATGTATGCGATGGCGAACAAGTAGGTACGTTTATCGGTGAAAGCGAGCTTTGCACCGCGCCATTGGCTCATGCCACCGGCTTCATCGGCGTCAGCTTCGGAAGCATCGATGGCAAGACGTTTCATAGCGACAGCCTTCATCTCGGGGCTGAGGAGTTTCCAGGTCTCGGGGAAGTCGGGAAGGAACAACATGATGAGGATACCGATGAATACGGTGACTGTACCTTCAATGATGTACAACCATTGCCAGGCTGCCATGCCACGGGCTCCTGCAAGACCGGAAAGGATACCAGCTGCGATGAGATTTCCAAAGGCACCACTGAGGAGGGAACCAGAGTAGAAAATACTCATTCGAAGAGCGAGTTCCTTCTTGGTATACCAACTGGAAAGGTAGAACAGAATACCGGCAAAGAAAGGAGCCTCAACGACACCGAGGATAAAACGACATGCTACAATCGCGCCGTAGCTCTTGACCTGGCTGGTCAGAGCGGAAACCAAACCCCAAACAACGACGAAGAAACCAATGTATAGAGATGGTCGTCCCGCATAGTTGAGGGCCAAGTTGGAGGGGACTTGCATCAAGATATATCCGACGAAGAGAATGGAGAGACCGGTCTGGTATTGATTGGCGTCCATGTGCAACGAGGTCATGAGACCTTGCAATTTGGCAGAAGCATAATTGTTTCTATCAAGTCAGTTTCGAACATTATCAAGATCTGTTGCATTGGCTTACCGGTCGATATAATTCATGAGATATACAGTAATGACAAAAGGCAGGATGATGGAATCGATCAGGCGTCGCAGCTTTTTCTCGGTGATTTTCTCTTCCGGAGTCAGCTCGGTGAGGTGGACGATTTCCTGGTGCGACAATTCCATCTTCTCCCCCATCGCATCATGGTCGTGGATGATGCCTTCTTCAGGAGCCATATTGACGACAAATCAATAACTCTCAGAGCACTGTATAAGGATGAAAAAGAAGGGGAAAAAAGGTGAGCACAGCTCTGGAAAAAGAAATATCAACGGACAAGCCGACCGCCATGTGGTTTATATACTTGCATTTCAACAACTAGCGTGGGGGAAGATCACATGGATTACACAATTGCCTTGCATGGATTACATGAATATAGAGCGCAAGAACCAGGGAAGCTGGAGGTGTACCAAGTTCATTGTCAGGCCCCAGATTCGGACAATTAAGCTTAGACCCTGCTACTCCATACAAAGTGGGTAGAAAGGTCAAAACGCGGGGTATGATAGGACAACAGGATTTGCTACTGGTTAAATTCTTGGAGGAGGGCCACATTGCGTGGGGGATTTTCTGTGTGGACTTTCCTCATCTGAGCTTGCCAGTCTTGCCTAGCTACCTGGCTGACCTTTACATGGCCGGCTTGGCTGACTGAGCTTGTCTGAGCTTACCTTCTGAAAGGGTCTTAGCTTTGGGGGTTCTTCGGGATTTGATTCAGTGGCGGTATGCTTTGTTTGGTTGGATCAGAAATCAGGATTCGGACGAAACATCCATCTCGATTCCGATTTATGGATCATGAGAGGA
Organism: Talaromyces pinophilus; assembly: GCA_001571465.2. Lineage (NCBI taxonomy): Eukaryota > Fungi > Ascomycota > Eurotiomycetes > Eurotiales > Trichocomaceae > Talaromyces > Talaromyces pinophilus. Next base: position 3,051,461 of record CP017348.1, on the reverse strand, counting down.
ATAGTACTACGTAGTACACCCAAGTATCACCAAAAGAGGACCATATGGGACTTCATCCGACGAACGATACTAACCATCTACTCCAGCGTAAAAGCGCTACAATATCATATGACCCAAAGCATCATCCGGTCAAGCTGGCAAATCTGGGGGAGGGTCCCCGGTCAGCTACTTCGTATGCGGGGAAACAGTCCCCATATAGGAAAATCCTCCGCCCAACCTCCACACTAACTAAGACCATAGATCCCGGTAACCCCGTCCAATCACATCCTCCACGTTCTGCTGAACTACTCGTAGTACGTCCAAGTGTCCAATGATATCCTCCGAAATGGCAAATTTACCCGATTTGAGGCTTTTAAGCTGATAAGGATGAATTTCCGTGGGGGTTCACGGTCAAGGGATACTCAATTCGGCATCCCGGTCGTTGATTTGGCTGCCGGATATGCCTATTCCTAGGGAATCAGACAGGTGAGCAGGATTAAGTTAGAGTTGTGACATGGTAAACGCCTGTGGTGTGCATGTCCGTTGCGTGTCATTCGAGGAGGGAGTGGAAAGCTTATATACTGCTCAGTCATTCGGAAAAGCAGTAGGTCTTACATTGATCTCACTCGGAAAAGCGCATTCTTTCGGGGCGAAAACGTGGGAATTGTTCGGAAATGAACAAAGAAAGTAAATAATATTCCGTATCTTCATTAATCCATAGAACATATTTCATCAAACTCAGATATCAACGTATCATACAGCTGGCCATCAAATCATGACTTGTAAACCGGAAGTGCCTCCTCATTACCCTTCTTATCCAACGAAACATTAACATCTCCCATCCCATTCTGCTCACTCGATTCATCGTCGTTATTTCCGACACGCTTCTCAACCCCGGAAAATTCACGCCCCTCCAAAGCCCGAGCAACAACCTCCCTCCCCTGATCAACCCTCCCCACCAAACAACCCCCCTTCCAAATCCCATTCTCAAGCAGCATGCCCTCAAAATCAGTCTTGTAAATAATACAATCATTCACAACACAATTCTTAATCGTGGATCTCTCCAGTAGCGCAACTCGTCGCAGCGAACTGTTTTGTGTGGATGCTTTCTTGATTCTGATCGCGTCCGTGATTGTGGAGTTGATGATTGTCGCGCGGCGGACATCTACGACGTTTGAGATTGTTGCCGAGTCTATACTGGCGCGTTTGAGGGTTAATATGTTCGTGAGCACAGAGTCGGTGATGTGACTCCACTTCACACTCGGCAATGTCGAGAGCGTACTATTCATGACGCTGCTGCGCTTCAGATGCGAGTCTGTTATAGAGCTAAGAGCGATTTTGCATCTGCGTATGCGTGTCTTCTCGTCCGGGGACTTGGTGTCGGCGCTGCTGATGCTGCTGAGACTGGGGGCGCGTTTGAGGTCCTTGCAGGTTTTGGTTTTGGGTTTTGTTTGGGGAGAGTCGTTGTTGATGGAGGTAAGTATTGATCCTGAGTGAGAGTGTGGGTGTGGGTGTGAGAGGTGCATTGTAGAGAGTAACTGAGGAGTTTTGTTTCAAGTCTGGACATTGGATCTGGCTGGCTATGAAGTATGAGGAGTCTGAGAGATGATTGTTACTTTGCAAGTGGGATGTCTTGTATCACTTTTTTTCCCCATTTCATTGAGTCTCTATCGAGGTTTATATATCCATTTCCATAGTCTATAAAATACCCTCGACACCTAGGTATTCCTGATTCTGGATATCAAACCCGACAGTATCAGACTACTCGGACAGAAATGCGGGTGCCTACCAACAACACCAGACAATGCAACCAATAATGCACCTCAAAATAATTGTTCTACCTAACCTTCATAAACTATCTTGTTGATTCTGTTTGATTAGATTGAATGAAGTGCATGAAATATCTGGCAGCCTAAAGTCCGAACAACTTCAATTAATCTCGGAGATTGAGGAAGATGCTCGGATTAGGCTTCATAACCCTAAATGGTAGGTCGGGCCGTAAAATCAAGCATTGCGATGGCATCATTGTATTACTCGATAAGCTAAAATGCAATAAGCTCGTTGATTTGGTTAGAAATTATGATGCCTAGTGTTGGTGTCACTGTTGCTTCTTTCAACTACGCATTACTGCTAGGGTTTGGTTTCCGATATGTTCTACGCTGGATGTGCATCGATGCAAAATCATGAAATGATATTATTGCCTGATTGTACGACTAGGCTTCTTTTTCTCCAATGTTATCTTTTCCACCACTCTGCTCCCAAATCCTTATCTATCAAGAAATCTTCTCGGTATCCGTCTAGGCCTTCCTTCCGTCTCCGATATCCTCCTCCACTCTCTCTTCAACTCCAAATCCTCCTTCCACTTCTCTCTACTAAAAGCAGGTGGATTATACTCGAGTTTCAACAACCCATCAGACTGCTGCGCAATCTCTTCGCAAACTCTATCCATCCTATCCCACGGATACACCTCCTCCTTCTCCTCAACCTCCGGCTCCGGCTCCTCGCCTATACCGGTACCGACTTCTTCAGGCGTGAACTGAATCCAAATTTCTTCCAAATTGCATTTCCCTCGTTGCCGTCGGTGGTCAAGCGCAGCCCGCGCAAGACATCTCAACCACTCCTCCTCTCTTACGTTAAATTCCGTCCAATGTTCTCTATATGTATCATAATACGTAGTAAAATCCCATACAAACCTACGCAATCTAGGAGCACCTAATATTGATAACGCATCCCTTTCTTTGGCCGCCAAGTCGTCATCCAGATCAAGAGGCGAGTTCCACAGCCAGCGAGACAAATGAAGATTTTCTAGATTCGGGAACTTGGCTGCATCGAACCAAAACCTGTAGCCGGCCGGCTTCGTTCTCTGAGACGATAATTCATCAATCTTGATGGATTTGAGTGTCGTGTTGTGCATTTGTAGCCATGATTGGATCATGGGCGGATCGATATGGTAGATCTCGTCGTTGGTAGGTTTACCAAAGCAGAATTCGGTAAGTGTTTTGGGCCACGAGATCAACCGGATTATCATTTCTGGTGTCTCGTTGAATAAGCCGAGTCTAAGGCTTGTAAATGAAGCCGTTCGTTGCTGGATAGTATCGACATCGAGTCAGCACCCCTTAAAAAGAAAAGGCATTGGAGAATTGAACGACCTTCTCTGTTATAGGGGGGCCGGCACTTTTAGCAAGCCCCCCAATTTCCAATCCCTTTAACGAGGGAATATCAATATACTGAATGAAATCGCTTGTTTTACACCCATGACCCTCTGAAGTGTAGTAATCCGTACAATGAAGGAACTCAAGCCGCCTCATATGTCTCGTCACCAACCCAATCAACGCCCACGTCTCATAGAAGTATGCCGGATCATCATCACCTCGATTCCCCTGATCCGCACTGCGTATCTGCTGTGATCCACTAAAGTAGCCCGTAATAGAAAGATATCGAACATTACCCAACCACCTCACCAAATCCTCAACAAGCGCAAGATCATTCCTCGACATGCGCCTAATACTGATTTGAAGTTTCCGGCAATGCCTTCGAAGAAAAACATTGTCTCGAAAACGTGCATGAAAGAACTTGGCAGATGGGGAAAACCCCGAAATCTTGCTTTGAAGAGTACGTATGCGAGCTTCTTGGATGTAAACCGACTCGAAAGGGAAAACGTGCGCAATGCGCCAGAAGTGAGAACAGGTTAGAGATATGTTGAGGACTGCGTTGCGAGGGTTGTAGGCCCATAATCTGGCGCTGGGGGGAGGGGGAGGGGGATCCTGGAGACAGGCGGATGAGAGGATGCGATGAAGGAGTTCGTCTGGGAGGCGGAGGATTACTGGGACAGATTCCATTTTCGTATTGAATTTAATTCCCTGCTTCTATTTATCCCTTACGAGAAGAAAGGGTGTGTATCAGGTAGTTGTGAGATGAGATGGGCCAGTCATTTGGTTCTTGGTGCATCGACTCTATCGAATCGGTTGGAACGAGACCTGAATCTCTGGGCCATTGATACTGGGCGATTTAGCGCCGCTAGAACGACTAACAATGTAGACCCAGAAACATGTGACACATACTAGATGACATGGCTTGTATATTGGCACCTAGCGATGTACTGGGGCAGTATTACCAGGCAGACCGACATCTGGAGGCGAGGTGGTTCGACTTAGGTACCTCTATTAGGTATCAAGGTCCATAAGATCATCGATGGGTATGTGTACATCCCCATCCAGAACTAGGCACTCTATGATAAGCTGGTTTATTTGTTTGGAAATTATGGTGCCTAGTGCTCAATTTTAGCATCGTTGTTGTTTCCTTCTACCAATCATTACTGTTAGGATTTGGCTCCGATAGGTTTATTGTCTCCAGCGATGCAAGTAGAGCCGATGATATCGATTGACTAGAGTTCACGAATTAGAAATGTGACGTAGAAACAGTAATTCGAATGAACACTTTCTAAGGCTAAAAATATGACCCATGTAGTGTGGTTGATTGCGGCGCTAAATCGCTCTGCATCAATAGACCTCTCTCACAGATATCATTCCAAGTCATTCGACTTGATCCGATATACGCAAGGACTCCTAAGTGTCGTACCTGCCTTTGAACTTCGTCTGAACAACCTTTTAATCTCGCTAGATAGCAATAGTGAGAAACTTCAAGATATTTGAAAAATCGTGGAAAATCAGGAGATGGAACTCCCACCAATCCTCTGCCTCCCAGACTAAATCCTCAATCAAATCCTCTCCTCCTCCAGCCAAGCCTCTCCTCACCGTCGCAGCAGCAGACTATGGGCCTACAAACTCCCCTCCACAGTCCTGAATATTTCCCTAACCTGTTCCCACTTTCGACGTATTTCGCGCTCTTTTAACTTTGAGTCTATTCACATCGAAAAAGGTCTTCCACCGCCCAGACCCCCTAGAACGTCAGCAATCCCGGCTGTGCATGCACGATTTCGAGATGAGCCCGAGCTTCGATCGAGGTGTACGAGACTTCAGCTTGATATTGATGAGATGTCGAGAAACCATTATGCGATGATCACTGATTTGCTGAGGTGGTTGAGTAATGTTCGCTATCTTTCTCTTTCGGGGTATTTTGGACCTGAAAAAGAGCCAGATAGTAGCAGCAGCAGCAGTAGAGCTGGTCATGGTGAGGAGAAAATCGATGACGATGCTCTCATAGAACGGCATGATATGTGGGCATTGATCAGGTTAGTGAATCGGCACATGAGGAATCTCGAGCTCCTTCGCTGTATGGATCGTTGGGGTCATGACTGTCGAGGAAGCGACCTTATCTCGAACATCGATATTCCTTCATTGAAAAAATTGGATATTCAGCACCTTGCTAAAAGTTCTATGCCTCCTGATCTCAAAAAGGTTAATTCTTCTATTTCTCAACCACTCCCGTTGACTAATGTGACATTGGTATATCAAAGCAACGAACAGCTCCATTCACAAGTCTCTCACTCAGCATACACGACGAAACGCCAGAGATCGTGATATCCCAAATCATCTCCTGGCCTAAAGAACTCACTGAATTTCGCTTGCACAAATCCTGGGGTACGGATACCTCCTACCAACTGGACATGCCCATCGTTCAATCATGGCTGGCAACCCACAAGACCACACTCAAATACATCAAGATCGAAGAACTACAGTTTGGCCCACCACTGCACCGAGCACTGAAGAGTCCGCTCGGTCTCAATGTCGCCGAATTTACTAGTTTAGAACATCTTCATCTTTCTCGATGGCTGTGGGGGAGACAAGAGGGTTTGTTGGGGGCAAAGCCTCTTGATGTAAGTTGGGCTAGAGCTGAGGCTGAGTTGCTACTACTGGCGCCGAAATTGCGTGTGTTTGAATGGGATTTTACGATGTTGGGTCGTGGCGGGCCCAGGGTACGCTGGACGGCTTTCGGTGCGAATGATGAGGAATGGTTGAGAATCTTTGCGCAGGTCGCAATCTGTCAGCGAGATAGACACAATCTTGAAGAGATTCGGATCCAATTTGAGCCTGAGGATATGGGTTCGGGGCGGGAATCTGAAGTATATCCGTGGGATAGAATGGATCGGGTTCGCGAGGAAGTTGTTCAGCTATCTGGGGGATTGGTGACGTTGACGTATAACAAGCCTAGGTATAGTAGGGAGGAATGGAAGGAGCATTTGGAGAGGGAGAGGAAATTGGAGATGGAAAGAGAGACTCAGGATACCTAGAGGAATACATCGATAAGATAGATGCTTCAAACATTGCTCATGACACCTGTCTACCTCCAGAGCTCTATGGACATTTGTATCGTGCATCGCCATCCAACAGTACCAACTGACACTACATACCCTCACTTCCTCCCCCCTTTTGCTGATATCGACATCGAACTCATCTTCCACCACTCAAACGCATCCCTCATCGACTCCTCAAGCCCTTTATTCCCTTCAGGCCTATACCCCAACACCCTCCTCGCCTCACCAATATCATAATACCTCATCGAAACCGCATCACCAACCTCATCCGGCGAAATCGTCGTTTTCGTAAACAAGCCTGCAATTTTGAGAATCCCCTTAAAAATCCATACGGGAATGACGGTATATTTTCCATAATCCTTTTCTGTGGGATTGGCAGAGGAGGAGTCGACGACACGCCAGATCATTTCTTGCAGTTCGCGGAAAGGTTTGGGGTTGCCGTCTGTTATGAAGAAGGGGCGTCTATTTGCACTTTCTTTCTCCCTCCCTTGATCCTTATTTGGGGAGGATAACCCGAGGAGGTTATTCATAGCCAACACATGCGCCAAACCGACATTATCAGCAGATGTGAAATCATACAAATTCTTCCCCGATCCTAAGCAGATTTTGCGTGGACTCGTGGCTACCAGCGGGAACAAGTTCTGATCTAACGTGCCCACAACACCATGCGTACGGATTGCGCATGTTTTTATCCTCAGATCCGAGGAAAGGACCAGGGTTTCTGCCGCTGCCTTTGCCCCATCTGTCAACAAAACCAGCCCCCAAAAACATAAGATGATAGAGGGGAGGGAGGGAGACATGGAAGGCTAACCTTAGATCTCGCATACTCACTATCCCATCCTTTTATATCAGTATCCCTCAGATGCTGCGTCGATGATTCAGTGGCATTCACAAAATCCATCCAACTATCTGGTTTCACGGCGTCGCACGAACTCGTGTATACCAACGCTTTTACTTCTTCCGTTCTCTCGGCAATGTCAAGGACATTTCTCGTGCCTTCGAAATTGACTTTCCACAGTCCCTCGTTGTTTAGTTGTCGCTTGCGTGCAGCTGAGGGTATGATTGAGGCTGTATGGATAACCGCTTGAGGCCTAACAGCGTCAAAGACTGCACTCAAAGAGGTGGGGGATGTGATATCTGCTTTGTAGAAATGTAGTTGATTCTTCTTTTCTTGGAAAGCTGAGAATGGATACACCTCTAGAGATGGGATTGTGAGGTCGAGGACATGGATAGACGCGTTTGGGTGGTGTTTCAACAGGGACTTGATGGTTGCGAAACCGATGCAGCCGGCGCCGCCTGTGATTATTACTTTGAGTCCTTCATCTTTTTCCGTGTGGTTGGTTTGAGGGATTTGTTCAGACATTTTCTCGTGATTATGATGGTGTTCAATTTAGATCTTTTCAGATCAAAGATCAGGGGAACTGGAGGTAATATACTACACTAGTCGCGACTCGCATGGATGTACCACGACATTCCTATTTGGGACTGGTGACAATCTGTTACATTCGAGACAACACGAGCATCGCATACAATAATAATTATATCCAATTACTAGTATAAAGAACATTTTAATCCATTTCTTTTATACGGGTAATATACACACGCGCTAAAAGAAAGCGGAGACAATATGCAAGTGACAAATGAAACAGACAGTTGGTTAAGCGGTATTTGATATTACATCTCTTTATGAAGAACCCTCGAGTTCAGCCAAGATCTTCTCACCCTTGGCACGGGCAGACTCAAAGTCGCCAACCATGTAGAAAGCAGCCTCGGGGAGGTCGTCACCTTCACCGTTGATGATGGCCTTGAAACTGCGGATGGTGTCCTTCAAGTCGACGAGCTTACCCTCGATACCAGTGAAGACCTGGGCGACGGTGAAAGGCTGGGACAAGAAACGCTGCAATTTACGGGCACGCTCGACGGTAAGCTTGTCGGCTTCGGACAATTCGTCCATACCCAAAATGGCAATGATATCCTGGAGGGACTTGTACTCCTGGAGCATCTGCTGGACACGGGAGGCGGTTTGGTAGTGGTCCTCACCGACGACACGGGGGTCCAACATACGAGACTTGGAGTCAAGAGGGTCGACGGCAGGGTAGATACCCAACTCAGAGATACCACGAGACAAGACAGTGGTGGCGTCCAAGTGAGCGAAGGTGGTGGCAGGGGCAGGGTCAGTCAAATCGTCAGCGGGCACGTAGACGGCCTGGACGGAGGTGATGGAACCCTTGGTGGTGGTGGTAATACGCTCCTGCATGACACCCATGTCGACGGCGAGAGTGGGCTGGTAACCGACGGCAGAGGGGATACGACCCAAAAGGGCAGACACCTCAGAACCGGCCTGAGTGAAACGGAAAATGTTGTCAATGAAGAGAAGCACATCTTGACCCTCCTCGTCACGGAAGTACTCGGCAATGGTCAAACCAGTAAGAGCGACACGGGCACGGGCACCGGGGGGCTCGTTCATCTGACCGAACACGAGGGCGACCTTGGATTCACCCTCAAGCTGAATGACACCAGTTTCCTGCATTTCGTGGTACAAATCGTTACCCTCACGAGTACGTTCACCGACACCAGTGAAGACAGAGTAACCACCGTGAGCCTTGGCAATGTTGTTCTACTATAATTAGTATTCGCAAAATACCCAAAGGGTGAGGCAAGACGTACAATCAACTCCTGGATAAAGACAGTCTTTCCGACACCGGCACCACCGAAGAGACCAATCTTTCCACCACGAGCATAGGGAGCAAGAAGATCGACGACCTTGATACCAGTGACCAAGACCTCGGCCGAGGTGGACTGTTCAGCGAAGCTGGGGGGTTCGGTGTGGATAGGAGCGAACTTGGTAGCCTTGATGGGACCGCGCTCGTCAATGGGGTCACCAGTGACGTTCATAATACGACCAAGCGTACCAGGACCGACGGGGATACTGATGGGGGAGCCAGTGTCCTTGCAGGAAGCACCACGGGTAAGACCCTCGGTACCTGGATGATGTTAGTGATGACGCGTGTGTTTTGGGGCGGGCATACATACCGTCCATAGCAATAGTACGAACAACATTCTCACCCAAGTGTTGCTATCAAAGTTAGTATCGTCCGTGATCATTCACTAGCTGAATGCAGCTTGACTTACAGCAACCTCGAGCACAAGCTTCTGGCCGTTGTTCTCGGTCTCAAGGGCGTTAAGAATGGGAGGAAGGGACTCGGAGTCGAATTTCACTATTTGATCGAATCAGAAATTGTTCCTGACAACCAATTCAATGGCTTTGACGATGGAATTGGCATGTTGTTGTGTCCAGAAAAGAATTTTCCTCAAGACTGAGCACCCCAGCTTGCCAGCGCCAATGCCAAGACCTCCGGGTAGAAAGCGTAGAAAAACGTGTTACATACCGTCGACGACGGCACCGATGACCTGGTGAATCTTTCCAACGAGACTGGCATCTGTGCTTGCAAATCGAGCAGTGAGAGCAGGAAGAGCATTGGAACGAAGAGGCTCGAAAGCGCGACGAGCCATAGGGGTCGGTCGGGCAAAGGCAGCCCTGCCGAAGGTCCGGGCGAGGCCGCTGTAAAGAGAAGAAAAATTAGAATCCTAGATCAGTAGAGAAGGTAGAAGGGCGGTGGGAGGGTGTAAACAAGCTCAATTGAGTCATTGACATACCTCTTGAACATTGTGATGTGTGTTTAAGAGCGAAAAGGGAAAAAAAGATGGGGAAGAAGGAGAGAAAGAGATGGACTTTGCCAGAGGAAGTGAACTGAAGAGTTCTGGAGGTCGAAGGGGAGGTGCGACGGCTTTGCTGGCGTTGCGCTTCGGATGGGCTATTTTTCCGGTTCCCGTGACCCGACCACACCCGACCCAGCAACCGTTCTTACTGCACTTTGGAAACACACCACCAAATAATTTATGATGATATTTACGATCTGATATATGTACTTGTATATGATTGTCTAACAGTCTAAGATCAAGACAGCAATATACAATTGTCTGGATAGCTGCAATATGTGGTTCGTCATGCCTTCCAACCCGTTCCGTAGTCGGGGTTTCGGGCCCCCCGTACTAACCCATCTCATCCAAGTCATTTTTCTGTCAAGTTTTTCACCTGCACACCAATGGACATTGTTGAACTGGGAATTGAGTCGAAGAGAATATTCAATTGCAAGAGTATTTTCACAGCCAGATATCGAATATAGGAATTGAGGTCGATTGCTTCATGTAAAGGTGACAAGTGAATTGACTTTTAGTGCGTACAAGATACGTTCGTAGTAAGCTAGGAGGCTGGAGCTCGAGGTGTCGGTGCCTGAGGCTACAAAAGAAGATTCCACGGATAGCCGTGAGGGATGACGTCCATAGGGTACAACATTGGGCTTTTTCTTATGGTACTTTGGTTGTATAGTCTAGCACGATGTTTCAGTTGCAAGTGTACTGAACATTGGATTCCAAAATTCTCACTTGTTGAGCTAAGACAGCCCGTCAATTCAATTCAATTGAGTCATCGTTTATGGCTGATATATATTTCTCCCTCCGTCCGAGAAGTTATATATACCTATCTCGAGGGTACATCAATGAATACTCGATGGAAAATTGCATTTGGCTCAAATAGATAATTCTTTTTCTAATGCTCAAAAACTAAATAATCCAAGTTACAAAGGAAATATATTGACTATGGCACAAGTAATAGACGATACATGGGATTTTGCTCAATTCGATTCGATCGATGCCAACTAGAAAAAAGAAAAGGGTGAAGACTCAAGGCGAGATATTGTATATATTGAAACAAGGCGAATCTATCTCTTCGCTTTTGCGTCTTTCTGTTCCTTTTGTCAAGGCCCTCCTCCCAAAGTTGTGATGGTTGTTGGTTTATTATTGTTTATGAGGACTTGGCAGATGGGCTCTGGATGTAACCTTGACCTTCGTAGTTGGGGCTGCTGATACCGGTGATGGGTTCAATCATTTCTTTCTGTAGGTGAGAAGTATTAGATTAGTCACTGTACCGTGGAGTATTGTAAAAAAAAGAGAAGCGACGCACCTTGGCATATTCGTTGCTTGCCTCTTGCCATTCCTTGGTCAATGTGCGAGGAGGCTCTTTGGCAAAGAGACGGGTAGAGTAGAACACAGCAACGGAAACGGCAAACAATTGAGCAACCTTGGACAAGACCTTCCAGCCTTCACCTTTGGGGGTTTCCTTGCGAGGACCGTGGGATCCAAATGCGATCCAGTAAGCTGTAAACATCACCAAGTCAGCCAACTCTTCTTCAAGGCACCATTACGGCATGCTGTTCTGCGAACTGCGTGCCTCCGGTCCTACATACCAGCCTTCTTCTCTTGCAGGGTCATCTCGTGCCAGTCAACCTTCATACGATCCCGGAGCTGCATGAACAAATCGGCCTGTTCCTGAGGAGGCATACCCTCCCAGCGCTTCTCGATACCGGCGAGCGTAGGGTTGGCAATGGCGTGTTCGGAGGCGGCACGGGTCTGTTGAGCAGCTAGACGAGCCATTGGGGTAGTAGTGGCCCGGACAGCAGGGCTGCGAGCAGCCTGGGAAGCGGCGCGAACGAACATTGTGCGTTGGAAGAAAAAACGGGTTGGTGAGGAATTGAAACGCTGGTAGAGAGGCGAGATCGAAGAGAAAGGAAGAGAGAGCGGTGCTCCTCGAGAGAGGTCGATCAGCTACAGAGGGGTGTAGTAGAGATTGGTCGACCAGGTTGTTGGTGGTGGTGATGATTTGCTCTCCAGGTGAGGTTTCGCGAGGTGGAAGTTCGGGAGCCGGGTTTGGTCATGGTCGGTTTTTGCGCGGTGCTGATTGGCTGTCGGGTAAGGCGCTAGTCCCACGGACCCGAGACTTTGCCGTCTGCCAACATATGATCTTTTATCAGGTCTACTACTATGTACAATATTTATGGTTATCGACACTATGTTCTTACAACGTCTAGTCAAATGGCTCAGGTTGTGGCATTAGACGCTCCTTCGCTACTAGATAACCTGCAAAACAACGGCCACGTCAAAGCCTCCGAATCGTTATCAACGCAAATCTAAACAAGAAGCAAGAAAGAAAAGCAGAGGATATGTCTTCGTGCTGCTTCAACAACAAGCTCATACACATTTCATCATCATAAACAAATGCATTGGGAATGGGACCGGAAAACTATTCGTCTGTCAAGTTTCAACCTAGGGAACTCGCGAACCTCAAAACGCAACGAGAGAAATCACTTATGGTGTGGAATATTGGAAGCCGCGATCCTTTTCATCAGGGGAACGCGAACATTTGTTTTGTGTGTGAGAATTTTACAGCAGTGCGGTCTGCAATGCAAGATTGTGGAAGCACATAAAGGTCCATATTTCCCCCGGAAACCGGCCGGTGTGTGTAGAGTCATGTAATTTATTGGCCCTTGCCCTTGCTGACCTCGGCGAGAACGCTCTTCCATTCAATGTCGGACTTGTCATCGGCGTGGATGGACTGGGCGACATTTACGGCGTTCTTGAGAACCTCGCGAGTGCTGGCGTAAAGCATAGACAACTTTGACAATTAGTACCATTTTACACCATATTCGGCCAAGTAGAAGAATAGACTTACGCGGGTGGGAGTGTCTTGGGGAACCCATGAGATGAAGATAATCTTGCTCCTGCAGTAGTAACAATTAGTCGTGTCCGACTGCGTACTTTAGGGGAAGCATACCTCTGACCCTCTCCGGGAATCTCATACTCAACATCGTAGGTGGCATATCTGGGCGCAGGGTTGCCAGCAGCATCCTTGGCATCGGCGAGCTTTGTACGGAAAACCTCCCAGTCGGCATCATCGGAAACGTCCTCGACGACGACTCGCTTCTTGTCGTCGGTGATCTTGTAGATGACGAACTTGGTCTTGCCGCGGCTCATACGGAAGTCGTTGAATTTGGTGATGCATTCATCATCGATGGTGACACTGGATGAGTTAGACGGATTGTACTGTCGTGTGCGCTTTTATCAATGACAAGCGAATGTCAAGGAACGTACCCTGATGCGAGCTGTTCAGGGTTAGTCAAATTCAAGATGAAGAACTATGGACGGAGTGTCTCAACTTACAGACATGGCGACGGATATGGATCGATTCTAGCGGGAAGTAGACTGCGAAAGGTATAAAGTCAGTGCCTGTGTAAGCATGTTGATATGGGTGCGACCGGATTGCGGGGAGGGGGTATTCGGCAAGCTGGACTTCAGCGGGGTAGTAGCAGGGGATAGTGAGAATAGACAACATACAGAGAAAATGATAGTATGGAGTGTTCGTGAGGTGAGAATGCGAAAGATTCAGAAATCAATGTGCGAGAAGGGTGTAGGTTGGAGAATAATAGAGGCAGCCTGGGAGGCAGACCGGGAGAGATGATGGAGGGGCTAAGCTGGCTTGTTTACTCGCGGGCTGCGGGCCAATCAGCGTGTCTGTTGTGCAGGGTGGTGGGGGTTGTCAGCCTGATTCCTGAGGCCGCAATCTGCATACTATTTTGTACTCTTCGCTCGGTAGGCACTTTCCCTCTCTTTATTCTGCGAGCGCTGACAAAGATCTAAACAAAATGCTGTGAAATTGATGCCTGTCACAAGATATCTGAAATTGAATGAATGAATGCTATTCGAGGACACAAGCAACAGATGGGTTCTCTCTGTACAGAACAGAGGTCTACACGACCAACTGTTGCCTCGCCTCGAGAAATCTAATAACCTCAGAATGCGAATTCGCCCTTGCTGCTTGCAAAGGAGTGGAATTGGTATCATCGAGCAACTCTGGATTCGCTTTCCCCAAGTCGATAAGCAACCTTACAGCTTCAAGATGTCCCTTAGCCGACGCCCACTGCAGAGGAGTCCGAAAACGGTTATCCTTCGCATCCACATTGACATTTCCCGTCTCAAGAAGCAACTTGATGACTTCGCTATTCCCGTACTCTGCCGCATATGATAACGGGGTCCGACCTTCCCAGCACCGTGAATCTGGGTCCGCCTTCCCCGTGTCAAGGAGCAAACTGACGATTCTTTCTGAACCCTCCTCTGCGGCAATACTAAGAGCGGTACGGCCGAAATCAGCCTTCGAGTCCACGTACAGGTAATCATCATACCTTTCCAACATCAAGCGCACAGCAGCCTCATTGCAATATACTGAGACCATGTGCAAGGGAGTAAAACCTCCGGGGTCATTGTAATTCATGTCCACCTTGCCAGTTTCGAGGAGCAGATGAATTACTGCGTCATGCTGCCTCATGATGGCGTTGTATAGAGCGGTATTTCCAAGCCTATCGCTTGAGTTGACGTCAACCTTGCCCGTTTCTAGGAGCAATTTCACCACTTCTTCATGGCCCTCTGCCGCAGCAAATGCTAATGGTGTCCTTCCCTTATCATCTTTTTCATCCACGTCAAGATCCTTGTTTGATGCAATAAGGTGTTTGACTAAAGTATGGATTCCAAGACATGCCGCGAGAAATAACGTGTTGCTGGTCTCGAGCGCTCTAATTTTGAGAACATAAGTAGGAAACCACAGGGTGAACCCGGGGTCTCCTGGGTCACATAAACGTGCAAGAAATGGAATCAATCGTTTCTCCAGATCTTTTCCACTACCGCGATAATGAGATGGCCAGTATTCACTTGCATATTCAAGAAGATCCTCGCACTGGATATTCTGTTGTAGCATTCCGCCGAGGTAAACTATACAACTGACAGCCAGTGTCGCATCCGCTTGCTCAGAATTGATTGAGCGATTCCATGTCTGTAAGGTGTTCAGACTAGGTTGCACAGGTGATGATGTCTTAACATAAAGCAAAAACTCTCGAGCAGTTTGATGGAAAAAGTACACTTTGTCCTGGAACATCGATATGAACAACCCGCACCAAGATCGAAGCCTCTTCCCAAAGTCTTGCTCGCTTTCAAGATCAAGATCCTCATCTGTCTTGGAGTCAATATTCACGTTTACAGCGATGTTCATCTCTGCCAGACTCAAAGGGCGCCTCGCCGCTAATATGATACTCAAGGCCTTTTGTACCATTGATTGTTCGTTCTTTTTCGACTTCTGGAGAATCTTTTCATACGCCTCATTCACACTTTCCGGAAGTGTGTTGATGATAGAGTCGACTCCTTTCTTGGTTCTGCGAAAGTCTTGCGATTTAAAATCCTCAAATACCAGGTATACCCAGAGATATGTACGATGGTGGGCAGCCAGCAGCTTCGAAAGCAAATGTTTCGACATATCGGACGATAACCCTTTTTCCTTTTCTAGTTGCCTCACCCGATGTTGAATCACACAGTTGACTTCCTGCGAGATGGCCTCAGATTCGTTTTCGCCCGGTATATGAATATAACCTGACGACTCAGTGAGCAATTGAAATTCCGACATGACATGCTCATAAGGCCGACTAGTCAACAGAAATTTCGTCTTCCATGAAACCCGATTGTCCGGATTAAATTGCTTGCGTAACATCTTGATGAACTGTTGCAGATCTGGGATAGAGCATTCGTCCAGGGCGTCCACGACAAATATAACGGAACCAGCTTCAGGATCCTCACACGCTTTTTCTAGGATACTGAACAGTAAAGTCGTGATGTTGACCAGATTGTCCCCGTTCTTTTTATAGTGTTCCATTGCATGTCGAATTAGCGCGGGCTTCAAAGAGAAAAGCTGATGCAGTAATGCACATAGCGCTTGTCTCAACGTGTTCTGGTCCTGATCCTTGAAAAAGAAGTAGCAAATGCTCGCTGTTGCCGTCTCTGCCGCCTTAGGTAAGTGATGATCAATCAGAAACCGGGCCAGCACAGACTTTCCACATCCAGGATCAGCAGAAACAGTCAACAACCCCGACTCCGCTTGCAGCCATTTCTCAAAATCAGACTGTCCCAGAAACCATTGACAAGTTCCCTCAACCCTCTCCTCGACACGATCCTTGTACCATTCATAGGGGTTACTATTCTCGTCTTTTACTAACCGAAACATCTGATGACACTTCCTCTCATCCTCCGACAAAATCTTCTGCGCAATCTGGGTTTGCACATCAAGCTGCTGAGACGCAATCAAGCTCTGCTGCCGTGCTAGCTCAAGTGACTCCTCGATCTTCGACAACATGTTACGCAGAGCCTTATGGCTTTGGTCTGCTGCATTGTCGACATTTGTCAGATACTGCACCGAGACAGCATCACTGACCTGTTTCGATTTGGCGTCTAGCGTGTCCTCCGCATCCTTGATACCTTGCAACATCCCCTCCCAGTCCTCATGCCGGGACACATCCCTCAGAAAATTCAGGACCGAATTCCGATAGAATCGTAGTATGCTTCGAAGCTGAAAACCGAGGATCTGTTGATACAAATCCACCAAAAACTTTTCGAGCTCTCCGCGCAGTTCTTCAAACTCATCATCCTGCGCTTTACCTCGCGGTAATAGTAAAAATTCTTCCAGCTTAGTGTAATACTCCATCCGAGAAGTCACATACGTAAATCCATCACTATTCGCCTTCTCCGCCGTAGTCGGATTCGTCAGCAGTGGAAGAATAATGCACACCCCGGCCCAGACCAGCGATGCTTGAGGCGACGAAGATACGGCCGAAGATACGAAATCTTTAACATCTTGCACTACGCCGACGACTTGGGAGATCTGGTCCTGTAAGACATAAGTGTGGCCGGCGATGTTGTATTTTGTTTTCCGGGATGAGAAGTGTTGTAGGCCGTGATGGATTATGAGGTTTAGCTGGGCTTGACGTGCGGTATGGGTATTAGTATTGGAGTCTGGCGAGGAGTTGATGGTGGAGATCTGTCTTGAGAGGAGGTTCTCGTATTCGGTTACTAATGCCTCATCGGAGGATTTGAGGTTGTCGTATGCCTGGTCCCATAACGACGAGGGTCTTATTGGTGATGTTGAAGCTGCAGCTGCAGCAGCAGTTGGCAGTACGGATGGTTGCGCTGCGGCTTGGGCTTTGATACTTGAGCTTCTCGGCGATAATGATGTCTTTGAGGATGTTGGCACAACAGTAGTAGCTGTAGTTGGCGCTGTTTGTGATGGATCTGATGATGCATGTGACTTGCGGCGAACCACCAAGGCTGGATCATCCTGCCCAAGCCGACTATTCTTGTCGCTGCTGCTGCTGCTGCTGCTGATGTTATTACCGAAAATGATTTTTAGACGCCGCCTAACCGGCATCGCGACGTCGTCTTATGTTTAACTAATCCACAAAGGATTTAGACGGTACATAGTCCGAAGACAAGATAGACATCACAGATGAATCTGAAAAGCGTTTAAAACGATATTGAGACATCGGGCTGCCCCAGCCACACTGCATGGCTAGTTAAGGCGCAGGTTGCAGGTAACTGTCCAGTAAGGATCAAGTCAAATCGCCGAAGTTGCAGGCCAGGGTCAATTGCAAGGCTGTGTTGAAGGCTTAGAGTCCTTCAAGTACTGGTTCCTTAGTAGAGTATATACTGCTCGATGTTCTCGTAAACTACCCAAGAGGTGCCATAGACAAAATAACTAATCAATGTCTGAATTTGATAATCGTACTGATACTGGACCTAGGTAACCCTAATAACCCTAATACCATGTGGGCCTCGGTTTTTGGCGGGGTCTTTTTCCTGATCTTCAATGCAGCATTCTTCGGACATCCGAACCTCCATGGTGTCTGAGGACCTAGATCAGTCAATAAACAGGAAGGATTCCATACTCCAAGGATGGGTTAGTTAGGGGTATGTCTCGACGTTACTATGTCCTAGTTTGACTGCGATGTCCTAGGTACGAGAGGTCCTTACTGGACGGATTTTAGGTACGGTATCAAGATATGTGATATGATTATTAATGCAAAGAAAGTTTAGTAATGCAAGCTCTCCATTACTCCACACGCAGTCGTCATTCGTCATTTGCGGAATGAGTTGCGACTGATCTTGATTATAAAACGGGCATATCCCCCCCCGCTGTCTCTCACTTGTCTGTAGATAGGTATCGTCTATCAAATAATCTGCTGATAATTCAATATGTCGATTCCCAAAATCACTCTATATACCAGCCATCTCTGCCCATGGGCACATCGCGCTCATATTGCGCTTAGGGAGCTCAAACTCCCATTTGAGGAGGTGTTGATTGACTTGTCGGTTCCAAGAGAGCCGTGGTATCTGGAAATCAACCCAGTACGCTTCATCACTAAAACTTTTAGCCTTGAGATACTGTGCTGACTGGTAGACAGCGCGGCCAAGTCCCCGCCCTCGTCTATGACGGCAACATCATCACAGAATCGGCCATTGTAGCTCGATTCCTGGCCGATGCCCATCCATCGCATCTCCTGCCTCCCTCCACTGGCGTAGAGAATGCGTTGTATCGTGCACGCCTCGACTGGTTCGTGGATGCATTTATTAACAAAGTGAACCCGCACATCTTTGCCGGTGCTCGCGCTGCCACCGAGGAAGAGCGCGACAAGTCTGCTGAAGAGCTTGTAGCGGCTGTTGCTAAGGATATTGAGCCGCGTTTGGTGGAGGGCAAGGGTCCGTATTATGGAGGTAGTGAGACGTTGACTCTTGCTGAGGTAAGTTTCTTTTTTCTGAGAGCGGAAGAATAGACGGAAGATTGACTGAAGTAGGTTCTTACCGGATCATTCCTTCTCCGTATCAATGGCTTCTCCAAGCCCGAGTACGGCATTATCAGTGCAAAGCTGCCGACTCTCTTGGAGTCAGTGCCCAAGTTCAAGCGTTGGTTGGAAGCTACCGTGCAGCATGAGAGTGTGAACTATATCTGGGACGAGGCCAAGGTGGCAAACCTTACAAAGAAGAGGTTCGGACCACAGGCCAGCAAATAGCAATCATCTAGACTGTGATGATGTGATATATGAATGATATGTAATATGCAACGGCAGAATGAATTTGATTTAGGCTGAGACAACCTTGGAAGTTTTAACTAAGTAGGATTTCCCCAAAGAAGCAAACAGCCTGCCTGCCGTTTTGGGCCGTTTGTCGTGGACGCCCGGCTGGCGTGGTTGCCCGAGGACACACTCTCCCCTTCCTTTTATTCCTTCTCTTCTCTCCTTCTCTCATCTACCCCAACCTTCTCTTCATCTAGCAGCTTGAGTATCATCTTGATATCTTCTTCTTTACTTGTTCATCTACACACATCTCTCAAAAACACCCAAGACAACGACATCATGGGCACCCGCAACCTCATCTGCATCTGGTACAAAGGCCGCTTCATGGTCGCCCAGTACTGCCAGTGGGACGGCTACCTTGAAGGCCAGGGAGCAAAAATCCTCAAATTCCTTCTCGTGCCCGGCAACATCGAACGTCTCAAGAAAGGGCTGACCCGTATCACTCCCGTCGATGACCAGACCGTCCAGGATATCCTTGACAAACACAGCTACTCGACCTTCAAAAACAACAAAAAGGTATGCGAATGTGGCTCAGCCGTGAGTTTCCAGGAACCAGAAAAATGCTTCCCGTCAACCTTGAACCGCGACACGGGCGCGAAGATTCTTGATATCATCGCTGCGGCACGACCCGACGACTACATCCCCATCCAGCTATCGTTGGACTTTGCTGCGAATGGTCTGTTTTGCGAGTTCTGCTACTGTGTCGATCTGGATGCGGAGGTGTTTGAGATCTTTGGTGATGCTGTCGCCATTCCCCCCACCGCTGGAGATGGCGACGAGAAGACTGAACAGACTGGCAAGAATCGATTTGTGGAGGTTTGCAGGGCTGCAGAACCCGCGCCATTGATGGGCAAGTCGATGCCAAGGTTGCTCAAGTCTTGGCCGCTGGATCAGTTGCCTAAGGATTTGGATGATATGTTGGCTCAGGTTGCGGCTGACAATGTTGGGGAGTCGAAGTATGAGGATGGGGAACATGAGGATCTGGAGGACGACGTGGATGACGATGAGAGCGAGGCCGACGACGATGCTAAGGAAGTTGTCAAGGATGTCGATCAGGAGGACGACACAAAGGATAATGACAGGAAGCCCAACAATGAGGACAAGCCTGCGGATGATGGTGACGACGACAAAAAGACCACCAACGATGACGCTCAGAATCCCGCCAACGAAGACCAAAAGGCCGTAATCCCTGATGAGTACGACCCGCTCATCGAGGAGGAGAAAAAGATCTTCAAAGATGAAAAGGAACGGGCAGAATACAAAAAGCGAATCGATCAGATAGCCGAAGATATGATCATCGAAGCAGAGCAGCTGTCGTTGAGACGGGAACGAGAGCGCGCCGCCATGCAGCAGGCAGGAACTGCTGGTGACAAGGAGCGTACCTTTACACTCAGCATTCGAGAGACTAAGTGATTTGATCATGAGCATGGACTAGTTCGAATCAGTTCCAGCAGGGGGTATTGCCAGATTTGTGTCTTTCCGGGGGTTAGCAGATTGTATTAGTACACAAGGCCAGGCAGGTAGTGGAAGTAGTTAAATCAAAATTGGAATGTAACCATCCGATCTTCTTCTTCTTCTCTAAGTATATATGTAATAAACAAGCTTGTAAATGAATCCCCAATAACCAGTCAAAACGCCGATACATGCTCCCAATCCCCAAAGCCGACAAAACCAAATGAAAAGAAATGTAGCTGTAATATGTATATATGTATAAAAAATCCCAACCACATCTAACACAAAAAGCATATGTACATATACATCAATGTCAAGAAAAGAGGTTATTATAGAAGAGGTAAATGCAATAACTTCGGCAATCGTCGCGGCACCGACTGTATGGCATTCATCATCCTCCTCCGTAATTGCAACAGAATCGCAACGACGCGCCGCTCAAGTCTCGTGTCACCTCGAGCGCGAAGCCACACCAGCACAACAGAGAGGATTATGCTCTGCCAGAGGAGTTGCCGCAACGTATGGAATAAGAACCATTTCCCCCATGACAAAAGCCAAGCGAAAAAGTTTGATGGTCGCCTCAAAGAGTGGGAGTGAGAGTGGTGCGTTATGGGTAGGGAGTCGAGTTGTTCGCGTAACGCGGCGATTTCGGTGGTCATTTTTGTGAGGGCTTGTTCGATGCGATGGCGCCAGTCTTTGGATTGGGAGTGGGAGGGGCGACGTTTTCGTTTTTTGCGTGTGCGGTGGTTCGCCGCGTCTTCTTCTATGTTGGCGTCGTGGTGGGAGGTGTCGGAGAATGAGGTGCCAGTGCGCGCTTCTTGGAAATCGTCTTCTTCGTCGTCTTCATCATCTTCGTCTTCATCATCGTCGTCGTGGTCTTCGTTCGCGTGTCGATGTGATCTGACCTCCGCCTCGTCAGACTGACTCACAGGACTCAACACCCTCAGCCGCGAATCCCCAGACCGTCTTCTATAAATCGCCAAATCCTCATCTTGATCTTCCACATCCGCCGCCGGCGAGCGCGTCATTCGATCATCTATACTTCCATATCGTCTTGGTGCACTGGCGGCCGCAGACACAGACACGGATGGCAGAGTTCTAGTTGCTTGTATGGGACTCGAAGACGACGTCGATGATGAAGTGGCATTGTATTTGATTTGATCCCAGACAAATTCGAGTTCAGCCACGAGCTCGCGAGCTTCTGCAGTTTGGGAGGCGTAGAGATGCATTGTGTTGATTAGGGTTGTGATGTAGCGCCGTTTGGCCTCGGTCCGAGAGCTGCCGCGTTGGGAGTACCATGCGTCCCTTCGATATTCATATTAGCATATATACATTATTCTGTGGCTTTGGCAAGGATTACCATTTCTCGCGCTCAGCTTGTACATCCGGCGCATCGCCAATTGGTCGGTCCATGATACCCTCCACATCACCCTCTGTACATCACCACTTAGTATTAAGCTTCATGCATGACCTCGGGAATAGAACGAACCCATGCTCTGCTTGTATAATCCATATAACTTCAATCTCTCCGCTGCCGGAGGACGGGCAGTGCCCGTCCTCGGTATCTTCTTGACCGTATTGAGCGCATGGACAAAGACTCGATCTGTACACCAGTGACAAAGCAATCGTTAGTGAATATGTAAATAGGTATGTATCTTGGTTCAGGAAAATATATCGTACCAACAGAGTCCGACATTGCGATCCGAAGTTCCCTCCCTGCTTCTGCATGAGCTTCAAAAATCGCTGGCGCGGCCCGCACACCAGCTGAACCCGTCGTTTTCGCGTAACTTGTTGAGATAGAAATAGTTCAGATATGTTGAAATATTATCGAGACGAATAAGTAATAAAAGAATGACGTTTCGAATGCAATAATTGTAGGAGCACGTTCGTTGAAATCAATACTCCGCCGGAGAAGGGAGCGGGTTGGCTCGGTAAAAACAGGTGAAGCAGCCGAGCGACGAGCTGCTGCTGTCAGGCACGCGACAGGCACTGGCTCAAAGACGCAGTGTGCACTGTGGTGGCTAATCACGGGTCGATTTGGTTATATTGAATAAAGTAGGGAGAGCATCAACGTTCGAGAAAGTAGGAACGAATTGGACGAAGCCGCATGTCAATGATAGCAGCCGAGTAGTACGTGATAAGAGGTAGGTATTGGATAATCCGCGGCGAGTCACGGTCAGGGAGGTTGATAATGGTCTGGGATGGATGAAGTCGTGCCGGGTGACAGTAAGGAGCCAGTAGGAGGTAGTCAATTAGCCTTGGGAATACATATGAAATTGCAGTGTCGGAAAGATAGTGGAATGTGTACTCTCTAGACAGACTGAATGTGATGATGTCCAACGGTTGAGCCGCGGCTCAGAGAAACCTCCACAGCAGACTAGGCCAAACTGGGTTAGTCTGCACAATGGACTTATTTGCCCGTTTGGGCTGCTCCACCTACAATGTACAACATTTCTTCAGAACACCTTCAAAAGCTCATATTGACTGACTATTAAGTTGGCTCTGTCAGATTTTCTCAGTGTTATATCATCGAAGCTATGCAATATACGAAGCCCTTGGCCTCGAAATACCGCGGGTTAGGATTAGGGTTAGGGTTGCTCCCAATCTCTTGAGGCTCAAGGGTGAACTGGACGAGTATGCCCATTACAATCAACAGAAATCCGATGATTGCATGGATGCAGGTCTTATCTTGCCTACCTAGCAGCTCTGCACATTGAAGCTTGAAGAGACTACGGGAATATCACCTGAAACGCTATGCCCGGACAGTGCCAATCCGCCAAATGGCGATTTGTAAGCATTTAGCTAGAATCATCGTCGAGTTAAGCATGTTCGACTGCCATATCTGGTGGGTGCTGATTTGTCATTATCGATATGAGGAATGACAATTGACTTGCAATACACAGATTGGCCCGGTGGATGATGGAGAGGGACTCTCTGGAAGTTGCTATTTAAGCGGTGATATTCCCGGGTTTTCTTCGCATGAGCATTGCTTTATATTACACAGCACTTCTGTTTCGCATCAGGGTGAAATTGACTCAATCTCTACAATGGCTTCATCCGCTGGAGAAATCCTCCAAACTCCCTTCAAATCCCAATCCCTTCACCTCTCTCACCGCATCGTCCTAGCACCCATGACACGCATGCGCGCCTCCGACAAAACAGGAATCATCAACCCTTCTGCCGCCACATACTACTCTGAGCGCACCTTCCCGGGCTCCCTTCTGATCTCTGAAGGCACAGTCGTGCATCCTCGTGGGAAGGGGTTTCCGCGTACCCCGGGATTATGGACGCACGACCAAGCACTAGGCTGGAAACCCATCGTAGACGCCGTGCATGCCCAAGGCGGGACATTTTTCGTGCAGCTTTGGCACGTTGGCCGGGTCTCAGTCCCGTCACAGACGGGCGGTTTACCACCGCTGAGCTCTACGAGTGCGCATTTACCGGGTGCACATATCCTATTCGGCGCCAGCACGGCCGGCGACGTGGATGATCTCTCAGAGCCATACGTTGACTCACACGCCATGACTCTACAAGAAATAAAACACGTAGTCAACCAATTCGCGCATGCGGCCAGGCTAGCCATCGAAGTAGCGGGCTTCGATGGCGTGGAGATTCACGGCGCAAATGGGTATTTGCTTGATACCTTTGTGCATGATAACATCAATACTCGCACCGACGAGTACGGCGGTTCGGTCGCAGCAAGGATAAAGTTTCCCTTGGAAGTCGTTGATGCTGTCATTGAAGCTGTGGGGAGCAACAAAACGGGTATAAGGCTGGCGCCGTATCATGTGCTGCAGGAGACGAGTGATAGTGATCGGGAGGGTACATTTTCGGCGTTTTGTGAGGAGTTGGAGAAGAGGAGGCTGGCGTATGTGCATATTGTTGAGCCAAGATATGATCAGATAAGTCAGGAGGGTGCATTTTCGGGCAAGATTATGCGGCCACAAAATGAGAGTCGGGAGGGTGCCGGAACAACATCTTCTGCAGCGTCAATTTGGCCGTTTAGGCGGGTTTTGAAGACTACGACTGTCATTGGAGCGGGGGGATATGATGCAACATCGGCTGCTCAGGCGATTGAGGAAGGTGAGGACAATCTGATATTATACCTGTTCTGTTTAGTACATGGCATAAAGCTGATTTGATTTACCAGGTCGAGTTGACTTGACTGCCTTTGGACGATATTTCACATCCAATCCAGACCTACCCGAACGACTGTTCAAAGGATACCCTCTGACCAAGTATCATCGGCCTTCTTTCTATACTTCTGGGACTGAAGGATATTTAGGATGGCCTCGTTACGACGAGAATGCTAGCCGTTTATAGAAGAGCTTACCTAGACACTCTTGAGCGTACCTAGGTAGCAACGCTGCGATCCAAGTCCGTATATGTAGAGCATAGACATATTCCTAGCACACAATGTTTAGTCAAATGACTTGATTCTCTTTTTATTTCCACATTTCGTATGATACATGACCATTTTCTGCCATAGCACCTCTGCTCAGATCCCAAAATTTCATCGGCGACATAAAACTCCCCCCAAAGAAAATGTACTGACCAACAAGCGCGGGAAAAAAAGTTTGGATATCATCTGGTGAAAATGATAAAAAGCAATACATTTTTCCTTTTTTAGACAAACATTTCCACGTAAAGTGCGACCCCTCCATATGTGTTGTATTGCGCCGGGAAATAAGCAAATAGAAGTTAAAAAACAGACAAACTCGGAACAGACCTTTGGTTTGCAGCCAAAGATAACGCCAAAGTGCCACATGAGAAGCGTTTCGATGTTTTTAATGCGCTTGAGAAGAACTTTCACGAGCTGACATGATAGTCAAAGCTAAGTCTGCGTGGGAACACCGGTGGACTGCGAAGCACCACGGCCACGATAGTTGCCTCGTCCCCGGTTTCCGTATCCACGATTGTATCCTCCGCGACCATAGCCGCGTCCTCTACCGCGTCCACGATATCCGCGGTAGCCATCAACACTGCCTTGACCAAAAGTTTCAATGTTCTTCTTTTCTTCTTCGCCACGGCGTTCACGAGGGCGAGCTGTGTGCTCTTCCCGGTCTCGGATCTCGCTCGAAATGTTGTCGAAGAACGACGATGATTTGTTGTATGCCGAAGGAGCTGCCGAGGGGCTTGAGGGTACCTCTTCTGGCTTGTGGGTCTCCTTCTCCTCCTCGACAATAGGAGATCCAGTGGCGATCGCTTCCTTCACTAGGTCTTGCTTATTGAACTTGGCGTTGGCGGATTCAAAGTCGAAATCGGTATCTGGAAGCTCCAACTTCTTGCCTGCAACGTGGGGACCACCTCGCGGCCCGTGGGTGCGGCCGCCTCGGGGACCATGGTGTGCGCCGCGAGTCGTACGGTTGTTGTCATAAGGTTTCAATTCATTGAATCTCTTCGTCATGTCGTCAACGCCGGCCTCATTCGGTTTCTTTGCACCAGGCTGTGGGAGTTTGGCCATGGCCGCTGCAACAGCAGCTGTCGCAGCTCGGGTAGCCTCCGTGATCGCTGCTTGTGCTGTGCTTTGAGATGCAGCGACTGCACCCTGTTGCGCAGTCGAAAGCGGGACGGTGGGCTTAACGGCTGGGTTAGCGATGGGAATAGCGGGGATGAAACGATCGTTCTTCGGGCCATTGGGAGGTAATTTGGATGGTGTCTGAGGAGCAGGCGCAGCTGCAGCCGGGCCCTGAGGCGCTACAGGAGCAGGTCCACGAGCGACCTCTGCTATGGTAGGCTTGGATTCGACTGGAGGAGTGGGACCTTCTGGCGCAGCACCAGGTGCTGGAGTCGCCGTCTTGCTAGTCGGTTGAGGTGTGGTTTTTTCACCAACAGGAAGTTCTGACGTGTTTTTGGGAGGGTTGATAGGAGCTCCTGGTCCTGGACGTTGCTGACCAGGTGGTCCAATTGGCCCCTGGTGTCCAGGAAACTGACCAGGCGGACCAGGTGGAAAGCCTTGACCAGGAGGTGGGAACCATCCAGGAGGAGCACCATATGGAGGGAAGCCTGGACCAGGAGGACCATAGCCAGGAGGACCGAAACGCTGTTGACCATAGGGAGGATAACCGTAGCCTTGAAAGGGAGGTTGTTGAGGGTAGCCGGGAGGTGGACCAGGTCGGCCACCTGAAGGGCCGGCGGGACCGGGGGGACCTGGAGGAGGAGGTTGCTGTTGGGGAGCTTGAGGGCCAGGGCGGGGCATGCTCTATACATTCGTCAGCTTTGTAAACCACATAGTTGGCAGAATCAAGAAGCAAGATAATAGGGTCAAATATCAGAAGGAAGGCAACGGAAATATCCACATGGTTTCGCGCTCTCGGAACAGGTCTGTGTTTACATCCGGAATACTTCATCATTGAAAAGGGTAAGTAGGAAATTGACAACTCACACCAAGGATGGCGGGATCGTCTGGTACTTGTGAAGGAGGTACTTCTGGCTCTTTCTTCTCCTCGGCGACACTAATATCCTTCACATCACTGCCTCGAAAAACAATGTATTCGTAGATGGTTGTGGACGCAGGGATCTCTTCGCTGGGGTTGCCTCGTCGTCCTTCTGTACCGTGCGAGACGACATTCTCAAGTGCGATTGTCGATGCTTCAGGATTGATTTCGTGGAGTGTGCCGACATAGCTTTATCGGATTAGCTGAAGATAATTAAAATGGTGTAGGCGAAGAAAGAATGGCATACCGAATATCGCTCTTTGAGATGAGGTTGAACCGCTGGCTATTTCAGGTTAATAAAGCACACACAAAGCGATTCAACAGTCTTAGGACAGTACTAACCCTATTAGATGGTTCATCTCCATTTTGAAAGAATTGCGCGCACCCGCGCTTTGAAGGACAGAAGCGATAAATAACAAAAATAAAGAACGTGGTTGTATCAACGAAGATGGGTTCAGAGAGGGATGCTGGGTTGTCGAGGAAGCTGTTTGTGGCTTGAGATCGATGACTACGGCAGGATTAGCGACCACAAGAGCAGTTTGATTAGCCCGCCTACTCCGCACTAGGTAGCCCCTTTAGCTATCAATCTTTTACAGCACAACGAACAGATATTGAAAATGCCGCAGTCATCGCATCGAGACGACTTTTTTCAGACAGAGTAAGTGGACTTGAGAAAGACTTATTATTGTTAAGCTAACTCTTATAGTGCGTCCATAGAAGATAATGATCGCAAGATCGCCAAGTCCAAGAATGAAAATGGCAGTCCTATAAGATTACAAAGCAAGATATTAGCCATTGCAGCTGATCCTTTCAGCACAAGCTCTGTTTATATTGCAGAAAGTGCTGGTTTGATAAGAAAAGTTGGTCTAGAAGTAGGTAGGCAAATCTCTTGAATTCGACACTAGATCTTGTCTGACTGAATCTAGACAGGAGGGACATTGGCTGTTTATAGAGGCCCAACCTCCCCTGTCACAAGTGTGGCATTCAGCCCAGATGGCAAGCTGATATTTGCTGGCTGTTGGGACAAGACAGTCTGGAGCTGGGATGTGCGGTCGAGACAACCACAGCGACGATATGAAGGTCATTCAGACTTTGTCAAAACTGTGACTTGTGCCCGTGTAGGCGGCAAAGATGTTTTGATCTCGGGCGGAGCCGACTCCAAAATTATCTTATTTGATATCGCTAGCGGGGAAAAATTACAAGTCTTGAAAGACCACTTGAGAGGCGTCCAAGACCTATGTATTGATCCGGTCACTCTAGATCAAAGTCAACTAACCATCAAGTTATTCTCTGCTGGAAGCGAACGAGAGATTCGAGAATATACACTTGGAGTATCAACGGCCAATGTCGAGGAACCGCTCATTGTTCACGAAACAAGCGTATACAAGCTTTATTTTGACGAAGATGGTGACTTGTGGACTGCTTCTGCCGACAAGTCGGTAAAATGTCTTACACGGGACAGTGGCTGGAAACCGAATATGACTCTCGAACATCCAGACTTTGTCAGGGATGTGGTGGTCTTTGAACAAGGAGGTTGGGTTGTTACAGCATGTCGTGATGAAGAGGTTCGAGTGTGGAACAAAGCGGTATGTCGAGTCATCCTACTTTTCACCATGAAGGACCAATGCTAATCTAAATAGACGGGCGCTCTTTACCATGCCTTCACCGGTCATTTCGAGGAGGTGACTGGTTTACTCTTGATTGGAAGCTTGGTTGTTAGTGTCAGCATAGATGCGACAATCAGACAGTGGAGTCTCAAACCAACAGACTTGCAAAAAGCCATCGAAGATGCGAAAAAGAAACCTGCTGAAGGAGAACCGCCGAAGCAAGAATCCCTGTTGACCGAAGAGGAGGAGCGGGAGCTAGCCGAGCTGATGGGTGATGACTGATCGCCAAGATGTTGCTTGGGAATCATGGACATGATGTTCCAAAGATGTGCCTTTGGATCAGACATCTGTCATAGTCAATAATGAGCTGATCAACATATACCATGTCTGTACATGTCTATTGTATGTGCATCACGTGACCAAATTTGGCACGGCTGTTTGCGGCCAAGCCAGTGCAGATCCGAGCGTCATCCCCTCCTCTTTCGCTCCTCCCTCTGTGCATCTGGTCTGCCGTACAAACTACAAGGGCATATTATCCTAGTTCTTTTTTGTCATCTTACTGTGCATTATCCATTACAAGGAACAAGACATGCTCTTATATGCAACGCTGTAGACGAATACAATCATCCTTATTATCTCTTAGCGGGACCAACCCCCGGTGGAGCGTCCATTTACATCATCGTTTCGTTCAGCGGGGACCGGTCGAGCTACCCCTCGACGCGCGACGAAGCTACTTATCACCTCTAATCTCAACTTCGTTAGCAACGCCTGGACGAGGACACGTGGATCGCTTCGACTTAAATCAGAAGAGCAGGGGTTCAAGGACAATTGCGCTGCCGAATATGGCTGATAAGTCTAATGCACGCTCCGAGGAGCAGCACGCGACAGCGGATGCGTTGAAGCTCGTGAATCGTCTTCACGAAAGCCGATCTCCTTATGTAGGTCCTAGTTCCACTGCATTATGTTCAGTATTTTAATATAGAGAACTGTATTAACAAGAGTAGGTCCGAGGCCACATGAACAACCCGGTTGCCTGGCAATTATGGGACTCGAAATCGATTGAACTGGCAAAGAAACATAATCGGCTGATTTTTGTCAGTATTGGTTACTCAGCTTGTCATTGTATGTATCGCAGTTACGGCTGTATGAGTTGATACTAACAAGTCGTAGGGTGCCATGTGATGGAAAAGGAATCTTTCATGTCGACAGAAGTGGCGACCATCCTCAACGAATCATTCATACCGATCAAAGTTGATAGAGAAGAACGACCGGACATTGACGACGTGTATATGAACTACGTGCAGGCCACGACTGGCTCGGGCGGCTGGCCGCTGAACGTCTTTCTTACTCCGGATCTCGAGCCCGTATTTGGAGGAACATACTGGCCGGGTCCACACGCAAGTTCGCAGCAATGGGGAGCCGAAAGTCCAATTAAATTCGTTGATATCCTGGAAAAGCTGCGCGACGTCTGGCAGACACAGCAAGCCCGGTGCTTGGATAGTGCAAAGGAAATAACAAAACAACTCCGCGAATTTGCAGAAGAGGGTACTCATGCACAACAAGGAGCCAAGGGTGGCGGTGAAGATTTGGAAATTGAGCTGATTGAAGAAGCTTTTCAGCATTTTGCTTCTCGTTATGACCCAGTACATGGTGGGTTCGGCCGAGCGCCCAAATTTCCTACACCAGCAAATCTCAGCTTCCTCATTCGACTTGGTATGTATCCGTCAGCTGTGTCGGATATTGTTGGACAGGATGAATGTGTGAGGGCAACGGCAATGGCGACTAATACTCTCTTGAACATCGCTCGAGGTGGAATACGTGACCATATTGGACACGGGTTGGCACGATATAGTGTCACGACCGACTGGCTATTGCCTCATTTCGAAAAGATGCTTTATGACCAAGCTCAACTGTTGGATGTCTATGTCGATGCTTTTCGAGCAACGCACGAACCAGAACTGTTAGGTGCGGTCTACGATCTTGTGAGTTACTTGACAAGTGAGCCAATACAAGCTTCGACCGGTGGGTATTATTCCTCCGAGGACGCCGACAGCTTACCTACGCCAAACGATACGGAGAAACGGGAGGGGGCGTTCTACGTATGGACGATGAAAGAGCTTAAACAAGTTCTAGGACAGAGGGATGCCGGAGTATGTGCACGACACTGGGGTGTGTTGGCAGATGGAAACATCAAACCTGAAAATGATCCCCATGACGAATTCATGGACCAGAATGTCCTGTCTATCAAAGTCACACCGAGCAAGCTCG
The DNA here is from genome assembly GCA_001571465.2 of Talaromyces pinophilus. Classification (NCBI taxonomy): domain Eukaryota; kingdom Fungi; phylum Ascomycota; class Eurotiomycetes; order Eurotiales; family Trichocomaceae; genus Talaromyces; species Talaromyces pinophilus. The sequence goes on along the minus strand of CP017348.1, from coordinate 3,020,671 downwards.
CAAAGGAATTTGGATTGAGTGAAGAAGAGGTTATTAAGATTATCAAGACAGGAAAGCAGAAGCTTCGAGAGTATCGAGAAAAGACGCGCGTGCGACCTGATCTTGATGACAAGATTATCGTGGCATGGAATGGATTGGCCATTGGTGCACTGGCAAAGGCGAGTGTTTTGCTGGAAGAAATTGACAAAACCAAAGCACATCAGTGCAGAGATTCTGCGAACAAGGCAGTCGATTTTATTAGAAAGACACTATTTGAGCCATCAAGCGGTCAGCTTTGGCGTATTTATCGTGCTGGTAGCCGCGGAAATACCCCTGGGTTTGCTGATGACTATGCATTTTTGACCTCTGGACTTATTGCAATGTACGAGGCGACGTTTGATGATAGTTATTTGCAATTTGCAGAACAACTACAAAGTGAGTCATCTTTCCGTCAGGGGTAGAAGTAAGCTAACATCTGACAGAACATCTCAATCAATACTTTATTGCTCCAGGAGAATCTGGTGCATCAGCCGGATACTATACGACATCATCGGAACCTATCTCAGGCGAACCAGGTCCATTACTACGACTCAAGAGCGGCACTGACTCGGCAACGCCGTCAATCAATGGTATAATTGCGCGGAATCTAGTGCGACTGGGAGCTCTTTTAGAAGACGACAGTTACCGACAACTAGCACGACAAACCTGCAGTACGTTTTCGGTGGAGGTGATGCAGCATCCTTTCTTGTATGTGAATCTACTAGATGCTCTGGTTGGTCTGGAGCTGGGTGTTCGAAATATCACTGGCGTTCTAGCGACAGATGTCGTGGCCACAGCAATCCAAAAAGATGCAGCAGCAGAGACACAAGCAGATAAGGATGCCGCAGACGTCGTACGAGAACGAGTCCGCGCAGAGGCAGGCTCAGCAGCGTCTACATCTGTAACGACAGTGTCGGTAGTCGACATCCGGGGATCAAATACATCAACATCAACATGGCTCCAGTCGCGAAATCCGTTATTCAAAGAACTCAAGCCTGGTACCCCGCCAAAAAACTATTTGCTTGTCTGTGAGACGGGTAAATGCCAGATGGTGGATGTTTGAAAAGTTATACAATTGTTTGGCCTATCTCGGTATCTTGCGGTATTTTGGTTGTTTATATACTCGATTCAGTTTAATCTGTGAGTCATATGCTTTGTCTCTTGTTGAAAGTTTGCCAACAGATTAGTGTTAGGTGTATAATGATAGAGTTCTCAAATGATTATGATCTTTTTCCATGTTGAGGTGTATCCTTGAAGGAGTTCACATGCGCCTTACACATTTATTGAAACCTCCTACATGATTTTCTAGAGCCTACAATCTAAGCATCTAACTAACGAGCACTAATCACGCAAGTGAGTCTGAGCATGAATGTCACCATCTAACAAAGGAGCTACATACCACGATTCAGACATCCATATCGAACACTCCGCCCAAACAAGAGAGTCAAGCAGATACAAGATAGATGGAGAGCAAATGCCTAGGATGGTTTCCATTCTACTTCAACACTTCCATCTCTACGATCATCATCATCTTCTTCTTCTCTTATTCTCTTCTTCTCCTCCTTGTTCTTCACAACCCATCAGAACAACTTCCAACCAAACCAACAAAAGCAGAAAAGCAAGAGGGAACAAAAAAGAGAAAAAGAGAGAAGGATGGCCCTCCCTCATCCGCCCCCAGCGTACTAATATTCCTGAACATCCAGGGCTCAAACTGGGGAACACTGGCTCGCCCAAATCCGCTCCGATGCCATCATATGCGATGTATGGCAATACATCGACCCAGGCCATTCCGATGGATCAGATTCCAGCTCTCAATCCGTCTGCTCGTGTACCTCCACAGGGGTTTTTCTTTACGCGTGAAGATGTAGAAGAAAACAACGACAATAATAATAATTTCAGGGTGGCGGGTGACTGGGCCGTGTCGCGCATCCTCGCATACGACCGGGTGCGCGAATGGAGATTGTACGATGAGGCGATGTATTCGCTTAGAGTTATTAGGGCGTTTATCCTGGCGACGGTGCCGGTTGGGTGGGTTACGTATCAGGGCGTTTTTGGTCGCGGCCCGCTTGGGTTGTTGGGTTCGTTGAGCGAGAGTGTTGCGGTGATTAGGGTGAATCGCCGGAATTGGGTGATGCAGGGGGCGCAGCGGAGGGCTGGTGCTGGGGTTGGAGCTGGAATTGGGACTGTTGGTGCTGGTGGTGGTGGTTTGGGTGGAGCTGGGACTGGGATTGGGACCGGAGCTGGAGTTAGAGCTGGAACTATTGGTGCTCCCTCTGCTACTGATAATGATGGATTTCACTATGAATTTCCTATGCAGGGGTATTGGAATTGAGTGATCTTGTACTGGGGAGTTGACGTCTCTTGCTCATTGAATGTATGTATTTATGTCCATGTTTCACGAGTATACAATACAATATGTACCTACAGTAGTTATGTTCAATCAGGATCAATTCATGTTCCTCCCCCCTAACTTCCTACAAATCTTTTCTGGGAAATGCAGTACAGTAGAACCTGGCTATAATGAAACAGAATAAGGCTATCCAACGTCCTGATCCGATACCTAGATGTTCTGATTTGTATGGCAATGGGGGAGCACTCTGATATATAACCAACCGGTTTGATCAATGACAATTTGAAGCAGTCTCCATACTCATATGAATAGTATCTAGCCTGAAATCAATAAGGTAATGAGGGCCCTTCTATTCGTTATAGCCAGGTTCTACTATATGTGATAGGGTTCATACCGTTACTCCTGTATACAAGGTTACTATAAGCATACTGTCAGAGATTGAGGGGGACATGCCATGATAAACACCAGCAACACTTCCCTGAACAAAGACAATCTTATTAGTAACTACATTGCAGAAGGAAGTTCGAACCATATCACTTAATCCACAGCAACAACGTCTCTCTCGACCCCAACTGACACTCCGCAATCCCCTGTCAACAACTCCTCTCTTATCGTCTTTGTTACTCCCATCGCTGTCTTCCAGACCAGCATGATACTGCGCCAACCCCTTCTCAAAATGACTCGCTGCTTCATCATGACATTTCACACTACGCAACCCTTCAACGTAATGATCAATCGCCCTTACGCCAGACCCAAGCCATAAATGCGCAGGCGTCGTAGCAGCCACGCGCAATCACACAGATTCAAGGTAGGCGAACCACTCGGATGTCGCAAATACTACTTTTCGCCATGGGAGTTTGTCCCGCTGGCATACGAGTTCCATTCGCCCGCACTCAGGCTCGTGGGTACACAAACCAATTTTGTCGTTGGTGCACGCAATTTGTCATCGCCGGCAAGACCCTATTTTTGATCGACGAGTGCTTCCATATCTGTCTCCGAAAAGCCCGTTTTGAGAGTTGCGCTGGGCATGATTGCGATCTTGCATGCATAGAATACGAGCCTGACCAATTGACATGACGGCATCAATATCGTCGGATTGCACTCGATGCGCGATATCAATTATATCGGCGTAGGGAGAGTAGCTGCCCGGGCCAATCATTTTCTATATGTGCTTCCACTACCGGTTATGGTTAAGACGAGTTTCCAGGTCTTGAATAACGGCGGTGTTTGTGTCGAGGCTTCTGCTGACTACTAGCAAGACGCGAGTTGAGTTCCATTCTCGCAGTGCGCAGGGGATGTCGTCGAGGTAGGAGATGTTGAAGATGGAGTCGTGGCCGTTGTGGGAGTCGAGGGGAGGCATTTTGTTGTCTGGAGGGTTGATTTGAGTTGGAAGGAGTGAGGGGTAGATTGATATAGACAAGGTCCCTCAGCCGATTCAGGTGATGTTGAAATTTCCACTTTTGGAAGCCATGCTTACCGCCTACTTATCGTAGGCGTAAGATGACCAAGAAATGCTCAAGGGCCAATAGCTGAGTAAATAAACAAAACGGTGTGCATTCTGCCGGCAGTATACAGAGTGACGTCATGGGAACCAACATGAACGAACAGATCATACTTGGCCATAGCTAGCCAATGGTTGAGTGTTACGTACTTCAATTGGCCTTAAGAGTCAAGAGCGAATCAGTAATCATGCTCTGCAATTGTAAGTCAGGAGCAAGGTCAACTCAATCAAGGCATGAGGGACCGCTTATCAGCTTATCGATAACATGCTGACTCGACAACACAACGTCTTCTAAGAAGTCTTGTGGCTGTCACCAGAAGCATGTCCAAATTTAGAAGGCTCTTCTGTGTTAACGGCGATACGAGGCTGACATCCATGCAATAAAAGACAATAAAATGCTTGCCTGAGGCTCGAAATTCGACGATCATGATTGGCCGCTTCGATTCCCAGGCACGGACAGCTGATTGGGCGCGTGGGAAAATGCAGGGAAATTCAAAATTAAGGGAACTCACGAAAAATTAGGGCGGGGACTTCAGTGATTCCGGCGGGGCCGAATCGACAGGGTTGCTTTGGCGCGGTCATCAACGTGAAACAATTGCTGGGTATATTCAGGGTGTGGCTGGCCTGGATGGTACAGCATAACGGTTGGTATTGTGTATCCGTGGAGATTGCAGTCAGGATGCTTAGGAGCCAGGACGGAATGTGTGCTGGAATGTCGTTCTCATGGTGATCCCTACTGGCACGCATACAGGGTACTCGCCCATGGCATGGATAAGCGCCGACATGTTCTTTGGCAGTAGTATTGGTTCCCTGCAGAAACTGAGAAACGACGTGCTGTGTTCAATGTTGTGGTAAATGTTTCCTTTTGTCTTGGAAGTCGAGAGCAGAAGAAACAAAGGCGTCAGGTGAAACAGCAATTATAATAAGAAACAGCCAATCATCTTTAGTGCGCAAGTGGGACCTGACCCCTTTGCACCAAATTCAGGGGACACAGCCAATCAGCACACTGGCTGCGGTATATATGACCCCGCTATGCGACACACCCCTGTCCTTTGATTATCTCCATCATCTTACTTTCCACACTGAAAGTATCTTGGATTCCGCCCTCACCAACCATCTCCTGATTCCAGACTCTCGCCGACACAGTGGACCTCGAAACATACTGGAACATGCTAGTCTTGCACGATGCCAGCACATCCAACTCCCGCAGAAACTCGTCACCCATACTGATCCAGACTGATAGACATCATCCGACGATCGATCTTCCCCGCCATCGTCGACCATGTCACAGCACGTAGTACTCGTAATATTGTGTAGGGTATCGTCAAATCTTATATGACTCTGCCCACCCCCTCCAGTCGAGATATTCTCTACTAAAGCCAAGCCTTTGACTTCGGACCCCGGGCACCGTGTCACTGTCATAAAACTTTGCCCAAAGTCCGACGGTCTGGACAGACTTAGCACGGGGTACTATCCATTTGTTCCACCTCATTTCCGGCCTGATCCCTGCCCTGCCATATTCAATGGTTACGTACCGGCTTCGTGATGACTACGTACTATGCTTATTCGAAGCTATTTGATCTAAGTTAGCTGGTATTAGGTGGCTTTCAAGTAATTTCGAGATCGGCACAGGGCCGCGCCTTCCCTTTTAGTGCCAGGCCCACTCGCACCTTCCAAACTTTATAACTTCTTGGGTCTCTTTCACTCGACTCGCTACCTTCGTTTCTTCTTGTTCATTCTTTGAAAGACTTCACTTCCACTTCCTTTCTTCACCTCACTCCTTCAACTTCTTCGCTGTTCACTCCTTTACAGCGTTGTTTCAAGCAGTCGATCTGCTTAGCCGGTCCTTTCCATACCCTCGCCTCGCCACTCGCAACTTCCTGGAGAAGCAGTCTACTCGCAGTCGATCTGTCTCAATCGTTGAAATTACAGAAGTCGAATCGTTAGAACAAAATGAAGGGCTCATTGTTCGTCAGCGCTTTGTGCGTTTTGGGTGCTGCTGCCAGTCCCCTCAACAAGCGTGTTTTGGTCACCGATATCGAAGTCACCGTGGTCACCGTCACCGTTACTGAGACTCCTGGAGCTGCCACCTCTGTGCCTGCATCCACCACCTCCGTTGCAGCCACCACTGCCCCCGTTGCTGGTGCTGCCAACTTGAACAACGAATATCCTAGCCCAGTATGGACTTCGACTTCGACTGAAACAGCGGTAGTCGTGCCCTCGTCTACCTCATCTACATCTACCACCGTTGCTCCTGAGCCTGTTACAACTGTTGCTCCCGCACCTGCCACGACTGCTGCCCCCACCACCACCGCTGTTGAGACCAGCTCTACATCCAGCGTCACCCCAACCAGCACTGGCTCTACCTACCAAACCTTGATCCTCAACTCTCACAACATCCACCGTTCCAACCACTCCGCTCCAGCTCTTGCCTGGAACGAAACCTTGGCCGAGTCCGCACTTGCTTTGGCCAACACCTGCGACTACCACCACGATACGTAAGCCACCACCTCCGGAGTAAATCAAAAGAACAGCCAGACTAACGAATATAGCTCCCTTGGCCCCGCCGCCGGCTACGGTCAAAACATTGCCTATGGCATTGGCTCGGACAAAGTCGACGAAATCATCACCAACATGATGTACAACGACGAAATGATGTACTACCAGGGATTGTACGGACAAGCCAGCCCCGACATGACCAACTTTGAGAAATGGGGTCACTTCAGTCAGATTGTCTGGGTGGACACTACCAGCGTCGGCTGTGCTACTGTGACTTGCTCGCCTTTGGCCGAGTCTGACTCGACTGAGACCTTGCCGTTTACCGTTTGCAACTACTACCCAGCCGGTATGTTTCCTCTGACATAAAATGTGAAACGGGAGGAATACTAACGAGGATAGGTAACTACGGCGGTGAATACGGCGCCAACGTCTTGCAACCATTGGGCAACTCCATGGTCGTCGCCTCCTAAATGTATGATGGTATATAACAAAGTCAAGATACATGGACAGAACTATTCTGTAAAGTTTCGCATCTACTAACTTGTTCCATCTTGATGTTCATATTCATGTACATGCTTTCGTTTGCATCCATTTTTCTTTTCGATTCTTTTCTCTCCATCTCTCTGGAAGATCTTCTTTGGTTCGATCCTTTGAATAAAAATTCAATTATATTCTTTCAACGCGCTGGCTGCGTTTGCCCTAGGTTTTGGTAGCAATCAAGACGGGATTTATTCTGCGTGGTTTTGTTTGTAGTTTCGACATCTATATTTAGAATTACTATATAGTCAGTCTAGTCAGTCTAGTCCATGCCGCCAGACAATCACGCCATCGACATGGGAGGTTTCCTCGTATATGAATGCTTGTCTATTAAATGTCAACTGGTTTCAGAGTCGAACTTCACGACTGTAGTAATTGATGCCAAAAATATGACCTACTTACGTATTTGAATCAATTTCACGGTCATCAATTAAATTTCTTGTCTCTACCAAATTCATTCATATAGTTATCTCTTGGGAATAATCTTGGAAAGAAGCCATGACCAACATGACGAGAAACGAAAACGATAGCATTGCCCCAAACCTCTTGCAGCAACTGTCACAAACACCATATGCCTGTTCTTCACTCTCGCAACCTCTGAGCAGCAGGGATGGTAACCTCGTTTACCGCGGTGTTTTGGCTACACCCCTCCATATCGGGCCGGGGGCAACGGTCAAGAGCGTCATAATCAAAAGTTCTACTACTACAGACAGCAGTGAGCACAAGAATAAAATCTTCGAGGAGGTTTTACTCAACGCGCTTACTCTTACTGATTTATCGCCATCTACATCTACTTCCGATTCCGGTGGAGTAGTTGTTAGGACACCGTGTCTCTACATCTACGATCCCGAGAGGAATACGCAGATCATAGAAGATTTTGTTGATACTACGGACTTGAAGACTGTCTTATTCTCGCCCAATGTTCAGGACTTGCTTTCCCCCTCCTCGCCCGGGCGCCATAGTAGTAATAGCAGCGTCGGCTATAGTCTAGGCTCCTGGCTTCGAGCATTCCATACCTGGTCATCTACTTCCGCGGGACCAGAAATGGCTTCCTTGAGGGCACAGATGTGGCGGAATGATTGGGTGCGGAAATTCAAGTATCGCTATACGTATGATAGTGTCCTGAGGGTTCTGGGGACGTATCCAGAGATTCTGTTGAAGGGGTTTGAGGGTACGCTGGAGGATTTTCGGGATGGCATTGCTGAGGAGGTTGGGAGGGCTTCGCCATCATCTGTAGAAGGAGAAGAAGAAAGGGGAAGAGAGGAATATGGGATAATACATGGTGATTTCTGGATGGGAAAGTACGCATCAATCTATTCCCCTGTGCATTATTCAGAAAATCTTTAATCCTGAAAACGTTAGCAGTGTCCTCCTTCGAAACCCATCAACAAATAACACATTGAAAACAGCAGAACTCTGCATAATAGACTGGGAATTCGCCCAGTACGGCCACCGATCCACCGACCTCGGCCAGATACTGGGCGACCTCTACGAACGCAGTATCTACAACAATCTCGGTCACATCACCCTACCCATGATGGAAGAAGTGGTTAATGGGTACGGCCCTGTAAGTGAGGAGATGGCGTTCCGCACGGCGGTTTATGTGGGTGTTCATCTTGTTAGTTATTTTGATAGACGGCCCAGAAGGGGGCCGAGGGTGGTTGGCGAGGATGTGCTTGTGGCTGGGTTGAGGGTTGGGAGGGATTTTATCGTGAAGGGGTGGGAGGGAGATAAGGATTTTTTTATTCGGGGTCCTGGTGGTGCGTTGGGGTCGCTTTTCAGAGGGGAAAAGAGTATGTGATAACTTCATACTGTTTAGAGTAAACTCATAGTGCAGTTTTCATTGAACATGAGGGTTGACGTGATGGCTGGAACGACTGGAGTTAGGGCTATGTATGCCCCACCTACGGGAATGGTCTGTTCCAAGTCAATTCCTGTCTCTGTCAGGACGTGTTATTTAGCGAAGATATGAGAAGAGAAAGATACTGGCTACTGGTTGGTCCAGGATTGGAAATTCCCGACGGGGAAACGTGGAGATTTCAGGTAAGAGTCGGGGGACCCCGCACAAAAAAGCATGCACACTTCTCCATAAGCAGTGTTTTGCGATGACATTTCCGTGGCACAGCTCGAGATCATCACCTGGTTGATCCTTCCAAGGTTGTTCTGTCACTTTAATCTTCCCCGGACGCAAGTCTCAGCCACGGGGATGGACTGCGGGGAAGCCGACGGGGTAAGAGATCTGAGGTACTTATGTAGGGATGTCATTTAAAATGAGTGGTGAGTTAAGAGACGTCACGAATCGCATTGTAGGTTCTGCTTACAATGAACCGAATCCGCGGTATATTATTTTAAACAAGAGCCAGAAATCAGCGCCGTTCGCGTCTCACTTCAAATATGCTATTTATACACTTGTTTATGGATTGGCCCCGAGCCTTTCTCGTGTATGGCGGTCTCACATTACTATCTTTATTGTTTTTTTGTGTGCTTTGGAGGTCAAAGTCAAAGTCAACCGCCCTAGGAGCTCTACCCCCTGCACCCCCAGGGTGGCCATTACTCGGCAACATGCCCGATCTCATCAAAGCCGGTTCGGCAAAAAAGCTACACATTTTGATGCAGAACTGGGCGCAAAAGTACGGTGAGGTGTACCGGGTGCGAGTCGGTCCAGTCGAGCAATACATGCTCAACTCAGACGGAGCTGTGAAACATCTTATGGACAGGAACTCGGCACTTTCGTCCGCCAGGCCGCGTTGGATCGTGGCCGGGGAACTCCTGGCAAACAACTGGAGTGTTCTTTTCCTTAATGCGGATCATCCAAGATGGAAAGCGCACAGAAGGATCATCAATACGCATCTGGCGAGTCGTCAGAAGGCTGATTCCGTGCTACCTATCCTTTACCAGGAGACGTTGCAATGGATGCACGAGGTCTGTCATGATATAGACCATGGAAGTGACAAGCAGAACGTGTGGGCAGGCTTACAGCGATACACTTACAGCACTTTCGCTCGCCAAATGGTCGGCTTGCCTTGGCCGAACTCTGATCATGAATCTATGAAATATATGCATCATTCGGCGGAATTGCAGATCCTTGCGACTTTCCCTCTTGCTAATTTGGTTGATCTGCTCCCCTGGCTGCAACGTCTTCCTCTTTTTCTGAAGCCTTGGGAGCGTTGGGCGCGGAAGATTCATGCTGATGATCTGAAGTGGGCCAGGACGCGCACTGCTCGTGTTCAGCAATTGATGGACACAGGTAGCCAGCCTGACAGCCTGCTCGCTCGATCTTTGGGAGATGAAAAAATGATTGGCTTCGAAAGCCAGGACGAAGCCTCCATCGTTGCAGTCCAGCTCATTGGCGCCGCTGCGGACACGAGTCAAATGTCCACCTGGTCGTTCCTAGAGGCAATGATGACGTTCCCAGATGTACAACGCAGAGCACAACAGAAGATTGATAGAGCTGTGGGAGATCGTATCCCCACGTGGGAAGATTTTGGCCGTATACCTTACGTGCGATCTTTGATGAAAGAGACGTGGCGCTGGAGGCCGCCGGTAGCACTGGGACACGCTCACGTAACGACAGAGGAGATGGAGTACAATGGATATAGCATTCCGAAAGGTGCCAGGTTGCATATCAATGCATGGGCCATAAGCCATGATCCGGCCCGCCATGAGAATCCCGAAGAGTTCCGTCCCGAGAGGTACGATGACGACGACACGAACAGTCTGCAGAGCGCAAATCAGGCAGACCCATCCAAAAGAGACCACTTCGCCTTTGGGTCCGGAAGGCGAATGTGTGCAGGGATCTCAATCGCCGAGAGATCTCTTTCAGTGGCGATTATGCGCATTTTGTGGGCTTTCGATATTAAGCCAAAACCCCGTGTAACGCTGCCGGCTGAATTTCCAGGAGAATTGCCTGGTGTGTCTGGAGCGAGTATGCCAGTTGTGTTGATTCCACGTTCAGCTGAGAAGGTGCGCCTGATTGATGCGGCGTTTGAACAGGGGGATACTCCGTCCTCTAACAGCACTTTTACAATGGAATGATTCCCCTCTCTGGCCTGTTGTGGAGTGCTTGGAAATGGCGAGGAGGAGGATGCCTCGCAATGGCGAATCCATTACTAACACTTGCTTTTCTTGTTTCTTCTAGCAAGAATAGTTGTCATAGTGTCCTTTCTGGTGATGGATATCTAAGAGTTAACGAACAACGAATGCGGGTAGATTTTTAGTGGCATTGATTTCTATTCCACGTTGCAAACTGCTCCTCTCCTGAAATAACCTCGTTATATAATAGCTAATAGGCCCATTATTTCGCTAGAAAGATCAGACATTTATTCGGTGTGAAGTGGACCCTCTTCGTACGGTAACCGGTCATTGCTTTTATACTCAAACGATCGCACCTGGCGTTCTTTTACTGTAAGACCAACCATATACGCTAAACCGTGGCAGAGGCGAGACCAAGGCTGACGTGATGATAAGACTTTGCGGATCTCTGCAAACAGTCGATTGGCGCTCCTTTCGCCCGTAAGGATTCCAATGCCAGTGAGGTGGATGCGAGCATTCTCACTGCTTTCCGCCCATGCGTTGATTTCATATTCCTGGTCCATACGGTCGATACGCACAGGAGTACCTTTTGCTGTAGCAATGTCATTGCTCAGTGGTGCCGCCTCGTTCAAAGCATCAAATGCGGCAATATAAAGCGAAGCTATAGTGATGCTTAGTGGCTCATGACACTCAAACTTAGCTCTGTCATGCAGATCCCGATAAACACACGCCGCATGCCAAAGACAGCGTCGAGCTGAAACTCGATCTGTATGCATCCAGTAATCCAGATCGACTTTCGCTGATTCGGTCTCCCTCGCGGTTGCCTGCCATCCCGTAAGCGCAGTCAACTTTCGAAGTGGCATTTTACGGAGAATATAAATAATATGGAAGACGATCATACTGGCTTGAGCGGGGGCCAGAGACCTCGTAGCGAGGTAACGACGCGTGAAGACGTCAAAAAACTCATCCACATTCGCCGTCATCTTGTTGACCAAGGGCTTAGCTCCTGGACCGATGTTAGTTGCGTAGGCTGACCACCAATGTCTGCACGGTCTTTGTTTAGACTCACCATGCAAAAGTGGCGAAAATGCGAGTTGTTCTGTCGCGGTTCTTTCCTCTGCATACAAGGCTAATATGAAGATCTCAATATTTGGCCCATGCAAGGAATCAGCAGTCTGGCTCTTGTCATCGGCGCTCATTGCATTGGCGAGTGTGTGTTTCGCGCCTTGACCATTCGCCCATCGGATATGCCATTCTTTTGCACTACGACATCGCCAAAGAGATTCGTCGCATGGTAGCCTGTTCAGCAGGCTCTTAGACTGAGGCAGAATCCGAAATTCGAAGAACAAAAGTTGATAGTGTTCGAAACCTATAGTTCGACCCATTAACGTTCTAGCAGAAAGTAGTTTGTCAGATCAACATACGCATGATGCAAAGCGCCAGACGATCTTGTGTTTCCTGGACAAGCCAGTTCCTCCATGTTTCCTCAATATTGGCACTGGGAAGAAGCGCTCCTTGTCTTTGTGGAAGGGAGTCGAATAAAGTCAAAATTACATTCTTCTCGCGTGCCAACCTGTTGAGATATGCAGTCGAACCTCCAAATGTCAGACAGACGGTCATCAGAAGCATACTTTGAATGAACGAGACAGTAGGCGTTTCAAGATCAGCAGGAAGCTACTGGAATTAGTATTGACAGCAACAACAAAAAAAAGAAAAAAAAGACGGTGTGATGTCGCTCACGTTCTGAGATATAGCTTGAGATAGGAGGTCCTGCAAATCGGCCGCGTACTGCTCTGCAAAATCGATGGCGGAATACCTGGCCCCGACGGTGGCAATGGCAAGGAGAAGTATCCACGACGTATGGTCATTGTTCATCATGTGTGGATGTACGAATGGATAGTAGCGATCAAAATATTCGAAGTAGAGCTGTACAAAGGTATAGATCATTTTGAAAGAGGGAAAGGGTCGGCGCCCGTTGCGCTCGTGCTCTCGTTGAAAACGGCGTATGCACTCATAGGCAGCGTAGTCAATTTCTTCAACATGACAAAAGTCTTCTGCTAGCAGAGTATCCTCATTGCACACTTCGACGCTACTCATTTCAGTCGGGTTCGGGAGACAATGATCTTGTTGTTGTGGTTGGATATCCTTCAACCAGGACGTGCAGTCCCAGGGTATCATTAGCCAGTACCTCTTGTTTTGTTGCGCAACTAGATAGCTTACCAGATTAAAATCCATGTCCATACCCATGAATGTCTCCCAGGTAAAGGGCTGGAGGAAGGGATCTGAGATCCATTCATCATAGCCGGCATCATAAGTATTACTCGATGCAAAATCATTATCGCTCTGTGAGAAGTCCAGGGAAGTCAGGCCCTTATTGCTAAGAGTAGCGAAAGGTTCTATTGCTTCAGCTTCACGGGACCGGAGCTCTGTGGTTGGTTTGTCGCTTTCTAGTGATAGGTTGCTTGCTGTCATTCGCTGTAAAGAAATCTGCTCAGAATTATGTGGATTCCCTCTGGACACTGATCCGCATTTTGAGGCGGGGTATTCGCAAGACTTGTCTTTTGCCTTGCAACGATCGCAAGGCAAGGCCCCCGAGCAGCGCAATTTAGATCGAGCACATGGTACACAAGCAGCGGGTTTCCGGCCATTTCTGCTTGCGTTATTCTCCCAACTCCGATCATGCAACTCATTATGGCGTAAAAGAGTGTCTCTTTACCGTTATTAATATCTGAGCCATGGGACAGAATTGGCAGAAACAGGATAGTATACCTTCGCGAGAAAGACTTCGAGCAAGATTGACAGGTAAACGGCTTTGAGCCCGTATGGCGCTGTTTGTGTCGATCCAGATGTTCCTTACGGCCAAAATGCTCGCAACAGAATGGACAAGGGAACCTCATTATATATGATAAGCTGATGAGTTGATGGACAGGGTGGCATCTATCAGCAAAGCTACGAGGCATCTCCTGGGGCTCGGTAATGCAAATACTAAGATTCCAGCCTAGTAATTATGATGGAGATGAAATACTTGTTCCTTTCTCCTCCATTGACTTTCCATCTTCCCACGCCTGTTGGGAGAAACTAAGACATCAAAGGATTTGCGGGGAGTTAAACATAGCCCTATCAAGGGGACATCCGGAAAAGCCGAGTGCGGAAAATCTTTAAAGCTTCCCCTCACACCCTTGTGCTCGAAATATTTTGTCCTTGGAATATCGTCATCCAAATTGGCCCTCAGCATCCGCTACAATGTCTCTTGAGAGCCCCCTCACAGTCCTCTATAAGGAGGTCGACGGCAGCAAGATCACTACCGACTTGTATCTTCCGTCCGTCATCTCGGCTTCTCCGCAAAAGTATCCTGTTGGTGGGTCTAATAGTAACTGCTATCATTAAATCGCATAATGATACTAACCTGAGCCCAGTCATCGACATCCATGGCGGCGCCTTCATGCTTGGTCACTCGCGTATGGTCTCCCTGCCACAGATTGACGACTGCCTCGAGCGCGGCTGGATTGTGCTGGTGCCGAACCACAGATTGTGTCCTGGGGTGAACTTGCTAGAAGGGCCTATGCAGGATATTCGCGATCTGTTGTCATGGGTGTACGATGGACACCTAGACGCTATTCTCAAGGAACAGGGGCCGTACCGCGCGGATTTGGAAAATGTCGCTGCTTTCGGGACATCGTCTGGTGGAACTCTCGCACTGGCACTGGTGAGTCAAGACCTGTTTCATTCATAACTGGTCACTATAGACTTCATCTTGAAGACTAATTGTCGGATTAACAACGCTACGTATCGGCGCCTACAGCGCCGTACGCGTAGTGAACGTATCGCGCACCGGAGCGGGATTACTATAATCCCTGGCCCCGGATACGCGACCCCGTATATAGCTTTGTATTTACCCCAAGCCCCTACAGTTTTGAGGATCAGTCTTTTATAATAAAATATTTATACTTATAAGCAGGCTCAATTCGTAGGCTTATTAGACCAGTCTTACTACTGTCTATACTTTATAATATAGACCGTAGTTAAACCAACACTGATTAGTGAGGCCTATAGATTAGCTTTAAGCTTCTATTTCTTCTTTACTACCCCTAGATTGAACTGTTCACTTAGCTTTAATTTGTACCCATTAGATGTCTTTCATGAGGCCTATCTCTAATATACTAATATATATATTGATAATTAATAATATAATATTACTATTAGATTATTTGGATGCTTTTAATCTAGCTAATAAGGACTCTAAAACCCTTAAGAAGTATATTACTATCTGAATTAAAGGTTATAGTGATTTATATAATAATGAATTATAGCTGCTATTTTAATAAGAATTTATATTATAGATAGAGTAGTATCTATAATATATACTAATGCTATTCTTTTTTAAGTTATAAAAAATGCTTTAGAGCAATAGTATATATATAGTAAAGGATTAATAATATCTAATAATTCCTCTTACTAAAGCAAGTACTAAGGCTAAAAGGTATTAATAGATAGAGAATAAGTTTATATAGCTTATATAATAATATAAGTAGCTTAATTTACTAGATTTCTATATTATATATAGTAGGATAATTAAAAGGCTATAAAACTCTATAATCTAAATACTATAGTAAGATATCTATTTTAAATAGCTAGAAATACTCTTATTATCTATAGTTATATCCCTAGAACTAATAATAAGATAAAGATTATAGTAATTATAATTATAAAAAGTAATACTAAGACTATTTCTTATATAATAATTCTTTAATCTAATAATCCTTAGTATAATTATAATATATAAATCTATTATACCTCTAATAATCTCTAGATAATAGGATGTTAAGATATTGTATATAAAATAAAGTAAATCTTTAAATAATACTAGTATTAACTATCTATAAAAAACTTATAATAAAAAAATTAAATATAGAGGAAATAAGAATATCTTTAATATATATTACTAAATCTTTATAAAGATATATTAAGGTATTAGTATATATACTACTAAAGTAATAAGATAAGTTTTCTAGATTATATTTAAAGGTAATATACTATAATTCTACTTTAATAATATTAAGTAATAAACTAAGCTATAAACTAATCTAATAGTAGCTATTAAGAATAACTATAAGAATAAAGAGTATCTATAGTATATATAAGAGCAATAGAATATAATAATATTACTATATATTATAAGTAAGAATTTAGAGAAATTAATCTTTAAATACCTTAAGTTTATATTATAAGAACTATATTAGCTCTATAATAAGCTTTATTTATAGATTTAAAATAATATTATATATTATATGAAATTAATATTAGTTATATATCTTATTCTAGTATGTTATATTATAATAAAAAAATCTTTATTAATTATTATTAGCCTTATTAAAGATTTATAGTTAAGTATTAGCTAATATAAAGATATAAGACAAGCTATAATATAATACTTTATTAAGATATATTATATAGATTATTACTATTACTATTGATAGTTATAATTATTATACTAAGGCTACTTACTATATTAAAACTAATAGTAATATAGTAATTATAGATGCTATAGCTCTTTATAAAATTATTTACTAAAGATATATAATATCTATAAGAAGGTTAGGTGCTAGTTAATTAATTATATTCTAAAGAAATAAAATAAAGTACTATAATTATATATAGATTAGATAAAAGTATATCTAATTACTAGAGAAGAATAGCTCCTAATAACTATAAATTAAGATAATCTAGATAATAATAAAAATTTTAATATATTTCTAGCAGATATAGATATATCTAGTAGATATAAAATATAGGATTATAAAAGTAAAGAAATAATATATACTAGTAACTACTTTATAATTACTAATCTAAAGTATAAAGGATACTCTAAATTCCTTACTACTAATCTTACTAATTATTTTATAGCTTATTTTCTCTAGATAAAGCTATAATCTAAAGGCAATCTAGAATTAGCTAAAAATAATATTTAAAATATTATAATAATAGTTAATATACTATATAATACTCTTCTAATAATACCCTAATATTCTTTTCTTACTAAACTATATTATTTAATAAATATATTTATAGGGATCCTAATTAATATTAATACTATAGAATACTTTATAGCTAGATATATCTAATATCTTATTTACTAAAAAACTATTAGGAATATTATATTTAATATCTCTATAATAGATTAAGCAACTATATAATTTAAACTAGATAAATTAATTAAATCTATTAGATTAATTAATATATTAACCTTTATTAGTAATATATAATTCTATATTATTAAGATAATAATATTATTTTTACTTTTAATTAAAGATATAGACTAGCTTAATATTTATTTTAATAATATAAAAAATATTCTTATTAGACTAGGTTCTAATATAATAATATTAATCTTATAATACTTTAGTTATTTATTTCTTATATAGGACTACTTATTTAAGTTATATTTAATTGAATTTTTTAATACTAATATATACTTTCTTATAGAGACTAAGCTATACTATCTATATTACTAATTTAACTATTTATTAATTAAAAAGCTTTAAAAGCTATTTATATATACTAGCTATAATATTAATACTAAAATACTAAAGTATATATAAAAATTCTATTATTATTATTAAATTTATAGCTAATCCCCTAGTTATTTTAGATTTATAGTTTAAGATAATATTAGTTTTAATTATTTAATTATTATTAATATAATATATATTAATAGCAAACTAGTATTTTATATTATTAATAAAGCTATATACTTTAATACTATATATTAACTTAAAAATATTTTAGTAAAAGTAATATAGACTATACTATAGATTATATAGATTAATATATATTTTAGCTTTTTAGATTTTATTATTACTAATACTAGTAAAAACTTTATTAGTAAGGAATTCTTATAGGATACTTTATTAATAAATATTATTATTACTATTATATTTATTAAAGCTTATTAGTTAATTAGTACTATTAAATAATATTATATTATACTACACTACTTATATAAAATTATAAAAGAAAAGCTTCTAAATATTTCTCTTAAAGTAGCTTTATAAATAGCTATTAAAGCTATTAATAATATTATAAGTCTAGATAATTTTATATTAATCTTTCTTATCTTTAATATCTATTTATAAATAATAGAATATAATCCTTCTATACTTATAATTACTTAGTATGCTATAGTAGTTAAAAAAGTAATAATTAAGATATATAAAATATATATCTAATACTAAATTACTAATACTATTAATATAAGTATAAGCATATATATTGAGCAAAGCTCACAAAGAATGAAAAAGGCATTATACTCAAAATCTATAAACCAGAGGCCTTACAATAGAGTTCACTCAAAGTTTAAAAAGACTATACAAAGGCCATACAAATATAAAACTATACTAAAACCAATATAAAACAGATATCTGTTTCAAGATTTGAAATCATATAATATAAAACAACAAATGGTTTTATATTTACAAATCATACAATATAAAACAAAAAGGGTTTTAGATTCATAAAATATCATGCAATTGATTAGAAATCAAGAATATTGATTTGAAATCAAGAATATTGATTTGAAATCAAAATAACTAAATATTGAATATAAATATAGGTAAAATTCCTGATAAAAATGAGAATTAGAACAATAAGCATACAACAATACAATTGAATACAACAATTACAACAATATTTCCTTTATTTCTTATAAAATCTTTGCCTCTTTATTCTTCTTTATTCTTTTACAATATTGCACATTATTTCTCTCTACTTCACTGATCAAATAACCTGCTAAAAATAAGAAATAAACTATTATTAATAGCTATATACTATCTTCCTCTAAATTTAGATGTGCTTATATAGAGAGAAGAAAACACTAGATATATAAAAAAATAGATTAGACTATATAAATTACTAATAATTAAGAAAGAAATATATATTATTAAGCTTCTATATAGTCTAATATTATTCTAATTAATTACTATTAAACTATACTATATTAATTCTAAAGTATAGCTAGATAATCTTATTCTTAGTAAAGAAGAGACTATCTAGTCTAATTCTAAGAAAAATATTTAAGAAGTCTTAAAAGTCTCTTCTAGGGTTAATTTTTAAGTTATAATTCTATCTCTACTATTAGTTATTATTTTATAGTATATATCTTAGTCTAAAATAATTATAAATTAATACCCCTAGTAAGAGTATTATCTACTTATATAATATAAGGAAAATTATATATACTATATTTTCCTTAATTAATTTATAAAAGAGTATAAAGATGAGCTAGAGTAGTAATTTATAACTATAATATTAATCTAATTTAAAAATTTATAATAGAAAGAGATTAATAGTTTACTAGAATAGAATATATTTAAATATATTAAAAAAGAGAATATACTACTAAGTATATATATCTTTACTATAAGATTTATTAATAAGATAAAGAACTCTAGATCTAATAAAGTATTTAAGAAATTATACCTTATTATATAAGTATATAATAATAGAGATAAGAAGTATATACTAATATAATTATTAATAATATAATATACTAGCTAATAGATTATTTTATATACTAGTATAATAATAAGAACGGAACCGGCCGGAACACGAGTTTCGGCACTTTTTGAAAAACAGAGCTTTTTACACGTTCTAGAGGGCCTTATAGGCTTCTCAGCGCTGAAAAACCCCCATGGAGACGCCACAGGGAACCCTAGAGGGCCCTGGAGTCCCCGAATCAATAGGGGCTAGGATGGGGGTTGTTAGTGGCCACCTACCTTAAACGCTGGGAAATGGGATCCTAGAGGCACTGCTGTAGCTCCTAAGGCTAAGTGGTAATTAGGAACGCCTATTGGGATTGGATTAATAGTTGGAAAGGGGTCTAGAGACAGTGTTATAGGCTTAAATGGCTCTTTTAGCTACTGGAACAAGCCCTGGAGAATAGCTGGTCTTAGGGCTCATGGAGGCTATATAGGGATTAACTATGGGCCCTAATAGGGTCGCTAACCCTGATTTTATGGAGGGCAACTGCCAGAAATGTATATGCTAGGACTCAGGTGGTGTAAGTGCCTATATGGGGATTCTAGGCCTCTAGAAGGACTATGTTATAGGGGTTATGGCGCCTATTAAGGCCTAATTGGGAAAGAATGAGGATGTGTTTAAGATATATATAGGCCTGGTGTAAGCCTATATTATAAGGATTAACTCTCTAGAGAAGACTGTATAGGTGCTGCAGCCTATAGTAAATCTGGTATCCAGTGCTCTTCCACTATATAATATTAGGGTAAGTAGCTTGCCGCTAAGCCCTACTTCTAAAAATGGACTAATATCTGCCTAAAATAAATAAGTCTCTATAGCTAATAGCCTAATATCTAGTCTAATTAGATATTATGACCTATCTTAATATCAAAGTATGGGAAACTACTAAAACTAGACCTTATTAGTGCTAGAGAGCACCTAAGGCACCATTCTAACCACTTAATCTATATAGATAGCTACAACTATTAAATCCTTATTACTAGTCCTACTCTTACCTCTAAAGTCAATCCCTAAGAGCTAGGTGATAGCTGCTAGAGACGCCTAATAGGCTAGCGCTGGGGAATGGAAAATAGTGCAGTATAGGAGGTAGAAAGTAGAGCTTATAGTGTCTAGTAAGCCTGGATAGCTAGTAGTAAAGCCTATGAATACTCAGAGCAAGGAGGAAAGATGCTTAATTTTTAGGTATTAAGTGCCTACTACTA